>JAUIMM010000015.1:43157500-43757500 GCA_031769625.1 Taudactylus pleione | reverse complement strand
CTGCCAAATCAGATCCACTACGCAGGAGGTAGAGCACAACTGAAGAAGTATTGCGGAACAAGAGCCACCACTGAGGAACTGGATTGCTCAGTACAGAATCCTGACCTCACCCCCCACCCCCAACAAAGGAGGAAAAGTCCCAAACAAAGATTCAGAAATGACAACCTTGGTATATCTGTCTAGACCTGGGGAAAAGAGCTAAGCACCTGTTGCCATGGAACAATGGTCCCCTAAGGACGATAATAGCAAACATTCCAAGTTACAGTTGGAACAATATGGACATGGCTCAAACCAGTCCACAGTAAGACAGGCCACTCTGAAAATCAGCAATTTCCTGTCCAACTCTAGTGCTTCCCCAGTTCCAGAAACTGGATAGGTGCTGTAAACCTTGAGACACCATCCCAGGGGCACTAAGAAAAGCCAGAGGAAGAAACATCGCTGTGACTCAAAGTTCAGCCCTATACAAAGCTACTCCTCCTGCCCCAAGGCAGAGACAGTTGGAGGAGTAGAACCCTCTGACGCAAGGCTGAGACAGGAAAAACACTGACCTGTCAGAAAACAAAGTGGGTTAAACCTCAGGTCATCTGAACCCAGGGGCTTGTAGGTCCTCCGCATACAACAATCTCGATCAAACCCAAATAGACTCAAAGAAAATGAAAAGACGACCCAACTATGCCAGACCTCCCATTGCGGATTCGAAAACCTCAGCTCTTCCAGCAAAGGAGAGAATGTCACAAGTAAAAAAAACGTCCAACAGGCGGAAGAGACTGTCCAAACTTTAGGGCTTCTAAAAGGGATCCCTAAATGTATTTACTTGGAAACTGCAGGGGCAGGATTGCTGGGAAAACTTACTGTTCCCCTTGCGTAAGAGAGGCAATATTGTTAAAGACACCGCTAGGGAAGCGTGGCAAAAAACTCCCCATTCACCTGGATAAGTTATTGTACTGACCATTGCTGCAGCAGGCTGAGAAGGTCCCCCAACGAGTTTGTTGAGATAAAATTGGTCACACCTAATTGTGGCCATCAGGTTCCCTGCAGGTAGTGGAGAATTCACACCTGCATAGAACAAAGGTAAATTCACAATTAGAGAAAGGCCATGGCATCATAAGACTGCATTACCTGTTAAAAACATCTCTCTAATGGACAGAACTCTAATCAAGACGAATGGCTAGAAGGGATATCACAGGCCCTACTACTCAGGTACTTTACAACTTTTGCAAGCGAGCGCACCCAGAATGGAAAAAAAAAGGACTAGTGATCCCATTGTTGTATACCGGTGTGACACAAATAAAGCGTACATTAAAGCCACACCAGACTAAACCGATTCTAAACCCTTTCTGTTTGGAATACTCATGGGGTTTGTAGAAACCTATAATATAAATATGAAGTATAGCACACAAGAGACGGATAACACAAAGATTGTAGGATGGCCGTGCACATTGTTCTCTCATACATAATATATCTAAAATTTGTTATGATCCTCTGTAGAGGACAAGTGAGTACATGGTGACCCATAACAGACAAAGTAGACATCAGACATAGTATCCAGGTAGGCTAACTGGACGAATCTCCCAATGTCAGCTACTTGTTCTAAATAGGACACTGGACAAAGTATGCAGCGGTACCTTGTACTCAGTGAGTCCGTGTGTCGGCAGGCTAAGCCACAGCAGTACAGCCAAGGGGAAAGAAAAGGAGACGCAGTCTGCCGTCTATAACTGCACAGTTACTCCTCCTGAGTTATAAGATGTTACACTTACGCAGGATACCACAGAGATAAGTACAATAGTTAAGTGCACCTGGTCATGTCCTCTATATAGGAATAACACAGTCAGTCTGAATTATACATACATCTACACAGATGCATATAAAACTCATGTAAATTAGAAAGACATACCTACATACACACATAAAGGGGTTTTGGTATGAAAGATAAACAGGAATTAGATAGACAGTCAACGTTTTGTCCCTGTCAACCTGTCTAACATCTGTAATCTAGACATTGTCTATCTAATTACCGTCTATCTATGGACTGGAACCCATCTAAACGTGCTAACACGCTAGAGCCTGACTCTCAAAACTGAGCTCTGTCAGTCTGCATGTTCAAAGGCATCAGCATATAGACTAATTAAAAGTAACAGAAGAAACCAGTGTAACCTGATCCCTGAGAGTTACCACTTTAGCTGTGATTCAGGAGTCAAGTTATATAGAGGACTTGTATGCAGCAGGGAAAGTACTGTAAATGAAAATAATGGTACTGCGAGTATCTGGTGTAAATCCATAAACAGGTTCTGGTATGCAGAGTACACTGCAATAACACAGACAGGGACTGGTATGCATAGTACACTGCAATAACAGACAGGGACTGGCATGCAGAGTACACTGCATTAACACAGACAGGGACTGGCAATGCATGCAGAGTAATAAGATACAGCAGGGAAACCAGCACAATTTATAGTAATACCAAGGTATATTTAGCTACCTGTGGGGGCTCACAATGGATCATCTTCCCCCTCCATTGCAGCTGTTCAGCACAGGTAGGAAAGGATGCTGTCACCCGGCAGGGGTTTCAGGTCATGCAGCTAGCTCCTATCTAGTCTCTCTCTATCCTCCCAGCAAAAATACCACCTTGAACTTCCCTTTAATAGGGAAAGTACTTGGTGTAGACCCTTCCGGGGATGCTTGTCAGCACGTGTACTCGTCCTCTAAGAAGTGCGGAGACACAGGAAACTCCTGGCAAAAGTTGGCGTCAGCCATATTAGGCCTCTGAAAGGGTGACCGAGTTGGCCAGCTGCAGGTCCAGGCTGTCTTCCGAGTGGAGGCCCAAGCAGGTTAACTGGGATAGTGAATGGAGCTCACTCCCTGGCAGGTCCAGCTGTTCTGCAGAGTAGTGGACGGAAACCCCCTTCCTGCACTGCTCAGCTTCCTCCCAAAAAGTTGGACTGTCCGACAAAATCAGGATGGTTGGGAGGTATGCTTAAAATCAGGGGTTGCGTTGTGGGAGGAGCTTCAGTCATAAAGTGATAGTTTAAGTGCCAGATTCTTTTGTGTGCCTTCCAGTAACTCGTGGGGTGTAGTGTCCCCCAGATTGGATGAGAAAAAAACTAAAAAAATTTACATAGCCGATGTAAAATGCTTTCCTTTTATAAACTACCTTTCCACCAGCACACATGCAGACATGACCAATCTCTGTCACGCACTTACCTCTACAGAATCCTTTGGTGTAATTTTAGTTGGAAACTGATCTTCCATATTGTTTTCTTCATCCCCAAAGAGACTCAGAACATTTTTACTCTTGGTCTTTGTGTGTTTAACAGCTAGTGGAGAGGCTGCAAATAGGTCATCAACTGGTTCTTGCAGAGAAACTGGTTTGATCTATTTAGTGAAAGGGAGAAACACAAAATTCTTTAAAATTTTAAAATAGATCAAAGTGCTCAGTGACTTATTAAACCTCAATAGTTCCTGGTACAAAAGGCCTGAACGTACACATTCGACATAAAATAGCTAAGGACTGTACAAGATATGAAGATGACTGGCCATGCTTCCTAATTAGAATACTCTGCTCCTAATTTCTAATATGGGGGTCCCACCCTTTAAGGGGATATTGTACAGTAGATAGAAAAAAGTGGCGCTAAGTACTGTCTCTGCTTGTTCCTTTCTTTCAGTGACCAATCGTACAGGGAAATAGTATTGCTGAAATAACAAAAGATATCTAAAAAGAGTAACTCTCTTAAAAATATACTTTTATTCAAGTAAAACATGAATTGACATACACTGATATAATTCTATCTATGTTAAAAAGTAACCATATATAGCACTATTTGTAAGACACCAAGTTTATACAGAATATGTAACATATATATAAATACACAATGTAGCTAATAAAGAATAAGAGGATTTTTGGGTACTTACCATTGAATCCTTTTCTCTGAATCAGCTGGGGGACACTGGACCATGGGGTTGTAACTGGGACTGCAAGGAGCTGGCACTTAATTAACTCTATAACTTTAACTCTAAGCTCCTCCCCTCTGCAAACCCATGACTCCAGTACAACTTCAAAAGTGCCTGGTAAGGAGAAGCAGTAGCCCAGTGAAACTGTTATGATCAAACATAAAAACAGAACCACTGGGACCAACCGGTGAAAAAAAAACAAAAAAAAACCCCACACAAAACACAACTGAGCGTGAGGGAGGGAACGCAGTATCCCCCAGCATGATTCAGAGAAAAGGATTCAACGGTAAGTACCCAAAAATCCTCTTTTCTCTATCATCGAAGCTGGGGGACCATGGGACGTTCAACAGCCGCCCCCAGGGGAGGGAACGCTCAGGCCGCCTGACCGGAGAACTGTACGCCTAAAGTGGGCGTCACCGGAGGCAAAAACAGAACACTTGTAAAACTGAGCAAAAGTGTGGACAGAGGACCAAGTAGCTGCGCGACAGACCTGTTCGACCGAGGCTCCATGGTGCGCTGCCCCTTGAGGTCGCCACTGCCCTTGTAGAATGAGCCGCCACCCTGGCAGGCATTTGGTATGATTTACCGCCGGCCGCAAATCCAGGCAGCGGCAGCCCGACAGTAGGAGGAAATCCCGGTCGTCCTAAAGGTAAGTATAAACTAACCTAATTCTACCCCCTAACCCTTAGGGGTGCCTAACCCTAACCTCCCCCCCCTGTGCCTAACTCTAATCCCTCCAAGTGCCTAAACCTAACCCCCCCTTCCCCACCGCCTAAACCCAAGTCCCCCGGGGGGGTGCCTAACCCTAACTAACCCCCCCTTCCCCTAACCTCCCGGGAGGGTGCCTAACCCCAAGTCTCCCCGGGAGCCCTAAACTTATCCCTTCCCCCCTGCAGCTGTCAGCGCTCGGCATCCCTTCGATCGGGATGCCAGGTGCTGGTCTCCCGGCGTCGGTAAAATGACAGGCGTCTGGATTTAGACGCCCGTCATTTAACCCTCGACGGGATTAAGTAGTCGGAAAACCAGCGGTCAGCATTGCGTCCACCGGCTTCCCGAACGTATTTCCCTGGCAGATGCCGGTTGCCCTGCATCAGAATAGGCCCGAGAAATGACTGATAGGATCCAACATGCGATGGTATGCTTCGTAGTAGGCCAACCACGTTTCTGAGTGTCGTAGAGAACCAGTAGGGAATCCATACGACGGAGGGCCAAAGTCCTGATCCACAGGGCCCGGACGACGTCCAACAGAGCCAGATCTTCCCGGTCCCGGGAAATCACCGATGGGCCCAACACAGAAAATACAACGTCCTGGTTTAAGTAGAAAGCCGAAACAACCTTCGGTTGGAACGAAGGTACTGTTCGGAGCACTGCCCGATCATCATGAAAAGTAGGAACGGCGGTTTGCAAGACAAAGCTCCCAACTCAGAGACTCGCCGCACTGAGGCAATGGACATAAGGATAACCAACTTCCAGAAAGTCCACCGAGTCCAAAGGCTCAAAAGGAGCCTGCTTCAGGAGCGGAAAGGACCAGGTTCAGATCCCATGGAGCCACCGGCGGCTGAAATGGAGGTTGAACCCGCAACACTCGGGCCAGACGCCGCTGAAAATAAATTGACAGAGCCGAAATCTGAACCTTTAAGGAGTGAAGCCGCAAGCCGGCTTCCAGACTTCCCTGAAGGAAAGCCAAAAACCTTGGCAGTCGAAACGGGGATGTGTGAACCTCGACGTTCACACCACAAGATATAGGTCTTCCAGGCCCTGTGATAGTTGTGTGCCGAAACCGGTTTCCGCGCCCGCAACATAGTACAGACTACAGAAGGGGAAAAACCCTTAGCCTTTAAGAGTTCGGTCTCAAAAGCCAGGCAGTTAAAGCTAACCGAGGAAGGTCCTCGTGCTAAAATGGACCCTGCAGGAGCAGATCCGGCCGCTGCGGAAAACGCCAACCTGGACCCACGGCCAGCTTGAGAACGGTGGCGTACCACGACCTGTGTGGCCAGTTCGGAGCCACAAGGATCACTGGAACGTGTGGCTCCCTGATCCGCCGGAGTATCCGGGGTAACATGGGAATCAGAGGAAAGAGATATGCCAGCCGAAACCGCCACGGAACGGTCATGGCATCCACTGCGAAGGCCAGTGGGTCCCTGGACCTCGCACAAAAATTGGGGCACCTTGCAGTTGTGCCAAGATGCCATCAGGTCCACCTCCAGAAGACCCCACCTCCGCTCAAACAGCTGGAAGACCTCCGGATGCAGAGACCACTCCCCCGGGCAGGAAGGTGATTCTGCTGAGGAAGTCCACCTCCCAATTCTCCATTCTTGGATTAAACACTGCAGAGAGTGCCAGAACAAAGTCCTCTGTCCAAGTGAGAATGAGGGCCACCTCCGCCATTGCTGCCGCACTCTTGGTGCTGCCCTGATGATTCACATACGCCACAGCTGTGACATTGCCCGACTGGATTCGCACCGGTCTGCCAGCCAGGAACAACTGTGCTTCCAACAGAGCCAGATAGATGGCCTGGAGCTTCAGCACATTGATCGGCAGGGCAGTTTCCGATGAAGACGACCCTGAAAATGACTGTTCAACGTCACAGCTTCCCAACCGAAGAGACTTGCGTCTGTGGTCACAATTACCTACAGATGTGTCCTTATACATCTTTGCTGCAGTCACGCTAATAAGCTCTTCACGGCGTGCCAGGTCCCATGAGACTCTGCTAGCGGATTTTCTTGCAGAAAATGTGTCTAAGTAACACACCGGCAGACTGCGCTGATTATTAGAAATGTGACACTTGTATATCTGTGTGCAGCTGAATCTCTGAATCTGTATACGAAGTGCTACAATGTAGCGGCTGCAGCTTTTTTCATTCCAAGTTCCGTTGTGGTTCATATACAGACTCAGTCACACACAGATATACAAGTGTCGCATATCAAATTAATCAGCACTGTCTGCATCACATTGCAACTTAGACATATTTTCGGCACAAAAAGAAATGCTCAACGCTAGCAGAGTAGCACAGGATCTGGCGGCTCACTCACGCTAGGCAAGTCACACTGCGTGGCGTATTGAGGCTAGGAGTATGAGGACACATCTGTATTGTGTTAATCATTTAACACACCTGTGCTCCAGATAGATGATCTGGAAAACATTCACTGTTTGGTTCCATGAGGACCGGGTATGAGAAACACTGCTCTAGGTGAAACACATGTGAATGGTAGTGGTGACTGAGAAGTCAATAGCTCATCAAGGGCTGGCTTCTATTCTATTTTTTATCTTCACTTCTGTACACTGCTATAGTGACAAAAATGTATAGCAATTTCAACTTTTAATTTTGGAAACTGACTGCTTGAGTAGAACAGAAATGGCTTATTAGTAGCTATTTTAGAACAAAATTGTACCCACCTTATAAAAATGACACAAAAGGAAACCTTACCACCACCTAACGTTCACTTGCTGTGATGCTTCCACAGATATGGCTATTTCTGTAATCCAAAAGCCCCAGTCTGGTAGCACAAATACAGCTTGTGAAATAAGATGGCCACAAGCTGTACCTGCTGTAAAGGGGCCTCCCAGCGTTGTGCGCGCAGTGAAGGGGCCTGCTAGCGGAGTGTGTGGGGGCGCCCAGCGGTGTGCGCGCAGTGAAGGGGCCTGCTAGCGGAGTGTGTGGGGGCGCCCAGCGGTGTGCGCGCAGAGAAGGGGTCTGCTAGCGGAGTGTGCCCGCGGTGAAGGGGCCGCCCAGCCGTGTGCCCGCGGTGAAGGGGCCGCCCAGCCGTGTGCCCGCGGTGAAGGGGCCGCCCAGCCGTGTGCCCGCGGTGAAGGGGCCGCCCAGCCGTGTGCCCGCGGTGAAGGGGCCGCCCAGCCGTGTGCCCGCGGTGAAGGGGCCGCCCAGCCGTGTGCCCGCGGTGAAGGGGCCGCCCAGCCGTGTGCCCGCGGTGAAGGGGCCGCCCAGCCGTGTGCCCGCGGTGAAGGGGCCGCCCAGCCGTGTGCCCGCGGTGAAGGGGCCGCCCAGCCGTGTGCGCACAGTGAAGGGGCCGCCCAGCCGTGTGCCCGCGGTGAAGGGGCCGCCCAGCCGTGTGCCCGCGGTGAAGGGGCCGCCCAGCCGTGTGCGCACAGTGAAGGGGCCGCCCAGCCGTGTGCGCACAGTGAAGGAGTCCTTCAAGATGTGCCGAGTAGGAGCACAACTGAACTTGTTTTGCAGTTCAGTAATGAGATTTAATTTAGTGGCGCAAGATTACTGTAATAAGCTAAAAAGAGGGTGGAGAGGGCGCATTTCCACTGGTGTTCACTGCCATGACCGGCCATTGCTAGACAATTCCCATGCATAGTGCACTGTTTAAAATTATATAAACAGATAATATATATACTACTCATCATTTTAATGTACAGCTACACTAGCTTGTACGTAAAAAGGATTTTATAAACATTACCATCCTTCTCACACAGAGTCCTGGAAGCTGCTACAGATGTGTCCTCCTATTTCTAGCCTCAATACGCTACGCAGCGCAAGATGCCTGGCATGAGTGAGCCGCCAGGTCCTGTGCAACTTTGCCAGCATCGGATGTCTCTTTTTACTGCAAATGTATCTTAGTCGCAAATCAATGTGACTAGGACACTTCTATATCTGTGCGCGACTCAGTGTGTAAACGGTACTTGGCGTGGGAAATAGCCGCATCCGCTGAATCACAGCACTTCGTATACAGATTCAGAGACTTGGTCGGACACATATACAAGTGTCACATATCAAATTAATCAGCACAGTCCTGGTGCGTTCTAGATTTTATTTTCCACATTTAACACTGAGGCAGAGGGAGAAGTGTGAACGGGCCAATTACAAGCCTCAGTCACTCAGCCACAACTGACGATTGGTGCTCCCTGACCCCCCCCCTTCTCTACACTTGTTTTCAGCCAGGTCTGTAGGAAAGGAGGGACCCATGGAGACACTGCGGGCTTTGGCTAGGGGAACTCTTTTACATAGGTGGTAATGCAGCTTTAGTTACCAGTATATTTAGGTTTTGCACAGTACTGTTTGTACTTTACCGTATTTTCTTTTTTAGGAACAGCAGGTGGAGATTTATCCTGTGAGGCATGTACTGGTGCTTTACTCTCAGGTTTTGAATTTCCATCATCAAACAAGGACACATTTTCGTTTTCTACTTTAGTAGGAACGGATGTATTTGATGGATTCTATTGCAAGAAAGTAAATAGATTCTATACTAAGATCGGCAATGTTTAAAAATATAATATAATTTCACAACATAGCACCAATCAAAACAATTATAAATTAGTAATACATAACCGGCCACAATACGCCATACTTGCCCTGTAACCACAGTGGGCATAGTGTCAAACCTGATCACTCAGTATGTGATAAGCGATAGACTGTATAAATCAAGTCCAGTTCTATTGCTGAGCCCAATAACATTACACCAATCTAGGCACTTCATTAGCTGAAGGTGTTATATAAAATTCCCATTATCCCCCTGTGACACTTACCAAAGGCTGACCCACTGATGGAGTTGGGGTTACTCCTGACGCAAAGAAAGGTTCTTCACCGTTTACATCTTCCTCAAACAATAGAGAAACTCGATGATGCTTCTTCGGACTGGAAACAGAATATAAAATGTTACTTAAACCATACTTTACCCAGGTGTGGTAAATTTGCATTATTTGAAATGGACAACCAATACCATAATGCTGGATTACATTTTTATTTTCTCCATTTTTAAAATGGACACCCCTTATTAACATTCGCATGCCAATGATTGTTCGCTCCATTGGCAAGATTAGTTCAAATCTATTCGTAGCCTTAATTTCAGAATAAGGACTCAAAAGTTACAGATTTCATGTGGCAAAAAATAGGATTTTTGGTCAATTTACGGTTGAATCCTTTTCTCTCACGCAGGCTGGGAACACTGCGATCCCTCCCTCACATTCAGTAGTGCGAAGGTTTTGGTTATTGACCATCTTTTTCCTACTGGATTGTTTGTTCTAACAGTTTCACGGGGTTCCTGCTACTCCTCTCCGGACTCTTTTAAAGAAGTACTGGAATTTTGGGATTGCAGGGGGGAGGAGTTTAGGATTTAAAGGTACAGTTACATTAAGTGCCAGCTCCAGCCCCAACCTACAATCCCATCGTCCAGTGTTCTCCAGTCTGCTTAAGAGAAAAGGATTCAATGGAAAGTTGCCCAAACATCCTATTTTCTCTTGAAGCAAAGCCGGGGAACACTGGACAATGGGACGTGCAAAAGCCCAGGGCCGGATTAAAGGGGGGGCGACAGGGGCGATCGTCCCTGGGCCCCCACACCTGAAGGGCCCCCACACCTCAAGGGGTTAAAGTGAACCGGAGGAGACTGAACCAGTTCCACCTCCTCCGGCCAACCTAACCCCGGGGCCACAGGGAGGCACCATTTGCCAGACAACCGCTGATTATAACCAGCAGGCGCCCGGCTCACTCCCCGCCGCGGCAGCCGGAGCCGGAGACTGGACTGGAGGGCTCCAGGCTCCGATGCACTATGGGAGAGACGTCAACGTCTCTCCCATGGTGCAGAGCAGCAGCCGAGCATTACTACTGGGGGCATTACTCGGGGAGGGGGAGCATTACTACTGGGGGCATTTATACAGAGGGTACTACTACAGGGGGTATAACTACTGGGGCCACTACCACAGGGGCCATGACTACTGGGGGCACAACTACAGGGGTATTACTACTGAGGGTATTTAGACAGGGGGCATTACTATTGGGCACACACAGGGGGCATGACTACTGGGGGCATTACTATTGGAGGCACAACTACATTGGTATTACTACTGGGGGTATTTATACAGAGGGCATTACTATTTGGGACACTACCACAGGGGGCATTACTACTTGGAGCATAACTACTGGGGGCACTACTAATGGGAGAATTGCATAGGGGGCACTACTATTGGGTGCACTGCATAAAAGGGCACCACTACTGTGGGTACTAACACTACTGAGGTTCCCATTGCGCATACCCCCAATTTATCACATTTAATAAGGGCCCCCACATGTTTGTTGCCCAGGGGCCCCCACAGACCTTAATCCGGCCCTGCAAAAGCCGCTCCCAGGGGAGGGAACGCTCAGGCTGCCTGACTGGAGAACTGTATGCCCAAAGTGGGTGCCGTCAGAGGCAAAAAACCTGAAACCGCGAAACAAAAAATTTTTGCAAAAAAAGTAGCTACCTACAAGGACTGCATGGCAGCCCATCCAAAACATTCCATACTCCTCAGGTACTTAAAAAAAAGCACTGTAATTGTGCGACTGCAGGGGGGAGGAGCTTAGGATTTAAAGTAACAGCTACTTTAAGTGCCAGCTCCAGTCACAACCTACAATCCCCATTGTCCAGTGTTCTCCAGCCTTGCTGCAAGAGAAAATATGAGATATGGTAAGAACTTACCTTGGGGTATAGGTGTGACGTCAGTCATCGGGCACCATAGAGTTAAGCTTTCAGCCTCCCAGGATGCACTAGGGTCCCCCTCCTATATCCCGCCCCCGAGCCAAGGCACCTCAGTTAGTTACCAAGCCATAGGCCGGAGGAGGAGAAGCAAGAGAGAGAAAGAAGATCTGGATACACACAAGAATCACACTCTCACCAGAGGGAGACGGAAAAACCGGTGACCAGAACAAAGCCCATCTGCAGCACAGGTGCGACAGGGCGGGAGTCCTGTGGAACCCTATGGACTTCGTAGAAACAGAGATAACAAAGGTAAGTTCTTACCATATCTCATATTTTCTACTTCAGGGTCCATAGGGTATCCACAGGATACCTTGGGGATGTCCCAAAGCAGTATCCTTTAAGGGTGGGGACGCTCCTGTGCTGAAAGGAGAATCCGCCGCCCGAAGGAAGCATCCTGAGAGGCGAAGGTGTCAAACCTGTAATACCTCACGAAGGTATGGACAGAGGACCACGTAGCAGCCTTGCAGATCTGGACTGCAGAGGCACCACGTCGAGCTGCCCACGAAGGACCCACAGACCTAGTGGAATGAGCCTTCAAAGAAGGAGGAACAGGCAGACTTTCAAGAAGATAAGCTTCAGAAATAGCCATACGGATCCAGGCTGCCAAAGTTTGCTTTGAAGCAGGCCAACCCTTTTTACGGAAGCCATAGAGGACAAACAAGGCGTCCGACTTCCTAAACGAAGAAGTGCAGTCAACATAAGTCCTTAAGGCCCGCACAACATCCAAAGTGGCCTCACCCACTGAAAGACCAGGTGAGTTAAAGGCCGGAACAACAATTTCCTCGTTAACATGAAACTGGGAAACAACTTTGGGAAGAAATTCAGGCCGAGTGCGGAGCACTGCCCTGTTCCCATGAAAAATCAAGAAAGTGGGTCTACAAGAGAGAGCCCCTAAATCAGAAACACGTCTGGCCGAAGCTATGGCCAGAAGGAAAACAGTCTTAGCTGTTAGCCCAATGGTTCAAACGGCGGTCCCTGGAGAGCCCTCAGGACCACAGCCAAATCCCAAGGTGCCACAGGTGGAACAAAGGGCGGCTGAATGCGGAGAACACCTTGCATAAAGGTGCGCACATCCGGGATTGTAGCAATCCTACGGTGAAACCAGACAGACAGGGCCGAAACCTGTACCTTCAAAGAGGCAAGGCGAAGCCCATGATCTAGTCCCACTTGTAGGAAGGCAAGTATCCTAGACAGACGAAACTCCCGCAGTGCATAACCTCTCGGTCGACACCATTGGAAGAACGTATGCCACACGCGATGGTATATCCTCACGGACGACAGTTTCCGAGCTCGCAACATGGTACGCACCACAGAGCTGGAAAACCCCCTGGACCCCAACATGGCTGTCTCAACAGCCACGCCGTCAAAGACAGCCGAGCCAGGTCCGGGTGAAGACAAGGACCCTGCGATAGAAGGTCTGGTCGTAGCGGCAACCGCAGAGGACTGTCCACGGACAGACCCTGAAGGACTGAGAACCAGTGCCGTCTGGGCCACGCGGGAGCTATCAACAGGAGCGTCCCTCCTTCCTGTTTGAATTTCCGAATTACCCGTGGAAGAAGGGAAACCGGAGGAAACAGGTATGCGAACCGGA
The DNA here is from genome assembly GCA_031769625.1 of Taudactylus pleione. Lineage (NCBI taxonomy): Eukaryota > Metazoa > Chordata > Amphibia > Anura > Myobatrachidae > Taudactylus > Taudactylus pleione. The sequence continues at coordinate 43,744,489 of JAUIMM010000015.1, read as the reverse complement.
ACGTCCACTGGACGGACAGAGCATCCACCAGAGACGCCTCTTCGTCTCTTGTGCGAGACCCGTACACCGGCAACTTGTTGTTGTGCCGGGACGCCATGAGGTCGATCTCTGGAAGACCCCACCTGTCCACCAGCAGTTGAAAAACGTCCGGGTGCAGGGACCATTCCCCCGGCCGTCCTGGCGACTTAGAAAGTCCGCCTCCCAATTTAGCATTCCCGGGATGAAGACCGCTGATATGGCCGGAAGATTGCGCTCCGCCCATACCAGGATCCGAGACACCTCTACGAGAGCCGCCCGACTTCGGGTTCCTCCTTGCCTGTTTATGTAGGCCACGGTGGTAGCGTTGTCCGACTGGACCTGCACCGGACGACCCTGGAGAACCCGATGTGCCTGCTGGAGAGCATTGAAGACCACACGGAGTTCCAAGATATTTATTGGAAGTGCCGCTTCTGCCGGTGTCCACCTGCCCTGGAACAAGTGTGGACCCGAAACTGCTCCCCAGCCCCGAAGACTGGCGTCCGTAGTCAACAGGACCCAATTTGGTACCCAGAACGGACGTCCCTTGCTGAGATGGGTCGTCTGCAACCACCAGGCAAGGGACAGGCGAACCTCCGGGGTGAGCACTATCGTCTGGGACTTCAGAGACTGAGGCAGCCCGTTCCACTTGGACAGGATCAGGTGCTGCAGAGGTCTGGAGTGAAACTGGGCATATTCCACCATGTCGAACACCGACACCATGGAACCCAGTAACCTCATCGCCGAGTGTAGAGACACCCGGCGGCTATGCAGACAACTGCGCACCCTCGACTGTAAAGCAGAGATCTTTTCCTCCGTCACAAAGATCCTTTGCTGTCCCGAGTCCAATAAGGTTCCGAGGTGCAGAATCCGCCGAGACGGGATTAGAGTGGACTTCTGCCAGTTGATTAACCAGCCGTGCCGTTGCAGCAGCGCAATGGCCAGGTCCAAGTGGCGTAGAAGGAGCTCTGGAGATCCTGCCACTAATAACAGGTCGTCCAAGTACGTCAACACGCGGACTCCCTGCAGCCGCAGAGAAGCCGCCATGACCGCCATCACCTTGGTGAACACACGCGGTGCTGTCGCCAGGCCAAAAGGTAACGCCCGAAACTGAAAATGGTCGCTGCGGATTGCAAACCTGAGGAACTGTTGATGGCGCAAAAGAATAGGGACATGCAGGTAAGCGTCCTGTATGTCCAATGACACCATGTAGTCCCCAGGTTCCAGCGCCAGAATGATGGACCGTAGGGTCTCCATCCGAAACTTCGGCACCCGCAAAGACTTGTTGAGAGCCTTGAGGTTGAGAATCGGACGATACGACCCATTGGGTTTCTGCACAAAAAAAAGATTTGAATAGAAACCCTGGCCCCTCTGGGAGAATGGAACAGGCACTATAACTCCAGCCTGGAGCATAGTGTGCAAGACCTTCCACAGCTCCGTGGCCTTGTTCCGGTCTGATGGTAGACCCGTGGTGAAGAATCGAGCCGGGGGTCTGTGCCGGAACGAGAGGGCGTACCCATGGGAGACCACCTCGAGAACCCAAGTGTCTATCGTGGTGACCGACCAACACCGGGCGAACTGCAGCAGGCGGCCTCCCACTTTGGGATCCCCCAACGGGAGGCCCGGACCGTCAGGCCGCAGGCTTGTCATCAGGCTTAGGGGCCGGACGTCTGATACTCCATGCCTGCTTCCGGGGCTTGGCCGATTTTTTGGGACCAGCCTGTCGGGGAAAAGACTGTGGTTTGGGCCTGCCCTGGGCCCTATAAGACCGAAAGGACGATGGTCCTGAACCAGAAGGAGCCGCGGCCGACAGGAGACATGCCGATTTGGCTGCCGCCAGCGTGGCCACAATCTTGTCCAGATCTGGACCGAAGAGAACTTCTCCGTTAAAGGGCAACGCCTCCAAACCCTTTTTGGAGTCAGCGTCCGCCTTCCAGGATCGCAACCACAAGGTGCGACGAGCAGCCACCGCTGCTGAAGAAATTCGAGACACCAGTGTACTAATGTCTAAGGCCGCCTCGTTGATATAAGTGGCCGAATCACGGAGATTGCCTCCAATGAATCCGCCCAGCGCTCCATCGCTCTGGCAACCCAGCAAATGGCCATAGCCGGCCGCCCTGCCCCCCCCCCCGCAAGGGAATAAGCGGACTTCAGGCAGATCTCCACCTTGCGGTCCGTAGCATCCTTAAGGGAGGACATGGAAGGCATTGGCAATGTGGCACTACGAACAAGACGTGTCACATGAGAATCCACCTGTGAAGGGGATCCCACTTAGCAAAATAATTATCCGCAAACGTATAAGCCACTGCCAGGCGCCTCTGCGGCTGGTATCGCTTGCCAGGCTGTTTCCACGCCTCCTCTAAATGGTCCATTAACTGACCCGAAAGAGGAAAGACTGTGGCGTCACCCTTCACATCCTTAAAAAAGGCATACTTGGAATTAGCAGCTGGGGGAACTTCGTCCTCAATCACCAAGGCTGTGCGGACTGCCCGGATAAGTCCAGGAATATATACCTTGGACCTAGCGTCAGCGTCCTTAGTATGGAGAGGTTCCCGATCGTAAGGATCCAGAATCTCCCCATCATCAGACGTCCTTTCGTCATCCTCATAAGGAGCCGACAGAGACGCCACAGGCCGTTTATGTGGCCGCATCACAGTCTCCCCCTGCAACACATCCGACAAGTGCTGTACAGAACTCGTCAGGGAGTTAACCCACGCCGGCTCCTGAGAAACCGGGAAAGGGGAAATAGGGAGACTGCAGGGTACCACCAATTGTCTTGGGAAACCCTGCATGGGTGACGACACCACTGACTGCTGGGACAAACCCATCTGTGTAAACGCGGGCTGCGGAGCTAACTGGCCCACTAAGGTTGTAAGCGCCTGAGCGAAACAAGCCCAGGGCGGCTCCTGTACCGGTGCTGTAACCGTAATAGGCCGCGCCATCGACAAACACTGCCGGCAGATGCCCTCCGCGCTACCCTCCCCCTCCGCTAAAGGTACTTTACATGTAGCACACTGTAGCCGGAGAGGAAAATCACTTTCAGACATGATGGTACTAAGTATGTGACCCCTCTCACCAATTGTATTTTAAAGAGGTGAGAGACCACCCTGTAGCACCACACCGCAAGGGCTTAGCAGAAAGAACAGGGACAGTAATAAAGCTGACAGTCAGAATAGAAGATACAGGCAGGAGCGCTAGCACAGTCCCATACAATGCAAAGAAAATCAATTCCTGCACTAACCAGCGCTGATCGCTCAACTTTGCAGACACAGGGTCTGGTAGGACACAGCGCTGCATACACAGACCTGACCACAAGCGGAGGAGAGGTATGCGGGGGGACCCAGACCAAGAGGCTTCCTTCCAGGGATCCAGCAGCGTTCACCATGCGTTCAGGAAGATGGCCGCCGAGGAGCAGAGAGGAGGCTGGCCTGGGGGAGGAGCGCTGCCACAGGGCCAGTCGGCAGTGTGCAGAGAGGGCTGTGTGCAGCGGGGAGGCGCCGGCTGTGAGACAGGGAAGGCGCGCTCCCCTGGCATGCATTTAACCCCTGGGACGCCGCAGCGCTACCGCTCTGCTGCGGTCCGCTGTCCCAGGGGGGTAGTGGAAGCGCAGGTTCTTACCTGGCTCCACGCTGCAGCCAGTCCCCAGGGAGCCCCCTGCCTGGGGACTCTGGACCATGTAACAGCGGGGACCCACCGTGGGACCCCGCTGCTTACCTTGCTGTCCCCCTTGAATCCGGCCATGGTCCGGAACATCTGGGGTCACCGCTAGCTGTGACCCCAGATGCTCACCAGCATCCCCGGATCGGTACCGGCGTTCTGGGTGTAGGGAAGACAGCATGGACGTCAGGACTGACTGTCCATGCTGTACAACCAGATGTGCAGCCACAGCTGCATGAAGAAAAGCTTCAGGGGCTCTTCTTAGCCCCCACTCCAACAGGTGCACCCGACTCCGGCCGGGCACCAAACTAAACTGAGGTGCCTTGGCTCGGGGGCGGGGTATAGGAGCGGGACCCTAGTGCATCCTGGGAGGCTGAAAGCTTAACTCTATGGTGCCCGATGACTGACGTCACACCTATACCCCAAGGTATCCTGTGGATACCCTATGGACCCTGAACTGGAAACAGGTGTTTCTAGAAAATGCTGGTGCGCACTGAAACCCTATAGGGTAATGATAAAAAAAAATAACTTCAGTTTTGACTGGGGTTTGGCTTTCACAACACTCAGCAGGCCCCCCTATATACTGCATGTGCCCATCACTGTCTACTGCATGTTTCTGCAGATAATAGGATATTGATGCCCAACACTTTACCAGCCTGAAAAGAGAGAGGAGAGTACAGGCCTGTGTGCCTTGCTCCTGCTGACATGGTCATTTGTCAGACAAGTGGTGTGTTATTCACTGAGGGAGCATGTAGGAACCAGCAAGATGTGCAGGATGTCAAGGGACCTGCTGAGCGATATTATCCCCAAAACAGTAATGATCCTCTACGGCTGCTGTCAGTCAAGTGATCAAAACCACACAAGGGGGCTTATGTAATAGGATGCGACTTGCAGCTGCTGCGAGAACTCTTGCGAGTCTTCCTGTATTTTTAAAGCGCCAATCATTTTAAAGGTAAAACCAGCATGGTGGCTGTAAGTCGCACCCTATTACATAAGCCCCCAAGACTTCACAGGAGAAAGGAAAAAAAACACAACACTTAATAGTTCCATTGATAATTCCATCAAAGTTTGTTGCACATGTTCCTCCTACTGTTTTGATTATGTAGTAAAAGAACTAAAGCTTTACCTGTCTTTTGTAATTGCAAAAAGGTCATCGTCGCCATTTCTAAATAAGCCGGATTTCTTCTCACTCCTTTCCTCCTTGTTGGGCTTAGGCGGAATAGCTGCAACTTTCTTACTTTTCTCAACTGGTTTTATGTTGTTAGAAACATTGATAAGATCCTGCAGGATGGAAAGGACACAAAATAACACTCTGGAATTCGCTTAGGCACTGTGTTGCGTTCCCAGTTGCAGCTGAAGTTTAGATCAATGGCTGGTCTTAAGTTTTTCACCACAAAAAAAGAAAACAGGATTTTGGTACTTACCGATAAATCCCTTTCTCCGATTCCACAGGGGACACTGGAGTTCAAGACAGTGGGGTATAGATGGTGGTAGAGCAGAGCCTGGCACTTTAAATAATTCTGAAGTGTGACTGGCTCCTCCCCCTCTATGCCCCATCAGCCCCAGTTTTAAGAACTGAGCCCGAGAGGAGACGGTAGACAACAGGAAAATGAGGAGAAGGAGAAGACCACAGAACGGAACAATACCGACTGAAGGAGAACAGAGGAACCCACTGCAGGGAACACATGCAGTCACACAACTAGATAAGGACCCAACAAAACGGCAGGAACGCAGCGCTGGGCGGGCGTCCAGTGTCCCCTGTGGAATCAGAGAAAGGGATTTATCGGTAAGTACCAAAATCCTGTTTTCTCCTTCATCCACTAGGGGACACTGGAGTTCAAGACAGTGGGGACGTCCCAAAGCCAACCTCCCGGGTGGGAAGCGCGGAGAACTTGCCGACCTTTCGGCCAACCGAAACAGGGACAGCCCAAGACTGGAGGCATGTCGTAGAGCCAGGAGACAATCAGAGCTCCTTGCTGAACAGTCACAGACATTCCACAACTTACAGCGTAAATTCAATGGAATACGGCTAGAGAGTAGTCGCAGATGAGAAGCATCAGAACACCGTAAGCTCAGCCAAAAACAGACCAAGCAAGACCGCTGGGAGCAGAAAACCCCAACTAGAATCCATAGAATGGCAGTAACATGAGAACAAAACTCGAGAAAACCGTACCAGCGACAACTACAGGAAGCTGCAACAGTCTCAGACAGCAGAATCCCAGCACTGCGGGACATCAATCATAAAGATAAAAGTATAATGATACCAATATACAGAGACAGAGCTGAACCTGTCCACAGACTCCTAACAAAGCAAACAAGGAGGCAAGAGTCACGACCTAACAGTCGCCCTGAACTATTCTCGAGGTCCAACTACTAAAGGGTTGGTAACCAGTGGAAGGTTTAGACCATAGAAGTTGTCAACGAGTGGCGATCCCACTGGGCATGAGGCGGATACGAGAGGATTGAGACTACAATTCCTTCCAGTGGGTCAGACGGCAGTACCACCCCTCCTGTCAAACAGCAGACAACTTCCTACATGATGGTAGAGTGTAATCAGTACCAACTACTGGCCTGAATATAGTATGAAAACACCCAGGATACCCTTAGCAGAAAAAGAGCACGGATGCCACCTCCACCCAGGGAGAGTTACCAATATAGGGAAGTATCCCATCCACAAGGCTAAAGCACTAGGACAACTATGAAGGTACCCTTCAGGTACCGGTCAGTGTGCTGAATTTATCAACATATACTGAACAGGAAACAAACCAGGTAGCCTGTATGGAACATAGAGACTGTCACACTTTAGATGCGCTTCAGTCCATAAACCCAACAGATTCCAGTAGAATAGAGTCACAAATCTCAATGTTAAAACTATGCACCTACACACCAGGAAAGCTCTAAAGTGTACAGCCAACTGAGTTAAAAGAACTGAAGGCTGCTAGGACAGCAGCTAGGGTGCGTAAGAGAGAATAACAGCTATGTCAGGATGCATCTTCCGAGGCATTAGTGGGGTAAGCCCGCTTACCTGTGAGCGACCAGAAGCCCTCTGGACGCTATGTAGAATGTCACTGACCTTATTCATCTCACAGCAACCCACCACGTCAGGTACAGAGAGTAGCCTCAGTGGGCAAAGATCAATGCTCTACAGCACGGACTTCAGTCTGGAGATGCTGCAGAAGAAAATACTGTAGAAACTAGCAAATTGTTAGTGGAGACAAGAAGGCCGTACAACAGGACACTATACCTGAGCCTGTTCCATTAGGGATATGTATCCATATAGAGATTACACATACCCCAAAAACGGTCTGCTAGTGTATCCTTACATTAACACTTATAATGGTGAAGTGTGTATTACGCCCACAATCTGATACAACCCAGGCCAGACCCTGCCTATATCGGCGGGTGGCCCTAGGCCTCATGTAATTTAACTAAATAAGCCATGAGGATGGAATAGATCCTGGATTCTCTATGTACTGATAGGAAATGTACCCAAGGGACCTTCAGATACCCATTTTATTGAGATATGCGACAAGACAATAATATAAAGTACCAGAATCGATACTGGGAAAGGTACCTGTACATAGACATAGAATGCGTTAATTATCCCAAGTAAGAAGAGATATATATATATATATATATATGTAGTGATAACGCCAGTCAGGGCCAAAAACAGATTTCTCCAATTATTAGGAAAATTCATACAAGGAATGGGAATATATCAGTATATATACACATACACACACATAAACATAGCTGCATGAAAAGGCAAACTCTTTGAAAGGAAGAGTTAGTACCGACATAGTAAGCCACTTGTCAAACTCCTGCACCAGGAGATCAGCACGCTACATACATATACATATATATATACACACACACATATATCCCGCACCAGGAGATCAGCATGCTATATCTATACATACACACACTGCATTCCTAGTGTCTTACAAGTTGGTTACTAGAGTGTAGTCATAATTAATAGGTCCCCCAAATGGACGCCGTAGATATAGACTGATGGAAACAGGACTATAACCCGAGGCGGGTGTAAGTACATATCCTTATATACATGTGTGGACATACAGGAAGGCCCCAGGACATGTATAGAGTCCATACTAGAAGCAATGCCGTAGGAGCCTGTGACTATCCTATGTAAGCTGCAGAACATGACTCTAGTCTAGTCTATAGAGCCACCATATAATATGTATGGATATAACAGACAGCTTCTGGTAAACCCTGGCAGCTTTCCAGACGTCGAATAATATGTACCTTAATGATTGTGGAAGTATAGGCATACCTACACATATCCATAATTATATACATATACACACACACACCACCCAATCCCTAGGGAGAGATGGTGTAAGCGGAGTTATAGAACAAACTACCGGATCAGGAGAGTCCAGCCTCTCATCGCAGCATCCTCTTTAAATATGCTAGGCATCAGACATAAAACTGAGAACAACACATCCTACCCCTGCTTTAATGGTAAGGATAAGAAGCAATATATATATATATATAAATACATACATACATAAATCCCCACATGCCTACGCGTACCTACATACAAGATTAGTAGGTGACGATATAATTTGAAAAATATAACATAGGCAATAGTTAGAGCCATGGAAGGAACTGAGCCCCAGGTCTTAACGCAGGGTTTAGTATAAAATACAAGTATATACATACATGTGGCTTACCTCCACGCAGGGAGACTGCTCATGTGCCGCGCGTGGCCGTCATTCTGCTACGGCGTTGGGGCAGGAAATGTTGGCAACGTACTATCCCAGACTGATTGCGATCCTGGGACCCTTCCGTTACCGGTGTACTCGCCTTATCAGGTGTGCCCTTCTGGCTCCAGGTGATGGAAATCAAAAGATGACCTCAGTGATGCGAGACAGCAACGCCAACCACTACAACGGCCATATGTTACTACTTCGTGTTGTGTGTGCTGCCGAAGGGAATAAATAAGATATAAATCCATATAGATGCACAGATGCATACCTTCTAAGGTAAGCACCGAAGGCTGTTGAGATTTAACATATGTGCAGCCACATATATGCATGAGAAGAGTACGGCTCATTCTTAAGGTGAGCCAATGTGAGGCATAAGCCTGGGGATGGGACGCACCCTTGTGCTAACCTTGAGTTAAAGATATGCAATAACCATAATTTCTGGCAGCAGCCAGAACAGTGGCCCCGACTATGCATACTATACACATTTAGGCAGAGTGATCTCTGGCAGCTATAGATGCAAGAAACACACTGCATTATTCTGTTACACATCAAGCATATTTGCCCCAGATGTTCAATGTAATAAGCCTGCCGCACCTGGTATACCCAGGCGGTCTCCCATCCAAGTACTAACCAGGCCTGGCGCTGCTTAGCGTCCAAGATCAGACGAGATTGGGCGTGTGGCCGTAGGCGCTGATAGATATGTGGTGGGCAAAGTGGCATGGACACAACCTCTATATTAGGCTGTGGCATGTTCCTCCCTGTGCGTCATTTTTTTTTATTTTTTATATATATAACATTAAACCAGTACACTGCCCAGTTCCGTAGGGGAACTACCGACGTGCAATATAACAGAGATGAGGCAGAGCCAGAATCTATATAAAGTCTGCAGGTTAAATTACAAACTCCACAGTTGTGCCATTAAACCTAATAAGACCAGGTGCTGTAGGTTTAAGTTAAGAAAAAAACGGGAGAGGCCATATGCAAGCACAGGGAGAACATACAAACTCCAAACAGCTAGGGCCGTACTGGGAATAAAACCCACAACCCTGTTAAGGGTTGCACCCCCCACACAACTCCAGAGTGAGGATGCAGGAGATGCTGGCAATAAGCCCCGGCTCCTTTTAAGGCAGGTGCATATGCTATTTTATAATACTCGCTGGTTGTAATGGCGGCATCTGTGCACGCCAGCATGGACTAGACTCCGCCCCTTATCAATAAGCGGGCGGGGCGCAAACAATGGCTGGTATAGCAGGCATAATGCGAGTGGGGGAGCGGGAATGTAATAGCCCGCGCCGGTGCGTCTTCATACAGGCACCGGCGCCGCAACCAGCAGCAGAGCGCTGTGAATAACAGCCTCGCTCTCCGGCGGCTGTGTGCAGAAGCCAGTGCAAGTGCTTCTACCAGCACCAGGGCGGCAGGGAACAGCCGCGCTGAGCAGCTCCCTAAGCCCCGCCATACGGCCAATTGTAGCCAGCGCCGGTGCAATCTTCATACAAGCACCGGCGCCGCAACCAGCAGCAGAGCGCTGTGAATAACAGCCTCACTCTCCGGCGGCTGTGTGCAGAAGCCAGCGCCAGTGCTCCTACAAGCATCAGCGCGGCAGGGAACAGCCGCGCTGCTGCGCAATGTAGACTCCCTTATGGGAGTAGCGGGACGCGGCAGGCTCCCTCCCCATGGGGATAGAGCAGAGGGAGGATTCGGCTCTCGTGAGAGCAGCAGACAAACAGAGCGCTGTCAGCTCTATTAAGTCAGACAGCGCTCAGTCGTGCAGGGATATCAGGGCTCGCTGCTAGGCAGCAACATTACAGACTGTCTGAACAGTCTCCCTGTACATGTATCCGCGCTCTATGCGCGGTAGCTCCGCCCCTTGTAATAACGCTAGCGGCGTTATAACAGGATTCCAGGAGGGGTTATACTACAGTGTATACCACATGAGCCTGGGAGGGGGCAGAGGGGCCGCAGATTAAACTCTGTTCCCCATAAGGGGAACAGAGCTATACTTACCACTGCTGGCATCAGGGCTGCGGCTAGGCATTCGGAAGCACGGACACAGCCTCTATATTAAGCTGTGGCGTGTCCTCCCTGAGCTACTGCCAGGGTGCCTGGGACTCCGACACGCACTCTTTTTTAGTGGTGGCGGGTCTCCTGATGCCTCCATGTAGCAGGCTGACAGACGCAGTACTCTGTCAGCCTGTCCTCAATGCTTTGTGAAAGCTAGAAATTAAAATAAAGTTGAAATAAAAGAAAAAATACTAAGTGTGGGCTGGAGCTCAGCCCTATGTGACCGGCTCTCTCGGGCACATTCTAAAAACTGGGGCTGATGGGGCATAGAGGGGGAGGAGCCAGTCACACTTCAGAATTATTTAAAGTGCCAGGCTCTGCTCTACCACCGTCTATACCCCACTGTCTTGAACTCCAGTGTCCCCTAGTGGATGAAGGAGAAAAACCCATTAACACAATCTATACACCTCATGTATATACTGTATGTGCGAGTTTGTTTAATGTGGACAATGTCATGATATGCCTTACAGTAGTGACACGAGACAAAGTGTTTTTATTTGAGAATTTGCTTATAAATAGGATATACACACTCACTGTGATAAACTGGGGTAACTTAGCTCGGTAGCTGCTCAGTGGTGCTGTATCTAGGTGCATAATAAGGGTCCACATGCAACTTCCAGGGTAAATGAAACAAATTCTGTTTTACTGTCAGCATATAGAAACAAAATAATAAATGCCAAAGCCCCCATGCAGGGCACTACCTCACTTCTTGGCCCCTCTCTATAATGGTCAGCTAGTCTGCACACATAATAGAGTCTCAGTCTTTATAGTCCTTTCTCTCAGAGGTTGAGACACTGGGCTCCTGGCCTGGCTTGCTTGCCACAACTTCACAAAACACAGTCAGATTTTGTAGTCCTCCCTGTCACCTACAGGTCTGGACACGGCCTCCAGTCATCCCACTAGTCTGGCTTAGCACACGGGCTCTATAGCTGCCACAGTCCCACTTGGACTCTCCACAGGCAGCCTGACTGGCTTCCACAACCCCACCTGGGCTGTATACACATTTGTCTGCCTCAGTCTTTCTTGGACTGACTGCAATGGGCAGCCATTAGGTGTGGTCACACCTCCTTTTTCTAACCTGTGCATGCGGATCCCTCCAGCCCTACACAGAATCCATGGCTCACTATCGCCACCTAGCTTCATCTTGCCAAAACACACAGAAACACACATTTTTAGAGATATAAAAAGAATCAGACACACAACAGACACTAAGCAGAACTTGAGCATTGGTGCTGTGGAATTCACATCAATATAAAAGATCTGTCCTGCTACTTCTTTGCCGGCGTTACGACATGCATTCCGCGGCAAGTCGCAAGTCATGCTTCTTCTAATGGGTGCGAACCATGGAAATGCATGGTGCGAATGATGCCATAGCCTGGAGTACTGCATCGCTGCAATGCCAGCGCACGTTTGCCTCATCGGCGGCAAAGATGTAGCAGGACACCTCTGTACTGATCACAGGATAAAGTACAGGCTGCTATATAAGCAGGCCAGATTCCCCCTCCCCATTGTCCCCTGTAATCTGGCTGCTGTCACTAAGGTTTTGGAAAGCTTACTATATGACCATAGCTACGAGTTAAGAGATAGAGGCTGAAAAAGGCAATTCATTTAGAAGCAATAAACAGAAGACTTAAAGGTCTTTTCCCTAAATATCAATATCAGGCTAAATGTAATCATTTTACAGTGTGCCTCATTTGATAACTGAATTATGTCAGATGTTAGAGATTTTTCTGAATACAAAACATGCTTTGAAGCTGACTCCAATAGATCACCACCTGTTGCCTCTGCATTGGAGACTGCACCCATCTAATACCCCAATAAATATTACCTCCTCGTCACTGCTACATTGGGCTGATTTTTGAGATTTTGCTGCTGCAGGTGTTACAGACTGCTGAACTGATTTTGCAGAAGTAGGCAATGGCTTCTTCTCGGGTACAACGCCAAATAAATCCTAAAAAATAGTAAGTTGGATAATTGCCCTGAATTTTATGCAGGGAAACTTTACCCACATATTGCTTATTTTACAGAAAAGAAAACTAACACGGCTGCTTTGTTTTAAGCATCATTAATATCTTCATTAACTGAAAAAATTGCTAGAATGACTTTCTATTACAATACCAGCTCTAGGCTGGGCTAGCTAGCATTCAGAGAAACATGAAGGTAGGAGTCTCACAACCAAAATAAAACTAGGGGTCAGAAGAAGCTCTATGGCGCATGGTGCCTCCTACCCAATTTTAGCCAGTTCCCGAGCAAGGCAGGCAAGCTGGCATTCTTTTCAGTCAACTTGCTGTAACGAACACCAAAAACAGGTGGCGCTATAAACAAATTCATACCATAACATCAAAAACGTTTAATGAAAAATAAGAATAATGGTATTAACTCCCGGGAGCACAATAAATAAAAAAACACAATAATAATTACATGAGTGGTAAATACAATATTAATCCATATAGCTATATAGAACTTAAAGTATAAAAATAAAACAGAAACAGCTCTGTCCAAGTCAATTGACAATCACTCATTAACTACTGTTAATTGACTTGGACTGAGGTGTTTGTGTGTTTTCATTCTGTATTTAGATACTGTACAACTATATGGATTAATATTGTATGTACCTCAAGTAATTATTAGTGTTTTTTTATATTGTCTCCCGGGAATTGTTATTAATAACATTATTATAATTTTTCAGTAAATGTTTTTCATGTATGATATTGTGGTTTGAGGTTATGTTTATAGCACCACCTGTCTTTTGGTGTTTGTTTACTGTTAGAGGACTGGCATTCCTCTCTAATGCAGATGTTAAACTTATATTACAGCTTTTGTGGACTTTTTACTGAGTGGTGGCAGAATTAATCTTTGTTTGTGAACTTGAAGTTGGGTAGTTATTTTTAGTATAAATGATTTAAAAAAAAACATAAAAAAAAGTTGTAAAAATGACCAACTGCCCACATAACATAACATAACGTAACGTAACATAACATGTTTTACCTCTAATGGTGGGTACACACTGGGCGATATTACTGAGCGACTGCACGATTACGACATCGTAATCGTGCAGTCGCTCAGTAATCGTGCACAAATCGTGCACTTTTATGTCGGAAACGACCAGTGATGCACACTCCCGCTGGTCGTTTCCGACATTGTCCATCGCCTGAACATGCAGAACAACCTGACGACCTCGTCAGGTTGCTGCATGTTGGGGAATGGGGGAGAGAGCCTGGCGCTGAACGATATCGTTAATGATATCGTTCAGGTGGTGTGCTCAATGTCATGAACGACATTGAGCACAGCCTGCCGAGGACACACTACACGATATCACTCAGGGAGCATATTGTCTAGTGTGTACCCACCATAAGACCACGTTTAGCAGCACAAGCTGCTGCGCAGTACTGGCAAATGCACCATTCAAAAAAACTATTCTCCAGGAGGAGACAATAAAACGCAATGGTCACTGCTGTGAAAGGTGACAGGAAAACAACAGGTGGCTACATCTATAGCACCAAACAGTCTAATAAAAAGCAAATATCTAATGGGAAATGAAGTGGGATTGCTTATTCTATGACCACTGGGTTTATATTAAAAATAATTTTGAGTGACAGTGTTTTCTTATCTTAAGGTTAAGTTGCTATCAACTGTACATTGGTCTGGAGTCTCTTGTGATCATGAACAGTAAACCATACAGGAATTAAAACTGTGAATCATTTAAATGGTAAAAAAACAAAAACATTCTTGTTGCTTAACTTCTATAACGCTGCTCTAATGGAGTTGTTAAACGAATTGAGATAGGCAGACGGTAGATGAGGCTTAAGACATTCATAGTGGGGTAATGGAAGTAATAAGAGCAATATTAACAATAATATACACACCTATACAACAAACACACTTACTTCATCTTCATCATCAAATAGAGACAGAGATTTACTGGTCTTGGACGTCGGCAACATTGTTGTTTTAGACTTGCCGACACTTTGACTTGGCAAAAATAAATCTGTCTAAGAGACAAAAAATAATTTTTTTTTTTATATTATATGTAGCAATTACTCTACAGGTCATTGTACATGGGAACCTCACACAACGGCACAATTCTAAACTATATAATGATTAGTCCGACTACCAGTTGATCCACGTGTGTGGTCAAACTGGCCATAGATCATTTAAGTCGTTTTATCTGGAGTTCGGGTATATAGACCAGAGGTAAGCAACCAGATGCTGTGGAAACACACATACCAGCATGCCTTGACATAGTATTAGCATGTCCTAACAGCAACACTGTGGCAGGACATGTTGGGATTTGCAGTCTCACAGTAGCTGGAGTGCCATAGGCTGCCTACCCCTGAAATAGACAGTGGGGTTATGTCACCATTAAGAGCACTGGGACAACAACTGACTCTTCAGCTATTCTATAAGACTCTTAGCATATGCTCAATTTACCCCTAACCCAGAATGGAGAAAAGGAAAAAAAAAAACAGAAAACAAGTATTCATGCGTGGTCTGGATTTTGTCACCTTATAGTTTCATAGAAAAGGATTTAATGGTAAACGCAGAGAATCATCTTTACTCCTTTAGCAGAGTGGAGTAGAAAAGAAGCAAAGAAAAAGGGCCTTCTTCCCATAGATAGTCTGTCACAGAGATGGCTACATCCACATTATATAAATCCAAAAAAGATATTCAGGAATGACCAGATTGGCTCCCCTGGAGGCTTGGACTGGGCTGTCACCACAACACAAAACCTTTGGAAAAAGCCAATTTTGACTCCCAAAATGCACTGTGTGACCTGTTCTATGAGTGGAAGATAGAGATATGGATGTAGCACAGGTGGAACTGTGTGTAAGAGGCTGACTTTACAGAACAGATTGTGATCATCTCTATATACATTCAGTACCAAAGTGCTGTGCATGGGGAGGTCTGAGGGGAGAATTTAAACTTGAACATAAAACTAGGGACAACTCTAGTGTGTTGCTAATTTACCCAAGAAGTTTCAAGGCCTGGATGGTGCACTTGAGATGTTGAAGGGTCAATTACTTGGAAAGTGTTTCATCAGTTTATAATAAACGTAAGAGAGAATCATGATTCCCTGGTAATGTAGAAGCAACACTGTGGAAATCATGATATTGGTGCAAGCCCATGGAGCAAATGTACACATGGTAAAGGTTGCAGTGAAGCTCATGATATTGGAAGTAATTCCCTTTAATGCAAACCAAAGGAATAGTTACGAGACTTCCCGGATGGGTTTAAATTGATATGGGTTTAGTCTCATGGACTGGACTGAAAAGATGCCACCTTGAATGATTACGATAGAAAGAACTTGCTGAGGGCTTTCAAGTGCAGTATATGACAGAAGGAACTCCATATTTGTAGCACTGGAAGATCACAGGTGATTACTGAAAAAGGCCTGGTCTGCGCACTATGAGACAATGGGAACATGTGACAGAAAGAACATATTCAGAGGAATCTCTAAGAATTGTATCCAGAATCCCTGAGTGACTAAGTTGAGAAACCAAGTGTAAGTAGTCAGACTTTGGCCCTGCTCTCATTAAAGTATTTCTGGGTTGTGAAGTAACCCTAGCATCAGAGTGGGACTTTGCAGGTTGGTTCCAAGATTATTATTAATACCATTATTATTATTATTTACCATTACTTAAGGATGAATTTAGATAAAAAAATGTGTTTATAAAGCCGTTGTGTGGAAAGTAGGATTCATTTTAACTTACAGTATGCTTGATGATCCTTTCCAATGCAAGCTCACATAAGAACATCAAAAAAGTGAAGGGAAGACGAGAACTTTTTGGATATGTTGTCTATTGATCAAAACTTGGTGCACTGGAGTCTGGCGGCCAATAGCTGTCGGGCACTAGGACCCGGCATGATCTCAGACATGCACTTTTTGCACATGTGCGGCTCACCTGCCGCGTCTTTCTCTATGCCGCATGGAGGAGCAGGAAGAGAAGCATGCAGGTGGCACCTCTGTTTGTAGGTTGCCTCTGCTACTCAAATTGTTGCCAGAGGATGGGCCTACCATGGACTCTTTGGTGATACTGCACAGATTGCCTAAAGATTCTCAATCTTCTGTGAACAATCTAAGGCTGTCTTAAGCTGGGTACACACTAGACAATATTTTGGATGATTTGACGATTTCCGATTTCAAATCGTCCAGTGTGTATGCACGATTAGCGTTCCCGCTAGGCTGTTTTAGCTGGGTGCCGCGCCTAACCCTATTTCTGAAGGGCAGAAAGCACCCTGCCCTCCAGCGCGGCGCCCCGATGAAACAGCCTGCAGGTTCTATCCTCCACTCGTGGGCCAAAGTGTCCCGCGGGTGGGGAAAACGGCAGAGCAGCGGTGAATGCATCCATTCACAGTGACCGCAGTGCTTGGGGGCTGCCAGACACGTCCATAAGTGCCAGGCACATCCCCAAGAGTGACGAAAAGGGGACGAGCCATAAAGATACGCCCCCTTTTAATTGGCCACACCCCCTTTTCAGCCACGCACGCGCAAAAGTGCCCTTGCTCTAGGTCCGGCTCCCTGCCTGCCGCCAGACCTAGAGTGAACATTACACTATCGCACGCTCCCGTGAGCCGTTTGTTGTGTCTTTTGGTTGGCCATACATGCTGCTCAATCTGAGGATGTCGTTAACGATTTTTACCACATCGTGCTGTGTGTAAGCTCTACCGAACGATAAACGATGTGTGGTTCAGAACTGCCCGATGTTGACGTCAGCTCAGTCCCTCCCCAGACGCTCCCTGTTCCTCCATTTTGTGGCTGGATCGTGTCCTGTGCGAATCGTGAGTGGCAGCAGAGGATGATGATTTTTGTTGTGCAGTCTTGCCCCTAACTGAACTTCTGTCTGGTATGTATAGTGATGTGCATGCCTGGTCCTCTGTAGCAAAGAGCTAAAATGGTCACTGCTTTTTATCACCTCTAGAAAGAGACACACACCATTATTATAACTTTGCTGAAATCTTGAAGATGGTCGTCAGGTGTTTAGAAAGCAAACGATATATCATTAATGATGCACGATATGTCATTCCGACGTTTGTAAGATTGCACAGTGTGTATGCACTATATCGTTTGTCCGGGAGTTCAAGGGAAAATCGTTGACGATATCGCATAAATTTGCACATCGTCTAATGTGTACCCAGCTTTATATCAAGGATGGATTCTGTACATCCCATGCCATCTGGGAGGCATAAAAAAGCGAGCCAAAGATTAAAGCTATAGAACAAATCCTCTTGGGTTCTGACATTTTGCCAGCAGTGTTTCTCAAAGAGCGCAACCCCCCTCCCCCTGTGATAAACAGAGCTTCAACTCGTGTCAGCAACAGTTAAAAGAGAAAAGGCATTAGAAATACAATTCTATGTAGATAGGGTTGATAGCCGAACAGAGGCCCTGATTCAGAGCCGGATGCTCTGACAGCGCCGTCCTTCTCTTTTTTTAGAGCGGCCTCCTGGCCGCTCACATAGCTGTGGGTGACCACCCACAGCTATAGCGAGTGGCCAAAAAGATGGTCGTGATGGTCAAGACCATCGGGCTTGCGACGAGACCCTTGTGGTAGGGTCTCGTTGCTGCAAGCCCAAGAGTGCTTTTGGCTCTGACAGAGCCAAAAGCACTCCCACTGACATCACTTGTGATGTCAGTGGGGCCGGCCTCAGACGGCAGGCATTCCCTGGTAGTGCCCCCAGTATTAATCCCCCCCTGGTACTGCCCCAGTATTAATCCCCCCCTGGTACTGCCCCAGTAGTAATCCCTCACCTGGTACTGCCTCCAGTAGTAATATTCCCCCTCTGGAAGTGCCCCCAGTAGCAATATCCCCCCCTGGTAGTGCCCCCAGTATTAATCCCCCCCTGGTAGTGCCCCCAGTAGTAATCCCCCCCATGGCAGTGCCCCCAGTACTAGCCCCCCCCAGTAGAGAGAGATGTAATAAAAAAAAAAAAAAAAAACACTTACCTGAAACCCCGCTCCTGGTCCCGATGCTGCTACCAGCTCCTCCGGCCGCTTTGCATTATGGGAGAGACGTCGTCATGACAACGTCTCTCCCATTACCCACTGCGGGAGCCGGAAGATGGCTCCCGCAGTGGGAGCAGCAGCAGCCGGTGAGAGTCTGATAGACTCTCATCGGCTGCTGATTACAACAAACACACAGCTGCCGTTGCCGGCGGCTGTGTGTTTTGCAGTGTGTAGAGCGGACCGAACTCAGTCCGGTCAGCGCTACACATGCGGTGCAGCTGTGTCACAGAGACACAGTCTGCACCGCGGCCCGCATGGTACGCTACTCAGCTGTGCACCATGCGGGCATGATTCGAGTATAAGTCGAGGGGGGGCTTTTTCTGCACAAGAAATGTGCTGAAAAACTCGGCTTATACTCGAGTATATACGGTATATATATATATATATATATATATATATATATATATATATATATATATATATATATATTTTTTATTTTATTTTTTACAAAATAAGGCAAAAGTGATCTAACATCTGCATTGAATCAACTGCTACCGTCAACATGTTTTTCAAATCAGAAATAAGGAGTAAAAAAATATTCGACAAAGGGAAGTATTCTTTCACAATGGCAAGTTCGGTGCTGGCCTATAATATGGTCCAGCGCAGAATAGATCAGACCTTTCCATGGACATACCTCCGAATCCTCTTCATCAGAGAAGAGACCTCTAATTTGTTTTTTGGCCGAAGGTTCAGGCAATGTAGCTTTTTCTGTAGGCAATTGTACAGTCTTGAAAAAAAGTACAAATATTATATTTAAGGTTTGTGAAATACAGCACATTAGCACAATAAAAAAAAACAAATATCATACATTCTGTAAAAGGTGTAATAAAGGTATTATGTGCATGCATTCAAATCTCTGTGTGGTGGTTTTCTGATGTGCATTCAGTAAGATTATGCGGATAGATACTCCAGAATAAAAATTGAATAATGCTTATAAAAACTTGTTGCTACAACAGCTTGCCAACTATTCTGATATCTGCAGGACAGTCCCTATCCTAAAGGAATATCCAGGACTTTTGTCCCAACTGTGGGGAATTTAGAGAAGCGTGTCCCATTCTTAGTAGGTGTTCTGAAGAGAGCAGTTAGGGAGGACTGAGCCGCACATCCACTAGACGATAAAGTGGACAATTTGAATGATATCATTATTGTTCATCATCCGTAATATCGTCCAGTGGACATGCCGTCAACAATCAGCGATGCGCGCTCCCGCTGGTCGTTGACGACATCTTTCATCGCCCGTACTTGCAGGGCAACCTGGCGATAGTCAAGTTATGCAAGTACAGGGATGAGGGAGGGTGTCGTTACTGAACGATATCGTGAATGATATCGTTCAGTGTGGGTGCTCAATGTCGTTAATGACATTGAGAACATCACTGCCCGGGAAACACTAGACGATATCGCTCATGGAGCATATTGTCTAGTGGATATGCGGCTTTAGACATACTTCACACTGCAACTGCCATCCTTTCCAGAGCGTTCCTGTAGGGTGGAGTTAGTGGTCAGCTCAATTACCATGCAGGATTAAAGGCGCACAATTGCACTGCAAATTAAAAAGTTACCTTTGTTGCATCTGCATTCCAAACTAGCCTATGTTGTCTCACACAGACTGAACCTCAATAGACATCAGTGACTGTTCACATCTATTTAACAACTACATATGAGGAAACTACATTCATTGCAAATTGTGTTACAGAAAAACATGGCAGCAATATTAATGTGTTTAAAGAGACAAAGGAAGCACTTGCAGGACAGAATAGTATTAAGAATTTGTATTAATTGCCTTTATAAAGCATGCCATAATGCAACCTTATAGTCCTTCTTTAAGAGTGGAATACCTCTAACTAAAGATCTCAGTGCAAAGTGTGCCTTACTTATAATAAAGACAGACAATAAACTCTTGTACACCCGCACCTTTTTATCCAGGGTTGTTGGTTTAGGTGCCTCTGACTCTTTTGATTTTTTAATTGTTGTAGAATTGCGTTCATTAAATAAGTCCTCATCATCAGCAAACAGATCAGAGGCTTCCTTGGCTTTCCCTGAAAGAAGGAAATCACCTGCATAGACTGGTAATAGTACAGGTCATGCATAAACTCTACTGAACAATTGACTAAACCAACACTGACACATTGTAAAACAGAACAAGATAACAATAAGCTTTAACTGAACATAACAAATTTGTGCTGAAGATAGACACTACCTAGAAGTTGCTGTAGATAAGAGATCTACTCATGAAATATACAGTAGGCTATGTAAATGCATTAACAAAACTTGAACTGTCATTAAGTCTCATTTATGACCATACAAAAATTAAGGGCAAATGCTGTTCTGTGACATTGTACACCATTATTTGCCCAAATACACCTGTTTCTATAGGTAAACCCTTGAATTTTTGAGCTAAAAAGGTAGGTCATAGAATTCTACTCAGTTTGACGGGAGAAGCGCAGGTGCAGATTAAGCATGGGCCTGCACCCACTTTGGTAACCACTTGTAAAGAAAAGAACTTGTTTTGCAGGATGATTTTTTTTGTTTTACTAAAATAAAAGGGTAGAGGAGGCACATTTATAGAGTACAGGACCTTCCACCACCCCTAGAAGTTGAGCTATATATCATACAATGCAATGTTGAATACCTGCAGGCTGTGCTGTAGCTGATCCACTAAAGATCTCCTCGTCATCATCAAATAGACCTGTGTTATTTGGAGGCTTTGGAGCTGCATCTGTAGGAGTAGGGAGTTTTCTTTTTTCCTTGTCTGCCAGCACTGAGGAGTTGATCACATCCTCTGCACCTGTACAAAACACAGTACTGATGTAGGCAAATAAATGACTAATTAGAGTAAAGCACAAAAGGGGCATAAGTTTCACCTAAAAAAAAAAAAAGCAGATTTTAACCAATATGTGGAATTCTAGTTACGTTCAAGAGGTGTCGCGGTCTGCAAATCCTACATATATGCCAGCTTTATGACAGAACCACATCACAGACCAATACACTTGAGTTGCAATTATATAATAATTAACTTCCCTTATATGCAACAAATATATTTGCTATTCAACATATTTTTACCTTAGAATCGCCTTTCTAATAGAGCAGAAACAACTCATGTATTGTGTATGTAACAACAAAATTATTTTAAACACATCTACAGAAGCACATTCTGTGCCAGAGCAATGAAAAAAGTGCCAATCAGTGTCGCTAGACAGGGCAATGGTCATTCTCCTGTACTCACACCTAACTCCTGACCACTGCAAATTATTTCTCTTTTCCAGGCATATTGCCTTCTTTCTCCAGGTCTGCGTGTGTACACAATTGGGTAAATCCATCCTCATTGGAGACAAGCGGAATTACAAGATGTCAAAAATCTTAACAGGCGCATATAAGTGTTTACACACTGCTCTAGGCATGCATAATGATTTCACACAATTTCTGCTCTGCTAACCGATTTATTACTTGTTCGGCATGAGCTATACAAGATATTGTGCTGTCATTTTCATTAAATATTACGGCTATCAATATTAGGTTCATTTAATTACAATATTTATAGCATGGGAAACAAAAACCCATAATTCAGTGATAAACAAATACACTTCAGTCTCAATAGGTTTTTAAACTAATAGTAGGGGCAAGTGTATTCAACATGTGCCCTCCACTACACATCCCAGCATACCCATGCCACAGTTTTAACATGCCCTATTAGCAGAAATGTGGCAGGGCATGCTGGAATGTGCAGTACCACAGCATCTGGATGGCCGCATTTGAATACGCCTGTAGTACGGTGCTGCTATACCCCATAATCACTGAAAAACACCTCTTTGCATTATTCTTCTCCTGGTTACTCTTATATTCCTACAGTTCCCACAAATAGGCACAACAAAATTATTATTAGGTAGTTCTCTCAAACATACATTTGAAAGAAATGTGTATACTGCATATAAGATCAGACACTGATATGGTATCAGGACAAAAGTCATGAATTCTAGATTAAAGAAAAAAAAAAAAAGGTAACTTATAAAACCATGCCTCATGGGTACAATGTACAACTTCACATATGCAAGTGGAATCTTGGTGACGTTATTGTCACCTTCCTGCCACAAATGTTCATAACAATTTAAATATCAACTATTACTCCTTTGCTTGTGAAGTGATAGGGTGAAGCCTCATGGATATTAATTAGTTCAGCCCACATAATGGATGCCTTCACTGAAGAAGTCAATCACAATTAATGTAAAGCCCCGTACACACTGGACAATGTTTTTTATGGAGCCATGTTGGATGTGGCGGGCCCGGCAGGGATGCCAGCAACGGTGAACGACGGCTCGGGGGGTGGGGGCGGCATGTCATCGCTAGCGATATCCCCAGATTGGACTGCATGTACAGACGACTGTTGGCATCGTTAACAACCCGCTGGAGCGCGCATCGTTCGTTGATAAGTGCATACACACTGGACGATTTGAACAATATATCGTTCAAAGATAACGTATTCTTCCGTATCGTTCAAATAAATCGGCCAGCGTGTACGGGGCTTCAGCCAATGTATTCAATTCCACGAAGTAACAGTCTAAAAACAATTTCTCATTTTAGGCTAACACATAACTAACACATCATAAATGTCACATATTATATAAAAGTTTCCATTGAAAAAGTATTAATCTAGACCAATTCATCTCAAATTAAATCCTCGAATCTACCAATAACTTAGATATTCACAACCTTTCATCTCTGCAAACATTTAACCCTTAGTAACAGTGCACTCACTAATAACAGAGCACTGTTCAGAAGAACTTTCAGATCTAAGAAAATCCACAGAATGGCTAAGAGAATATGTCACTATACCGAAGCCAAGGCTTGAAGACTAGTGTAAAAAGAGGATTTTTGGGTACTTACAGTTGAATCCTTCTCTCTGATTCAAGCTGGGGGACATTGGACCATGGGGTTGTAGATGGGACTGCAGGAGCTGGCACTTAACTAAACTAAACCTGTAGCTTTAACCCCAAGCTCTTCCCCTCTGTAACCCCATCATGCCAGTACAACTTCAAAAGTGTGAAGTAACCCAGTAAAACTGTAATATCACAAAACAAAACCGCAGGGCCCAAAACGGTCAAAAGCATAACACCACATTACTGAGTGTGAGGGAGGGACCGCAGTGTCCCCCAGCATGAATCATAGAAATTTATTCAACGGTAAGTACCCAAAAATCCTCCTTTCTTCTATGCTGGGGGACACTGAACCATGGGACGTTCAACAGCCACCCCCATGGGAGGGAATGCTCAGGCTGCCTGACCAGAGAACTGTACACCCAGAGTGGGTGTCGCTGGAGGCAAAAACCATGAACTAGTAAAAAAAAACAACAACAACGTGTGGATAGAAGACCAGGTAGCTGTGCGGCAGACCTGTTCAACCGAGGCCCCATGGCGGTTTTGGGGTACAACATTGCGGGAACCCTCGTGCAGCCTTAAGACAGTCCCCTAATGGTAAACTGTGTCAAAAAAAGTTAAAAAATATTCGGGACACCCCAAAAAAATTGTTGTTTAATTTTAGGGGTAAAAAAAAAAAATAAAAAAATAGGGGAACAAATTGCCAAACTATCTAAATTAATTCAGGTCGGGTCCCCATGTATGCGGCAGGTGTTTTCTTCACTGCGGGGACAAGCGGCAGGTGCAATTTTGCAGATTTTTAAAAATTACTTTAGGGACTTTCAAAAATGCTTACCCCCATTTTCATGTACCCCAAATTTGATAGATTTTTTTTTGGGGGGGGGGGAAATTACTATTCCTAAGTGCTATTCTTTACCACTTCTTCATAGCCGCAAAATTGCACCTTGCGTGGCTATTACAAACCCTGACTTCCTTCAGCAGGCAAAAATGGGGGTACCCATAGTGATCCCCCATGTCTGGACATCTTTAGTGGGTCCCAGGCATATTTTCCTGAAAATTCCCGTTTTTTTTCGTAAATGGGGTGAAGGGTCATTTAAAAAAAAAAACAGGGAAAATTTTTCAATTACCTATAGCAGGTGAAAAAAAAAGTGCAGATTTGGGGTTTTGGGGTGCAGGCTTAAAAAAAATAGCCTGCACCTTTGGGAATGCCGCCTTAAGACGAAATGTGCAAAAAAAAAAAATCTGGGTTAAAAAAATAAAAACCACTTCTAAAATAGACATATTGGGGTATATTTACTAAGGTGAGGGTTTTTAGAAGTGGTTTTGTTGCCCATAGCAACCAATCAGATTCTAGTTATTACCTTCTAGAAGGTGCTAGATAAATGTTAAGTAGAATCTGATTGGTTGCTATGGGCAACAAAACCACTTCTAAAAACCCGCACCTTAGTAAATATACCCATAAAATCCACACGGGTTCCCTTATATGCAGCACGTGTTTTTTTCATTGCACAGAGTAGCGGCAGGTGCATTTTTGCAGAATTTTTTAAAAATTAGTTTAGGGACTTAAAAATATGCTAGTACCCATTTTCAAGTACCCCAAATTTGATGGGACCACTTTTAAAAACGAAAAAAAAAAGAAGCTAAGTGCTCTTCTGCATCACTTCTTCAAAGTCGGGAAAAAAACCACCTGCCGCAACTATTTAAAAACCCAACTTTCTTCTTCAGGTAAAAACGGGGGTACCCATAGTGATCCCCCAGGTCTGGACATCTTTAGGGGGGTCCTACAATTATTTCCCAAAAATTCCCATATTTTTTCACTGATCCAAGTTTCGCCTGTTCCCGTTTTCGCCTACTTTGGAAATGAATACAGGGAATAGCGCGCACGCGATACTTTCCGCCTGGAAAACAGGCGAAGGAAACAAACAGAGAACTGTGCTATTGCCATGGAATATAAGTAATGGAGGCTTACATAAAGGTCCACAGAATCCAAAAGGCTCAAAGGGGGAACATTTGGATACAGCGTCCGTATAGCGGGTGCGAAGCCAGATCCCGAGACGGGCGTAGCAGAAACCCTTGAGGCCATCTGAGTGCCATCCTGGACGGCCTCACACACATATTCAGACACCACGAGAAGCTGTTCCGCTAAGTCCAGTAAAGCATCTCTGGACAAGTCACCCTAAAGTCCAGCAACGAGTTTGTCGGCCCATGTCTCCATGCGGGCAGCCACCCACACTGAAGCTAGCAAAGGGCGAATGACGACTCAGGACCCAATAAAAATGGGCTTAAGGCAACCATACAATTTCTTATCCAGCTGATCCTTAAAGTTAGCCGAACCCTGAACCAGGAGAGCAGTGTGTTTAGCTAAACATGCTACTGCCGCATCAACCTTGGAAGGTTGCTCCCAATTGGTGACATGGTTTGGCAGAAGAGAGTAAAGCGACAGAAACATGTGAGGAAGAGAGAATTTCTTATCCGGGGCCTGCCATGCCTCCTCGACGAGATCAGAGAGGTCCGAAGAAGCAGGGAAATAACAATCCTCTAGCGCCTATGCTGGAACGGTCCCACCGCTTGTGTCTAGGTATCCAGATCCAGGCAGTCCATATGCTGCCGTACCGCAATAATCAGGTCTTACACACCTTGACCCAAGGAGGGCTCTAGATCCTCACACACACCGGGTTAACAGTCTCCTTCCCGGATTCCGGATCGTCTACCGGACCCCTGAAAGAAGGAACCATTCCAAATAAGAGGAAACCTTCTCAAATCCCGCTGCTGTGTGGTACAAAGCCACAGTGGGTCAGGCCCTGGCTGGGGGATCACCGCACCCACAGCCAGCAACCCAGTACCCTGTATGGCAGAAACAGGCGTTTCAGCCACTCGAGCTTGTTCCTCCCACTGAAGCGCCATAAGCTTCACCAAGTCGGAGAGGGACAACCCATAGCTTGTGCCCACGCCGGTTCGTCTGGGGCGGACAAAGTGCTTTCCGATGCCTGTGCACAGTGTCCTGGAGTCCAAATGTCTACACGGTAATTTCACATTACACTGGGCACATGTAAAAAAAACAATGCCATAGTAGTACTTTGTCTTGACAGACTTCAGTTTGTCCATCATTGCCTCAATGCGGTCACAGTGGACACAGGCAGACAGTTAAGTAAACAGGTCACTGAGAGCTGCACACCAAACGCTTAGGCAAAAAAATGAGAGCGAGAATACTTAACCTTCCTGGATAGGCCAGTAGCCGCAGAGGAGGAGCTGAAGGAAAACACGCCCCTGTTAACCCTTCAAGCCTGCAGAGATAGAATCCTCCACACCTTGTGCAAGTTGCAGATGCCTGTCTCAGCATCCTACATCCCCCCCTTATCCCCCACCCCCCCCGCTCTGTGCATCCACTCTCCTTTGCCGAAGTGTTACTTCCTCCCCTGAAGTTCCATCTACAACCCCAAGGTACAATGTCCACAGGCATATAAGAAAGAGAAAAAAAACATACCAAATAACTGAGAACTAGGCTAACCTACCTATCAGTGAGAAGTCAGTTTTCACTTTTAAATGTGTATTTACAAAGATTGTTCAAAAAATAATATTTTGTATTTTGTGATCCATACAACACAGAATATGAGGTTACTTCATTACCTAGGAAAAGGGAAACCCCTCCGTACGGTGGCTTCTTTTTCACATCTGATGGCAATGTTTCTGGGAGCATAAGAAGAAACATGTTCGGGTCAGATGTACTGCAGTACACTGATGAAGGTGCCAGGAAATTTTAATGAATGGAACACCACTAGTTTTATGTACATCCATAAGAACAGATATTTGTACCTGGTTTTGGAGCAGAAGCTGGATTTGGGGGTTTGTGTTCCTTGTTATGAACATCAGAGAAAAGGTAACCCTGCGGACAAATTAAATATAAATATAAATATATATATATATATATATATATATATAAGAAATAGGTTTCAAGCACTTGTCAGAAATTATATCCAGTGGGATATCACATGCACACAAATATACCAACCTCCTCATCGTCATCATCAAAAAGTCCCTTTCCGCCACTGAAGAGACCTCCTTTATTGCCAAAGAAATCTTCATCTGTAAGTTTGGGTGGTTTAAAAATATCATCTTCTTCATCTTCAAAAAGAAAAGACGCAAAGTTAAGGTAGAAACACACAAAAGGGTCCAATCAATCAGTAGCAGGGGGGGCAAGTTGCCATTGCAACGGCACCTCCACTCGCCCCCATCGTGGCCCGATCTCACCACGGATTGCAGATTTTTGTATGACTGGAGCTATTGTAAATGTGGCATATAGCCACGCGGACTTGAGGGGCGAATCTAATTGAATCGAGCCAAAAGTGTCTTGACTACTGGAGGCATCTCCTTTGTAACTGAAATAAGGGTTATTAATATTTGCTTTATTATAATAATTTTAAATAAAGTAATCAAATAAGAGTTAGAAAAACTAAGAAACAAAACTAAGGTATAGATCCAGGTACAGAGAAAAGTAAACTAAGGTGGGATGCAAGTACTTATTCCAGATCAGACGCTAGACTTGTGCATACACATTCTCAGATGTACGAACGTTATAGCATATTATCGCATAGTATACATATATTAGAGAGATTATTATGATAGCTATCTTACTACAGAGACAAGCCTACCATCAGAGGGAAGTTTTCTAGCTTCTTTCTTCTCTTTCTTGTTTTTGATTTCTGAAGATATGGCTGAAATGGAAATCAACATTAGAAAATGATCTTTGGTGCAGTGCTAACTAAAACAGGTACAGATGTGTCCACACACCTATCCTCAAATGGGGCTATTCGGCACCCCACAGACCTTGCGCCAAGTGTCCCACCAGAGACTTTCACAAAATGGGACTTATTCACATCACTAATGCGACAAATGTACAATACAGGGATAGCCTGAATACAGACGCTGGCATGTCACATAGATTAGAGTCTGTGTCGCACACGGAAACTAGGTAAAAAGACAGAGATCAGATACCAGCGAGCCATGGCACGAACATGCGGCTGTACCAATTCCTTCTCAACAAAAATAGTAATCCTTAGTGCCTAGTACATGATTACTAATATGTATGTTGTGATGATGCAGAATCCAGGAAAAAGTAGGTAATGCTATGGTGGAAGTCGTGCCAAGCATCTCGCGCCATATGGTGCAAAAACGCTACGTAAATATCTAGCATGGCCGTCATTCTCCTATTATATTTGTATCCATTACAGAACCAATAGAAAGAATGAGGAGGTCTTATTTGCTCCTTCACCTGATGCCATTCAAGCAGCATTTAGTTTTCACCAGTAAATGATTTTTTGACTTACATTATTGAACAAGATCAGAACTGGTAGATGGGAATTAGAATAGGAATTGAACAGATACTTACATGACTGATCGATCTCCTGCCTTTTTGGAACTTCCACCTGTATACGGGCTGCCAATTCATCAGCAAATGATTTTGTCCTGGTCTTTGTCTGAAGGCAATAATCAATAAATATCAATCAGTACTATGTATTTATATTGTGCTCCTGTGTGACTGCAAGGAGATTTCTGGCATCGCCGCCATGCTGCTAATAGGTCAATCTTCTATTACACAGGTTCTCAAACTCGGTCCTCAGGACCCCAAACAGTGCATGTTTTCCAGGTCTCCTTACAGAATCACAAGTGATATAATTAGCTCCACTTTTAAAATGTGTCAGTGAGTATTGAATACACCTGTGCACCAGCTGGGTGACCTGGAAGATGTGAACTGTGTGGGGTCCTGAGGACAGAGTTTGAGAACCACTTTCTATTACATAGCTGCTCTTTCAGGGGAACTTACAGCCCTGCGATAAGCTCCATTATTGGAGAGAATAAATACTACAGCAGTCACTTCTAAGCAGCTAACAATGGGCAGCGGTTGCTATTCTGCAATGCATACTGCCCCACTCCTTGAGCTGTACCGCAATGTATTCTACATTGAAATATAATAAAAATATATAAAAGGACATGAGAGCCAGATTCTGGGGCTGGTCATCCTGCACCCTCAGCATATTGCTATGGTCCCCATTCTGTACCGCAGGGGGCACATATACATGTTAAACATAGACATACTTGTGTGATGTGGGGGATTATCTCAATATACATTAGTAACATATCATCCATACACTCTGATAAAACATTACCCCTACTTGGAACATTTTGTTTATAAGTATTAGTTTAAATACTTGCTTGCAAGCTAGCACTATTATTAATTAAAAAAAAACACACAAGAAACTGAAGATAAAACATTTTGAGAAATGTCACAATCAGATCTTACAGATTTATCATTTTCCTCCTCCTCCTCCTCTTTATCGGAATCACCAAACAGGTCTGAGCCATTATCCTCATCCTCATCACTCAGGGCTGTGTGCTGGTGAAAGGCATAGAACTGATTAAGTATTAGGTTACAGGATACTGCTGGGCTAAGGGGACACGACAAAAAATAGGTACAATGGGACAACGTCAACCCATTACAGGTTCTCAAAGATCCAAAATAAAAAAATGTCCTCCATCCCACAATTCACCCTGGCAAGAGGCCAAGTGCATAAATGATCACACAGAATATGAGGGCACCACTCTCTCCATTTTGTCTATTTTCCTGACTAGTAAAGAGCCGCAGATAGGCAGAGGGATAGAAAGGAGGTCTTTGGTGGATAGACTCTCCTCCATCAACTGTACTTGAATGCAAATACGTTAGAGACAAAGGAGGAGTCTCTCTAGCACCAGCCTTCTTAAATATAGCCACATTTTCCGCACTAATTAATGTTTGTGAGAGAAGAGGATGGCAGAGGGGAACGTGCATTGCCAACATATACCATTTAGCATTCTATTGGGCGATTCAATTCCACACAAGTGCTGGCGAAATAACTTTGGGCAGCTTCACGTGATATATGCCAAGGACTGCAAGCACAGATCAGCCTACCGTAATTGTGCTTACAAGCACAGCGCGAGCTGCCAGTGGCAGCCTGTGAGTAATTGGAACACCGCTTAGGTGTGCGACAAAGCAATACCTCTCCTGGGTATATAGATTTTACTTTGGAACAACCTTAAAAGATATTTTCAATAGATAAAAGCCACTTGTCACCGGACCACGCTAGCATCTAAAATGTAATTTGGTTTACAGTTAACAATGTTCAAATCATTAGACAAAGTGGATATCCATATTAAACAGAAGAGCATGACTATAATATTCCTAATGGTATACACGTAATATTGTGAGAGGATATGTATTTAAGTAAACTAGAAGCTATAAACATTTTTTATATATAAAATACCATTGCTTTTCAATAACAAACAAATTTCTGTGTCAGTCACCAAGACGTAACCAATGTGTGACTGAGTTTGATCATTTAATATTGTAATAACAAGCGAAGGGACACATTCTGACAATGGAGTTCTAGGAGACTCCTCATAAAAGTAGAAAGATACACGGGGCTGCTGGAAAGTTTTGAGATCATGCTTCTAAAGTGTTGTTAAAACAGGGAATTACAAGGGTTTGACATTTTTTTAATAGGAGTTTTTAATGCCAATGTGTGAAAGAACTAAAACAGTAATAAGATTGAGAGGTTTCTCACCAATTTCTTCTCATCCTCTGAATTGTTGCCAAAATCTTCTTCAGAGTCCTGTTGTAGAAAATTATTAACAGTTTATTATAAAACATTTACATAGTATGCACATATTACACAGCACTTTACAATGAATATTTAGTCATTCAAATTCGCTCCATAAGACTATCCCCTAGACTGCACAGATTCAAATGGGCAGTGAAGACCCACCTGTTCATAAAAGGAGATTTTTGTTCTTAACTATAAAAATCCTTTTCTTCGAATCCATAGGGGACACATTCTGAACCATGGTATAGGCTGGTGAGCTGGAGTCTGGGCACCAATGAGTTCTCTTTTACAGCAGCCCAGGGTCCCCCTCCCCTATACCCCATCCCCAGGCAACCAGTTAAGTTAACAAGCCAAAGGCAAGGAGAAAGGTGAAGTAAGGATGGCAAACACACAGTTCAAACAGACACAGAGGCGGAGAAGAGGTGAACCAACAACAGAGCAAATCAACCCGCATGCTATGTGCATCAGGGTGGTCGCCCTGTGTCCCACATGGATTTGAAGAAAAGGATTTTACTGGTAAGATCAAAAATCTCCTTTTCTCTTCTCATGGGGATACAGGCTGAACCATGAGATGTCCCAAAGCAGACCCCCTAAGGGAGGGGACACTCCAGAGCTGTGCTAAGAACCCTTCACCGAAAAACTGCATCAAAGGAAATTAAGACATCAAAGGAATAAAACCATGTGGCAGCTTTACAAAGTTCCCACTGACCGGATGGAATGAGCCCTTACTAAAGGCAGGGGCAGGAAGGTCCGCTGTAAAATAAGCCTGATGGATAGTCAAGCAGAGCTACAGTATCTGGCCAAAGTCTGTTTAGTAGCCGGCCAGCCCAGTTTGTTAAAGTCATACAGAACAAAGAGTCAGATTTACAGAAGTCTCTTGTCCTGTGAACATAAATCCAAGGAGGCCTCTTCCGGCGATGAAGGAAGGGACCACAATCTCCTGATTGATGTAAAATCTGGATACCAAATTGTGGTGGTAGCCCATGAGTGTTCGAAGTACAGCCCGATCCGAGTGAAAAACAAGAAATGGAGAGTGACAAGACAAAGTGCTCAAGTCCGAAACCCTCCAATCCGTTGCTATGGCCAGAAGGAAGACAGTTTTCCACGTAGGACAACGAATGTCCACGGTGTCCAAGGGCTCAAAGGGAGATGACTGAGGAGCCCTAAGAACCAAAGAGTATGTCAAGCAACAGCACAATCTACCACTGGAAGAGAACAGAAAGGGACAGAACCTGTACTTTTCATGAGGAGAGGCGGAGGCTCAAATCCAGTCCAGTCTGTAAAAAAGCCAGGACTTACAACAGGCAGAAGGATCTGGGGTTGAAGTCTTGAGCCGAACACCAGTCCACGTTTGTCCTCCAAACTCTGATAAATTCTGGCCGAGTAAGATTTTCTGGCATGAAGCATGGTACAAAAGATGGACTGTGAGAACCCCTAAGCTCTCAGGACGGATGTCTTAAGAACCACCTGTTAGGTGTTGGTTTTGTTGTGGGCCCGGGGTGGTAATAGGAGCAGACACTGAAGCAGATTTAAATGTAAACGTAGACTTTTTAATGAGTGGCTTAACAGACATGAATGTGGCAAAACAGAAAGTCCTGGTTTAGCACTAAAGTGCACTTGGGAACTGTAGTGATGCAATGGGAAAAAGTCCAGGCAGTGACAACAGAAGGCAGTCCAGTATTCCAGGTTTTGTGAGGCTGAAATGAATTGCAGGCTGGAGAGAAAATGTCCAGGGGAAATGTAAGTGGAGGCAGGGTGCAGGGTACCAGCTGACACAGGTACTCAGGCAAGGGAGAGGCAATAGGAGGAGGCAGTGGAAGTCCAGCAGGGTAAGGAGCAGGTTAGGTGAGCTGGGCAGAGATCCATCAGGCAGGCGAACAAGCTCAGGAACTCTCTTAGCTAGTGCTGAGAAACACGTTGCACTGGTAATGATAGGAAGTTCTGCTCCCTTAAAAACCCAGTGCCGCACTGTGACAGGCTAGAGAGAGCATGTGACACACCAGGATAGGGCAACTAGGTCACATGTCCGGAGGCAAGATGGTGGCGCCTATGCCAGAACGGAAGCACCACCAGGCCTAACCAGACCAAAGTGACAGTATGCCCACACAGGACTACGTGCACCCAATGCACCCCACCAAACACCAGCGCCACCGCCAGACGCCCCTCGCCATAGCATCATCACAGGTATTACCCGTCGTCCCCTATGCCGGGAAACCCTGGTCATGACACCACCCTGTCAAAGCGAGCCGGTACTTGTCCAGCTGGAAGCACTGGCCCTGAGACAGAAGAAGATCTGGTTGGGGAGGAAGATGCAGTGGAACTTTGATGGAGAGACCCAAGCTCTGTGCAGCCAATCCGTAGCCACAAGGATTACTGTACTGCCTTTCAACTTCAATTTGTGCAAGACCCGCAGAATCGAGATTGGCGGGAAGGTCCACCGAACCCTCAGAGTGTCCACCAGAAGAGCTCCCGGATCCCTGGTGCGAGAGCAGTATCTCGGCAGTTAGAGGTAGTGAAGAGACGCCATCATGTCAATGTCTGGTAGACCCCAGCAGATGTTTGGGTGTAGGGACCACTCACCATAGTTAACATATTGAGGGATTGTCACCCTGCACAGTCTGATGACAAGTCACCGCCCCCAAAGACTTGGTTCGGTGGTGAGCACGACGAGACAGAGACAGAGAGACAGAGAGAGAGACAGAGAGAGAGACAGAGAGAGAGACAGAGAGACAGAGAGAGAGAGAGAGAGAGAGAGAGAGAGAGAGAGACAGAGACAGAGACAGAGACAGAGAGAGAGACAGAGAGAGAGAGAGAGATGCAGATAAGACTTATTCCACTGGGTCAGAATCTCCATCTGCAAAGAACAGGAGTGAAGCTGGACATACTCCACCCTGTCAAAGGTGGAGACTAGACAGTCCAGGATCTGCATGCAAAAGTAAATTGGTGGGAAGATATACATGAGTGGGAAGGTCCACCGAACCCTCAGAGTGTCCACCAGAAGAGCTCCCGGATCCCTGGTGCGAGAGCAGTACTCTCGATGGTGATCTAAAAATGAGCAAACCTTGGTCTGTAAGGACCGAAGCTTGTCCAAGATATGGAACACCTGCTGAACCCTGAAAACTCATAAGGCTCCCAAATGTGGTGTCTTCTGAGAGGAGAGTGAAGGTGGATTTTTCGCCAGTTGACGATCCACCTGTGAGACTGAAGGAGGTCCGTGAGATGGAGGGGATCCCCGAGGACATCCGGTGACTGAATCTTTACAAGTAGGTCATCCAGATAAGGCAGGAATGGACTCCTCTGCATTGAAGATGTCCTGCCATGACTTTCCTGAAAACATGAGGAGCCGTGGAAAGTTCAAATAGCAATGTCTGAAACTGGAAGTGTTCCTCCAGTAAAGCAAACCTGAGGAAGCGCTGATGACTGACCCAGACGGGAATATGCAAATAGGCATCCTGGATATCTAAGGGTGCCATGAAGTGCCCAAATTCCAGAGCCAGAATGACGAAGCAAAGCGACTCCATACAGAACTTTGGAACATGACGGTACCTGTTGAGTGACTTCAGGTGGAGGATGGGCCTGAAGAAGATGTCTAGCTTCTGAACCAGGAAAAGGTTGGTATAGAAGCTCGTTCCACTCTAAGACGGGGGAACTGGGATGAGGACCCTGGATGCCAGAAGGGAGCAGATGGACTCCTGCAGTGCTCCTACTTTTCCTGGATCTACTGGAAGTTTTGTAGAAAAGTATTGGGCAGGATGACTCTCCCGAAAGGTTAGGGCATAGCCTTGGGAAACTACACCCATGACCCTGGTGTCAGTCACAGTCACCATCCATTCATTGGAGAAAAACAAAAGCCTGGCCTCCCATACTGTGATTTCCCAGGCGAAGGCCCGCTTAGTCATGTGGCCGGTTTATCAGCTGGCTTCGTGGTAGGGCGTCTGGTAGACCAGGTCTGTTTACCTCTGGACTTTGAGCCCCTGGATAAGACTGTTCCTTGGCTTACCCCTGCAGACAAAAGGAGTGAAAAATAGACATTTGCAACATAGGGGCTGCTGCAGAAGGAAGAAAAGCCATTTTGGACATGGCTACTGTAGCCACAATCTTATCCAATTCAGGATCAAAAAGGACCCGAAAAAGTAAGAGCCTCAAGGAACTTTTCAGAATCTGCATTTTCACGCCAGGTACGAAGCCAGAGAGCTCTCCTGGCTACCACAGCAGAAGCAGACACTTTATAGGTTACGATACTTGTGTCAATAGCAGCCTCCCTAAGATAGGAGCCTGCCTCCCTGATATTCTCCTCTAGAGACAAAAACTCCGCTCTGTGGGTATCAGAACCGAGGTTGTCCTCCAAGGCATCTGCCTAGTGTCCGATGGCCTTAACCCAAGTGGACGCGAGTGCAGGGTGTGCAATAACACCTGCATAAGAATAGCTTCTTATCTAATCGCAACTGGGAGCAGGTAAAAGGCAGCAATGCACTTAGATACCTGGACACGCCTGTTAGGGTGGTCCTCAGGTTGATCAGCAGAAGGGAACTCAGCAGAAAACCTCCTTCTTCTGACGCTTAAATACCTCAACATCCGAGGTACTGCCAGCGGTCTCCCTCACCGGCGGTGGCAGCGGCGGTGTGTGCAGCTCCCTGCAGGGAACCAACTTACCTGTCCATCTTCTACCCCCCTATTGTGTGCTGGAGGTCACTGACCCATTCACCAGTGCTGCGGCCGCTGGTGCTGAAGATCGTCTGAGCAGCAGTGAGGGCGCCTTTGGTGCTGATTCACTGCCTGCTCAAGTACTGTAAATGTAAAATAAAAGATAAAATAAAGAAACTACGAAGAAGCTGCTTAAAAGCAGCCTCTGTAAAAACAGTGCCCTTTTCCATGAGGCACCAAACGGAAACTGGCTCCCTGCGGCTGGAGGCAGGGTATAGGGGAGAAGGATCCTGGGCTGCTGAAAAAGAAACTAACTGCTTGGTGCCTATACCATGGTTCAGCCTGTGTCCCCCATGTATGAGAAAAAAAAAGCATACCGGCCAACCATCTCACCGCGTGGTTAAAACGCATCCTCTTTCTTCCACCTTCTTTCCCACTCTTGCTTCTAGCCCTCAGCTCCCTTGTGTTCTCTATTTGTCTCCCCCTCCCTTTAGAATGTAAGCTCGTATGAGCGGTGTAATGGTTAGCGTTACTGCCTCACAGCACTGAGGTCATGGGTTAAATTCCCACTACGGCCCTAACTGTGTGGAGTTTGTATATTCTCCCTGTGCTTGCGTGGGTTTCCTCCGGGCACTCCGGTTTCCTCCCACACTCCAAAAATATACAGCTAGATTTATTTATTTATTAAAGGTTTCGTATATAACGCAGAAAATTCCGTCGCGCTTTACAATTTGAATCAACATTAACATTACACTGGGTTGTAAAAGACATACATACATACATACATAAAAGACATACATAAGGGTAAGAGGGCTCCCCACAAAATTGACCATAGTGTGTATGTTTGCAAGCATGTGGTAGGGAATATAGATTGTAAGCTCCACTGGGGCAAGGACAGATGGGAATGACCAAATATTCTCTGTAAAGCGCTGCGGAATATGTGTGCGCTATATAAATAACTGGCAATAAATAAATGAGCAGGGCCCTCCTCCTCCCTCACCTTCGTCTACTCCTGCTCACCAAGTAGACTCTTTATTTCCTCTATGGGCTCTCAGCCACTTCTTCATCTATGGTCCTCACCTCCTTCAGTGGTTCTAAACTTGTTAACTGTGCTCAAGCCTATGGGTACAGCATTTTGCTTGCATCTAATATTTACAACCCCCCTCCCCTTCTCCCCCTTATGCACCAGAAGCTATGTGGAGAGATGTAGTACTCTTAATTTTTATACCGTTTTCTGTATTTTACCAGGTTGTTGTCTCCTCTCTATACTGCACTGCGGGCCACTTGTGATACCCTATCTAGTCTAATATTATTAATAAGAGTTATATCAGCAGCCCCTACTCCCATGTATCTTACAATCTATATTCCCTACTACATAGACACAAAGTACACAATAGGGTTATTTTTTGTTAGAAACCAGTGTGCGACAGACGTTGGAGTAAACTGGATTGCCATGGGTAAATCCATGAAAATACAGAGAGAACATACAAACTCAACACAGCCAGAGCCTTGGTCAGGAATTTAACTCCTGACTGCTGAAAGGCAGTAATGCTAACCACTATGTCACTGTGCTGTCCATTTAATTACAAAGACATCTCTAGATAGTTATACATAATAATATAATACAAATAAACACTACATTAAAAAGAAACTTCAAGATTTGATTTTCCCTCTTTCAGAGCTGAGGAATCGCTAGCGAGCTACACACTGAACACTCCCCTATCCTCCTTTTTCAAGGGCCAGGCTCCTTCACCACTGTCTATTCCTCAGCGTAATGCTCCAGTCTCCCCCAGTGGATGAAGGAGAAACATAGAATTACAGTAACTGGTTATTAATAAACAACCATTTACACATTCCAAATAAAAGTGAACTCTTAAATTTGTTACTGCATAAAAGGAGAGAAACAGAAAATTGTGAAAGAAAAGTAAAAAAAAAAAAAAAAAAAAAAAAAGAAATAAAATGTACATGCTTTAAATAAAACTATCAACGGAGTTCTATTTGTATAATGCCGAACCCAATCATATTTATTTTGGAACAGCATATTAAACACAACATTATTATCATGAGCAAAAACACTGAGACATGGCTTAAACGAAAGGAAATACAATAACAATGGCATACAATTCCTGCCTTTCCTGTGATTATTTACTAAACAAAAATTATGTAACTCAACTACAAAAACAAAATCAAGAAAATCTTGAAACAATGCATTTTTATTATAAATCATATTCCTCTGTGTTCTGTTACACAGGAAAGTAAATAGTATAGTTAAACAGAGACCAAAAATCAATTGTACCTCATCATTATCTTTTTCGTCTTCTTCCTGGCTGTCAATCGCACTTCCTCGGTCATTATCTACAGACCCTTCTGTTGGAAACGGAATGTGTACATGAACACCCACAAGTACAACTGCTGCAGAAATGCAAAGCTTACTAGACTGATATGGCAATAACCATAGGACAACTAATGAAAACTAATAGCTTTGTCAAAAAGAAAAAAAAAGAAAACCTATTTTGATTTCAATGTACAGCTCTTTACAAATACTGTTCACTGACACTTTTTGAGGCCACCCCTGAAGTAAGCATCATCAGAAATCACAATATGTACAGTAGCTGCAAAACCATATATTACTGCACAAATATTAGAGATTGATAAATACTGCAGCAATATGACTTGCTATCATCAGGTTATTCACGAGCATTGTCTGATCAAGTCAGATGTCTCACTCTCTGGTAGTACCTGGTATTAAAAAGATCTCATAGGCATTGTGTATTTATTTTATAAAAGGCACAAACGACATCACTATCCAAATAGCCACACGGATGATTTTCCAAAGCTGTGCTCTTTCATCCAAGATATCATCACTAGTTTTTCTAAAAACCTTGGATATTGCTAGTTTTTGAAATTACACCATTCTGGGATTATGGATGTTAATCAATCACCATTGAGGCCCATATTCAATTAGATGCGAAAAGCCGAGATCCGCGAAAAAGAATCGCTGATTGTGACTTTTCACCTGCCGGAAAAGTTTTGCCGTATTCAATTCCATCCACTTTTTGAATACGCGAAAACGTAATGTAATAGACGAAAACGATTCACCTCTGAATATGTGGTGCAAAGAAGCGCAAAATCACTATTTTGGGGTGCAAAGGTGGGGAAACCACTTAGCACCCTTCGGACAGCCCCCCAAAGGATAACTGCGTCCAAAAATTCCAGGGAAAAAGTGAGGAACACCCAAAAAAGCACTTTGAAAAAGGGGGCGAAAAAGTGTAAAGTGGGGGTACAAACTTAAAAACTAGCTAAATAGACTTTTGGGGGTGTCTGCCAGTATGGGTGAGGTGTTTTTTGGACTGCAAGTGCTTGCTACAGGTGTGTTTTTTTTATCTTTACTTTAGCGACTTTAAACCATGCATGCACCCATTTTCGAGTACCCCAAATTGACAGGACTACTTATTTTAACAAAAAAAAACAAAAAACTGCTTAATGCTATTCTTCACCACTTGTGCAAAGACGCTAATTAGAAGAAATTGACAAACCTTAATTACCCCAAAAACCTTTATTAGGGCTATTCGGGGCATGTACATGATCCCCAATGTTAGTGCATCTTTTAGGGGGTGTCAGGCTGATTTTCCCAATTCTAACAGAATTTTTCGCCTGGTTTGCATTCGCTGGGTTGCATTTTCGCATGTTTTGGAATTGATTACGGCGAATAGTGGGGACGCGTACAATAAGTTTCTGCGGCTAAAATGCGCGATATAGGCGAAAATGTAGTTGCGAAGCTAATTGAATATGGGCCTAAGTGTAATGCAAATATAAACTTGTGTTCCAGGCTGATAATTGTAGAAGATAAAGGAATCTACCTGGACTGGTTGAATGTACACAGAGCCTGTTTAACCCGTCAGCATGTCTGCTTAACTGTATAGAAAAGGCCAAAAGCCCCAATGTATAATTGTATTACATCTTCACTACCTTTGTTTGTATGCAACAGCTCCTAATAACTACTACTAAAGGTTATTGCCCTTAGTAGTATAGTAGTCTGTACCTGCTCTATTCACATGACTTATAAATAAGAGCAAACACATTAAACATTCCCAGGCTGTGTTGAGGCCAACGTACTAAGGCAAGGTCGCCACTCAGTAGTCCTAATCCAAAGTAAGCAAAGTTAGATAGATCACACAGACAAAAAGTATATAGGTGCTTGTCAAGAAAAATAAGACAATTTATTACAAGATATAAACGAAATAATATATACACAATAAGAATAAAAAATGAAAAAAAATCTGATGTGAATGGATAAAAAAAACATATACTAAGACCATGTATAGAAATGCATAAGTAAAATAAGAATTTAATAATGTATATAAGATAACACATACTATCTCTAATGGATCACAAATAGGCTGAAAAGACCAATACACGTCGCTATAGATTCCAGAATCAATATTCATTTTTCTATTTTTGAGGAAAATCAACTGATCTCCACCAAACCAATATCCCTATAACTGACGGGGTCCTATGTGTGATTTGGAATTACAAAAATCATTGTGAGAAACGCTCACATTATCAACATCGGCACTAGATTCGTATGCATCTACTACTCATCTGTTTTTTGTCTTTTTTGGGACATTATATTGTCTAAATTAAACATCAATTAAGTTTGTGATACATATCACTTCAGCTGGATATCATATTGTGACAAAAAAATTTTTTTTCCTAATAACAGCACTATGAGTTTGCGGTGCAGTTGAAAATATTGTATGTATTTATCAGCAAAATAGTTTGTATATTTTTCATTTGCTCTATACCACTACATCCATCAGTGGTTGGAATTTCCATATTGGAAACAGCGTGTTTTAGTTTTTTAACACGATTAAGCAATTTGTTACATTGAACTTTTTAAGTTTGATACAATCTACAGTACTAAGCTATTTTGCAATATTGATTTTGGAATCTATAGCGACGTGTATTGGTCTTTTCAGCCTATTTGTGATCCATTAGAGATAGTATGTGTTATCATATATACATTATTAAATTGTGATTTTACTTATGTATTTCTATACATGGTCTTAGCATATGTTTTTTATCCAATCACATCAGATTTTTTAAATTTTTTATTTTTCTTATTGTGTATATATCATTTTGTTTATATCTTGTAATAAATTGTCTTATTTTTCTTGACAAGCGCCTATATACTTTTTGTCTGTATGCTCTATATTCTATGGGAATCTAGCTCTCTTTCCCACTGTATTAAGGCTGCTTTCAAAAAGATAGCAATAACACAGATTACGATTGTCAATTACAACACACCCTCATCACAGGTTAGCACCCTACTTATTAGTGTCTTAGATAGATCATGTCAGAGTGACAAGAAAAGCGATGATGTAGAAGTTACATGCATCACCCAAAAGCAGATAAAGGTGACGGCAAAGCACCCTGGAGGTGGCAGCTACTATTATCCTGCAGCTAGTGGTACCATGTGGGTGTGCAGCTGAAACTTACATGTGTTGGGTGCACAGTTTGACAAAGCAGCGCTAGTAGGAGAGGGCCAACAATGGCCTGTTACTGATGGTAAGTGAAAGCCCAAACAAACAATTTGTTAAACCCCAGCAATGAGAATTACACAACAAGAACAAACATGCAGCATCTGTAATAAAAGTATTATAACGGAATGTACATCTCACAGGTCACTTGTAGCAATAACAAAACTACCTTCACTTGATATGTCCCCAAGGCCCACATCCTCTTGCTGCATGAATAACTGAGAGCCAATTAGATAAGGCAGAGGTCGGTCTATATAAAGATCCTGAAAATAAATAGGTGGTCAATGCATTACTTATATAAAGCCAATGGTTTCAAAAGCACAAGATACTTTATATTCAGATAATGCTGCTCATCTGCCACTAAGGTCTCCAATGTGTTATTGTGACGTTACCACTGTGGTCACAGTACTGTAACAGACAGCTGCTCACAGATCGAGAAGATTTATTAGGGGGAATTAAATTCAACGCGATGTTGAAGACCCGTGGGAGGGAGCTCCCGCAGCTATTCAATACACCACGCTGTTTGGGCGCGCTAAGGATTTCTTCTCGCACCCCCCTGGGGATGCGAGGAGAAATCCGACCAAAGTGCAGTTTTTCTGCTTAGTGCGGCGCTAACAGACGCGCACCCCGCACTTTGTTCAGAGAATGCCGGTTAACTCACCTTAACACCCTTGTTAAGGCACGATAACCGTCATTCTCCAACACCACAGCGCACTGAATTGAATAGCTCCGGGAGCTTGCTCCCAGCGCTATTCAATTCGCATTGAATTGAATCGCCCCCATTGATTCCTAATAGCAAATGCATATTTTGCCAACAAAACAAATAAGTAGAAACAAGGGTGCATACATAACCTAGGGTGCATATGGTACTGGTGCTGTCTCTGCAATCGTTGCAGCTTTGCATATAAACACACAATAGTAGCTTTTTTATTTCTTTAAATGTATACGAGACGTGATGGGACACATTTGCGGCTAATTCTGAACCCCGCCTTTTGGGTATAGGTAGCTGTAAGAACAGCATTGTTTACAGTGCATCTGGAAAGTATTCACAGCGCTTCACTTTTTCCACGTTTTGTTATGTTACAGCCTTATTCCAAAATGGAATAAATTAATTTTTGTCCTCAAAATTCTACACACAATACCCCATAATGACAACGTGTAAGAAGTTTGAGATTTTTGTAAATTTAAAAAAAAAAAAAAAAAAAACACTAAGAAATCACATGTACATAAGTATTCACGCACTTTGCCATGAAGCTCAAAATTTAGCTCAGGTGCATCCTGTTTCCACTGATCATCTTTGAAATGTTCCTACATCTTAATGGAGTCCACCTGTGGTAAATTCAGTTGATTGGACATGATTTTGAAAGGCATACACCTGTCTATATAAGGTCCAACACTTGACAGTGCATGTCAGAGCACAAACCAAGGATGAAGTCCAAGGAATTGCCTGTAGACCTCTGAGACAGGACTGTCTCGAGGCACAAATCTGGGGAAGGGTACAGAAAAATATCTGCTGCTTTGAAGTTCGGAACCACCAGAACTCTTCCTTGAGTTGGCCAGCCGTCTAAAGTGAGCGATCGGGGGAGAAGGGTCCAAGTCAGGGAGGTGACCAAGAACCCAGTGGTCACTCTGACAGAGCTACAGCATTCCTCTGTGGAGAGAGGAGAACCTTCCAGAAGGACAACCATCTCTGCAGCAATCCACCAATCAGGCCTGTATGGTAGAGTGGCCAGACGGAAGCCACTCCTTAATAAAAAGCACATGGCAGCCCACCTGGAGTTTGCCAAAATGCATCTGAAGGACTTTCTGGTCTGATGAGACAAAGATTGAACTCTTTGGCCAGGCTTTTTGTAGGTAGCCAGGCATTTTGTAGGTAGCAAACCAGGCACCGCTTATCACCAGGCCAATACCATCCCTACAGTGAAGCAGGGTGGGAGACTAGTCAGGATAGATGGAAAGATGAATACAGCAATGTACAGAGACAACCTGGATGAAAACCTGCTCAAGAGCGCTCTTGACCTCAGACTGGGGCGACGGTTCATCTTCCAGCAGGACAACGACCCTAAGCACACAGCCAAGATATCAAAGGAGTGGCTTCAGGATAACTCTGTGAATGTCCTTGAGTGGCCCAGTCAGAGCCCAGACTTGAATCCAATTGAACATCTCTGCAGAGATCTGAAAATGGCTGTGCATCGACGCTTCCCATCCAACCTGATGGAGCTTGAGAGGTGCTGCAAGGAGGAATGGGCGAAACTGCACAAAGATAGGTGTGCCAAGCTTGTGGCATCATATTCAAAAAGACTTGAGGCTGTAATTGCTGCCAAAAGTGCATCAACAAAGTATTGAGCAAAGGCTGTGAATACTTATGTACATGTGATTTCTTAGTTGTCTTTTTTTTTTTTTTATTACATTTGCAAAAATCTCTTTACACATGTCATTATGGGGTATTGTGTGTAGAATTTTGAGGACAAAAATGAATTTATTCCATTTTGGAATAAGGCTGTAACATAACAAAAGGTGGAAAAAGTGAAGCGTTGTGAATAATTTCCGAATGCACTGTATGAGTGAGTGCTTTTGCAACAAACCCAAAATTTTATGTAACAGTTTTAAGTGACATCCTACAAAAAAATAGATAGACATATCTATC
The DNA here is from genome assembly GCA_031769625.1 of Taudactylus pleione. Taxonomy (NCBI): domain Eukaryota; kingdom Metazoa; phylum Chordata; class Amphibia; order Anura; family Myobatrachidae; genus Taudactylus; species Taudactylus pleione. The sequence continues at coordinate 43,700,691 of JAUIMM010000015.1, read as the reverse complement.
TCTCATGTGTGTATCATACGTATATATAAATTTTTGTCTTTCTTTCATGATGTGCCCCATTTTAGTGCTATGTGCTTTTATTCCAACCTGTCACAGATTAAGCTGTTTACAGAATTACAACACCCACTAAGCATTAAAGCCTTCCATTTACCTTTGGCTCCAGAATAAGTTCAACTCTTTCATTCACTTCTTCCTCTTCAGAATCGGAGTTTCCTGCCTTGATATCAAGTTGTTCAAATGCAGTTTCCAGTACTTGCAATCCATAATTAACAGCCTCCTGGATCTTTGGAATTAATTCTGCTTCCTTTTGCTCTCTGGTTTTCTCCTTTAAAATGATAAGAATTAATAAATAAATAAATAATAGTTCAAGGTTATCTTAGTGGCAGCACTGGAAATTAACTATATACACAGTATTACAGAACTATATAAATACAGAAATTTTTCTTTCATATCAGACGGGGGATTACTGCCTGATTACAAGAGTGGGGGTCTGCATTACTGTGCCACTTCCCCAGGGCAGAAGGTCATATTCTGTTATCTCTGTTAATGGTCAAACATACACAAATTTTTTATTGTTACAATTTTGATTGTGGTAGCTCTGGAATCGACGAACTATAAAATGTATGGGAAATAGGACAGACAGCATAGTTCCCATTTTAAATCTAAACAGGTCTACTAAGAGTTCATTGTGATGCAATATATGCATGCAAAAACTAAACTAGATTTAATGCAAATTTAAAATGTGTTTCCCTGTGATTAAGCTCTTTGTTTGTCCAAAATAGTAGAGCAATTTCCAGATAGTGCATATGAACAGATGGTGAAAATTACACCCAATGTACAGAACAAGAGATGATATGGTGTACATAAAAATACAGAATGAAGACAGATAATTTCTCCAGTGTCCCCCTAGTAGATGACAAAAGAAATAGCACTGGGTACTTATTCATGCCGCTACTTAAAAGTATATGAACCATACAGTAAATACAACTGCCAGTATAAAACCTAATAGCTACACTCCAAGGCAATATTCCAGTGGATTATACGAGGGTGGTTCAATAAACAAGGTAACAAGAACATTCAATGCGTAAATTTATTCAACTCATACATATACGTATAATCAATAGTATGGCCTTGGTACATATATTTTTTCCACATAGTCCTATTCTTGTCTAAGCATTTGTTCCAATGGTACACCAAGGCATCTATCCCGGCATAGAAGAAATCAGTGTCAAGTACTTTAAGCAAGGACATGACGGCTTGCTGAACTACACTGTAAAAAGTGAAAAGCCTTCCACCCAGGCGCTTCTTCAATGGTTCAAAGAGATGGAAATCACTTGATGCCAGGTCAGAGCTGTAGGGAGGATCTGATCATCTAGTACCTCCCAATGGCAGCGCTGTAAAACTCTAGTTTGGGTGTGGCCTGGAGTTATCGTACAGCAATACGAATTGCCCTCCACAACCGGCTCAATATGTCACAATAGTGGACAGCATTCACAGTATCTCCCTTGGTGAGGAAATCAATAAAACAAAAACTTGTGGTCCCAAAACACAGTTGCCATGACCTTCTTTGCTGATGGAGTTGTTTTGAATTTCTTAAAGGTGGGGACGATGCTTGTTTCCGTGTCATGGATGCTCGCTTTATTTCCGGTATCACATGATGCACCCACGTTTCATCGCCTATAATAGTACACTGCAGGAACTGCACTCCCTCCTCATGGTACACCGTCAAGTACACGAGAGACAATCCCATCCTATTAGTTTTATGAACTTCTGTGAGTTGCATCAGTACCCAGCGTGAACACTTTTTCCTGCACCCCAGTTGCTCATGAACAATGTTGTGCACAGTACCCACTGAGATGTTCAGTTCGTCAGCAAAATCACTAATACCTCTTTCCACCAAAAACCCGGGTCCGACCTGGGTTTTCAGACATGGTTCCAACCCAGGTCAGACCCAGTTTACACAGCACCATCGATCTGGGTTATTCTCAGGTCAGCCCCGTTCACAATGAACTTGGGTCTGCCCTGCTAAACTTGTGAAGTCATAAAAAGTGGGAGGTGACTGCTCCACAACCACCAATCAGCTCATTTTAGGCATGACCTCTGTCGGATAACCCGGGTTGCGCGTTTACACTGCACCATTACCCAGGTCCATCCTGGTAGCTACCTGGGTTCGACCCTGGTAGCTACCTGGGATGGATTGCCGGGTCACTTGACCTGGGTTATTTTTCAGGGACCCTTTTACACTGAGCTGCAACATGGGTAGACCCAGCAATAACCCAGGTTTTTGCTCTGGTGTAAAAGGGGTATAACTCAAATGCATCTGTCCTCCTAAATCAGTCTTTCGATGGGGCCCAAATAGTCATCTGTGGTGGATGTGCTTGGCCGGCAGGATCATTGCTCATCTTTAAGGTCTGTCCTGCTATTATCGAAGGCAGCGGACCAAACCCAAACATGTTTTCATGACATGACGTTATTACTGTACACCTCGGCAAGTTGATGAGTTTCAGCTGCTGATGTGCCTTATAGATGCAGATATCTGATCGCACTACCCACCTCAGTATTTGACCATGTTTCCTCCATCCCCTTCATCTTACAACTGATGCTCGGAGAGTATGGCTGATATGAGGCTCAGTCTAATGGCCGTGAGGGGAAGTGGTGGTCTACCTGCTCTGGCCTAGCAGGAAATTAGAATGAAACAGAGAACATTACACACGTGAGAGGTCTTGTTACGTTACTTACTGAACCACCCTTGTAAATTCTGTTCAGGTGGGACAAGGTTATCTTAATGAACAAGCACTATTTGGGATGGAGTTCTTTAATGACTAATTGAAGATAAAACCAACCTGTTCAGGTTTTTCTCCCGAGTCTGACTTTACCATATGTTCTTCAACTTCTTCATCATATACTCTCTTTAAACAAAATAATGAAAAACACATAATTAAATATTCAGCAAAATTCAAATACCAGCTGTACAGACAAATAAACAGTGATGATTGCACTACTAAATGATGAGCATCCACAGTTCTTTGTACATGTAATTAATATGGTTGGATCACCCCAATCTATACAATTTTAAAAGGGGTGTGTTCCTTCTTCATATGACTGAGTAACTGGTGTGGTTCTCCAGCACTTATTACTATTTTTCTCTAGCTTCCTTTAGCATTCTCTTTTCGACCATGTGTTTATAATATCTAGGCAGAAGTTAAATCTGGTGCATCCAATGCATTCAATTGGGGTTCTGCATGTTGTCCAGTGTTAGAAAGCAGTACAGAGGACTTTGCTTGCAATGTAAACGGTATATTAGTACTCTTATTTATTTTTTTCCTCAGTCTTTGTACTTTTCCTATCTTTGAAATGGTGTTACAAATTCTAAATACAGGATTTGTCTTGCCTTAGAATGCCATTATTTTTGGCTCTAGTCCAGTATGTGCTATAATCCAGTTACTTGTTTTACATGGTACTATTGTACATCCACTTAGATTTTAACTCAATCTGCTAAAAATGTACAAAATACATTTTAGGCAAATCATAGTAAATTTGAATAAAAAATAAAGTTTGAAATAAACCACAAAGGATTTGCAAATTAAAATAGGTGAATATATTCCCGGAAAAAAAATATACAAAATGTAAACTAAACTAGCAAAATAAAATAAAAAAATCCTCCACAATTATGTTTATAATGAATTGGACTATTAGAAACAAAAGTTATCCACTCTGACTAATGTAGAAACCGTTGTTATAACAAAAGGAATTCACTATATGATGATATGTATTAACAATTTGTCACCTACTATTATGAGGTAGTATGGCTAAGTAGGTCCTTACCGTATATTAAACTTTAATACACATTAATATTTTAACCATGGACATGATTTAGCACTGCTGATTGCAGATTCCCAAATTCCGGGAACAGGACCTGTTCTGCGTGATCTCCCACAGGCCCCCTCACGTATGCCTCTGCCTGATTGACAGCCAGATGCGTTTATGGGGCAGGGACGGTCTGCATTCCTGGACACAGGAGCGTGTCATCCCTCATTTGCCGGGATAAGCAAGGACAGGATCTGCGTCCATGGACGCAGATTCCTTGCCTCACATTCCTGCCAGTCTGCGTAAGCTGAGGTTTATTCAGCTGGCTGGCGCCGTCCAACATCAATGGTCGCAACTCTGGGATCGCAGATGCAGCAGGAGGTGTCGCACATTTTCTGCAACATTTACATTTTAGCAAGAATGGAATTGTTCTGTGTGCAGCTTTGCAATTTCATCCTCGGCTGAATCAGGCCCCATGTATAGCGATTTAATAAAAGCACCAACATATCTTTAAAGCTAATATATACAATCTTCACTAGACCTACTAAAACATGTTAAAACTTGCTTTCTGACTAAAGATTGTATTACATTACTAATAATTAATTCACTAGATAAATAAAAAAAAAAAGTATAGTTACATTTTCAATAAACTGGGTATTGGATAACATGAGAAAATCATTGAAGATATTGTGCAGCCGACACTCAGTTGTTTTTGCTTCGCGAACCAGTCCATCCAGTTGTTTTTCGATATCATGGGTCCTTGATATGGTCTGGTGGGAGAACTCTCTGAGAAAATTAAGGAGCTAAAAGAAACAAAAAAATAAAAATGTGGTTATTCAAGTTGACTCTATTGTGTCCCAAAGACTAAAATAAGTAAAATCATTTCACCCTTTTCTATCCTAAAATGTACGTGTCAGGAATAGAGAGCTCACAAGAAGCATACGTCAGCAAATATTAGAAATTCCATAAAGACGTAATTTATTAGATTTACTAACATTTATGTATATAGTGGCAGCATATTCTGTAGCACTTTACAAATGGCATGATAAGGAATTGCCACATAAGGATTAGTTTTCCTGTAATCTACTTCCTCAGTGCGAACCATTTCTGACTTAACCATCCATTTGGTTCATCATCTTTTTATATATACCAGAAAGCAGCACAGCCACAGGCAAACACACAGTCAGCACACTCACCCCAGCATCGGCCCCAAGAGACCAGCTCTGGCTGCTTCTCCTGATCTCCTCCAGGGACCAGGGTCTCTCCCACACTGGCTCCTCTGCCGATGAGCTCACAGGGCCGTTCATGGCTGAGCACCAGGAACACCGCTGTCTATTAGTCGCCCTTGAGCCAGCTAACGCAGCAGACAGGCTGAGCAGGGACAGGTCGGGGCTGAGAACGTTAAACGCCAAGTGGGAAAGCGGATTCAGGGCATCTCCGGTTGCTGTTTTAGATTGACACAGGCGCCATGTTGGAGCTCAGATCAGGTGACACGTCATGTGATGTGAGCGACATGATCCGAGGAAGTCCGTGACCGTCCAGTTAAGCTGAGCACTGTGTACACTGTCATATGCAGCAAGGAGGGGTTATTCTTCTCTTGTTACTGAGAGCTGCCAGCTGAGCAGTGTGTATATAGGAAGATTGTCATATGCAGCAAGGAGGGGTGATTCGTTTCTTATTACTGAGAGCTGCCAGCTGAGCATTATTTTCGCCACCACCCCAGGGTCTTCTCCATACCCCGTGCAGAGTTGCATCCTCCTAGCATTATTCTGAACACCATAGAAAGCTTGTTGCATGCCAAGTACACTGCGCTAATTTAGTAAGCCTGTACAGCACAAGTAATATATGCAAAGTATTGTATACCCATTCTTGATGCTTGTTGTATGGGGGGAGGAGATGGTAACTTGTGTAGTACGGAAACATATACAGAGTGAGGCTCATGTAGTGTTGGACATACAGTCAGTGCATAAATATTGGGACATTGACAGAATTTTCATATTTTGGCCTCTATTCACCACCACAATGGCTTTGAAATGAAACAAACAAGATGTGCTTTAACTGCAGACTTTCAGATTTAATTTGAGGGTAATTACATCCAAATCAGATGAACGGTGTAGGAATTACAACGGTTTCTATATGTGCCTCCCACTTTTTAAGGGGCCAAAAGTATTGGGACAAACTAAACAATCCTAAATCTAACTTTCACTTTTTAATACTTTGTTGCAAATCCTTTGCAGGCAATTACAGCCTGAAGCCTGGAACGCATAGACATCACCAGACGCTGGGTTTCATCCCTGGTGATGCTCTGCCAGGCCTCTACTGCAAATGTCTTCAGTTCCTGCTTGTTCTTGGGGCATTTTCCCTTCAGTTTTGTCTTCATCAAGTGAAATGCATGCTCAACCGGATTCAGGTCAGGGGATTGACTTGGCCATTGCATAACATTCCACTTTTTAGCCTTAACAAACTCTTTGGCTGCTTTTGCAGTATGCTTCGGATCATTGTCCATCTGCACTGTGAAGCGCCGTCCAATGAGTTCTGAAGCATTTGACTGAATGTGAGCATATAATATTGCCCGAAACACTTCAGAATTCACTCTGCTGCTTTTGTCAGCAGTCACATCATCAATAAATACGAGGGAACCAGTTCCATTGGCAGCCATACATGCCCACGCCATGACACTACCACCACCATGCTTCACTGATGAGGTGGTATGTTTTGGATCATGAGCAGTTCCTTTCCTACTCCATATTCTTCTCTTCCCATCACTCTGGTACAATTCAATCTTTGTCTCATCTGTCCATAGGATGTTGTTCCAGAACTGTAAGGGCTTTTTTAGATGTTGTTTGGCAAACTCTAATCTGGTCTTCCTGTTTTTGAGGCTCACCAATGATTTACATCTTGTGATGAACCCTCTATATTCAGTCTTGTGAAGTCTTCTCTTGATTGTTGACTTTGACACATATACACTTACCTCCTGGAGAGTGTTCTTGATGTGGCCAACTGTTGTGAAGGGGTTTTTCTTCACCAGGGAAATAATTCTTCTGTCATCCACCACAGTTGTTTTCCGTGGTCTTCCAGGTCTTTTGGTGTTGCTGAGATCTCCGATGCGTTCTTTCTTTTTAAGAATGTTCCAAACAGTTGATTTGGCCACACCTAATGTTTTTGCTATCCCTCTGATGGGTTTGTTTTGATTTTTCAACCTAATGATGGCTTGCTTCACTGATAGTGACAGCTCTTTGGATCTCATATTGAGAGTCGACAGCAACTGATTCCAAAATGCAAATGTCACACCTAGAATCAACTCCAGACCTTTTACCTGCTTAATTGATAATGAAATTAACGAGGGAATAGCCCACACCTGTCCATGAAATAGCTTTTGAGTTGATAGTCCCATTACTTTTGGCCCCTTAAAAAGTGGGAGGCACATATAGAAACCGTTGTAATTCCTACACCGTTCACCTGATTTGGATGTAATTACCCTCAAATTAAATCAGAAAGTCTGCAGTTAAAGCACATCTTGTTTGTTTCATTTCAAAGCCATTGTGGTGGTGAATAGAGGCCAAAATATGAAAATTCTGTCAATGTCCCAATATTTATGCACCTGACTGTACATCTATTGTGTTGAGTCAGATACACATTTTCATACCGCATCTGCCTACCATAAAAGAGCATTTATCCATTGAAAATGACTGCTGTGTGTATTTATTACCGAGCAATATTTTGAACTTACCACTCGGTATAATTGAAACTCTCCAGGGTACAGTGTCTGCAATGTTTCGCTGATGAGCGCTAGGTCCCAGCTTACCCCCCTTCCTCCAGCACCAGCAAGCGCCCCAACACCCCCCTCCCCCTCTACAGTGCATGGAAACTACTTCCACCCTTCTGCATCAGCCGCCAGTCTCCTCTCCCCCTACCTACCACCTTGTCGAAGTCAAATAATTGAGTATGATCGTTTGCAGTTATTATCTGACGATCTAGTCGTCTGTTGTCTGATAAAGGGTAAATTGGACGCTATTTTGCGTCAGCGCAATCCAATGTGCACAACTGCGAACCCACCACACACACTGATTCACATAATGCACACACATTGACTTGTAGACTTACACATAGACACTCGTATGGTTAACCACATGCGTACACATAGACACCCACGTGCATCCTCACATACATACGAACACTTCCTGCACCAAAGCACAGACGCACATATGCGAACGCATATGTATATAATGGTTCCTATTTACAATAAGTTAATAAAGAGAGTTATTAAAGGTCTTTTTAACAAGTAATTATGATGTAATATGTACTTAAATAAGATCTATGGTTTAGAACATAGTAGACATGTTATGTTTGGTATTATATTAAATCACTGTTCATTTGCAGATCTCTGGTTCTATCGGCAAGGAGATCGCATCATGCGTCCGCAAGTTACGAACTATAGAGAGTTATTGGTTAACATGTTAACATTTTGTATGTACTGTCTGTAGCCAGTTTAACCAGTTCTTCGGTGAGAACCTACACAAAGCAACTGTTGGAGAACTAGGACAAACCCCTGATGACACCATATGAACTAACCAATGACCAGGAGCAAGGACCAATGGCATTATGCCAGCTTGTCTCTATTGTTCTATCTGTGACCTTTAAGGTATATAGGCTAGTGCTCGGGACACCATAAGGGAGTAATTTTCCCTTCTTTTCACAGGCTTCAGGATTGATGACTGAGAACTGGATCCAGAGCGTTAGCATATGTATTGGCTGTACCTTGTATTTTACTTGCTTTTTGCGCTAATTGTTTAGATCACAGCGCGTTATACTTTTTTTGCAAAATATAACTTTTTGTGGTTTGGAACCACAATTGGATTGGAAAGCAATTATTTAAATTTAGCAACTTGCAGCGCTAAATATCAATTAAGGGGCATCCATAACCCGCAGCAGCCAGCGGCCGCCTCCCCCCCGCATTGGCTGGCAGTCTCCTCTCTTTCTTCCTACCACCCACAGCAGCAGTAGCAGCCAGTGCCCCCTCCCACATCAGGCAGCAATCTAATCTCCCCCGGCCAGCGAAGAAAATACACGGTGCATGCGCCAAGTTCAGCAAAAAAAACTCAACAACTTAATTCACCGGCGCTGCTTGTGTAAGTAAAACAGCGCTGCAGAGTTTATTTACACTAGCGCTCGCCGACAACAGCATCATTAATAAATACAAGTTAAAAATCGCAGCAAGCAAAAACGTTAAATATCATTCCACTTAAAACCTGTACATAAATGGAGCCCTTTGGATCCTGTTGTAGTTTTCAGCCTGCAAATTGCAGGATAGTAAATATTGTGGTTTAAATCTTAAACCCTCATCTAATTTATAGTGGTTGTCACACCACACAATAAACTGCAGCCTAGTAAATGAATCCCTTGGTCTACTAAATGCCATTTTCAGTGACTTGACCAGCATGAAGGAGCCTCATGTACAGTATGGGTGGAAAGCTGAGATGTCATTGCTCTGTGTACATCATGACATCACCATGTGTACAGGGGCATAACCGAAACTTTGAGGGCCCCATAGCAACATCTTGAAGGTTCCCCCACCCCAATGCTCCAAAAGAGACATCTCTTTCCACATCAGTTGTTCACTTTATGCCCCATAGTAATAGTGGCATCATGAGATAAGCGGGGGTTGCGGGCCGCACCCGGGTGTCACCCTCGGAGGGGGTGACACCAAAATGCCGGCTTCTCTGCAGTGACAGGAGCCGGGTGTTGCAGAGTGACGTTCTCCTGCAGTACCCGGCTCCTGTCATAGAAGATGAGCCAACAGTGCAGACTGCCCAGTCTCCAGGGCCAGCCCAGCATCTCCGGTGATGCTGGGCTGGCCCCAGAGTAATGTTATCGGGATCCCATGCAAAGCCACGCCCCCTTTGTTTAGGCCACATACCCTCCTGGGTATCCAGAGTGTGCACCTGCTATCACCAGACCTGGTGACGCCTCTGCATAGTAATGTCCAAGTTCATTTTATGCCCCATAGTAGTGCCCTATTTTATTTTATGCCCCATAGTAGTGCCCTATTTTAATTTTTGCCAGATCATTTATTATTAAGATAAAATAGATAATTGAAGCGCTATCTGTATAGTTAAAAAATCCATATATTTATTCACATATACAGTACATATATAAAAACATTGCACCAGACCAAATCTATGATGCCTGAATGACTCACATCTAAATGTAATTTGAACTGCTGAAAAGGTGCTCTAGCTAAAATAAAGTGCTTATTCACTTCCAGTAAATGGCTAGCACAGCATATGCAAAGGAAAATAATGAATCCACATATATTTTTCTGCCCACCAGTTTATTAACTGTATTGATGATGGTTCTAGATGTGTTCAGTGGGCACTTAATTTTCAAGTTAGTTGTTTATGAGAGGTTTTAATATATTGGTGGTTAGATTATTTTATCATTGGCATCCTCAGATACGTAGCGACCTTCTCTTTATACAATGTTGAGAAGTACAATTCAGGTGTATTTTCTTTTAACTATTAAAATAAGTAATTTTTATTTTTATTAATCTGTATTTTTGTTTTTATATTTATTTTCATTTTTATTTGTATATATCTATATATAATTTTATATTTATGTATTTTATAGTTGGTAAGGGGGCATTATGTAGGAAACATCTTTTACGATCATATCAGCTAGTTTATGTAGGTAAACTAGATTATGTAGGAAATATCTTTTACGATCATATCAGCTAGTTCTTTTAATGAGTTTCTAGCTGGTGTTTACACCAGCCTCCCAGTAAGGTAATTGTAATTTAAATTAAATTGAAGGTGTAATAAATGGCAAATAAATGAATAAATGGTTATTAAAATCAAATATAAAAATATTAACCCCTAGTAGTGAAACTGGCTGTCCAGATGGGGATATGTTCTATAGCTATATGGCTATTTAGTATGGGTTGGACACAAACAAAGAACTGTCTGTGGCACTAGAATCCAATTACCTTGGTAACTTATGTAATGAATATACGTAACAGAGTCTATAGCTCTATGCTGAGAGATGGTAATCAAATCACTGTGATAAGGCACAGCTGATCCTGATAAGAGCAAGTCACTATATAAAAGTGAGTGGCACAGGGGTGGAACACTGCTCATATCCTGAGGAAGCCGCTGAATATTTTGGAGGCGGAGAAACGCATTGAGGTCGTGGCGGTGGTCTGCAGTTAGTGTGATCACACTGCATATACCAGTCACCCCTGCCGAATGCCAGCAAATAGCGCTATCGCTCTGGAGGACTATAGAAATGGACTCTATTACACAAGTGCCTGGAAGATCGAGCAACATATGTGAGTACACCACATTGTTGCCAGACTGATTTAATTGATGTGATATCTGCCCTCCTAGTACAAATACTTTGGAGGTTCAAGTATAAGCGCATTATCCTTATTAAACTGGATACAAACATACCATCCAATCTCTTTCAGCTATATTATTGCTGGAACACCGGAAGCTTCATATTGTATTGATTTAACTCTTTGAGTGGATTACCAAAACACCATTCAAGTCCCATCAACTTGATTTAAAGATCCAATGCTGGAAATATCTTAAAAAATCGTTCTTCTTGTGTCACAGTCCAGAGACTGCCATTTTTGTGTTGACATTATTGCTTGCTATGCACATTTGTTGCTACTATATTAGAAATATTCTCTGTGTGGTTAGTGTTGAAAAACAGGCTATTGTTTTTAGATTTCTTTACATTGTTTCTAAATGACATCTGACATCTTTACATTGTTTCTAAATGACATCTGACAATGATCACATTTTGCAATGTGATCAGGGCATGCAGTACCGCCCATGATCGCATTGCAAAATGCGATCATAATGGCCGGATGTATGACAGGCTCCGAAAGGAGCCCGTTCCTGCGATGTGGCCGGAGTGCATTCAGGGCTGCTGCGCATGCACATAGTGTCCCCAGTACATATTATGCCACACAGTGTCCCCAGTTCATGTAATGCCACATTGTTCTACCCCCAGTTTATATTATGCCACATTATTTACTACAGCCCCAGCTCACTCTATAAAGGCAGTAATCAAGGAGAAGCCTATTGTATAACAGTGTTGAGCTCACTGATTAGCTCAGCTGTGTCTGTGAGGGTAAAATGAGAGCATGAGAGATGGATGATATCAGTGTGGAGCATGACTGAGAGGGAGAGATAGCAATCACCACCTATATGAGCTCTGATAAGTTCCTCTTATCAGGTTGGACAATGGGTCAATTGCTTAGAGCGCAATTCCAGGAATTTGTTCGACAACTATATGACCTGTATCCAGGGCCACCTAAAACTCTAGGCCCCATTGCAATGGCACCCCCTGGGTCCACTATAGCTACACCCAGGAGTGCCTATAAAGGAGAGGTGGAAATTGGTTTGGAGGAAATCCTCACCTATGGAAGGAGGACAATGGATTAGGGATCATGTTATCCAGCAATATCTCTCCTCTAAGTACAACATATAATGACATATAAATGCTAGTGACAGATGTGGCAGGATGCGCTAACTCTGCCACCCTGTTTGCGAAGTGAAAGGTGGTTTTACTGAATGCTCTGGGGGTTCCTCTTACCATAAGTAACCGGCTATTATGGACCACTCCTACTTCTGATCAGCAGGCAATTGATACTCACAGGAATGCAGCATATAATAGGCATTGTGCAGGACTTTTGGGAACAGTAGTTTTTATAACTCAGTAGTAATACCTAAAAGAGCTGCTATTAATGAGAAAAAGGTTACACAAAACTTTGTACACACAGATTGGCAGTGTGTAATCGTTCCCCTGTCCCTTTAACTAGTCACGGCTGACTCACTAATCTTGCATGTGTACCAGCCTGGACCTATTCACACAATTTTATTTAGAGTGGCAGAATGTTTTTTTTCCCCTGTGTATGCACTACCAGGGTAAGGGGGACTTAGTGTACCCTCAATCTGCCATTATGCCCCTCTCTGCATGCAGCATAGGAACTTAGGTATGACAGTGTGTAGCCACAGCCCCTCAAGTGGCCAGGCTCTCCCAGTACCTGAGCCCACCCCATGTCCATGGCTGCCGAGAGCTCTTTCGGGCCCCAGTCCTGGGAGGTGTGGCCAAATCCATCGGCCCCTCCCAATAAAAGCTTAGGAAACTATTTTGAGCAGCTCCAAGAGAGGAGGGGGGACATCAGTGTGATCGCCCCCACCAACCACTGGCCGTACCTGTACAGTAACGCAGCTGTGCTGCTATACAGACATGGCTGGTGGTTGTGGGCAGAGCAGTGGGGGCGGTCGCTGACCCAGGCCCCGCCAGGCCCCGCCAACCAGCCTGAGCCCGGGTAAGTAGTACCTACTCCCTCCCGCTCTGCACATTATGATGCTGATTCTGAGTTGGGATCAAATCACACAAAATACAAAGCAACTCTGGGATCACACCTGCGGCCAGCATATCACCAGTTGTAATAAGATAGCGCTAAGACATCATTTAACATTAACAGTGTCATTTCAAACATTATACTGGCAAGAGCAGTTGCCAAACAGGTTTATTCTCTTTTGTCAATCTGGCACCCTACTCTCACTACATAGGCATTGAACAGGCGAAAAGTATAATTAGAAGTATCAGATTGGGCTGGGAAGGAAATGTGGCTGGTTCTGTATGTGCAGCAGAATAAACTTTGGGCAACATGATGCCCCTTAAAGTCTCAAAAATAATTCCTGTTAGACAAGAGTCAATTGGACATGACATTCAGAGGGGCAGGACAGCCTCTAGGACAGCACATGACATTGGGAGTACAAAGCAAAATAGGACTCAATAAACTGGGAATGATGGTGGAAAGTGTCAGAGGCACAATCTACCTAACTCTCTGCATGTAGTTGGGGCGGCAGAAGGTGGGGCCTGGAAAGAGTCCTTTTTAAGAGTTTCAGTGGTTTTCATCTGATATCCAACCTGCTGGAGAAATCAGGTCTCTACTGAGGATAGGCTCTAGGGAGAGACAGGGTACTAGCAGGAGGAGAAGCAACAGTCTGCTGCTGGGATTAGCTGGAGGCACAAATATAAAAGCTATTGCAGCAGACTCACCTTGGCTTCAATATATGTAGGATTATTTGAGTCTTTGAAATTATACATGTTCCTTTGGAGACTTGAAAACTACACGTGTTCCTTTGGATGTTGTATTTGAAGATTTTTTAGAGTCACTGGAGATTCAGTTTCTTCCTGTGGGATTATAGCCTTCCCTTTTTTTGTGTGAATATGAGTGGTTGTCTTTTAAAGTAAAAGAAACCAGCATATTAATTCAGTGTGGAGCAACAGTAACTTTATTGAGATCTGATTGTAATATTACAATATGGTGAAAAGTTCATAATATCATCTAAAGAAATATTGGACATTTAAAATTCAAGCTCTGTGGGACTAACACATTGTGATTTTCTTCTGTTATTACCCAGTTTATTAATGCACTCACGCATTCTTAATTATTAGATTTTCTGTATTTAATGATTTCTAAAAGATCCCCAACCAAGTTTAATTCTGAAACATTCTCTTTGTAAGATTGTGTTACAAATACTGGTTCCCAAATAAGTACCTTCAACTCCTGTACCGTCTTGTTAATACATATGATGTTGTCGTGATCATACCTTGGATACCTCGTTAATTTTAAACGTAGGGAACCTGTGACATTATAAGGTTCAAGTGTGTGAGTTCCACATAGTGAGTGAAATGTTGTTTGATTTGAGTGCAATGAGATAAACATTAACACAACATTCCCTGAATGACATGGTGACTACATACTCAACAATCAACCTTATTGTTCTTTCTATAAGCTCATGATAAGTGTCCAGGGAAGAAGTGTCAGCTTGTATAGAGGTTCTGTCTTGGCACCATTGTATACACCTATTCTCTGAATTTAAACCACAGAATTTACATATACACCTTGGTATTATGAGGCAAACCTCCACACCTTTTCCTTACTGTAATGGCTCTACTTTTCCAATATTTCACCAGATACATCTTATACCCAGTGCCAATATGAGTTCTTATTTACCTGTATTTTGTTACTTTTATATATTTCTTTTTTTAAACCTATTAATTATTTTTATATATGGGCTATTAAGAATTTTTTTTTACCTTGGTCTTTTGACCATCCTCTGATCCTTACTTATACCTGGGGGTATCAGTGGTAAATAAGTGTGCGCATCTTTTATAGCTCTTAATATAATTAATACCGTATCCCTTACAATCATGGATTTCAAGTGGAGTCTTCCACTATGACCCCGGCAGTACCCCTAGTATAACTCTCCACACCGTCCTCGTCAGCCACCATTCCTTGACAGCTCTCATTCACTAGAAAAAATAAAAAATTTAAAAATGCAACAAAAATAACTGCCTCAATTAATGGATACACAGAGACTTGATCACCAATAGCCATCTTTCCTTTTCTTTGTCCACAATCCGCAGAACACTACTAATAATGTCCCCGATTCTGTGAACCTTATCTTGGTCTGAACTGTGGCTCTGATCAGGCCCATCATCAAATAAGTTTATTAGATTTAAATCACAGTCAATGTCTTTATCTGCGTCTTCTCTGGCTTTAACTGACCTCACCACCGGGTCAAAAACCTTCTTGCAGTGAGATGCGTGAATCCAATTGTCCTTTTCAGCCACATCGAGGTTGTTAGCAGAACCTGGAACGGGCCTTGCTATCGATCTATGCGACAACCAGAACATAAGAAATTTCTCACCATTACATGGCTGGACTCCATGACAAGGTCCCTCTGGGAGTCTCTTCATAAGCTTTCCTTGCTTTTCTTGTAAAGTCTTCAGATGCTGTGAGAATTGTATAACATAGTCCGTAGTTAAATCATATGACAAGTCTGTTGCTGGACTTACAATAAGGATAGGCAGTTTTCCAAAAAGTAGCCCATAAGGCACAGATTAAGTGGCTGTTTTGGAGTGGCGTGAATGCTATACAAAACCAGAGGTAAAGGCCCCAGCCAACTCATGGCAGTCCCCACACCTAACTAGCTAACCTTGTACTTAATGTTAATGTTTACACATTCAATTTTGTTTTTTATATACCCATATATTGACACATTGCTTGGAATACCTTCCCTGTAAAATGTGTACCTCTGTCTCCTTTAACAACACATGGGATACTATATCTGGACACAAATTCCTGCACAATTTCTTTGCTGTGACTGATGCTGCACATGATGAAAGATTTCTGTGACAACATCTGGGTCACTTCATCAGGAAACTGGGAAGTACTCACAAACAATAATTGGTCAGATAAATGCAAGGTATCCAGGACACATTGAACCTGTTAATGATAGTCAGTTTTCCGTTTCACCAAACCAATTCCTTCACCATCTTCAAACAACCATTACCATCCAGGTGCTTCACGCGCCCTTCTCCCTATACTCTGCAGCCCTCTTGCAGGCTACAATCAACCTCTCACCTTCAAATCACTAGTTCATACCCTCCATATCACTTACAGGAACTCTCTTCAATCCCATACAAATACAGTACCTTGCAAAAGTATTCACCCCCCCCCCTTGGCTTTTTACCTTTTTTGTTACATTACAACCTGTCATTTATTTTTTTTATCTGAATTTAATGTGATGGATCTGCACAAAATAGCCTAATTTGGAGAAGTGAAATGAGAAAAATACATATAAAAAAGAATCTTTATAAATAAAATTGTGAAAATTGGCATGTGCATATGTAATCACCCCCTTTGCTATGAAGCACCTTAAAGGTTCTGGTGCAACCAATTACCTTCAGAAGTCACATAATTAGCGAAATTAAGTCCACCTGTGTGAAATCTAAGTGTCACATGATCTGTCAGTATAAACACACCTTTTCTGAAATCCCCAGTTGCTGCAACACCACTAAGCAAGAGGCATCACACCATGAAGACCAAGGAGCTCTCCAAACAAGTCAGGGACAAAGTTGTTGAGAAGTACAATTCTGGGTTGGGTTATAAAAAAATATCCAAATCTTTGATGATCCCCCGGAGCACCATCAAATCCATCATCATCAAATGGAAAGAACATCGTACCATAAAAATATGCCAAGAGAGGGCCGCCCACCAAAACTCACAGACCGGGCAAGGAGGGCATTAATCAGAGAGGCAGCACAGAGACCAAAGGTAACTCTGAAGGAGCTGCAGAGTTCCACAGCAGAGACTGGTGTATCTGTGCATGTGACCACAATAAGCCATACACTCCATAGAGCTGGGCTTTATGGAAGGGAATTGGTATGATTTACCGCCGGACCCCTGGCCGGTGGTTCAAATCTCAACAGCGGCAGCCCGACAAGGATGGAAATCCTGATTGTCCCACTAACCTAATTCTACCCCCTAACCTTCCCCTCAAGTGCCTATCCCTAATACCCCCTCTAAGTGCCTAAACCTAACCCCCTCTTCCCTGCCGCCTAAACCTAAATCCCCTGGGGGGGTGCCTAACTTTAACCCTTCCTCCCCCTAGCCTAACCCTAACCTCCCTGGAGCTCTAAATCTAACCCCCTCCCTGCGGCTATCGGCACCCGGCATCACTTCGATCGGGATGCCGGGCTCCCAGCATCGGTAAAATGACAGGCGTCTAGATTTAGATGCCTGTCATTTAACCATCGCCGGGATTAAGCAGTCGGGAAGCTAGCTGTCGGGATTAGGTCCACCGGCTTCCCGACTGCATACCTTATGGAAGAGTGGCCAGAAAAAAGCCATTACTTAGTGATAAAAATAAGAAGACACTATTTGAGTTTGCCAAAAGGCATGTGGCCGACTCCCTAAATATATGGAGGAAGGTGCTCTGGTCAGATGAGACTAAAATTAAACTTTTTGGCCAATAAAGGAAAACACTATGTCTGGCGCAAACCCAACACATCCCATCACCCCAAGAACACCATCCCCACAGTGAAACATGGTGGTGGCAGCATCATGCTGTGGGGATGTTTTTCAGCAGCAGGGACTGAGATACTGATTCGAGTTGAGGGAAAGATGTATAGTGCTAAATACAGGGATAATCTTGAGCAAAACCTGTTTCAGTCTGACTGTGATTTGAGACTGGGATGGAGGTTCACCTTCCAGCAGGACAATGACCCGAAGCATACTGCTAAAGCAACACTCGAGTGGTTTAAGGGGAAACATTTAAATGTGTTGGAATGGCCTAATCAAAGCCCAGATCTCAATCCAATTGAGAATCTGTGGTCAGACTTGAAGATTGCTGTTCACAAGCGGAAACCATCAAACATGAAGGAGCTGGAACAGTTTTGCCTTGAGGAATGGGCAAAAATCCCGGGGGCAAGATGTGGCAAGCTCATAGAGACTTATCCAAAGCGACTTGCAGCTGTAATTGCAGCAAAAGATGGCTCGACAAAGTACTGACTTTAGGGGGGTGAATAGTTATGCATACTGAAGTTTTCTGTTATGTTGTCCTAAATGTTGTTTGATACACAATATAAAAAAAACACAACTTCACAATTGTAGGCATGTTATGTGAATGAAATGATGCACACCCTCAAACAATCCATTTTAATTCCAGGTTGTGAGGCATCAAAACATGAAAAATGCAAAGGGGGTGAATACTTTTGCAAGGCACTGTACTTAGACAATGCTGCCCTTTAAAAAACAAGAGATTAACTCTTTTTTTTCTTTTACCAAGATTGTGACACGTCTGTCAAAATAAAACCCTAAAAATAACTACCCTATTTGTGTTATCTGTTTTTTCATTATCAAACACCTCTCATGTACAATCTGACCTCGTTAACAGATTTGTACCTATACTGTGCTTATCTGCCCTTCGTTATCAGATTTAGCACTTTCACATCAATATTATCTGGTTATCAGATATCTGCAGATTGATTTTACATTATCTAGCCACGTGGACTTCTCTACTTTGGCTATAATATTACCCCTGCAACTTCCACATAAACAGATTCACATCTATCTACACACACCTTTCAGAAAAGACAATAAAGATAATCCCAAAAAACACTTATGTCACCAATGCCTATTCCCTCAACCCCTAAACATGTATCTGACAAATAACAAATCTTAAACAATATATCAAATTCAGGAATAAACACCTCAATTTTACAATATATCATAACACATCAGCATAAACTGATCTATGTTAATCAAACTGCTAACTCTAACACAGCAAAATACACAATTAAAACACATCTACTTTAACCACCTATTCAGGGTTTTTTTTTATTAATAATTTCAGATATTAATATCTCAACAAAAAGAATAATGCAAAGACAATCATTTAACTTGCAAATTTAAAGACTGCCAATATTTTACTCTTTAACATATTTCAGTGCACAGGAAGAAAAAAAAAACCACAGCAGATAACATTTACTTTCCTTATCTACTCGGCACACTGCCCAGACTGAGAAGGAGGGGAGAATCTTCTGCTCCCAGCGCCATTTTGTAACCGGCTGAAAGTCTACACTTATTATCAAACTATTAAAATAATGGGGAAAAAACTTCTAACAAGATTAAATAAATCCAACACACTCATTTAATACAGCACAGTTAACTTACCACCAAATCAGAGACTGAGGGAGGAAAAGGGGAAGAAAAAAACAATACTGCACGTTTAATTAATTTATGGAGTAAAACAACTGCCCGTGCAGACTCTCTCCCTCACTCAACGACCCACAGCAGGCATCAACTGGTGTATCTCACTGCTGGGCTTCCAAAATTGATAACGCGATGTGTTCTAGATTTATTTATAAACCTTACTTGTTATAAGAAGAAATGAAATAATTCACACCAATACAGATTCTAAAATAAATGACAATGCTTTTACTTAAAGACAGCATAATTCTACATGTATTTTTGCCAATGCAGCGTTATAACAAAAAACACTTAGGTTATATTAGCAGCAGTAGGGAATATTTGTGAAATAAATTTGTGACACCCAGTGCAGCATACCAGTCAGCCAATTTCATACATATGTACGGCAACCGCACCCAGCACCCCCAGACCCTCATTGTGTGCTCCCTCTCTCTTTTGTCCTCTGAATCCATCCCCAACTGCCCTCCCCCTCTGTCCCTGGTCAATACTATATACTGTCATCTGTCCATACCCTCAATACATTCAAAATGGCAAATATTAATTAAATTAATATTCATATGTGCTAGACACTAATTGGTTATATATCCTAACCATAGTATAATGTTACCTTCATGTTCTGTTCCCATGTAGCTTCTAGTTCCTGCTACTTGTAGGCCAAGGCTATCTTGATTAGCCCTCTTTATTTATAAAATCTGAGACTGGCTGTCTGCTAGTTTGCCCAAAGATACCTTTGGATAAAATATTAAATAAAATGCAACAGGGACTCATTTATTTACTTTAGAGAGGAAAGGGTAGGCCTTAATCCCCTCCAGGGCTGAGACCATTTGACAAATGCGACCCAGCTGCACCTCACACAACTATACTAATACTGAATATTATCTTAAACATTTTTTATATATTCTACATTGCAATATAGGGAAAAATAAATGAACATAAACATGCATATATTCGTGAATTGCTGAAGGAATATGTACGACCTCATATTCCTGCGTTATCAATAGGAGGCACAGTTTTTGGGTGATGACAAGGGGGTAGTCGGAGAAACACAGGTGTGCCAGTGCGTTTCCACGCCATTGCAGAGGCATGCATAAATTAGCCACTGCGATGCCATACGTAGTGCGAGGTCTCATAGCGCGTGTGGTTTTTAGCAATTCCCGAGTAAGGTCAGGGCTTGTGCAAGTGTGCATGAGACTGTGATAGTACTCGATTGTAAAAATGGTTTAGCTATACTGCAAAACATTACGGATGTGTGTATGGTAAAGTGGGCGTCCTTATGTTGTGCTGAGTTTGCATTGTGATCACAATGGATTAGCTTGCTATCTCAGTTGAACTGCGTGTGTACGCAGTATTGCGATCTGTAGTGAATCAGGCTCACTGTTAGACAGAAGGTGGGGGATAAAATATACCTGGATCTGCAGGGCTATTTTTGGTACAGGCAAACGCATAAGACAAAATCCCATCCTACAATGCGTATGCATATGGTAGTATAACAAAAGAAACACATATTAGCAAAAAGGATGGACGGTTCTGTCCTTCTGATCTCACAAACAACATACATGTTAAATAAATGACAGATAAATAAATTATAATTTTGTAATACTAATGGAAAATTAGGGCTCGGTTAATAGAGCTAGAGCCAAGGAGATGGTTACAAATAAAGGAAGCTGGTGAGTGCGCTTTAATGACACTTTGCATGACACTGAAAGGAACATGCCTGCCTTAAAAACATGACACATGTAATTTTCACGAAAGAATACAATACAGTAATATTCGCTGTGCCAGATGGGTCAAGAATGATCTTTGGGATGTAGGCAACAGAGCACAATTTGTTCAAGTTTCTGTATGTATCTCCTATATCTGCTGCCGCACATGTGTGGTCTGTAGACCATATATGCACAGAAGTCCTGGCACAGGAATGACCGCTGAGTTGGTCACTTCACTCGGAGCCCCTGTACCTACGGGTGCTCTTTAATACACTCGGCCGGTATGATCGCTTACTGCAATGCGATCATCAGCACTAATATTGCGCCCAGATCACACTGAGCTGATCATTGATAAATGGGCACCTTAGACATCTAATGATGAGTTTCTCCAGAGGTCTCCTTTTTTTTTCTTTCTCTTCCGATTGTTAACTTAAGGGAAGTAAAAAGCAAAAACGTTCATAGGGTAATAACATAGCAGTGATTCCCAAACGCCTCCATTACAGTCCAGATTTTAAGGATATACATGCTTGAACCCAGATGGTTTAATCAAATTGACTGCTGTACTAATTAAGTCACCTATAATTAAACATGGATATCCTTAAAACCTGCACTGTAATGGCAGAGTTTGGGAACCTCTGACTTAAGCGGATTTAAGAGTTCACTCTGTGTTCCACACTCACACCCAGTGAGAGGCCTCTCTTAAGTAATAGTGCTGGAAAGAGGTGCATCAGCTCCCATATCTGTTTAGGATAAACATTACAATAGATGCACCTTTAATATAAAAGAAATAGCACCGTATGGTAATGCCCATACATTGGATTCTTGGTTTCAAGCGTATCTCAATTGATTCTTTCACACTTTCCCATATGGGATGTCTGATATAAACATAAACACGTATATAGCGTGATACCAGCTTTAAAAGGCAAAATATATCTTTATTAGATGTACTCACATAAAAACAAATCAGTACAGTATATACATATAACAGTGACAGCCACCTACCAGAGAGAGCATATCATGTCACATAACATGTCACGCCCCACAGGGTATTTAGGGCCTGATTCAGAGTTGTATACTAAGCCGATGTTTTTGCAGTTGAGCGATCAGTAAACCGCGCACGCTTCTGAGTCACACTGCGCATGCATCACAGACCATCACCATAGTCTCCCGCAGCAACTATTTATTTGCAGTGTGACTGACAGTAGCACCCCCTCAATCAACAGTGATTGACAAGCCGGCAGTACCCCCCTTCTGGCGCAGCTGCAGAGCAGCCATGAATTCAAAAGTTGCAGCAGCCGTTGCTCCTGGTAGCCGTGGCTGCTGCTGTGTCCTGATAACTGTGGTCAGCAGTGATCGGGAAGCCGGCATCACCCCCCCCACACCCACGGCGGCTGCAAGGCAACCGTTAACCTCCATGGAAGCAGGATCCGCTGCTGCTGGAACTAAACCGCAGCTACTGCTGTGTCCAGCTGGCGGCACCCCACCTCCTCCTTCTGGCTGTTGCTGTGTCCCGATCACTGTGGCCAGTACCTGACAGTGTGGGGGCAGTGTCCTGGCAGGATGAATTTAATAACTAAAAAAATAATGTCAAATTTAGTGTTGAACAGTCTGCATGATATGTGTCTTGTTGAAACTTTCTCCCACATCTTCCTCCTCATCTTTGTGTGATTTCCCCCAGGTGCCTTGTTTCCTCCCACAGGTTGCGTACGCGATCTCAGCACATGCAATGCCGACATTCAGAATCCTGGTGC
Source organism: Taudactylus pleione (assembly GCA_031769625.1). Taxonomy (NCBI): domain Eukaryota; kingdom Metazoa; phylum Chordata; class Amphibia; order Anura; family Myobatrachidae; genus Taudactylus; species Taudactylus pleione. The sequence continues at coordinate 43,677,850 of JAUIMM010000015.1, read as the reverse complement.
TGAAATCCTTTAACCCTAACCCACCTTTCCTGCAGCTTAACCCTAACTCCTCCCTCCCGAAGTCGAACATCAACACTTCCAACCACCGCAGCCTAACCATCTCCCCCGTAGCCTAACCCCAACTCTACCCCCCTAGAGCCTATGCCTTACCCTCCCATTAGTACATAACCCTAAACCTAACCCTGATTTTGACTCCTGTTGAGATTCCTGTGCCGGGATTCTGAGCAGTGGCAATGTGTGCTCCAGGATGTTGCCTAAATTCCCCTCCCACAGTCCAAAACCTACTATACTGTATATTAGTGAGTTTGTGGGATGGGAAATGTAGACCGTATGATCCCCAGGGCTTAAGCACGTCTTGCTGTAAGGGAAAGGAAGCTTGCTGGTGAAGACCTCAAGTTCTAATGGTCTTATTATCTCTCTACTGCTACTGCTCTAACATAAACATTATACGATCTAATAATAATGTTACAAAAGAAATACAATAAAATAAGGATACAATAAAATTCAATTATGAAATGTAATGAATTGAAACCACTAATATCACCAATGATGTTTATTTAATTGGTAAGATGTTATTTGATAAGTGGCCGATGGTGTTATTGGACAATGCAGCAAGGTGACTGCCTCAGCCCAAGCGGATCTTTTCATCACCTTCTATGGGCACATTCCAGATGGATGACAGTACGTGCGCTACAGCGAGCTGTAGTCTTGATCTAAAGAGAGTTCAATTAAAGTTTCAGATCATCAATTCATAGGAAGAATTAAACATTTATGTTTTAACAATAGTGAGAATACTCTAAATATAACAGCAATGACAGGAAAATTTTAACCAGAATACAATTTCCCAAAGACTTCTAATGAAAAGTATGTAATGACAAAGTGTAAGTAATCAGAGTTGTCATGTAAAAAAACTAGTCATTTTTATCCCAATTTTTAATTTGCAATCCAATGGGATTGTGTTATACAGTACATGGAATCCACAGGAAAATATTTTTAATTTGTCATCCAATGGGATCTTCTTAATTTTTAAGGCAAATACATTTTAAATATTTTTATCTACAGGAAAATCTTTTTAATTGGCAGTCACATTGATTTTTTTCTTCTTGTAATGTATAGGAACTCTTCATAATGTGTAATCCGCAAGAAATAAAGAAAAAATGCTATGAGGCGCCATTCCGGTCAATTCATTTTCTATTGATTTCAATAGAGTATCTATGTGTAGCACAGAGCTCCATTGCAAGAAATGGGCCACTGGAATGTCCATTGACAGAAATGGGAAAAATACAGCATAATGTTGGTATAACCAATAGCATATTGTTAGGTTCTGGTTTTGTTGTGGACCCGGGGTGGTAATAGGAGCAGAGACTGGAGCAGGTTTAAAAGTAAACATGGAGTTTTTAATGAGTGGCTTAACAGACATGAATGTGGCAAAACAGAAAGTCCGGGTTTAGCACTAAAGTGCAACTGGAGAACTGTAGTGATGCAATAGGAAAAAGTCCAGGTAGTGGTAACAGAAGGCAGTCCAGTATTCCAGATTTTGTGAGGCTGAAGTGAATTGCAGGCTGAAGTGAATTGCAGGCTGAAGTGAAAATGTTCAGAGGAAATGTAAGTGGAGGCAGGGTAACAGCTGACACAGGTACTCAGGCAAGGGAGAGGCAATAGGAGGAGGCAGGGGATTCCAGCAGTGTATGGAGCAGGTCAGGTAAAGCAGGCTTAGGCAGAGATCCAACAGGCAGGTGGACAAGCTCAGGAACTCTCAGCATGCGCTGAGAAACACGTTGCACTGGCAATGAAAGGAAGCTCTGCACTCCCTTAAATACCCAGTGACAGGCTAGAGAGAGCATGTTACACACCAGGATAGGGCAACTAGGTCACATGTCTGGAGGCAAGATGGCGGTGCCCATGCCAGAATGGAACGGAAGCACCACTAGTCCTAACCAGAGTGACAGTATGCCCACACAGGACTATGCGCAGCCAATGCACCCCACCAGACACCAGTGCCACCGCCAGATATCCCTCGCCATAGCATCCTCACAGGTATTACTCGTCATCCCCTATGCCGGGAAACCCTGGTCGTGACACATATACAGATACAGGGTCAAAGGATATCTACCCAGCGTCTTGTCTTATTGTCCCACCCCACCCCCACTGATGAAACCTGAATAAAGTGTAGTCGATAAATTAATAACCCATCTTTGCAGCTTGTTTAATGCACAGACAATTACACTGGATATCTACTATACACTAGCCATCAGATTATGTGACTGTTTTATACAACACATACCTAATTGAGTATCTGCATTCTATATTAGCCACCAGATTGTGGTCTTCTTAGTATACTAACCACCAGATCGGGGTCTGCTTAGTATACTGGCCTCCAGATTGGGGTCTGCTTAGCATACTGGCCACCAGATTGGGGTCTGCTTAGTATACTAACCACCAGATTGGGGTCTGCTTAGTATACTGGACACCAGTTTGGGGTCTGCTTAGTATACTGGTCACCAGATTGGGGTCTGCTTAGTGTACTGGCCACCAGATTGGGGTCTGCTTAGTATACTGGCCACTAGATTGGGGTCTGCTTAGTATACTGGCCACCAGATTGGGGTCTGCTTAGTATACTGGCCACCAGATTGGGGTCTGCTTAGTATACTGGCCACCAGATTGGATTCCTTATACATGCAGATAATCTCCACCTTGGGATATCTTGTTTGGACACAGGATTTTTTCCCAAATTGAGAATAAGTGAGCTCATCACTTCATCTGGAGGTTCTCCTGAGTATTTGGGACACTGTCCCTAATAGATCTTGCTCTATAAAACTGTCTTTTAAACCCCATGGAGTGGCTAAGTGTGGATATGGTGTATTCATCTACATATTATATAACTATTCCTGTGTGTAATGAAGAATGGTTATTGATATACTAAGATCTAATTATATATGGAAAAATTAAGATCCGCAATATATATGTGACTGAGAACTTTTAAATGAAGGGGTGCTGCATAGTACTGACCAGAATGTACTCTTTTAGTATAGTAGCTAAAAGGACGGAAGGCCCTGCTAAAGAGAGCTTACATTCAACAGGGAACAGATTGAAGTAGTGGCACAAAGGGGTGACATGAAGAGGGTAAGGATTTGGGGAGGAGGTGGGAAGGGTAACTACTCTGATATCCTCAAGGGCAGTATTAATTAAATAGAAATAAAAGAGCATATTTTACTACAAGCATAGCTTCATTCTAAAACATTATAATGAATGACTAGATATATTATTGGAATGTATCAGTTTTTCCAGTTTTATTTGGAGGTTTTCATGCTTATGTTCACATTTCTTAGTTTTATATATGTAGCTTATCTAATGGTCCTGTCCACTACTGGACACAATAAATGTAATCTGACAATTATAATTTCATTTACAACTATAATGGACTATGGACCTCATTCAGAGCCGGACGCTATTTGCGCTCGCTCGTTCAGAAAAATGGGCCGGATATTTAAATAGAGCGCTCGCTCTTTGCGGTCTGTTGACGCCTCTATGTCTGAGCGAGTGAATGAAATATGCGCTCGCTATTTTGTAAAGACGCCGCCTGGCCGTTCGCATCATACGTCATCTCCACTATTTATTAGATTAATCGAGTGCATCGAAAGGCTGAACTGCTCGCAGTGCTTGTGGTTGGATTTTCCTACCACAATCATGCGAACAGTTCAGGCTAAGAGACAACTAAGTGACGTGGCCGATGACGCTGCTATGTTAATTATGCACTCCCAATAAACGCCCGTTTTGACCGTTTGGCACGCCTTTAAGTAAAATGTAATATGATAGTTACTGAAATGCAAAGATTAGTATATGAATGGGATCCATAACTAGATATTATGGCAAAGCTGTAACTAGACATTGTGGTGCCCTGAGCGAAAAGGAGCATCGGTGCCCCCCCATCATATTTTGATATTACTGTTAGTTTGCAACACTGGAGGGGCCATGACAAATGGTACTGTACCAGTCTGGTCCTGGGGCTCTTGGCTGTTAATATTGTTTTCCCCATTTTGTGTATTTAAATGCTGGAAGGTAAGTACATAGGGCCTGATTCAGCTTGGATCGCAGTTGAAAATACGCATGCAATCATCCGATTGATGCGTTCTGTGCATGTGCGAGCTGTACACTGTGATCAGGACTGCAATCGCAGAGGCTACACAGACCCATTGCAGAGTGATTGACAGGAAGTGCCGTTTGTGGGTGGTGATGGGGGGGTCGGGGAAATGCAGGCGTGCCAGTGCATTTGCACGCTGTTTCAGGGGCATGCATAAATTAGTCACTGCGAAGCCATATGCAGCCTGAGGCCTCATAGCATGCGTGGCTATCAGCAATTCCTGAGTAAGGTCAGGGCTTGTGCAAGTGTGTGTATGGGTCCGGTGGTACTCGTTTTTGTACCAATGGTTTTGCTATTGCTGAGTATTATGGTTGTGTGTATGGTAAAGTGGGCATCTTTATGTAGTGCCGAGTTTGCATTGCGATCATGGTGGATTAGCTTGTTATCGCAGTTGAACTGCGTGCATACACAGTATTGCGATCTGTAGTGAATCAGGCCCATAGATGGAAGAACACAATTATTATTCTCTGTAGGACACCATTCCCTGATAGTAGAGGCTGGCAGTGGTGTGCTTACATCAGATTACTGACATGAAATCTGTTGTGTAGATGAAAAATATCCCCATGGTGTAAAGTAATATAGTATAATATATGTGGTTCCAGTGAGTCCCTGAAACTGCTGCATACATAATTTACATTTTTGATATTATCTTTACTATCGTTAAAATGGTTTAACTGTCAGTATGAGGGTACTTTGATATTTGTAACCTATTTACCTGCTGTGACTGTGCACTGGAGTCCAGTGTGTCAAAGTGGCACTCACACTGGGCCCTTCTATGTAGGATACTGGTGCCGGACCTGTCACGCTGCCTGCTGCTGCCACCATCTCCTACACGCCCATGTTCCAACTTCCAGCAAACAGCTTCTCTTGGAACTGTGGGAGCTGAGGAGAGACGTCATGACATCTCTCCTGTCACTGCAGACGGGTCAGGAGGCGGAGCAACCAGAGAGTGACGGACAGGGCTGCAGCTACAGTAATGTAGCCAGGTGCACTGCTACTAATACATAGCAGCGGGCGCCCAGTGGCATATAGAGATTGTGTCGGGCAGCTGGTTCCACCCTCAGGGCATGTTGCACCCTAGTTATGGCCCTGTTATGGTATATGATGAACATTTAAATAGAACTAGCTAAAAATATTTCATAATAATCTATTCTTATCTAGAAATAACACTATTTTTCATTATGTTCAATTTTTATCCATAATTCCCATTGTAACATATTGTTCATGTGTTATCAGCGCAAAGTACTTACGTGCATCTCATAAGAACAATATCCCTGGAACTGAGCCTGTTGTCCTTCCAGTCCGGCCCTATGGAAAATAATACAGAAATAATACAGTTACTATTGTGTCTGGTATATGTTGTGCATCAGTTATTCAATGGATTATAGTTTGTAAGTATAAACCACTACTTGTTCCTATTGTTCCCAGGTCAGTCCCTTCTTTTGCCTAATCTGTATTCCAGTCCTATGCAGTATACACCTCTCCATTACAGCATACCTCAAGGCAGCCTTTTTTATATATATATTGCACAGCTGTAAAGACCAGCATATGTACACACGTCCCAACTGTCCCAGCATGGTAACTTGCGGAGTAACTACAATTTGTATTGATGCGATAAGCTGTGATGCAGATTGTTAGTCCAAAACTATGATAAACAGATCCCTTAAACTTTTAATTACATGGTACAAGAATACCTGGGGGACGAGTCTCAGCTGAACATTGGTTGCTCTGGCGCCTTCAGGGATCTTGTGTGCCAGACTCAAGATTGTGCGCCTTCACCTGCAGGAGGAAAGGTGACAGCAGAGAGTTAGTTACTGGGCACCGGCACACTCAGAGAAAACAGGGAGACAGAAGATTATGGATGGGTAACCTACGTGTCCTCACACAGACATGTAATACCACAGGTGTAGCTTTTATGGCTGATTGAGCCTGTAGTAGATATTTTTAACATATTTTAATTGGTAGCTGAATTTCAGTATTATATTATATATAATTGGAATACATTTGTTGTACTAGTTTTATCTGGAGGTTTTTCATGGCTTTGTTCACATTTCTTAGTATTTTATATTTAGCTTATCTTATTGGCCATGATTCAATTCAGCGCACTGTTAAGTCAGATAATAGCGGTTCTTGCGACTTAACATGGGTGTTTTGTCACGAGAACCGGCATTCTCCGACTAAAGTGCCGGCTGCAAGGCTGTTAGCGCACTTATGTCGGGTTTCTCCTCGCACCCCAGGAGCATGCGAGAAAAAATCCTTTAGTCGGGCCAAACATCAGGCTGAATTGATTAGCTCTGGTAGCTCCCTCCGGGGGCTATTCATCATCACTTTGATTTAAATAGCGGCCATGGACTTGTTCACTACCAATTATTTTTATTTCATTTACAACATATAAGCTGTAAATGTCAGTGTAATAAGCATTACATTGTATGACAAAGAAATATCTAAATACTAGAACAAAAGGAAAAGGTAAGTAAACCACAATGACACTGAAATCACTTACCTCAGGTATTGCCATGTGTTTTCTTGGCCTAGAGACCATGGCCTCATGTACTGCCAGGTGTTTTCTTGGCCTAGGGACCACGGCCTCAGGTACTGCCAGATGTTTTCTTGGCATAGGGACCACAGGGTGCAGTATATGCAGCAAAGCTCTAAAAAAAGAAAACAGACACATTTGCACCTAAAGGACTAGATGAGAATGTAACAATAGCTAAGATTAGTATTATTCTACATATTATGGTGTATTATGATTAACATTTATATAGTTATAGCTAAAAAATACTTCATCACAATCTATTCTTATCTATAAATGACACTAATTTTCATAATTTTACATTTCTATCCATAAATCACATTATTACTTATTGTTCATGTGATATCTGCACAAAGTACTTACTCAGAGCATCTCATAGGACCAGTGTTACTGGAACTGGGGGCTTTGTCCTTATGGGCTGGCTCTATGGAAAATAATATAGAAATAGTACAGTTACTATGTCTGGTATACTGTATGTTATGCATCAGTTAGTCAATGGAATATAGTTTGGAAGCGTAAACCCCAATTTGTTCCTATTGTTCCTGGGTCAGTTGCTTCCTTTGCCTAATCTGTAACTGTAAAGACCAGCATATGTACATACAGTACCTCCTAACCACCCAGCATTATAACTTGTGGTGTAACTACAATCTGTATTGCTACGATAAGTGGTGATGCAGATTGTTAATGCACAACTATGATAAACCGTCTCCTCAATCTTTTCATTCCAAGAAACAAGAATACCTGGAGGACGAGGGTCTTTCAGCTGCACTTTGTCTTCACTTGTTGCCTCAGGGATTTTGTGGGGGGCACAAACACGGTTCCTCTCCACCTGCAGGAGGAAGGGTAAAGAGCAGAAAGTAAGTTATTTGGCACTGGCACACTCAGAGAAAACAGGGAGACAAGATATTATGGATGGGTAACCTACGTGTCCTAATACTGGGGCCTATTCATCAACCGATAAATGGCCCAGTAACCATACGAAAATGCTAGTTTCCATATATTTAGGTTACCGGGCTATTCATCATCAGGGGTCCCAAATGGACCACCTGATATTCAGCAAACTCCAAAAACTGAAAGTTTTAGAGTTTGCTTCTGAGAACAAGTGCCATCTTTCAGTTTACGGAGTTTGCTGAATACCAAGGGGATCCTATCGGACCCCTGATGATGAATGGGCCAGTAACTTAAATATGCGGAGTGTTTCCGCATGGTTACCGGGCCATGTATCATTTGATGAATAGGCCCCTTAAACTTTTAATTACATGGTACAAGAATACCTGGGGGACAAGTCTCAGCTGAACATTGATTTTCCTGGCACCCTCAGGGATCTTGTGGGCCAGACTCAGATGGTGCGCCTTCACCTGCAGGAGGAAGGGTGACAGCAGAGAGTTAGTTACTGGGCACCGGCACACTCAGAGAAAATAGGGAGACAGAAGATTATGGATCGGTAACATACGTGTCCTCACACAGATATGTAATACCACAGGTGTAGCTTTTATGACTGCTTGAGCCTACAGTAGATATTTCTAACAAATTTCTAACATATTTTAATTGGTAGCTGAATTTATAATAGAATTTAAGTATTTAATTCTACAATATTTCAATGGATGACTAGGTATATTATATATAGAGCTGTATTCAATTAGATTCGCCCGGCGATACTTTTTCGCCTCCCGGACTTTCCGCCTACTTCGCCTGTTTTGTAGACGGAAAAGTATTACGTGCGTCCCCGCATATGCCCATATTCAATTTGAAAGTAGGCGAAAACGGCACCCGGTGAAACTGAAACAGGCGAAAAGTGCTGTCAGATTTGGGGAAATCAGCCTGACACCCCCCAAAAGATGCACAGATATGGAGGATCACTATGGGTACCCCCGAATAGCCCTGCTGAAGGTATTTGGGCTTTTTAAATTAGCTCAATAGGTGCCGTTTACGTTTTTGGTTAAGTGGTGAAGAATAGTATTTAGCAATTTTTTTTGGACAAAAAGAAGTATTCCCATCAAATTTGGGGTACTTGAAAATGGGGTGAAGCATATTTAAAAGTTGCTAATTTGAAGTTAAAATTATTGTGAAAAATCCACCTGCTGTATGCACCTGCAATCTTAAAAACACCTGGGGCATACTTGGAGTCTATTTCACTAGTTTTTAACTTTTTTATTTTTGCCCCCTTTTTCAAAGTCATTTTTTGGGGTGTCCTTAAGTGTTTTTTTTTTTAATTTTTTGACACAGTTTACCTTTGGGGGACTGTCTGAAGGCTGGTGCGGGTGACATGGGTGTTTAGTCGCGAGAACCGACATTCTTCGACTAAAGTGCAGGCCGCAAGGCTGTTAGCGCACTTTTGTCGGTTTTCTTCTCGCACCCCAGGAGGGTGTGAGAAGAAATCCTTTAGTGGGGCCAAACATCAGGCTGAATTGAAAAGCTCTGGGAGCTTCCTCCCAGGGCTATTCATCATCACTTTGAATTGAATTGCGGCCATGGAATTGTCCACTACCAATTTTTTTTATTTAATTTACAATTATAATGGACTACATTTTTGTAAGATCATTTGAATTATAATAAACCTAAGTTTCCTTTCTCATATTGTGTATACATTGTGACACTTGTGGAGTAATATAAGATGTAAATGTCAGTGTAATAAGCATTACATTGTATAACAAAGAGATATAAATACTATGACATAAAGGAAAAGGTAAGTAACCATAATAACACTGAAAGCACTTACCTCAGGAATTGCTAGGTGTTTTCTTGGCATAGGGACCATGGCCTCAGGTACTGCCAGGTATTTTTTTGGCATATGGACCAAGGCCTCAGTTATTGCCAGATGTTCTTTTGGCATAGGGACCACGGGCTTAGGTGTTGCCAGGTCTTTTCTTGGCATAGGAACCACGGATGACAATTTAGGCAGCAAAGCACTAAAAAGAGAAAACAGACACATTTACACCTAAAGGACTCCAAGAGAATGTAACAATAGTTATGGTTAGTATAATATAATAATGTACCTATAGCTACATATTATGGTGTATTATGATTAACATTTATATAGTAATAGCTAAAAAAATACTTCTTAACAATCTATTCTTATCTATAAATGACACTAATTTTCATAATTTTACATTTCTATACATAAATCACATTGTTACTTATTGTTCATGTGATGTCTGCACAAAGTACTTACTCGGAGCATCTCATAGGACTAGTGTTACTGGAACTGGGTGCTTTGTCCTTATGGGCTGGCTCTGTGGAAAAGAATATAGAAATAGTACAGTTACTACTATGTCTGGTATATGTTTTGCTTCAGTTAGTCAATGTATTTTAGTTTGGAAGCGTAAACCCCAATTTGTTCATATTGTTCCTGGGGCAGTTGCTTCCTTTGCCTAATTTGTAACTATAAAGACCAGCATATGTACATACCTCCTAACCACCCAGCATGGTAACTTGTCGTGTAACAACAATCTGTATTGCTGTGATAAGTGGTGATGCAGATTTTTAGTGCACTCCTATGATAAACCAACTCCTCAATCTTTTCATTACAAGAAACAAGAATACCTGGAGGACGAGGGTCTTTCACCTGCACTTTGTCTTCACTTGGTGCCTCAGGGATTTTGTGGGGGGCAGATACATGGTTCCTCTCCACCTGTCGGAGGAAGGGTAAACAGCAGAGAGTTAGTTACAGGGCACCGGCACACACAGAGAAAACAGGAAGACAAGAGATTATGGATGGGTAACCTACATGTCCTCACACTGGGGCCTATTCATCAACCAATAAATGGCCCAGTAACTATGCGGAAATGCTAGTTTCTAGATATTTAGGCTATTCATAATCAGGGGTCCCAAATGGACCACCTGATATTCAGCAAACTCCGAAAACTGAAAGTTTTTAGAGTTTGCTTCCGAGAACAAGTGCCATCTTTCAGTTTTCGGAGTTTGCTGAATACCAAGGGGATCCTATTGGGCCCCTGATGATGAATGGCCTGGTAACTTAAATATGCAGAAACTAGCGTTTCCGCATGGTTACCGGGCCATGTATCATTTGACGAATAGGTCCCTTAAACTTTTAATTACATGGTACAAGAATACCTGGGGGACAAGTCTCAGCTGAACATTGATTTTCCTGGCACCCTCAGGGAGCTTGTGGGCCAGACTCAGATGGTGCGCCTTCACCTGCAGGAGGAAGGGTGACAGCAGAGAGTTAGTTACTGGGCACCGGCAGACTCAGAGAAAATAGGGAGACAGAAGATTATGGATCGGTAACCTACGTGTCCTCACTCAGATATGTAATACCACAGGTGTAGCTTTTATGACTGATTGAGCCTGTAGTAGATATTCTAACATATTTTAATTAGCAGTTGAATTTCTAATAGAATTTCAGTATTTAATTATATAATACTACAATAGATTACTAGATATATTATATATAATTGGAATAAATTAGTTGTACTAGTTTTATCTGGAGGTTTTTCATGCCTTTGTTCACTTTTCTTAGTTTTATATATTTAGCTTATCTTATTGGCCGCGATTCAATTCAGCGTGCTGTTAAGTTGGAGAATGACAGTTCTCGCGACTTAACATGGGTGTTTAGTCGCGAGAGCCGGGATTCTCCGACTAAAGTGCCGGCCGCAAGGCTGTTAGCGCACTTTTGTTAGATTTCTCCTCGCACCCCCAGGAGGGTGCGAGAAGAAATCCTTTAGTCATGCCAAACATCAGGCTGAATTGAAAAGCTCTGGCAGCTCTCTCCCGGGGCTATTCATCATCGAATTGAATTGCGGCCGTGGAATTGTCCACTACCAATTATTTTTATTTAATTTACAATTATAATGGACTATGTTTTTGCAATATCATTTGTATCACAAGAAACCTATTTTTTCTTTCTCATATTGTTTATAAATTGTGACACTTGTGGAGTAATACTGTATAAGATGTAAATGTCAGTGTAATAAGCATTACATTGTATGACAAAGAGTTATATAAATACTAGAACATAAAAGAAAAGGTAAGTAACCACAATGACACTGAAAGCACTTACCTCAGGTATTGCCAGGTGTTTACTTGGCATATGGACCACGGCCTCAGGTACCGACAGTTGTTTTCTTGGCATATGGATCAAGGCCTCAGGTACTGCCAGGTGTTTTTTTGGCATAGGGACCATGGCCTCAGGTATTACCAGGTCTTTTCTTGGCATAGGAACCACGGATGACAATTTAGGCAACAAAGCCCTAAAAAGAGAAAACAGACACATTTGCACCTAAAGGACTCCAAGAGAATGTAACAATAGTTATGGTTAGTATAATATAATAATATACCTATAGCTACATACTATGGTGTATTATGATTAACATTTATATAGTAATAGCTAAAAAATACTTCTTAATCTATTCTTATCTATAAATGACACTAATTTTCATAATTTTACATTTCTATTCATAATTCACATTGTTACTTATTGTTCATGTGATATCTGCACAAAATACTTACTCTGAGCTTCTCATAGGACCAATGTTACTGGAACTGGGGGCTTTGTCCTTATGGTCCTTATGGGCTGGCTCTGTGGAAAAGAATACAGAAATAGTACAGTAACTACTATGTCTGGTATATATTTTGATTCAGTTAGTCAATGGATTATAGTTTGGAAGTGTAAACCCCAATTTGTTCCTATTGTTCCTGGGTCAGTTGCTTCCTTTGCCTAATCTGTAACTGTAAAGACCAGCATATGTACACACCACCCAACCACCCAGCATGGTAACTAGTGGTGTAACTACAATTTGTATTGCTGCGATAAGTGGTGATGCAGATTGTTAGTGCACTCCTATGATAAACTGACTTCTTAATCTTTTCATTATAAGATACAAAAATACCTGGAGGACGAGGGTCTTTCAGCTGCACTTTGTCTTCTCTTGTAGCCTTAGGGATTTTGTGGGGGGCATAAACACGGTTCCTCTCCACCTGCAGGATGAAAAGTAAACACCAGAGAGTTATGCTGGGTATACACCGGCCGATCAATTGATCGGCCAATATATCTGCTGGCCATCGGCCGTGTCATTCACAGACATATCGCATTGGCTGTGCTGCAAAGCCGATGGACAGATATATCTGCAGTCATATCTGTCCATTGGCAAGTGTGTACAGACCGCCCGTATACACACAGCGGCAGCCGTGGGGAGGGGGGTGGCCGCGACCTGCCTCCCTGCCAGCTGGACCAGTGGCTGCTGGATAGATGATGGCTGTTCCGTGTGTATGCACGACCATCATCTAAATATATATCTTCAGATCACTCGATCTGCAGATATATCTTTCAGGTGTGTACCCACCTTTAGTTACTGGGCACCGGCACACTCAGAGAAAACAGGGAGACAGGAGATTATGGATGGGTAACCAACGTGTCCTCACAGACATGTAATACCACAGGTGTAGGTTTTATGACTGATTGAGCCTGTAGTAGATATGTTTAACATATTTTAATTGGCAGCTGAATTTTCAATAGAAAGTAAAAGATCACATTCCAACAAATCTTTTAATAAAACTGATTTTGAATGATCATAATGTTTGTTTTATTTAATAATAAATTCCTTGTTCCACCACAGTTATACCCAGTAACATAGATAAATATGCAGATACCCCTTGGGGGCTGCTCACCAGTGTTTTGATGTGCTTGGCCTTGCTCCCGTAGGTGAGTGTGCTGCGAGAGTCTGCATAGGCAGCATCCGCAGGACTGATGTGTGTGATCATCACCATTCTGCTCCTGCCACTCAGTGCGCCCTGTGATAGATAAAGCTCTGGTTATAGGAGAGATCACTGAGGAATCCTTACACAGTGCATTGTGCAGTTTAAAGATCTACTACTATTGTTTTATACTATGTTTGTGAGAAACAAATGATTGCACAAATTACTAATATCATGGTTGATTGCAGCTATTATCTGAGATAAAACAACGTAACATTGTGACACTAGAGTGTGCCCGGAGTCTACTGCGCATGCGTAAATCACCAGGAAAATGGCGTGTCAGCTATTTTCTTGGTGACTTCCTATTGCACATGCGCAAAACAACGGGAAAATGGGTGCTACTCCGTGGGACTTAGGAGTGGTAAGTATAAAAAAAAAGTATAGGTGCGGGGTGTGCTATGCGGGCCCCCCCTAAACCGCACACCCTGTACCCATTATAAATAAGCCCCTGGGTGTATCTATAATGGGTGCAGGGTATATGGTGCACATGTCCAGTGGTTTCAAACCGCACACCCTGCACCCATAACTTATACTTAACACTCTGCCAATGCTGCTCTAATCACCCAATGTAGTCACCGGGAAAATTACATGAGTGCCATATTTCCAAATTTGTGCACATGCCCAGTTGAGAAAGCTCAGTACCAGAGTATAATTAGTGCATGTGCCTGTAAGAGAAGGGGGAGGCCTGCATGGAGACTGTACACGGGGCCCTTCTCTCTTATCACTGTCCCTGACATCAGGTATAGTTGTATTTTCATATGTGTGTAGGAAATCTCATAGCAATAACATACCTTTAGCAGCCAGGTCAATTTGCTGTCCCGATAATTGATATGGCTGCCCGGTCTCTTGCGTAGCGCCATAATGCAGTTCCTTAGGGCCAGAAGGGAGCGGTTTATATAGCCACTTTCTTTGAAGGTTTGGCCAGTGTTCTTAGTCTGATATAGAAACAGAAAAGATGAGAACACATCTGACTTCAATCACAGTGTGGATGTGGTACAAACATGATAAAACTAATTACACAATTTACTCCATTTGTATCCTAAGACAGTGACTCCCATTCACCTCTGTTACAGTTAGTGATATTGACCGAAATGCTTTTCTTACTGCATGTAATTTAACCTAAGCTACTAAAGAAAAAATGTAATTCCATTATTAGTATCATTAATTTGATACTGGTTTATGTTATTAATTTAAAAATGACTTTAATCAAAATGTTATATCATTTGTTATGAGTAAGGTCTCAGTGGGTGGGGGTTACTGAAATAAATGTATGTACCCAAGGGGTGGTGGCTGGTCATAGATTGGGAATCACTGCTCTAAGGGGAGAAAGGCCACGCTTAGGGAGTACTACAAACACAAGATAAAAGAGCTACAGTATAAACATGAAAGGCTCTGTTATAACTCCTTCACTACAAAAAGATGCAAAAATAAATGACAATGTTCATAAGAGCTTTAATCAAAGAAAAGAGCTTACATTACATGTCACCTCAGAATACAGGACAAGGACTACCCTAGGATTACTTAGCTCTCTGATAATTATACGGACAATATGGATTGTCATTTACATTGCACAGTGCAAGAGCAGCTTTGGTCTCGTCATGTGCGAGCATGGTGATAACTAGCTATGGACCACCAGTGACACCCAACGGCCTTTGCTCCTGGCTAGCAAGGTGCCTGGAACCCTGCTGCCAGGATTGCTACTGCAGCACCCACGGAGCATCCTGCGGACACTCCAGATGGGCACCTTGCACAGTATATGCAGCCCATCGGGCGTTCAAAGGACACCCAGCCAGTGCTGCACTTATTGGAGCTGCCAACCACAGCCTCTCTGCATGACATACTTATGTCATACAGTATATGCATCATCATGACATGGTGTGCTCAGGCGGCGGGGGTGGCCCAGGGTGCAATTATGCCCTATTACGGCTCTGTTATTCGAGTGCACCTAGATTTCCATCAAGGTTTAACTCTACCAAGCAAGGTGGTGGCAATTGCAGAGGAGTGGAAGAATATACAAGTGAAGGGGAGAAGTTAGAAGGAGTGATATATGTATGGTGTTGGTGCACCACTGCTCCTCATCGTACAGAACAGAACTGGAACAAAATCTTACACAGTGCACATCTGGTGATTGTTCTCTAGTTTGCAGAGGCGTTCCCTTAGAGCAGATAGTAGGCACACACCCAGGTGTGCTCTGGGTAGACTATCTATGTTCACTGGTGCAACACCAAAGCATTTAGCATAGTACAGCTTTAGTAACCTTCTATATTCCTGAAAATACATTGTATGTTCCTCTTTGTGATTGTGTTGGTTCTCTCTGGTAGCTCTGATTTTTTTCAAAATCATACTGGCAGGTGACTTGGCTGCTGGCCAAAAATTGGATCCCTGTATGTGAGTGTATATGTGCGTGCATGTGTGTGTGTTAGAGTATATATACTGTAAGCTGCACTGGGCCAGGGACTAGTGTAACAGACAAATATTCTCTCTGTAGAGTAGACAGTGATAAAGCATGAACACTGCAGAAGGATACTAAACTCTTACGATATTTACCTCTTTGGCATTGCAGGGGGAAATACAAAGGAATTATAATGATATGTAAAATACAAATGATACCTGGCATGCTCGCTCCGATCCCGCCAGGTCTACCATGTACAGCCGGCCCGTGCACACTCCATCACTGCTAGTCTGCTTTACGGTGACTTGTACAACCGCATCGGAGCGGGATGAGTTCTTATTGGCAGCTGTGGCTGCCTTAGAGCGGCGCTTATTCCCTTTCATCAGTAATGCGATGGCCTGAAAAAGAGAGAGGAATATAGATGCACCAACACTCTTGTGGTTACACAAAACAAAGCATGAAGTTACACTTGCCCATGTGTTATAGCTACAGCAGGGTCACTACACCAGCGATCACATAGTCATGGGCTCCGCTTATTCATTCACACAATAATAGGTTCTTTATAGACAGCAAACCTGTTTGTATTAGTCTGTACTTATATAACTTATTGTCATTTGTATCCCCCTTGTTCATTGCTGCAGAACCCTTGTGGTGCCTCATAAATAAAAGATGATAATATAGACAGGGATGACTAGTGGTGAAGCATGGATGCTGCATAAGGGTAGCACAGACTAATAGTCACCTCTTCAGGACTGCTGGGGAAGAACTCTGCAATCCCTTCTATCTTGGTGTTGCCGTTGGGATCCTCTCTAAGGTTTAAACATCCAGAGGACGGTCTTAGCAGATCCCGAATGGTTTCATTGTAGACCTGAAAATGTAATGAAGGAATAATCACTCTCTGCAAAACAAGGAATAATCACTGTCTGGAGGAGAAGCACGACAAATGTGTAATTCACATTTACTCTATGGAAAGGGCTTGTGCTACTTGTGGTTCTCCAGATGCTGTATATCATGAAGAAAGGTTTTCTGGGGAATGTACACATAGGACAGGGGCTCATCTTAGCTTTCAGTTCTGCACCAGTCCCCATGAATTTTAAGAAAAGCAGAGTAGGGGGTCTCAGTTGCCCCCTCAAACTTTGTTATGGGATCTGGTAATTGCTAGTTATGCCCAATTACATGCTATTACAGGTTATTATATGTAGGGGGATCACTTACAGTTGGCCGCATATGTGCGCGGAATGTACATAAGGAGGACACATAAAAAGCTTATTTCATGCAGTTTTTTGGGCCAGAATCATCTCAAGATGCATCCATCTGAAATACAGCATTTGCTGCAGGTGTAATAAGTGTGTATAGTGCACAATAACACAGAGATGGTGTAGAGATGTGGATTGATAGTGTTATTAGTATATTATTAAGTAGTGTTATCTTATTTTTACACAATAAATAAATGCTTAAGTGGCATGCTCCATATAGTGTACACAGATACAGTGATTGCAGATAAATTTAATTATTTTAAATACTCTCTCCTTCTACCTATTCCCATCTTATCCACTCCTCAATCTCTCCCTCTCATTCTTAAACAACCTACACTTGATCCTAGCACTCTCTCCAACTACCGACTCATCTATCTCCCTTTTTCCCCAAACTCCTTGAGCGTATTGTTTACAACTGCATAACCACCCTCCAAGGTTCTGTTCTTGGACCTTTCCTATTCTCCCTCTATAAATCCTCTTTATGTGAGCTCGTCAGCTCTTTTGGCCTCCAATATGATCTCTATGCTAATGATAGTCAGATCTACCTCTCCTCCCCTGACCTCCCCCCTCTCTCCTCAATCATATCTATAACTGTCTCTCTGCTATCCCTTCCTGGATGTCCCAGCAATTCTTAAACTTAATATGTCTAAAACTGAACTGATCATCTTCCCACCCTCCCTCATAACCTTACTACCTATAATTTAATTATCTATTATGCCATTTCCATCTCAAAAATATCTCCAGGATCAGACCCAATCTCACCCTGGATGCTACTAAGACCCTCATCCACTCACTGGTCATCTCCAGATTGGACTACTGTAACCTTCTTTCTGGCCTCCCTGACTACTGTCTCTCTCCTCTCCAATCTGTCCTCAATGCATCTGCCCAGCTCATCTTCCTCTCCAAATGTACTACATCTGCCTCCCCTCTCCTACAAGCCCTTCCCTTTGAGAACCCAATTCAAGCTCCTCACACTCACTTACAAAGCCATCACCCAATCCTCTCCCAGTTACATCTCTGACCTCAATTCCCTTCACACTCCAGTCTGTCCTCTTTGCTCCACTAATGAATGCTGCTTCTAATGCTGACTGATTACTTCTTCCCATGACTGCCTCCAGGATTTGCACATGTTGCTCCCTACCTCTGGATTTCTCTACCTCTCCCTGTCAGACTCTTCACCTCTCTACAAAACTTCAAACGGGCTCTCAAAACGCACATCTTCATCAAAGCCTTCCATCTCTCATCCTAACACTCTGTCCCATGCTCTCTGTCTATCCCATCTGTCTGCCCCTACCATTTATAATATAAGCTTCCACGAGCAGGGCCCTCTTCCCCAGGTGCTTTTCCTTCCCTTACTATTATTTACAGCACCTAACTCTTGACTTCTGCAACCATGCTACTTATTTCAGTGTTATGACCGCTGTTGTAGCAATATTTATATACAATGTAGTTGTCCAGCATTGTCTTATACTGTAAGTCACTGTTTTCTTGTCTGCTCAATTGTTTATGTACTTTGTTAGGCGCTGTGAAACCCTTGTGGCTCCATAAATATAAAGGATAATAATAATAATAATACAAACAACTGTTGTTACCTCATTCAAAACTGAAGTGAGATGATTGTGTCCTGCAGTAGTCCTAGTGGTATCAATTAAGTGACTCCATATAACATAGCCGGGATTCTAATGAATCTACTACTATCAGCTGATGGGGTAGATACACAATCAGCCAATCAGAGGACAGCGCTGCTAACAGTTATCATCACTCTGTGTAGTTGCATCCGGCCCTCCAGAACTGGCAATAGACACATAACCCAAAATCTGCCTTTGCGCCATGTCTAATTGTGCTACAATTTACTTGGCCTATGTATGCTCGCCTCTGCCTGTGCAGTATGTAAATGCATATCTTATGCAAACCCCCAGAGTTCCATCCACCTCTAAATAAGATACATAGAATATAAACCAAGCACATATTCCTCACATATTTACCTCAGCATAGGACACTGAAACAGAGAATTTATTCTGCTCTCTCTGCACCTCGATGGTCTTATATAGGTCTTTCAGAGTGCGAAATATCACTCCAGGCTCATGGCCATTGCCCATCATAGTAAAGGTCTTCCCAGTGCCTGTGATACATATAAAGGTGTTCAGCATACACTCGCTTACGTTACAAGAAAGAATGGCAGATATGTAATTATACAATGTGTCATGTCAGTAATGAACAGTGACAGACATCATGAGACTAAACCAATATTCATCAGGATGCTGCTCATCAGTTCACTCAGGGATGTCAGCGCTTGTTAGTGAATGGATAGACTGTGCACTATTGTATATTTGTTCTGCCCATAAAATTCTGCCTCCACATTGGGTGATGGGTGCATCTATTCCCTGGTCAGTAAGAGTTAGGAGCAGTGGTAACCACAGCCTAGCACAAGCTGACAATGTAACCGGTAACTGGAAACATCACTTAAGATGCTATATAAAAATCTAATATATGCACATTTGGGAGCTTTTATTAAACACAAAACAACATTGTGACAAAGTTATGTGATTGAATACAATTTTACCTGTACAGCTATAGTGTAATATATTGTTACACTATAGACCAAATCTATAACAATATTTTGGTAAATGAGATTTACCTTCTAACTACCACTCTTGTCACCATTCTCATGCTATTACCATGCCCCAAATAGAAGAGCTATCCTTAAGAACTATGACTTGTGCCCTTATTGGATGTTTTCAGTTCAAATGTTCATCTATTATCCTGTATCTGTCATCACTAGACTGAGGATTCAGTGCTCAGACCCGGATTGTGCCATATACCTAATGCCTCACTTTCTGGAACCACCTGGATAATTGCACACCCCGTGTATATCAGGGTAAGGGGAAAGGGGAAAAAACCACTGCACTAGCACAAATATTATCAAAAATTATTAACACAGAGACCCCATTGATTATGTTACTAATTTTAAGTTTGGGGGTGCTGCCAAGGACAAGAGCAGAAATCTATTACACAAATTCCTCGAAAGGAGAAAGATAGTCCTATATAGGCGCACAAAGAGTAATTCGTATAAAATAAAACATAACCTTTATTGAGATTTCTTAAAAAACCTTGTTATAGTGAAATATCAATAAAATAAAGAATATTAAGATATTGTGAGAACAGTAACTTGAAAATGTGAATAAAATAAGCTGACACTTAAGGGCAACTGCTATCCTATAAATAAAATTTATCGTAATGTATATTGAGTATTAATGACTCTTTTATTGTTAGTGTATATGTTGATGGTTAAAAAAAGAGAGAGAACACATAAATATATAGGAAAACCCAGCCGTGCTGGACCTAAGTAAATTTGAGTATTGGCCTGCTTAGGCTATCTTTGTTCAGCACATCCCGCACTGTATATACACATAAACGTATGATTTATTAAGTCCTTGTTTATTTGGATCATTACTTATTGGTTATGTGTATAATAATAGTTAGTTAGCAGATCGTTCCTTCCTTCCATACAGAAAGGTCTTTCCGTTCTGATCCCAATAAGTTTTATATATCAGCCTACTCAAAATATTAACTTGTGCACATCACAAACTGTGTGTTGCCCTTCATGAATGAAATACCTTGTTCCTATTCATTTTGAAACATTTGTTTCTAATCACGGACACAGTGAATCATACAATAGAAGGACTGGGAGATTTGTTGTCAAATTGACCCGTGTTCACTCAAATATATAAAGATTGTTGAATGTCACAGTATATTATAATATATTATATATTTAAAGTGTCCCTCTCATCTCAGATCACCCCTCCATACGTATTTAAAAAAGAGGACATCTATTTATTATCCGATCCATGATTGGTATATCGGCCCAAGACCAGGATATTAGACTTACTTGGTTTGCTGTTAATGATCTAAATAATAATTAGCAAGAACAGCAACCGTATTAGATGTATCGTCCCTGCAAGTGGCAATTTAATTTCCAATATACCCGAGCGTGCTGTAGCCGCGTCCCGGGTATAGGTTGGTTGCCTGCCTAAGATCTAATTACAGGGCTTAATAAGTCAGCTTATCTTGCTTATTAATGGTTTAAATAGTATGTATTAGTAGTCAACCACATTAGCGGGCAGTATCTTTAATCAAAAGAGTGTGTCGGGCATACAGAGACTTGCTTACTCAAGTAACTTGGTTCATAGTTAATAAATTAAATAGCAAAATGACACAGGACAGCTACCACAATTATCATATTATCCCCATATGTAACAGATTAATTCCCTATGTATTTAAGCGTGCTATAGCCGTATCCCGGGTATAGGTTAGTTATCAGTCCAAAATCATATTATGAGGCTTGGTAATCCAGTTTAACTTGCTGTTGGTAGTTTTGATAATGTATATTGATAGTCGGCCACACTAACAGGCCGCGTCCTATATTAACATATTATCCCCATAAGTAGCAGGTCAAATTTCTGTATACTCGAACATGCCGGACCGATCTCCACACTGACAAGCAGCGTCCTATTTTGGCATATTATCCCCACAGGTAGCAGGTTAAATTCCTGTCTACCCGAGCATGCCGGAGCCGCGTCCTGATTATAGGCTGAAAGTATATTCAGCTAAACATCAACAACATATACACAATTAACAATACATTTAGAAAATTTTAAGGAGCAGCGCCCTCTTGGTCAGCATTCGAAACGCCGATGTACGTTTCACTGACAGGCTTTATCAAGGCTAACCCGAGCTCAATATCCAGCTGGGTTAAGTAGATGTATAGCATCCAATGGCATTGTTCTTTCCAATCACGTGGTATGATCCCTCGTCGGGACACCATCTAATGCAAAACGTATATAGTTTTAAAATGATAGAATAGATAATATTTACTTGATTCAGTTATCATATTTAGCGAGCCAGTTAATACTTTTCAATCAACTTGTAAAATTATACTCATGTCACTATAAAATAGTATCGGTAATCAAATAAAGAGTAGAATAGCTCTTATAGCTATGACAAGGTAATTAAGATACCAATTATGACCTAAATAAATTAAATAAATATATACCCGGCATGACTGAACTAAAATTAATATTGGTAGAGTTGTGTAATATGATTACTATGAATAATAGATAAATGTATACAGTGATGAATGAATCATAGTGAATTTAAAATATATCGATATATAATATAATGTGAATCAGCATATATAAATATGTATAACATATATAAAGATATAATACAGAAATAATTAAAACTAAACATTAGTGAAAACTTACCAAAAAATAATAATATATATTAATAATGTACTAAATTCAATTATTACAATTAAATAGACTCCTTATCTTATTAACTTGTCACCAAAATAACATATGATAACAAAATTTATTGATAATTTATAATTCTATCTATTTACATAATAGTGATCAAAAATTTGTCAATAATAAGTTACTTTGTTGATCTAATATTCATTAAATAAAAGGTGAAAAATCAATTAGTACATAACAAACTCTTTGTGTAAAAGTGATAAATAAAAATTCTTTAAAGTGAATCTACCCTGTAATAAATAAACAAAAAATATTGATAGTGTGAAAAAAACATTAATTAAGTGAATCTTATAATATATGATAAGTATAATATATATAAGGTGATAATGTGAAAAAATATTAATTAAGTGAATCTTTTGATATAAAATAAAAATAATATTTATTGTGATTATGTGTGTATTATTACAATGCAGTGTATCGTGAATTAAATTAATATGTAAAAAAATAAAAAAATAATAAAATAATAAAATATTTGTTATATCTTAGTAGTGCTTCATGTCAGATTATAATTATAAACCATTATTAAATCTTATGGGTATTCATATCTCCAAATAATATATAATATAATAGATAATCATAAATGGCAATCTCATTCCACTCTCTACTGTAGCTAATATAGGATCTTAAAAAACTGGTTCACCAAAATGGGGGGCCCACATAGTACATTGCCTACACATGATGAAGACATTGCCTATAATTATTGAGGATAGGTAAATAATAAAAATTATAGATTGATCTATAATCTATCATTATACAGTCTATAAGGGATACTCCACATTTTAGATATTCACATGGTGGAATTTACAAAGTGTCATAGATTGTACCTAACAATTAATTGAGTTCATAAGAAAGACGAGTAGCTGTTGTTCTCATTCAAACCTTTTGGGGAGATACAATCTATGAGAAAAATCATCTTAGTTTCTGCTCTCAATAACTGTTTATCAATGTCACCACCTCTTATTCCCAATGTTACATGTTGTAATCCAATGGCCTTAAGTCCCAAGGGACAGCCTCCATGATACTTTAAGAAATGACTGGCCACTGATGTCAAAATTTTGAACTTGGCTGTATCTTTTCTAGCATTAATAATGCTATTGACGTGTTCCAATATCCGTACTTTTAATGGTCGAATTGTCTTGCCCACGTATTTTTTGCCACATGGGCACTCAAGTTGATATATCACACCCATGGTGGTACAGCAGATGTAGCTATCAATGGTCCATCTTTTACCAAATTTGTCAAAAAAATATTCATTAGGTGACATGTATTTACATGCCTTACAACATCCACACCGGTATGACCCTTTTCTCCAAATTTTAGTTCGCTTAGAGGTATCAAAATGACTTTTAACTAAAATATCCTTTAAATTCCGAGCTCTTCTCCAGCTGGTTTGTACTTTTTCAGGCAAAACAGCTTTCAGATCTTCATCTGTTTGAAGAATCCCCCAATGTTTCTGTAGAATAGTGTTAATTTGGTGCCAATTTTTATTGAAGGTACCAACATATCTGACTGGTTCCTCTAAATTCAATTTCTTCTTTTTAATAAGTAATGATTCACGTGGGTAAGTCCTGACGTTCTGAACCGCTGATCTTATTTTATTCTTACTGTATCCTCTTTTATTCAATCGTTCACATAATTGGTGTTCTCGTGTTAGAAAAGTATCTCTATTGGAGCAATTTCTCTTAGTTCATAACAGTTCCCCTTTGGGGATTCCTCTAATCGTTGCTGGTAAATGTGAACTAGTGGAATACAGGATACTATTAGTGGCGGTCTCCTTCCTATATATATCTGTTGTTATCCGTCCATCTTCCTCAATAATAATGGTTAGATCCAGAAAATTAATTTTGGTTCTACTCATTTCCCCCACTAGTTTCAGGTTCAGATCATTGTGATTCAAAATCAAGATAAATTCCTTCAGTAGTTCTTGTTCTCCATCCCACAGGACAAGGATGTCGTCTATATATCGTAAATATAACAATATATGTTTGGTGTATTTTTCATGTTCATCATTGAATACTCGTTCTCGTTCCCACCAACCCATATACAGGTTGGCGTAGGTGGGGGCACAGGCTGTTCCCATTGCCGTGCCCCTCACCTGCAGATAGAACTGTTCTTCACAAACAAAATAAATTTTGGTAAGAATAAATTCTAAAAGTAAAATCAGGAAATCATTAAATTCCTTGTGTGTTTCCATATCAAGGAAATATTTGACTGCCATAATGCTCTTTGCATGATCGATACTGGTATAAAGGTTTTGAACGTCATACGTTGCAAGCCATGTACCCTGATCCACAGTTAGATCTTGTAATCTAGTTAGGACATCCATTGTGTCTCTGGTATACGACGGTAATGCTAATACATGATGTCGTAAGTATTGGTCTACAAAAATACTGGCTTTTTCAGATAAACTGCCCATACCAGAGACAATTGGTCTGCCAGGTGGAGTTTTTTCATCCTTGTGTATCTTAGGTAGTAAGTACAATGTCGCGACCTTAGGTTTGTCCATTTTCAGAAAATCAAATTCTTTCTTCTCAATGATTCCTTCATTATACGCTTTGATCACCAATTTGTTATATGATGTTAAATAACTGTTGGTAGGATTAAATATTAATCGCTTATAACAGTTTTGGTCTGCAAGTTGTTTGTGAAGTTCATCTACATACATACATGTAGGCCACAGAACGATGTTTCCCCCCTTGTCCAAGGGTTTGATGACAATATCTGACCAAGTCGAGATTTGCTGTAGGGCAAGTCTTTCACCCATAGTTAAGTTGTCTGTCTGAATCTGTCTTTTATGATTCTGGTGATAATATAAATTATCTAAATCCTTGGAGACTAGATCAAAAAATACTTTCACTGAGGGAGAGATTTTAAAATCCGGAAAAAATTTTGATTTATTCTTGATTTTGGTTGCGTCATATGGGAGTTGTTTAGGGGGTTTAAATTCATCCTCTCCTGATTCCAATTCCTTCAAGATGCTTAGGGCTTGGAGATCTTCATCATCAAATGTAGTAAGGGAAGTAACATTACCAATACCTGGTATACAATCTCGTGACTTCTCTTGATTGCAAAAAAATTTCTTTAAAAGAATTTTCCGTGTGAACAAGTGTAAATCCTTCTCACACTCAAATCTGTCCAATTGATGTTGTGGTGAAAAGGAGAGTCCCTTACTCAATAAGGATATTTGATCTTGAGTTAGAATTTTATCCGTTAGATTAATAATTCTTAATACTTCCTCAGTCATCTTCTGTTCCTCCTCTGTTCCCTTGGTTCTTCTCTCCACCCCCTTACTTCTCTTTTTCTTCTCGCTCCCCTTCCCCCTCCTAATCTTGGGTCTTCTATATAACCATGATCTTTGACCATTGGTAGAGTCTGTCCTAAAAAATCTCTACTCTGGTCTCTTCCACTATTTCGTGCATCCTCACCCTCTGAAGAATCAATTTCTGATGTAGAGTAATTAAAGATATTGGAACTTTTGGTACGTTGCGGATAAACTTTCCATCTATACACTGTATTTTGAGCAAAGTCATTTCTATCCCTCTGAAGTTTCCTTCTTTTTCTCTCTATGATACCTTGTTCAAACTCTTCAATTTCTTTTTTATATTTGATATACGTTTGTTGGAATTTGTCTATTGATTCAAATTTCTTGAGCGTTTCGCCCAATGTAGTTATATCCCTAGTATATTGGTTAAGAAGGATTTCATCATGTTTTATAAGGACCTTGATAAGATCCATTGAACACTGTGTAAGAGTATTTTCCCATTCCTTTTTAAGATCTCCATTTGCCAATTCAAAGGTTGGGAAAATTTTTGGCCTAAGGCCTCTCGGTGTTATATTATTTTTGATATAATTATCAAACATTGACCTATTCCACCAGGTCTTACTTTGTTTCATCAAGATCTGTTTTAGAAGAAAGAGATCATTTGACCAATCTTTACTTGATGGGTCAATTCCTCCAAAATCCCCTCCGAAAACTGAATCTAGGTTATTTGTTAATTTGTCTCGTCTATCTTCCAAATCTTTGGTTAAATTGAACGATGCCATATCACTGCTATAGTACAATCAGGTATAATATATTGTACAGTGTATATTATTAAAGACAAGCTTTAGGCTGTGCCAGTAGAAAGGAAAGCCAAAAAGATTTCGGCATGTCACATAATGTATATCAGGGTAAGGGGAAAGGGGAAAAAACCACTGCACTAGCACAAATATTATCAAAAATTATTAACACAGAGACCCCATTGATAATGTTACTAATTTTAAGTTTGGGGGTGCTGCCAAGGACAAGAGCAGAAATCTATTACACAAATTCCTCGAAAGGAGAAAGATAGTCCTATATAGGCGCACAAAGAGTAATTCGTATAAAATAAAACATAACCTTTATTGAGATTTCTTAAAAAACCTTGTTATAGTGAAATATCAATAAAATAAAGAATATTAAGATATTGTGAGAACAGTAACTTGAAAATGTGAATAAAATAAGCTGACACTTAAGGGCAACTGCTATCCTATAAATAAAATTTATCGTAATGTATATTGAGTATTAATGACTCTTTTATTGTTAGTGTATATGTTGATGGTTAAAAAAAGAGAGAGAACACATAAATATATAGGAAAACCCAGCCGTGCTGGACCTAAGTAAATTTGAGTATTGGCCTGCTTAGGCTATCTTTGTTCAGCACATCCCGCACTGTATATACACAT
This sequence comes from Taudactylus pleione, assembly GCA_031769625.1. Classification (NCBI taxonomy): domain Eukaryota; kingdom Metazoa; phylum Chordata; class Amphibia; order Anura; family Myobatrachidae; genus Taudactylus; species Taudactylus pleione. Next base: position 43,650,798 of record JAUIMM010000015.1, on the reverse strand, counting down.
AAACGTATGATTTATTAAGTCCTTGTTTATTTGGATCATTACTTATTGGTTATGTGTATAATAATAGTTAGTTAGCAGATCGTTCCTTCCTTCCATACAGAAAGGTCTTTCCGTTCTGATCCCAATAAGTTTTATATATCAGCCTACTCAAAATATTAACTTGTGCACATCACAAACTGTGTGTTGCCCTTCATGAATGAAATACCTTGTTCCTATTCATTTTGAAACATTTGTTTCTAATCACGGACACAGTGAATCATACAATAGAAGGACTGGGAGATTTGTTGTCAAATTGACCCGTGTTCACTCAAATATATAAAGATTGTTGAATGTCACAGTATATTATAATATATTATATATTTAAAGTGTCCCTCTCATCTCAGATCACCCCTCCATACGTATTTAAAAAAGAGGACATCTATTTATTATCTGATCCATGATTGGTATATCGGCCCAAGACCAGGATATTAGACTTACTTGGTTTGCTGTTAATGATCTAAATAATAATTAGCAAGAACAGCAACCGTATTAGATGTATCGTCCCTGCAAGTGGCAATTTAATTTCCAATATACCCGAGCGTGCTGTAGCTGCGTCCCGGGTATAGGTTGGTTGCCTTCCTAAGATCTAATTACAGGGCTTAATAAGTCAGCTTATCTTGCTTATTAATGGTTTAAATAGTATGTATTAGTAGTCAACCACATTAGCGGGCAGTATCTTTAATCAAAAGAGTGTGTCGGGCATACAGAGACTTGCTTACTCAAGTAACTTGGTTCATAGTTAATAAATTAAATAGCAAAATGACACAGGACAGCTACCACAATTATCATATTATCCCCATATGTAACAGATTAATTCCCTATGTATTTAAGCGTGCTATAGCCGTATCCCGGGTATAGGTTAGTTATCAGTCCAAAATCATAATATGAGGCTTGGTAATCCAGTTTAACTTGCTGTTGGTAGTTTTGATAATGTATATTGATAGTCGGCCACACTAACAGGCCGCGTCCTATATTAACATATTATCCCCCTAAGTAGCAGGTCAAATTTCTGTATACTCGAACATGCCGGACCGATCTCCACACTGACAAGCAGCGTCCTATTTTGGCATATTATCCCCACAGGTAGCAGGTTAAATTCCTGTCTACCCGAGCATGCCGGAGCCGCGTCCTGATTATAGGCTGAAAGTATATTCAGCTAAACATCAACAACATATACACAATTAACAATACATTTTGAAAATTTTAAGGAGCAGCGCCCTCTTGGTCAGCATTCGAAACGCCGACGTACGTTTCACTGACAGGCTTTATCAAGGCTAACCCGAGCTCAATATCCAGCTGGGTTAAGTAGATGTATAGCATCCAATGGCATCGTTCTTTCCAATCACGTGGTATGATCCCTCGTCGGGACACCATCTAATGCAAAACGTATATAGTTTTAAAATGATAGAATAGATAATATTTACTTGATTCAGTTATCATATTTAGCGAGCCAGTTAATACTTTTCAATCAACTTGTAAAATTATACTCATGTCACTATAAAATAGTATCGGTAATCAAATAAACAGTAGAATAGCTCTTATAGCTATGACAAGGTAATTAAGATACCAATTATGACCTAAATAAATTAAATAAATATATACCCGGCATGACTGAACTAAAATTAATATTGGTAGAGTTGTGTAATATGATTACTATGAATAATAGATAAATGTATACAGTGATGAATGAATCATAGTGAATTTAAAATATATCGATATATAATATAATGTGAATCAGCATATATAAATATGTATAACATATATAAAGATATAATACAGAAATAATTAAAACTAAACATTAGTGAAAACTTACCAAAAAATAATAATATATATTAATAATGTACTAAATTCAATTATTACAATTAAATAGACTCCTTATCTTATTAACTTGTCACCAAAATAACATATGATAACAAAATTTATTGATAATTTATAATTCTACCTATTTACATAATAGTGATCAAAAATTTGTCAATAATAAGTTACTTTGTTGATCTAATATTCATTAAATAAAAGGTGAAAAATCAATTAGTACATAACAAACTCTTTGTGTAAAAGTGATAAATAAAAATTCTTTAAAGTGAATCTACCCTGTAATAAATAAACAAAAAATATTGATAGTGTGAAAAAAACATTAATTAAGTGAATCTTATAATATATGATAAGTATAATATATATAAGGTGATAATGTGAAAAAATATTAATTAAGTGAATCTTTTGATATAAAATAAAAATAATATTTATTGTGATTATGTGTGTATTATTACAATGCAGTGTATCGTGAATTAAATTAATATGTAAAAAAATAAAAAAGATCTCCAAGCCCTAAGCATCTTGAAGGAATTGGAATCAGGAGAGGATGAATTTAAACCCCCTAAACAACTCCCATATGACGCAACCAAAATCAAGAATAAATCAAAATTTTTTCCGGATTTTAAAATCTCTCCCTCAGTGAAAGTATTTTTTGATCTAGTCTCCAAGGATTTAGATAATTTATATTATCACCAGAATCATAAAAGACAGATTCAGACAGACAACTTAACTATGGGTGAAAGACTTGCCCTACAGCAAATTTCGACTTGGTCAGATATTGTCATCAAACCCTCGGACAAGGGGGGAAACATTGTTCTGTGGCCTACATGTATGTATGTAGATGAACTTCACAAACAACTTGCAGACCAAAACTGTTATAAGCGATTAATATTTAATCCTACCAACAGTTATTTAACTTCATATAACAAATTGGTGACCAAAGCGTATAATGAAGGAATCATTGAGAAGAAAGAATTCGATTTTCTGAAAATGGACAAACCTAAGGTCGCGACATTGTACTTACTACCTAAGATACACAAGGATGAAAAAACTCCACCTGGCAGACCAATTGTCTCTGGTATGGGCAGTTTATCTGAAAAAGCCAGTATTTTTGTAGACCAATACTTACGACATCATGTATTAGCATTACCGTCGTATACCAGAGACACAATGGATGTCCTAACTAGATTACAAGATCTAACTGTGGATCAGGGTACATGGCTTGCAACGTATGACGTTCAAAACCTTTATACCAGTATCGATCATGCAAAGGGCATTATGGCAGTCAAATATTTCCTTGATATGGAAACACACAAGGAATTTAATGATTTCCTGATTTTACTTTTAGAATTTATTCTTACCAAAAATTATTTTGTTTGTGAAGAACAGTTCTATCTGCAGGTGAGGGGCACGGCAATGGGAACAGCCTGTGCCCCCACCTACGCCAACCTGTATATGGGTTGGTGGGAACGAGAACGAGTATTCAATGATGAACATGAAAAATACACCAAACATATATTGTTATATTTACGATATATAGACGACATCCTTGTCCTGTGGGATGGAGAACAAGAACTACTGAAGGAATTTATCTTGATTTTGAATCACAATGATCTGAACCTGAAACTAGTGGGGGAAATGAGTAGAACCAAAATTAATTTTCTGGATCTAACCATTATTATTGAGGAAGATGGACGGATAACAACAGATATATATAGGAAGGAGACCACCACTAATAGTATCCTGTATTCCACTAGTTCACATTTACCAGCAACGATTAGAGGAATCCCCAAAGGGGAACTGTTACGAACTAAGAGAAATTGCTCCAATAGAGATACTTTTCTAACACGAGAACGCCAATTATGTGAACGATTAAATAAAAGAGGATACAGTAAGAATAAAATAAGATCAGCGGTTCAGAACGTCAGGACTTACCCACGTGAATCATTACTTATTAAAAAGAAGAAATTGAATTTAGAGGAACCAGTCAGATTTGTTGGTACCTTCAATAAAAATTGGCACCAAATTAACACTATTCTACAGAAACATTGGGGGATTCTTCAAACAGATGAAGATCTGAAAGCTGTTTTGCCTGAAAAAGTACAAACCAGCTGGAGAAGAGCTTGGAATTTAAAGGATATTTTAGTTAAAAGTCATTTTGATACCTCTAAGCGAACTAAAATTTGGAGAAAAGGGTCATACCGGTGTGGATGTTGTAAGGCATGTAAATACATGTCACCTAATGAATATTTTTTTGACAAATTTTGTAAAAGATGGACCATTGATAGCTACATCTGCTGTACCACCATGGGTGTGATATATCAACTTGAGTGCCCATGTGGCAAAAAATACGTGGGCAAGACAATTCGACCATTAAAAGTACGGATATTGGAACACGTCAATAGCATTATTAATGCTAGAAAAGATACAGCCAAGTTCAAAATTTTGACATCAGTGGCCAGTCATTTCTTAAAGTATCATGGAGGCTGTCCCTTGGGACTTAAGGCCATTGGATTACAACATGTAACATTGGGAATAAGAGGTGGTGACATTGATAAACAGTTATTGAGAGCAGAAACTAAGATGATTTTTCTCATAGATTGTATCTCCCCAAAAGGTTTGAATGAGAACAACAGCTACTCGTCTTTCTTATGAACTCAATTAATTGTTAGGTACAATCTATGACACTTTGTAAATTCCACCATGTGAATATCTAAAATGTGGAGTATCCCTTATAGACTGTATAATGATAGATTATAGATCAATCTATAATTTTTATTATTTACCTATCCTCAATAATTATAGGCAATGTCTTCATCATGTGTAGGCAATGTACTATGTGGGCCCCCCATTTTGGTGAACCAGTTTTTTAAGATCCTATATTAGCTACAGTAGAGAGTGGAATGAGATTGCCATTTATGATTATCGATTATATTATATATTATTTGGAGATATGAATACCCATAAGATTTAATAATGGTTTATAATTATAATCTGACATGAAGCACTACTAAGATATAACAAATATTTTATTATTTTATTATTTTTTTATTTTTTTACATATTAATTTAATTCACGATACACTGCATTGTAATAATACACACATAATCACAATAAATATTATTTTTATTTTATATCAAAAGATTCACTTAATTAATATTTTTTCACATTATCACCTTATATATATTATACTTATCATATATTATAAGATTCACTTAATTAATGTTTTTTTCACACTATCAATATTTTTTGTTTATTTATTACAGGGTAGATTCACTTTAAAGAATTTTTATTTATCACTTTTACACAAAGAGTTTGTTATGTACTAATTGATTTTTCACCTTTTATTTAATGAATATTAGATCAACAAAGTAACTTATTATTGACAAATTTTTGATCACTATTATGTAAATAGATAGAATTATAAATTATCAATAAATTTTGTTATCATATGTTATTTTGGTGACAAGTTAATAAGATAAGGAGTCTATTTAATTGTAATAATTGAATTTAGTACATTATTAATATATATTATTATTTTTTGGTAAGTTTTCACTAATGTTTAGTTTTAATTATTTCTGTATTATATCTTTATATATGTTATACATATTTATATATGCTGATTCACATTATATTATATATCGATATATTTTAAATTCACTATGATTCATTCATCACTGTATACATTTATCTATTATTCATAGTAATCATATTACACAACTCTACCAATATTAATTTTAGTTCAGTCATGCCGGGTATATATTTATTTAATTTATTTAGGTCATAATTGGTATCTTAATTACCTTGTCATAGCTATAAGAGCTATTCTACTCTTTATTTGATTACCGATACTATTTTATAGTGACATGAGTATAATTTTACAAGTTGATTGAAAAGTATTAACTGGCTCGCTAAATATGATAACTGAATCAAGTAAATATTATCTATTCTATCATTTTAAAACTATATACGTTTTGCATTAGATGGTGTCCCGACGAGGGATCATACCACGTGATTGGAAAGAACGATGCCATTGGATGCTATACATCTACTTAACCCAGCTGGATATTGAGCTCGGGTTAGCCTTGATAAAGCCTGTCAGTGAAACGTACGTCGGCGTTTCGAATGCTGACCAAGAGGGCGCTGCTCCTTAAAATTTTCAAAATGTATTGTTAATTGTGTATATGTTGTTGATGTTTAGCTGAATATACTTTCAGCCTATAATCAGGACGCGGCTCCGGCATGCTCGGGTAGACAGGAATTTAACCTGCTACCTGTGGGGATAATATGCCAAAATAGGACGCTGCTTGTCAGTGTGGAGATCGGTCCGGCATGTTCGAGTATACAGAAATTTGACCTGCTACTTACGGGGATAATATGTTAATATAGGACGCGGCCTGTTAGTGTGGCCGACTATCAATATACATTATCAAAACTACCAACAGCAAGTTAAACTGGATTACCAAGCCTCATAATATGATTTTGGACTGATAACTAACCTATACCCGGGATACGGCTATAGCACGCTTAAATACATAGGGAATTAATCTGTTACATATGGGGATAATATGATAATTGTGGTAGCTGTCCTGTGTCATTTTGCTATTTAATTTATTAACTATGAACCAAGTTACTTGAGTAAGCAAGTCTCTGTATGCCCGACACACTCTTTTGATTAAAGATACTGCCCGCTAATGTGGTTGACTACTAATACATACTATTTAAACCATTAATAAGCAAGATAAGCTGACTTATTAAACCCTGTAATTAGATCTTAGGCAGGCAACCAACCTATACCCGGGACGCGGCTACAGCACGCTCGGGTATATTGGAAATTAAATTGCCACTTGCAGGGACGATACATCTAATACGGTTGCTGTTCTTGCTAATTATTATTTAGATCATTAACAGCAAACCAAGTAAGTCTAATATCCTGGTCTTGGGCCGATATACCAATCATGGATCGGATAATAAATAGATGTCCTCTTTTTTAAATACGTATGGAGGGGTGATCTGAGATGAGAGGGACACTTTAAATATATAATATATTATAATATACTGTGACATTCAACAATCTTTATATATTTGAGTGAACACGGGTCAATTTGACAACAAATCTCCCAGTCCTTCTATTGTATGATTCACTGTGTCCGTGATTAGAAACAAATGTTTCAAAATGAATAGGAACAAGGTATTTCATTCATGAAGGGCAACACACAGTTTGTGATGTGCACAAGTTAATATTTTGAGTAGGCTGATATATAAAACTTATTGGGATCAGAACGGAAAGACCTTTCTGTATGGAAGGAAGGAACGATCTGCTAACTAACTATTATTATACACATAACCAATAAGTAATGATCCAAATAAACAAGGACTTAATAAATCATACGTTTATGTGTATATACAGTGCGGGATGTGCTGAACAAAGATAGCCTAAGCAGGCCAATACTCAAATTTACTTAGGTCCAGCACGGCTGGGTTTTCCTATATATTTATGTGTTCACTCTCTTTTTTTAACCATCAACATATACACTAACAATAAAAGAGTCATTAATACTCAATATACGTTACGATAAATTTTATATATAGGATAGCAGTTGCCCTTAAGTGTCAGCTTATTTTATTCACATTTTCAAGTTACTGTTCTCACAATATCTTAATATTCTTTATTTTATTGATATTTCACTATAACAAGGTTTTTTAAGAAATCTCAATAAAGGTTATGTTTTATTTTATACGAATTACTCTTTGTGCGCCTATATAGGACTATCTTTCTCCTTTCGAGGAATTTGTGTAATTGCACACCCCGTAAGGAAACTACTAGCTCACAATTACTAACAATACAGATGGTCCACGTGTTTTACCACCACTCATTCCATCAGCTCACTACTTTTACACATCCAATATAAACAAGTAGACTTATGTATTAATAACATTAATATTACCTGTTGGGCCATACGCAAAGATAGCAGCACTGTACCCCGAGATGATATCATCCACTAAGTTCTTCATTGTGAACTGATAGACATGCTCCTGAAATGAGACACATTTATTGATGCTACATAAGCAATCATGAAAATAATGTAAAAATATGCCCTATACTAAATAAGCAGAAATGACAGCTGTACAAGCATTACTGGCTGATGCTACATTCACATATGATGATAAATTCTCATGCGCTATTTTACTCCCTTACAAGATGCAGTATGAGCAGCGCTGCTATGTGTATAATGGGTATAGGGTGCACATGGGCACCTGAATCCAGAGGGGCCCACACCGCAGTCCATACACCCATTGTATGTACTTACCATGCAGCTGCCTCAAAACAAATCTACCTTGTGGTGCCATTTTCCCAGAGATATACAGTATGCCTGCACAATAGGCTCTGGCACAATACCAGAGACTGCACCTCGCGTATAGTGGTTTGGGGGGGACCCGTTCAGAGACTGCACACAGGAACCCTCCTCTCAAAAGATGTCCCTGAGTACTGTATTATATATACTATTAACTTTTATTCTTTGTAAATAGTTCAGGATTACAATCACCTGGGTAGCTGCTTGATCAAACACCACATTAAAGGTGAACGTCCTCTCCCTGGTCCTGCAGCAACAGATGGTCGAGTGCCGTGGATTGAGCCTGTCGTTTATTTAAATTTTGTGGTCACACTTGCTAGGGCACCCTGTTTTTCAAATGTAAGACAAACTTTTTTCTTTTTCCAGGTGCTTATTAACTGATAGCCCTGGGTGCGGTCCTGTCTCTTTAAGGCAGGACCCAATTTCATGTTTAAATTGTATGCAAGCTTGAGGCCAAGATGGCAGATCAAGTTCATTTGTCTGAGAATCAGTGTAGGGACTGGCTAGATGGGAATGACCGTGAAGCGGTGGCCAGCTTAACAAATTATTGCAATATTTTGGAACCAACATTCCCTATGTTCAAAGGAGTTGCAGTTTGAAAAGCATGTGAGTGCCGAGTTTGTGTGATATTTTTTATGTAGATGGTGTGGTCACATACCAAGGGCACCCCAGATGGTCGAGTGCCGTGGATTGAGCCTGTTGTGTGTGTGTATATATATATATATATATATATATATATTTATTTATTTAATGTGAAAAATCAAATAAATAAATGTGCTATAAAGTAAAATTGAAACAAATAAATCTAAGAATAATGTGTTGGTAAGAAACAATTTTATAATTGTGTTTAATGTTAAACTAATTCATTTGTTTAAACTAAAATAATGTTATTAGCATTTTCTTACCTGCGGCCCGAGCTGGTGTATAATGCATCGGGCGCTGCTCTTAGTCTCTGTCCTATTAAATGGACGGATGCGCAGAGCGACCTGTGAAATAATGAAACAGACATAAGAACAATGCAGGATTTTTAATGCCAAAGGTAATCTCCCTATAGTGGCAAAAACCACTAATATAAAACAAACCAAACAGTGATATAGATGCACTTCCCCTTGTATAACAGCATTTCACAATATTTTTGCTTTTATTTTAAATAATTTGAAATCAGAACATTGACATAAATATTAAAAAGTGTTCAAAGCTACTAAGCAAGACACATTAATACTCAATAATAAATAGTATTAATACAGAGAAAATGGGAGTTTTGAAAACTAATGTATCTAACGTTGAACCTATATTAAATCATATAACAGTGACCTATTATCATTACCCATCAGTAATACAGTGAGTCCATGGCTCTATAAGAGATACTTACAGTCATTTGATGGTCCTTAGGATGGTTATTTTCCGCCTTCTTCATCGTAAAATCATTTTATCCACTCAGAAATGAGAAGAAAAATATCTGTACTGTCACTAGTCCAGCAATATCAGATATGACACAGGAGGCATCCAGCTGCCTTATTATACCCATCACACCTCATCTCACGCATCATCAGCTGCCACTATGACATCACTAAGTGCCCTGGCAGGGGAGCACTGCTATGTATCTCAGTCAGGGCATTGGGGGTTAATAGTAAATAAAATGTGATGACTACATGTCAGTAAATCAAAACACATATTTGGGATGAGCAGAAATGTAATCATTACACACAGCAGTGATGTGTATTATCTGTGCGCTGTGTGATACATTCAGGCCCATACTATGCATCTGTATACCTCCCAACATGACCCTCTCCAGGAGGGACACAATGCTCTGGTCCTGGACTTACCTGGTAATTTATGATTGGTGGGGCTGCGGTACAGTCCAAAATTCAAATAGGGGAGTCACACCAACTGCCAGTGAGTCCCAGCCAGTGATGTTTGGCAGTGTGTGAAATGACAGTTGGTGTGTCTCCCCTATTTGACTTTTGAACTGCGCTGCAGCCCCACCTCTTACCAGGGAAGTCCAGGACAAGAGCGTTGTGTCCCTCCTGGAGAGGGTCATGTTGGGAGGTATGTAGTAGTGGTGTAACTAGGGTATTTGGCTAAGATGGGTAAGATGAAATGTGTCCCCCACCCTGCTAAAAAGTGGGCGTGACTACATGACACAATGGGGCGTGACCACTGAAAAAGGGGGCATGTCAACATGACAGGCCACCGTTTCTCATCACTCTGGGAACATTCCTTTCCATTCCATATGCACCTTAATGCCCCAGTAGTAGGGTCCCTTGTGCAATGTCCCTAGTAGTAGGGCCACTTATGCAGGGCCGGCAACAGAAATCTTGGGGCCCGTTACACAGATATCTCTGGGTGGCTGGACAAATGGAGGAGTTCCTGAAGGAAAGCCTGTCGTTTGTGGGCGGCCCTACTAACATCACCAGTGATGTCAGTAGTGAACTTCCTGCTCTATTAGAGCAGGAAGTTCATTGGGGCTTGCGGTGGACGAGACCCTACCACAAGGGTGTCGTCGCAAGCCCGATGGTCGCGATAATCGCGACCATCACCAGGCTATCTGCTAAAGCTGTAGGTGGTCACCCACAGCTTAGCGAGCGGCCTGGAGGCCGGTGAAAAATAAAAACCAGCCCGCCCTGATTCAGAGTGAGCGCTCGCAAATAGGGCCTGATTCAGACGCTGTGCACGCGCAACCGAGTCGATGGTGGCCCAGAGCGCATGCGCATGATAGAGCCGGCTCTGGAGTGAGATGGGCAATCCATCGCTCCGGGTCTCGCACCAAAGGGGGCGTGCTGTCAATGTTGAGTGACAGCACGCCCCCTTTGGTCAGCGGGCCTCGGGGGTGGCTGCCCAGATGGAGGAGTTCCCATGAGAACGCCTACCATCTGGGGGCGGCCCCACTGACATCACAAGTGATGTCAGTGGGAGAGCTTTCGGCTCTGTTAGAGCCGAAAGCTCTCTGGGGCTTGCGACCACGAGACCCTACCGCAAGGGTCTTGTCGCAAGCCCGATGGTCGCGATGGTCTTGACCATCGCGACCATCATCCTGGCCGCTCGCATTAGCTGTGGGTAGCAACCCACAGCAATGCGAGCGGCCAGGAGGCCGCTCCATAAAAAAAAAAAGATGCCCTGATCCAGAGCGAGCGCTCTGTCAGGGCGTCCGGCTCTGAATCAGGACCTTAGTTCGATGCACGCAATGAGAGTGCAACAACAGTATTTACATTTTTTTTTAAAACAAGGAAATTTTATTGGGCAAGACCAAAAGGATTACAGAATACCAAACAGTATACAAAGCAAGTAATGCGTGGAGGCATAGACAAATCTTACTTAATTACAAAAGCAAATGGACAGTAATAATATATGAAGTTTTGAGAAAAATCTATCATGATGGCATAACATAATTATACATTAATGTATACACAGTATGTAAATATTTTGATTAAAATAAAAGACTGTCACCGACCCCACCTAATGAAGCACTATTTTCTTATAATTCTAAATTTCATAGATTTGATGAACTGTACGTAACGAGAAATATTTCTTCAGGGCCCATATTATATTGAGATGGCCATTCATGAGTGTTTCAGGAACAGTAACAAAGATAAAGATTTCATACATAATAGTCTTACAGGTATACTGAGAATGGAAAAACACCCAAACAACAACCTTCATAGATCTCAAACTATAATAGCTTGGGCTAATGCGGTGTATCATCCATTGCAGTTATCTTTTTTAATAACAATTAAGGACAAAAATAGATATTGTTCTGTACAATATTTAAGATTTTTGAGAGTTCCAACACCTGCAGTTTGCATCCTTGATCCATGTATCTTCCCTTGGATGTTAGATGTCATTAGGTTTCTACATTACATTAAAGGGTCAACAACATCAACCACTTCTATCAATGTATTTTTATCTTTACAGTTACAGTATGGTTTGTGACCTGTCTTCTCTTCTCATTGTCACATTCAGGTCTCATGTATGAAGGTAGCCGTGATTGGAAAGAGTGAAGAAGTAGAAAAATAGTAACCTATAGTATTACACATTATACATTTTATCCAACTTGTCCTCATTACTAACTGGTGAGTTATTAATAATTACATTTGTCCTTTTTTTTCCCAGCTTCTGCATGCATATTTTCTGATGTTCCTCTACAATTTTGAATGCATCATGATCTGGGGTATTCCTTCTTGTTTAAGGACTATTTTGTGGTATTTCTTCAATCTTACTAAACTGGATTATTATTACATTTTCTACAGCATTACACAGATCTCTGCCTGTTTTCTTTACCCTTCACACTGAAAGTCAATAACCAGACTCTTTTCTTTCAGCCCCTTGTTATTTGAGTGACAGGACTGTTATTTGTAACGCTTTTGGTAAATATGAACGTGAGACGGCCAGATGGGAAACAGTCGGGAAGCCGATGGACGGAATACCGACCCCCGGATTCCTGACTCTATAATCCCGGCAAGGGTTAAATTGCAGGCATCGAAATCCCGACGCCTGTCATTTTCCCTACGCTGGGAGCCCGACACCCGGCTTACCGATCGAAGGTAAGCCGGGCGATGGGCGCGGACAGTCGCGCGAGGGGGAGGGTTACGTTTAGGGTTCCCGGGGGGGACTTAGGGTTAGGCACCCCCCGGGAGGTTAGGTTTAGGCTAGGGGAAGGGGGGGTTAGGGTTATGCACCCCCGGGGGGAGATTAGGGTTAGGCACCCCACCGGGGGACTTAGGTTTAGGCGGTGGGGAAGGGGGGGTTAGGTTTAGGCACTTAGAGGGAGGATTAGGGTTAGGCACTTATGGGGGAGGTTAGGATTAGGCACTCCTAAGGGAGGGTTAGGGTTAGGGGGTAGCATAGGTTAGAGAATACTTGGGGACGATCAGGATTTTCACTGATGCCGGGATGCCGCTGTCGGGATTTGAATCCGACCAGATACCCTAATTTCATTACCATCTCTCCAGCTCCTACTGCCAGCCAAGTATAGATTTTGCTAGATGTCACTTCATGAAGATGCAAATAAACATGTATTAGGTGACAATCATAAGTCTTAACAATGCCTGAAGGTCATAGCTTACTACAACTCTTGCTTGGGCTTAGCACTTACATGTTTCAAACATGTAAATGTCTTATTTGGGTTTAGTTGTCATTTAGTTTGCACATACAACTTTTATAAGCTTGTTTTACAGCATGGAAATCTGAAAGCTATAGATAAAAGTAAGGCAATAATCCTCCTGAATGAGCCAATAGATAATCACTTACTTAAAATTAATATCAATGATTGCTGCTTCTGATTACGAAAGGAGGGATCTCAACAACCCCAATAAGTGAAACAAGCAATATAAAAAGTTCAAAAGCAATGTCATATACAAAAATGTATTATCACATAAAAAATACAAAACATTTATATTACACGGACGGTATATCTGGACAATTTCATAAAATAAATGTATAACTACATAAAACTGTATCCAAAAAACATTGCAATAATAAAAACTTTAGTATAACATTGTCAAGGACCTGAGATATACTGTTATCACTGCATCAATACACAAATAATCACTGCATCAACACAAATAATACTTCTTAAGGAAATATTGCCAAGACAGCGGAGAAGGTTGTTAGGCCAATCTTCAGGCCAAAACTAGTACAAGATGCTGGCACAGAGCATAGGGTGACCATAGGCAAAACTGGGGCGTGGTCTGGGGGTGCACCAGACCACCCATTAGCCCTATTCAACTATATTAGATGAAGGCAGCAGTGCCTATTTCAGCCAGGTTGCCTGCTGCCTCCAGGCATGATGAAACAGCGCCGCCCACGAGCCAATCACAGCTAGCGGAAGGGCAGCCAATCAGGAGCGGCAATTTCTGATTGGCTGCCGTTTCGGAACCTGTGATTGGCTCGCGGCCGGCACCATGTTAGAAATGCTGTCGGCGCAATCGGCAGCCGTTGGAACTCGGCAGTAACCTGACTGCCTTCTCCCATAACACGCAGCAGCCGGCACCCAGCAGAAGACACACTTTCTGGAGAAGGCCCTAGGTACAGCGGGAAGATCGGGACAGGGTTGAGGATTTAAGGCTGAAGCTGCAACAAGACTAGCATTTGGTGTTATACTATGTGTGGCTCACTAAAACGAAGATTCTTGCTACTTTATGGCACACAGCAGGGGCAGGCAAAAGCTATTGCTGAGGAAATAGGCCAACAGGTAGATAAACGCAGATTTGTTGCTGACATTTTCTGACTGAAAGATCGATATAGTTGATGACCCGACACATTGGAATGATTAACAGCGATATCGTTCTGTGTGTATGCATGATATCATACATATTGCGCTGCCATGGGGTCGTCTGTCGCTTCGCCTGTTCAAAAGATCTGGCGAATTGTCTGACGATCCCATGCAGCGCTATTGGGGGCGGCATATTGGGCAGTAGGGCACAGCATCGCCCCATGTGTAGGGACAGCCCAATATGTCGGCCCATCGGTTCGTCCGTCGCATCGGTGGGTACACACTGTACCGTGTGTACCCACCTTTACACCAAAGTCCCGTGTCTGACCCAGGATTTGGAACACGTTTCCAACCTGGATCAGACCCGGTACTGGCTCCTTTTACACAGCGGCACAGACTCGGATTATGCCCGGGTAGGCACCGTTCACACCGGAACTGTGTTTGCAGTGACCCGGCTCTTCCAGCGCAGGTAAGCAGCGCTTCTTTCTATCGCCCCCCTCCCTCCGCAGTGGTCCAACGGCAGGGAGGGTGGGTGGGGAGCGCTGCTCCATGTTGGTCGAGCCAACCCTGGTTGCAGCGGAAGCTTGCAGATGAAGGACCACCCCCGTGATAGCTCTAGACAGTGAATAGATGGTGTAATGGTTGGGCAGCACAGACGGTGTAATGGTTAGCATTACTGCCTCACAACACTGAGGTCGTGGGTTTGATTCCCACTACGGCCCTAACTGTGTGGAGTTTCTATATTCTCTCTGTGCTTGCGTGGGTTTCCTCCGGGTACGGTTTGCTCACACACTCCAAAAATATATTGGATCCCAACAAAATTAACCATAGCGTGTGTGCATGTCATAGGGAGTATAGATTGTAACCTCCACTGGGGCAGGGACTGATGTAAATGGCCAAATTTTCTCTGTAAAGCGCTGCGGAATACGTATGTGCTATATAAATAACTGGTAATAAAAATCATGTCAACCGGTTAAAACCATTGGTGGAGAAAGCATTTTTACAGAGTCTTCCGCCATGAAGGTTCTCCTCCACCATTAGAAGTGTACGAAAACCATTGGGTACCTAATCATATTGGTGAATAAGTGTTCAGTTTGTGTTCATCTTTTCTAAGTTACTGTAGCAATAGAATAATATTTCTGTATATCTCTGTATAATACACATATATGCAAAGTTGCTAATGGAAAATGTATATGTGCATGATTCTAGTATGTACCCTATATTTTTGTGTGTTAAATTGTGATATATGTTTTTTAGAAAAATATTGCAGCATTTACAGATGCATCCGTGTGTTTTGTACGTCAAGATGTATACAGACTATCAAATTTATGTGTATACACATTTGTATTTAGATCAGTGATATTGATTCTACACTGTTCCAGGAAGGCTTCAGGATGGGAGCCCTTCTCCAGCAAGCCAACAAATCTCATGGTTTTTCTGCATAAACGGGTCTCCATATCAGATCATTCCTCTGGGCAGCAACCATCTGAGTCCCCAACTCTGTGATTTGGACATTAATAGGGGACTGAGCATCCTCGAAAGTGGAGATGCGGGTTTCTTCCTCAGCCACCTGTTATCTTTTCACAATTGCCCACAGCATCAAGCACCTAGTGTAGGATATCCCTAGGTTGTGTAGGTATGCATTTATCAGATGAGGTTGAGGAAGGTTGCATGGCTGCTCCGTGGGACTCCACACCGAAAAAAGAGCAGCGGTAGATGATGAACAGCCAAATATGTCCAATTTACAGTACCAGCAGCAGAGACCTGATAAGATTTCCCCATAGTGATAAATAAATCAAATGGAGAGAGATAAGTCATACTGATTGGGCCAAAATAGAGAGGTATTGTAATCAGAAAATATAGTTAAGCAACACAGGAGAAAGGAGAGGGAGTAACTGTCCAAATGCCACAGATTCAATGGTATTAAAAGTGCCAAGACACTGTCTGCAGAGGGAGAGAGGAGCCACTGCAATGATACTGTATGTATCCAGCAAGAAGGCACAGTAAATGGTATCACCCGAGATAACTGGTAAAGATGTGGTAGATGCCCAGGGCAATCCGCAATACTGGGAGCACTGTATAAGGGGCACTACTACAGGGGGCACTGCATAAAGGGCAAGCTCCCAGTTTTCAGTGGCCACGCCCACTTTTTGGCGCACACCTTCGGCGCATGCACATACTTGAGGGGGGCTCCACTTGTTAACTTGCCCCGGGTTCCAAATACCCTAGTTACGTCACTGCTTATGAGCAGTGCAGGAGATGTTCCTATAGAGGTGTGATTAAGATGCCAAAAATATAGCCACAACCGCTGTCCCCAAGGCCGGCAACAAAAATCTCGGGGCTCGGTACACTGATGTCTCTGGGGGCCCCATATTTTCACCACCACCCCTGATCCTGCACATCCTCCCTTGCATGTGTGATATGTGATGCATGATAATGTTAACTGAAAAATATGCCATCCTTTAAATAAAGTAAAAATACACTATGACTTACCACACTGTCCCTGTCACTAACGATACAGGCTGTAGTTCTTTTCTGCCAGCTCTTGCAAGGTCTTCTTGATGACAGTGCTGTGGATGCCTCAGGGGTAGGAAGGATGGTATCTGCAGCCAGCCATCCTCAGACCTCAGCCTCTCATCACCTTCCTCAAATTCAGCCTCTCATTACTATCCTCAGCCCAGAATCCCTCGTCACCTTTCTCCCTCCCCAGCCCCCATCACCTTTCTCCTTCCCCAGCCCCTTCTCTTCATCACCTTCTTCTACCACCTTCACCTTCCTTCATCCCCAGCCCCAATCACTTTCCTCTGCTCCCAGTCCCTTTCACCTTCTACCCCCAGCCCCATCACCCCCGTCATCTTCCTCTGTCCCCTTCACCTTCCTCCATCCACAGCCCCCATTACCTTCCTCTGCCCTTTCACCTTCCTCCATCCCCAGCCCCATCACATTCTACCCCCAGCCCCCATCACCTTCCTTTGCACCCAGCCCCTATCATCTTCTGCCCCCAGCCCCATCACCTTCCTCTGCACCCAGCCCCTATCACCTTCTGCCGCCAGCCCCATTACCTTCCTCTGCCCCCAGATCCCATCACCTTCATCTTCCTCTGCCCCCTTCACCTTCCCCAGGCACCATCACCTTCCTCTGCATCAAGCCCCCGTAACCTTTTGCCTTAAGCTCCTATCACCTTCCTATGCCCCCTTCACCTTCCATCCCCAGACCCCATTACCTTCCTGTGCCCCCAACCACTGTTCCTTATCCTCTATATTCTAGCGGCAGCCTCAACTCCTGACCACTGCAGCAGCTCAGCCCTCCTGATGGGCAGGTAAAAGCTGCAGCGACGTGCCCTATGACCTCACGCAGCCAGCGTTGCAGACTTAAATGTCATGCCCGGCCTGGGCCGCAGCTAAGCCACCTGGAACAGTCCAGGACTGCACTGGGCCAGGCTACAAGGGAGGTGGGGCTGGGTGGCAGCTATGTGTGCGGATGAAGCTGAAACAGTGAGTCCGCCATCCACGGCCCCGTTTTGTGCCCGTCTGAACCTCGAGCCCCCTCTGGACCTCGAGTCCTGGTATGGTTGTCCCCTTAGTCCCCCTTGTCGCTGGGCCTGGCCTGCATGTTCACTTTTGTACATAGCCAGGGTAGTTTAGTTAAACATTAAAAAGTTCATCACGATGCAGACTAATAATAACTGCACTGCCACAATTATTAATAAATAGTCCCCATAAACTTTTAAAATTCAGTGCATACTACCACAGACGTAGTAACACAATCCAAATGAATAGACCAAATCTATGATGATGCACAGTGCAAAACCCTTTCGTTTTGTACCTGTGTGTTTACATCATCAACCCTGCGCACATCTTGGCTCAAATATAATATGAATATGTAACAAATAAAGAGCGCTTGTGAATAAACATGTATGAATGTAACGCAATACCTGTAAAAAAAAAAAAAAAGGGATTAGTAAAAGATGTTTAAAACCCTTTTTTAATTTTAGGAAAGTCCATAATTGACATCAGGGTTCCGATAACATGCCTTTTTTTTTTTTTTTTTACAGGTATTGCGTTACATTCATACATGTTTATTCACAAGCGCTCTTTATTTGTTACATATTGAAATTATTTTATTAGGAGCTGCTTTCAAAATAACATCCATAGCGCAGAATATATATTTTTTTATCAAATATAATATGACTAGTCTTGCACTGTAATCCTATGGAAATATAGGTGCACGGTCAAAGAAGGGTCTGTGCTGCTCAGACAGTTTGAGCTTTGATTATAATGCTGTATATTTCTTTTCAGCCTTAAAGAAACTTTCAGTTTTCAAAACAAAATTGATGGGCTCCTATAGTGTGCAGTCACCTCTTGTGCTCCGTTGGATACGTCACATAAGGAGGATGATAAACAAGCCGTACTTGTACTTGTTCTCAATCACCAAATAAATCTGCATACTGAGTGATGGATCACAAATGCAAAGACACTAAATTAATTTTGCTAATGCTAATCTATGTTTGCTAGCACTTTAGCAGTCATTCTGTTTATTTTTGTTACTAAAAGATTAACTATAGTGGAGCAGGAATTTATTTCTGCATTTAATACGGATGAATCACAGGAAACAAACACTTAAAAATTCAGCAACACACCCATTCTGTATTTACAGACATGTCCTGCTAAAAGTATTTTCATAAGAAAAAAGTATATACAATATACCCGGAAGTACTATTGCTGAATCCATAATACAGCCAAATATAAATAGCTCAAAGAAATTCTCATTATAGTCTGTTTCAGATACTGAGATACCAGCTTAAGATGGTATGTTCCAAATATTAATGGTACTTACACGTTAGCATTTTACAATATATCAGAAAACATGAACTCCACATGTAACTTTCCATCACAATAATCTGTGCTTATTTACATTTTAAGGGGCTTTTGTAACAAAGCTTTTTTGCCATAAAATACTGTTTAATTTTTTTTGTGTTTTAATCACATTTTGATTTTTTTTTGCAGATGTATTGTATGTGTTATCGCATTTTTATTGCATTATTTCCAAATCTTTGTTGTGTTATTTGTCTGCATTAGTAATAGCGCAGAACAGTTCCAGAACCATAGAAATTAATTGCATTGTATTATTTTTCATATGTATCAAAATCTTACTTCTGACTTTTTTTTGCCTCATGGATTCTGTAATTATTGTCATGATCTGAAGGAGAAATATGGAAATGGAGCTCTTGGACTGAGATTGTTGTGCCACGATTAAGGTCCGAAACGTCGGCTTTATTTGTTGTACTGAGACACTTTATGGATTAATAAAATGCATGTTTAAGCTGCATTAGGACTGGTGAGTGCCCTGCTTTTTGTATATATAAAAGCAAAGAGGCGGCACTAGGGGCTGAGAAAACAGTGAACCCTACAACAGGGTCATTTATTGAGTCGACGTTTAGGGGAATGCATCCCTTTCCTCAGGACACCATTGATGTCCTGAGGAAGGGGACACGTTCCCTGAAATGTCGACTTAATAAATGACACTAATGTTCACTGTTTTCACAGACCCAGAGTGCTGCCTCTTTGCTTTTCTAAATATTGAGGGTGCCGGCCCCCTAAGATGGCACCTGGGAAAAGTACTGTATAGTTGGCATAGAGTGCCGGGACCTGATATATATATATATATATATATATATATATATTTATTTATTTAATAGAGTGAAGGTACTGATCACAGCGCTATCCACAAATTAGGTTATATGATCCCAGAGATATTAGCTCTGTATAGACGATTGCACTTTCCAACACTATATTCCCAATTCAAGCGGTGGCTGCTCATAGTTTCCCAGATGAGAACTTTGCTGTATGGTCCTCAGTATTTCTTGAAAAAATAAAAGGTGGAAACAAGCGCCAAATAGTGTAATCACGTTTAACAGGTTCACGGTCACGCACTACATATATATATTATGCGTACCGTATTGCCCTTTCCAATAGGCTTATAGTATGTGGTCTTTTTTGGGAAGTCACCTCTGGTCCCCCACAACAGTCAGCGTGATTAGAGTCACAGATTCTCACCAGGCCCAGTCTTATCACTGGGTCAGTTTGCTTCTATTTTGTCTGCTGTTCTGTTGTGTGCTCTGCTCTTCCTGTTTGAGTGATTCAGCTTGCTCAATTACATTTTTCAATATATATATATATATATATATATATATATATATATATATATATATATAAATATATAATATATATATACATACATACAGGGAGTACTGGACACTTTAACTATACCAATACTGTCAAGCATAGCTCATGCGCAGTAATCACATTGTTGTGGCATTTGCCTAAAGCAGAGGCAATAAAAAAATGTGATAAAAATACAAACAATACTGGAAATAATTGCAAAACGTATAGGTTATCGCATTTTCATTTAAACCAGCTCCACATTGATACATATGTGGAAAAAAAAATCAAATTCAGAGACACAATAACAGGTATTAAAATTTGAATATTACATGTATCTTTTGTGAATAATGATACATAAATCTTAGATTTACTGCTTAATTGATTATTAACCTATTGCTCTTACTGATACAAATGTTAAGCACAAATCTAAACAACTTTTTGTTTTTAATCATAAAATATTTTGGTGCGGTAACATAAAATGTCACTTTTTGTATTTGTGCAACATATAGAAGTATATTCTGGCTGCTGTATTTGCTGCTAGTGTCTTTCTGGGTGTGTGCGATGCAGCCTGCTTTCAACATCCTCCTGCAATGTTAAAAGAGGGCGAAACATTGAAGGGTAAGTAATGAATTTGTTCATTTTATGAATAATCTACTGTTGAATGAGTGACAAACACCTCACTTTTGCTAGTATTTTGTTTTTTGCAGCTTAATTGTGATTTTACAATGTAAAACATTTAATTAGATCTTACAACATATAGACAGGGCCGTAACTAGGGTAGTGCGACTAGTGCCATGGCACAGGTCACCGCAGGGCAGGGGGCGCTATTTGGGCCTGTCAATTTTCCTGTTTCTTATCATTCTCACTTGTAGCTTCCTCTTCTTTTATCCTCAGCATCTCTTGGCCTCTCCTATCTCTTACCCTGGCCCTTCCCCATGAGACCTGGCCCTTTTTCAGGTGCAGAATCTCATGACCCTATTAAAAAATTGGGGGGGGGAGGCAATGCTCTCTTTGGCACAGGGCACCAAAAAGTCTAGTTACAGCTCTGCATATTGAAGTATATATGTAGATGTTTCAACACACAGATTGCAATTTCTTCACAAGTGAATGCTACTGTAGCTACTGCTCTCTTTTATCAGTTGTATAGTGTATCCAACTGATATGTTCTTTTAGTAGTAGTGTTTTTTCCTTGTAAAATAAAATTTATCATGAATAGAAAAGAGTGTTCCCCACAGTGTCGGCTTTATGGGGTGTGTTTATTAATCACTACTATTTGTCACCGCTAAATCACATTCAGTGTTGACACATCGCAATAATAAAGATTGCTTATATTTTTCAAATTAGCACTTGCCATGGAAGTCCTGCGCAATCTTACCTCTCTGACGGTGCAATTTCTCCATCCAGTGGCAATATGGTGGTCAACCATCGATGGTTTGCACCACTCGATGGCCACCACTGCTGGGGTGCATGGCGGTCCACGGGCTAATCAAATTAGGGGTTGAAGCTTAGCAGGTTGTCAGTGGGCGGGGCTAAGCTCCATGCCGACGTGGGAGAGAGGGGGAACTATTGGGTCCTAGTCTGTCATTGATAGCAGAGAACCATTGGATCTCTGCCATCAATTGCAAAATCATCAACCATCAGTAGTTAACCATCGTTGGTCGATGGTCATCCCTTCCACTGGGTACTTGAAGGTTAATTGGCTTCTGACAAAAATTAACACTAGTGTGTGTGTACATGTGGTAGAGAATAGGGATCACCATCGATGGTAACATTGTTAGTATGCAACCATCAGTATGAAACCATCAATGGTTTAGCCCACTGATGGTCAGCCCTAATCTATTAGTCATCCCTGCTCTATTGGGCAGCATCCCAATCAGATTTTGTGGAGAGTCTTCGCGGGTAGTGTTGGTGGCGGAACTATGCTTTGTGTCCCGGTGCAATCTAGGGGAAAAAACATCACAGGGCTCTGTGCCATCAATGGCGGGGAACCATTGGATCTCCGCCATCAATGGCAACACCATCGATGCTTTGTAATCATCAATGGTCGATGACCATCCCTAGTAGGGAATATAGGGCCTGATTCAGACCCACTCGCGAGCGGCTGTCCACTCGCAAGTGGGTCGATGTTATGGACTGAGCATGCGCACGACGGAGGGAGCTCCGTCGTGCGCATGCGCCAGACGCGACGAGCGAAGGAAAGTCCTTCGCTCGTTGTGTCCGATCAAAGGGGGTGTGCTGTCAATGTTGATTGACAGCACGCCCCCTTTGGTGGGCGTGCCGGGGGCGTGCCTCCCGGACGGGGGCGTTCCCATGGGAACGCCTCCCGTCAAAAGCCGGCCCACTGACATCACTAGTGATGTCAGTGGGAGTGATTTTGGCTCTGATAGAGCCAAAATCACTCCGGAGCTTGCGGTTGAAAACCTCAACCGCAGGCTCCGGCTCGCAATTTTGATGGTCGCGATGGTCACGACCATCGCGGCCATCACAATGCACGCTCGTATAGCCTGTGGGTGGTGACCCACAGCTATACGAGCGTCCAGGAGGACGCTCCATTTTCATGGAGCCCGGCCCTCATTCAGAGCGTGCGCTCTGCTCAGAGCGTACGGCTCTGAATGAGGGCCATAGACTTTAAGCTCCACTGGCACAGAGTCTGAAGTGAATGGACAAAAATTATCTGTAAGGCACTGCAGAATATATGAATAGGAGCAGTGTGTGTGTGTGTGTGTCTGTCTGTCTATCTATCTATCGATTTATATATATATATATATACTGTATATATATATATATAGAAGAGAGCTAGCCACACACACTAAAGTACATAATACCAGGAGTGCATGGCACATAAATGTGTAGATACAAGCAAAAGAGGAGCCAGCACATCCAAAATAATGCATAAAATACGAATTTATATCAAAAGAGATATTCAATATTGGTGCATAAAGTGCATAATCAGCATGTGATCAGCATGTGATGACAAGTGTCCAAAGAGGCATAATGACATAATCCACATCATCCATAGAAATACTCATCGTAACTGTCAGAGTGGTCAAAAAGGTATACATGTCATCCTCAATGGCTACAATCCTTGGTCCGTCCGACAGCTGTTTTGGTGCTTATCACCACACCTTCCTCATGGACTTAGGGGGTCATTCAGACCTGCTCGCGAACGGCAGTACGCTCGCAAGCGGGTCGATGTTCCCCACTGCGAATGCGCACGACGGAGGGAGCTCCGTCGTGCGCATGCGCGAGACCCGGCGAGCGACGGGCTCACCATCGCTCCAGGTCTCGCACCAAAGGGGGCGTGCTGTCGATGTTGATTGACAGCACGCCCCCTTTGGTGGGCGTGCCGGGGGCGTGGCTGCCAGACGGAGGCGTTCCCATGGGAACGCCTACCGTCTGAGGCCGGCCCCACTGACATCACTAGTGATGTCAGTGGGAGTGATTTTGGCTCTGATAGAGCCAAAATCACTCCAGGGCTTGTGGCAGGGAGACCCTACCGCAGGGTCTCCCTCGCAAGTCAGATGGTCGCGATAGTCAAGACCATTGCGACCATCATCATGGACGTTCGCTATAGCTGTGGGTGGTCACCCACAGCTATGCGAGCGTCCAGGAGGACGCTCCATTTTCATGGAGGAGGGCCCTGATTCAGAGCGAGCGCTCTGGTCAGAGCGTTCAGCTCTAAATCAGGCCCTTAGTGAGGAAAACTAGGACAACCTTATTTCTAGCTACATCCAGTAGACACGTTACACTCACCTGCATCAGGACATCATCAGCAAATGGGACCCGGCTTTACAAAACCGGAAATGGTGTCACATCACCATCCGGCAAGCCGATGCACATACGTCACGTTGCTGTGGTAACAGGAGCCGGAATTGTCGGAGTTAGTGTCCCAGTAACCAGGCAACACAGTCGCCGGGCACAAGGAGCATAAACAAACTCCAAAAGCAGGAAGTACATATCGGGTTTAACACAGATGGATGCAGCTACAGAAAGTGCTCCCTTAACAAAAAAATTCAACACACAATTAATAATATAAAAATATAAACATTATGTGAGAATACCCAATATACATATCCAAAAAAGAAAAAAACATCCAAAAAAATTGAAAGACTGGTCATCAAGATCGATTCATAAATGACATTTAAGATAAATGAATGGCATTTCATGTATATAATAGATGGCATTTCAAATATTATAAGTAGCAGTTTAGATACTGTCGCTCGTTGAGTCCGCTGGGAACATCTGTATTCAATCGCTCAATCCAAAAACAAACTGTTTGCAGAAGTAATCTATTGTGATCACCACCAAGTCTAATGAGAGGGATGCAGTCAATGGGCATACAGCAGAAATCATTAATTGTATGTTTGTATAGCGCAAAGTGTCTAGCAACGGGTGGGGTATTTGAATCAACTGTTACCATGGCTTTTTTAATAGAGGAGCGATGTAGTGCAATACGTTCATTTAGCGACCGTATGGTCTTACCTACATAGAAGAGGTTGCACGGACATCTGATAAGATAAACGACAAAACGGCTGTCACAATCCAAATGATGTATGTCATATTTAACGCCATTCTTCGGATTAGTAAAAAATTCAGAGGCAGAGGCAGAGGCAGAGGAATTGATAATTGACACACCCATGACACTTATATACTCCATTTTTCACTTGTAACCAGCTTCTGGTCTTTATAGGCCCAATGTCCGATTTAGCAATCACATCTCTCAAATTGCTGCTCCTCTTATAACAAAACAAAGGACTTTCTTGACAAAAAGGACCAACAGATTAGCCAGTTTGTACAACGTGCCAATGACGTAATACGGTATTACGTATGTGTTTTGATGCAATAGAGCAGTGGTTCTCAAACTCGGTCCTCAGGACCCCACACAGGTCACATTTTGCAGGTCACCCAGCAGGTGCACAGGTGTAATCATTACTCACTGAAACATTTTAAAAGGTCCACAGGTGGAGCTAATTATTTCACTTGATTCAGTGTGGAGACATGGAAAACATGCACTGTTTGGGGTCCTGAGGACTGAGTTTGAGAACCTGTGCAATAGAGTATGTAGAAGAAAAGATCATCTGATCTGTAACATTAGTTCTCTCTTTAGTGCATAGTGCATCTGCACGATTGATGGACATAAATTTGGCAATAGCGTCATCAATTTCCCGTTCAGGGTAGCCTCTTGATACAAATCTTTTGCCCATAGTTTGTAAAGCCTGTGGTAAAACAGTAGGATACCGTATTACGTCATTGGCACATTGTACAAACTGATGAATCTGTTGGTCCTTTTTGTCAAGAAAGTCCTTTGTTTTGTTATAAGATGAGCAGCAATTAGAGAGATGTGATTGCTAAATCGGACATTGGGCCTATAAAGACCTGGATTCAAGCGAAAAATTGAGTATATAAGTGTCATCGGTGTGTCAATTGTCAATTCCTCTGTCTCTGTGATTGTTTTACTGATCCAAAGAATGGCGTTAAATATGACATACATCATCATTTGGATTGTGACAGCCATATTGTCGTTTATTTTATCAGATGTCCGTGCAACCTACTCTATGTAGGTAAGACCATACGGTCGCTAAAAGAATGTATTGCAGTACATCGCTCCTCTATTAAAAAAGCCATGGCAACAGTTGATTCAAATACCCCACCCATTGCTAGACACTTTGCGCTATACAAACATACAATTAAGGATTTCTGCTGTATGCCCATTGACTGTATCCCCCCTCATAGACATGGTGGTGATCACAATAGATTACTTTTCCAAAAAGAATGTTTTTGGATTGACTGATTGAATACCGTTGTTCCCAGCGGACTCAACGAGCGACAGTATCTAAACTGCTACTTATAATATTTGAAATGCCATCTATTATATACATGAAATGCTATTCATTTATCTTAAATGTCATTTGAATCGATCTTGATGACCAGTCTTTCACTATTTTCTATGTCTTACATTTATAATTTTTTTGGATATGTTTTTTTCTTTTTTGGATACGTATATTGGGTATTTCCTATATAGGTATAAATACATACCATCAAGTGTAAGGAGATAGTACATATAAAACTAACTCAGTATATAAAAAACAATATCTGTTTAAAAGACAAGACAATTCATAAAACATACAAAACGGGGATTCGGGATTAGGTACAAAAAAAATGAGCTATATAAATAGGTAAAGCAGCTTATCTGAGGTAGCAGCTTAATAGTTCATGTGGCAGGTGTAGCAACAGCAGGCTCCAACGCGTTTCGTCAGTTCAAGACTTCATCAAGGGAAGAGGTTAAACCACACTTGTGTATTATTTGCAAATTTTTGCACTGTCACTTTATCTTTTTATTCATTATATACATATATATGTTTTTATGTGGTTTTCATTCACACAATTTATAGTTACAATCAACTAGCCGGTCGCTCTATAATTAATATCCATGTACAACTATCTTTGATGTTAGTAAACTTACCATTACTAACTACTTATTAACAGAGAGCTGACTCCTATATTTGATAGGCTAGTGGGCAGTTGTTGAAGTTTTTTTAACTGTTTGAAAGTAAAGGGGTACATTAATTATTGGTGCTTGTCCTACCTATTTTCCTTTCTATATATATATATATATAAATATATATATATATATATATATATATATATATATACACAATGCAACTCCCATATGGCACTCCTCCGGACTTTTCAAATCAGCCAACAAGTGTTTATTAAGCCGGCGTTTCAGGCCTTTTCATCTTGGTGTGAATAACAAAAAAAGTGAAAGTGCTTACCTTAAATAAGATACTCTAACCAATGGGAAAGGTATACTTCCCCTTCAGTAGCCATACCTGGAAGTGACATGGACTGAGGGCGAAAGTGCAGTTTCCTGCCCACACAGTCCACCAAAAAAAGAAAGTTGGCCCATCGCAGGCATGCTACGCTCACCACGCTTCGAGCTCGATGGCTTGCTACGCTCGCCACAAGGTTATATTCCCCCTCTGTGCCCACGTGGATGGTAGGGAATGACATTGGACACTGGCTGATGATGTCAGGATGCAGAAATTGAAGGGGATATATCCAGTTCCCTTGGAAATGAGGGTGCCGTGTCCGTCCTCCCACCTCCGTGCGAGTACGTCACATCCTCAAACAGCGCATAGCTATCGAAAGGGATTGTGTAACTAAGGACGCCCAGCGACTGAGCCCGATAGCAACCAAATAGATACATCCCAGCACGCCGGCTAGATGGGAGAAGGCATAAACAAGTAAAACATACATGTAGTAAAAAATACATTTATTAAAATATAAAATACAAAAAAGTGCAGTGCACTATATATTACAAGGTGCTGGTCCCTACATTGTACATGGGAATATTCAAAGAAATATGCATAATTCAAAACTACTTATACAGGTAAGTCAGAAGCAGCTATGCAGATCAGGTACAGTATCTCCTGTGATCCCTTACTAACATATGTTGCTCAGAAATTAACTAATTCATATAAGACAAACATACAGCACTGCTTTCACAACTACTAATGAAACTGTAATTAGATGGAAGGGGTCTTCCCCTGGGTTGAAATACCTGCAGGGTATTTCAATCCATAGTATGAAGGAATACAAAGAGTCACATTATAAACAGGCTGACCACGCAGCTTTATCACTTAATCCCTTAGGGTGTACAGTATGTAATAAGGAAAGCCATTAAACTCACTAACGTGTATTATCGTGTTACCATATAATACCTTCTTAAATACAATGTAACTTATCTTCTATAAGACACAGACAACAGTGTTGGCATTTAAATATTTTGTCAAATTTATTTTTGACAAGTCATTACATTTTTAGACTATAAGTTAATACTAATAATGGTGACGGCACAAAAGAACGCACAGAACAATAACAACCAAACGGCTCCATACAAACACACAGACAAGCCAAACATTGGTGACCAACTCTCCTTTAACTTCAACCACCGGTCCAGGTGGTATAGCCATTTCCCGTCCAGGACAATTGGCTGTCGCCTTACTCCACTTCAATGAGAGCGCACCCACTAAGCCTACCTATTAACATAAACTAACTCCAAGTGTTGTTCTTTTCCACCCAACCAAACAGCTCAAACAAAGACACACACAAGCCAAGCATTGGTGATCAACTCTCTTTTACCTTCAACCACCGGTCCAGGTGGTATAGCTATTTCCGTCCAGGACAATTGGCTGTCGCCTTACTCCACTTTAATGAGAGCGCACCCACTAAGCCTAATTATTAACATAATGTAACTCCCAGTGTCATTCTTTTTCGCAACCAACAAAGCAACCATCATACATTCAACAAACGAAAAACAAAAACAGGGAGGGAAGGTGGGAAAAAACTGTAACAAAGAGGCAGATTTGCATACATCACTCCATTAAATACTCTTAGACAACTCCCCATGAAACATTCATTGGCTTCATAAGACCAGCTAAACTTCAAGGGGCAATATCCAACACGTTATTAAACTGGCAACACTCAAAACACTCGTGGTTTAATGTACCTTAGGCTTAAATTGACAGCCTTCGGTCTTACTAAACTCACTAACGTGTATTATTGTGTTACCATATAATACCTTCTTAAATACAATGTAACTTATCTTCTAAAATAAAAACACAGGCAACAGTGTTGGCATTTAAATATTTTGTCAAATTTATTTTTGACAAGTCATTACATTTTTTAGACTATAAGTTAATACTAATAATGGTGACAGCACAAAAGAACGCACAGAACAATAACAACCAAACGGCTCCATACAAACACACACACACACAAGCCAAGCATTGGTGATCAACTCTCCTTTAACTTCAACCACCGGTCCAGGTGGTATAGCTATTTCCCGTCCAGGACAATTGGCTGTCGCCTTACTCCACTTCAATGAGAGCGCACCCACTAAGCCTACTTATTAACATAAACTAACTCCAAGTGTCGTTCTTTCCCACCAAGCGAGGCCTAAACCGATGCGCCGCCACCATAACTCAACCCTGTAACAAGACCCCCTTAATCAGCAAAAAATCAGGCAATCCTGCAGGACTAAAATGCATGCCGTCCACATGAAACAAGTATGCATAGCAAAATGTAAAAAACACAAGCTCCACTATACCACCACCATTCTCCACTATACCACCATCATTCTCCAACATGTATCTCACCACTACAGTATTTTACCTTCCTCCTAGCCACCTCCAACTGCACCAGAACCAACATTCCTCCACACACTCCTGCGGACAATGAAAGAACACACAACTGGCAGGAAAGCAGGGCATCTGTTATCTATCAAATGGATCTAATGACAATAGAGCACAAATACAATGCAGTTTGCTGACTTAAATCATTCCCAATGATGGGTAGACAGGAAAAATTGTCTGCAATTGATGCACAGAATTAATTATAACTTTGATTAGTCTTGAAAATATGTATAGAAATTATACAGTCCGTGAAATATTAAAAGAAATTAAAGTGTTATATAGGTAAGAAAACATGTAATTAAACTAGTGTCTCGGCACAAAACCGGTGTTTCCAATATTTTTCTGAAATATATGGTAGTATCCTGAATATCTATATATTATCATTCATTAAAACTATTACAATAAATAGTTATTCAAACTAGGGATCTTTCTTCGTGTTTTGGATCTGGATTGGTTTTGCCAAAACCACCCTTCCGTGTTTTGGGTTCTGGGTTTTGTGTTTTGGATGTGTATTTTTTTGGAAAAAAAAGCATAAAACAGCTAAAATCACAGAATTTGTGGGTTTTTCTGCTCCTATGCTATTATTAACCTAAATAACCTTAATTTCCACTCATTTCCAGTCTATTCTGAAAACCTCAAACCTCACAATAGTGTTTTTATTTCCAAAAGGTTGCACCGAGGTAGCTGGATGACTATGCTAAGCGACACGAGTGGGCGGCACAAACACGTGGCCCATCTAGGAGTGACACTGCAGTGGCAGACAGGATGGCAGTTTGAAAAACTAGGCCCCAAACAGTACATAATGCAAAGAAAAAAAAGAGGTGCAAGATGGAATTGTCCTTGGGCCCTCCCAGCCACCCTATGTTGTATAAACAGGACAGGCACACTTTAACAAACCAATCATTTCAGCACCAGGGTCTGCCACATGACTGTGGCTGAAATGATTGGTTTGTTTGGGCCCCCACAATACAAGCTGGCAATTAATCTGTCCCTGCACAAACTGGCTCTACGGAGGCAAGATGTCCTCATCCTCCTCATCCACCGATTCCTCACCCTCTTCAGTGTTGTGTACATCCTCATCCTCACAGAGTATTAATTCATCCCCGCTGGAATCCACCACCACAGGTCCCTCTGTATGTTCTGGAGGCTGGTCTCCCTGGAAGAGTTGATAATTCATTTCTATGAACATCATCTTCTCCACATTTTGTGGAAGCAACCTCCTACGCCTTTCGCTGACAAGGTTCCCGGCTGCACTAAACACTCTTTCAGAGTACACACTGGAGAGGGGGCAACTCAGGTAAAATAGAGCCAGTTTGTACAGGGGCCTCCAAATTGCCTTTTTTTTCCTGCCAGTACAGGTACAGACTGTCTGACATGCCTACTTGGAAGCTGTCACCGATATATTCCTCCACCATTCTGTCAATGGTGACAGTATCATATGCAGTGACAGTAGACATGTCAGAAATTGTTGCCAGGTCCTTCAGTCCGGACCAGATGTCCAAACTTGGTCCTGCCTGCCCTGCATCACTGCCAGCGGGTTGCTTAGGATACCTAAGTTTTTTCCTGGCAGCACCAGTTGCGGGAGAAAATGAAGTAGGAGCTGTTGACGTGTCACGTTCCGCTTCAGCTGACAGTGTTTTCACCAGCAGGTCTTTGCACCTCTGCGGGCTTGTGTCAGCTGGAAAGAGAGACACCACATAGGCCTTAAACCTAGGATCGAGCACGGTGGACAAAATGTAATGGTCTGATATCAACAGATTGACCACCCTAGAATCCTGGCAAAGCGAATTAAGGGCTTCATCCACAAGTCCCACGTGCCGAGCGAAATCACTCCATCTTAGCTCCTCCTTCACTTTCTCCAGCTGCTTCTGCAAAAGCCTGATTGAGGGAATGACCTGACTCAAGCTGGCAGTGTCTGAACTGACTTCATGTGTGGCAATTTCAAAGGGCTGGAGAACCTTGCACAACACGGAAATCATTCTCCACTGTGCTTGAGCCAGTGGCATACCCCCTCCTTTGCCTATGTCATAGGTGGATGTATAGGCTTGAATGGCCTTTTGCTGCTCCTCCATCCTCTGAAGCATATAGAGGGTTGAGTTCCACCATGTCACAACCTCTTGCTTCAGGTGATGGCGGGGCAGATTCAAGAGTGTTTGCTGGCGCTCCAGTCTATGGCACGCAGTCGCTGAATGGCGAAAGTGGTCAGAAATTTTTTGGGCCACCCTGCACGCTCCTGTCGCTTTTCAGAAAATTCTGCACCACCAAATTTATTGTGTGAGCAAAACATGGGACGTGCTGGAATTTGCACAGATGTAATGCCCGCACAATATTGGTGGCGTTGTCAGATATCACAAATCCCCAGGAGAGTCTAAGTGGGGTAAGCTTTACATATAGTACATATGGCAAGACAGTTTTTGTCCTGATTTGGATAGAAATATTGCCAGACCAAAGAGGTGGAATGTTTGGTCTTCTGCCCAGGCATGACCGTGATGGGCTTTTTCATCCCACGGACAACAACTGTCTCCCCCGGAGCCTGATTTAAACAAACCACATCACCATCAGAATCCTCCTCGCCAACTTCCTCCTTGGCGCCAACTACACCAGTATCCTCATTTTGTTGTACTTCAACAGTGACATCTTCAATTTGCATATCAGCAAGTGGACTGTGGGTGCTTCTTTCAGCACTTGCAGAGGGCGTGCAAATGGTGGAAAGAGCCTCCTCTTCCCGTCCAGTGCTGGGAAGGTCAGGCATCGCAACCGCCACTACACTTGGACTCTCCTTGGGGATTTGTGATATCTTCTTAGAACGCACAGTTCTTCTCTGTGCTTTTGCCAGCTTAACTCATTTGATTTTTTTAGCGGGATGAGGGCTTCCATCGGCATGTGAAGCTGAACCGCTAGTCATGAACATAGGGAAAGACCTTAGCCGTTCCTGCCACTCCGTTTCTTAAATGGCATATTGGCAAGTTTACTTTTCTCCTCAGATGATTTAAATGTTTTTTTTAAGGTCATTTTCATGAACTTTGTCATTTGGGATTGTATATGCCCTCTACTATGACATTGGGCATTGGCCTTGGCAGACAACATTGATGGCATGTTATCGTCTATGTCATGACTAGTGGCAGCAGCTTCAGCACTAGGAGGAAGTGGTTCTTGATCTTTCCCTATTTTATTTTTATCGGAGAAAGTTTGGTCCTCCATTTATGTTATATTGATATATATGTGCGTCTAAGGCACACACAAACACAGAAAATATTTTTTTATTTCTGTTGGAGACTAGTGCACTTTGTGGGTTACATCACCCTTTAAGAAATGAGCCAGCCGGCTCTTTACTTATGGGACACAGGCGCACGCTTGGCGCTGCTCCTTTGTTGATGCACGTGCAGCTACAGTGCACACAATTCACAAAGACAGAAAAAAAAGAATTTTTTATTTTTTGTGGCACACACTTTGAGGGTTACACCACCCTTTAACAGACAGACGGATGCTTGGCGCTGCTGCTTTGAGGATGCACGTACAGTGCAGACAATTCACAAACACAGAAGAAAATGTTTTATTTTTGTTGGAGTGCACTTTGGGGGTTACACCACCCTTTAACAGACAGATGCACACTTGGCGCTGCTGCTTTGAGGATGCACGTACAGTGCAGACAATTCACAAACACAGAAAAAAATGTTTTATTTTTGTTGGAGTGTACTTTGGGGGTTACACCATCCTTTAAAAGACAGACGCACGCTTGGCATTTTTGTTGGAGTGCACTTTGGGGGTTACACCACTCTTAAACGGTCAAGCCAGCCGGCCCTTTACTTATGACACAGGCTTGACGCTACTTTGTTGATGCACGTGCGGCCACAGTGCACACAATTCACAAACACAGAAAATAATTTTTTATTTTTTTTGGAGTGCACTTTGGGGGTTACCTCACCCTTTAATGGTCAAGCCAGCAAGCCCTTTACTTATGACACAGGCGTACACTTGGCGCTACTTTGTTGATGCACGTACGGCCACAGTGCACACACTTCACAAACACAGAAAATAATTTTTTATTTGCTTTGGAGTGCACTTTGGGGGTTACAGCACCCTTTAACGGTCAAGCCAGCCAGCCCTTTACTTATGACACAGGCGTACGCTTGGCGCTACTTTGTTGATGCACGTGCGGCAACAGTGCACACCATTCACAAACACGGAAAATAATTTTTTATTTTGTTTGGAGTGCACTTTGGGGGTTACAGCACCCTTTAATGGTCAAGCCAGCCGGCCCTTGATTTATGACACAGGCGCACGCTTGGCGCTACTTTGTTGATGCACGTGCGGCTACTGCGCACACAATTCACAAACACAGAAGAAAAATAAAAAATTTTTTTGGAGTGCACTTTGGGGGAGCACCCCTGATGCACATATCACCCCCTGGACAACACTACAGCACCCCTCTAGGACTACAGCCTTTATGGAACACTGCACAACACAGTCCAGCCAGCCCCTATAGACTTCGGAGTGGACACAGCCCCTATGGACAACTGACTGCACAACACAGGCCCAGCCAGCCCCTATGACAGCAGCACAATGCAGGCTTGTGTCAGCCAGAAAGAGAGACACCACATAGGCCTTGAACCTAGGATCGAGCACGGTGGCCAAAATGTAATGGTCTGATATCAACAGATTGACCACCCTGGAATCCTGGCAAAGCGAATTAAGGGCTTCATCCACAAGTCCCACGTGCCGAGCGAAATCGCTCCATCTTAGCTCCTCCTTCACTTTCTCCAGCTGCTTCTGCAAAAGCCTGATGAGGGGAATGACCTGACTCAAGCTGGCAGTGTCTGAACTGACTTCATGTGTGGCAATTTCAAAGGGTTGGAGAACCTTGCACAACATGGAAATCATTCTCCACTGTGCTTGAGCCAGGTGCATACCCCCTCCTTTGCCTATGTCATAGGTGGATGTATAGGCTTGAATGGCCTTTTGCTGCTCCTCCATCCTCTGAAGCATATAGAGGGTTGAGTTCCACCACGTCACAACCTCTTGCTTCAGGTGATGGCGGGGCAGATTCAAGAGTGTTTGCTGGTGCTCCAGTCTGTGGCACGCAGTCACTGAATGGCGAAAGTGGGCAGAAATTTTTCGGGCCACCCAAAGCGTCCCCTGCACGCCCCTGTCGCTTTTCAGAAAATTCTGCACCACCAAATTTATTGTGTGAGGAAAACATGGGATGTGCTGGAATTTGCACAGATGTAATGCCTGCACAATATTGGTGGCGTTGTCAGATATCAAAAATCCCCAGGAGAGTCTAAGTGGGGTAAGCTTTACATATAGTACATATGGCAAGACAGTTTTTGTCCTGATTTGGATAGAAATATTGCCAGACCAAAGAGGTGGAATGTTTGGTCTTCTGCCCAGGCATGACCGTGATGGGCTTTTTCATCCCACGGACAACAACTGTCTCCCCCGGAGCCTGATTTAAACAAACCACATCACCATCAGAATCCTCCTCGCCAACTTCCTCCTCGGCGCCAGCTACACCAGTATCCTCATTTTGTTGTACTTCAACAGTGACATCTTCAACTTGCATATCAGCAAGTGGACTGTGGGTGCTCCTTTCAGCACTTGCAGAGGGCGTGCAAATGGTGGAAAGAGCTACCTCCGCTACTTTGTTGATGCACCTGCTGCAACAGTGCACACAATTCACAAACACGGAAAATAGCACCCTTTAACAGTCAAGCCAGCCGGCCCTTTACTTATGACACAGGCGTACGCTTGGCGCTACTTTGTTGATGCACGTGCAGCTACTGTGCACACAATTCACAAACACGGAAAATCATTTTTTATTTTGTTTTGAATGCACTTTGGGGGTAACAGCACCCTTTAACGGTCAAGCCAGCCGGCCCTTTACTTATGACACAGGCGTACGCTTGGCGCTACTTTGTTGATGCACGTGCGGCTACTGTGCACACAATTCACAAACACGAAAAAAAAAATATATTTTTTGGAGTGCACTTTGGGGGTTACAGCACCCTTTAACGGACAATAAAAGCCAGCCCTTTACTTATGGGACACAGGCGCATGCTTGGCGCTACTTTGTTGATGCACGTGCAGCCACAATGCACACAATTCACAAACACAGAAAATAATTTTTTATTTTGTTTGGAGTGCACTTTGGGGGTTATTGCACCCTTTAACGGTCAAGGCAGCCGGCCCTTTACTTATGACACAGACGCACACTTGGCGTTACTTTGTTGATGCACGTGCAGCTACTGCGCACAAAATTCACAAACAAAAAAAAACATTTTTTTATTTTTTTTGGAGTGCACTTTGGGGGTTACAGCACTCTTTAACGGTCAAGCCAGCCGGCCCTTTACTTATGACACAGGCGCACGCTTGGCGCTACTTTGTTGATGCACGTGCGGCCACAGTGCACACAATTCACAAACACAGAAAATAATATTTTATTTTGTTTGGAGTGCACTTTGGGGGTTACAGCACCCTTTAACGGTCATGCCAGCCAGCCCTTTACTTATGACACAGGCGTACACTTGGCGCTACTTTGTTGATGCACGTGCGGCCACAGTGCACACACTTCACAAACACAAAAAAATATTTATTTTGTTTGGAATGCACTTTGGGGGTAACAACACCCTTTAACGGTCAAGCCAGCTGTCCCTTTACTTATGACACAGGCATACGCTTGGCGCTACTTTGTTGATGCACGTGCGGCTACTGTGCACACAATTCACAAACACAAAAAAATATATATATTTTTTGGAGTGCACTTTGGGGGTTACAGCACCCTTTAACGGACAATAAAAGCCGGCACTTTACTTATGGGACACAGGCGCATGCTTGGCGCTACTTTGTTGATGCACGTGCAGCCACAGTGCAGACAATTCACAAACACAGAAAATAATTTTTTATTTTGTTTGGAGTGCACTTTGGGGGTTACAGCACCCTTTAATGGTCAAGCCAGCTGGCCCTTTACTTGTGACACAGACGCACACTTGGCGTTACTTTGTTGATGCACGTGCAGCTACTGCGCACACAATTCACAAACACAAAAAAAACCATTTTTTTTTTTTTTTGGAGTGCACTTTGGGGGTTACAGCACCCTTTAATGGTCAAGCCAGCCGGCCCTTGATTTATGACACAGGCGCACGCTTGACGCTACTTTGTTGATGCACGTGCGGCTACTGCGCACACAATTCACAAACACAGAAGAAAAAAAATTTTTTTTTGGAGTGTACTTTGGGGGAGCACCCCTGATGCACATGTCACCCCCTGGACAACACTACAGCACCCCTCTAGGACTACAGCCTTTATGGAACACTGCACAACACAGTCCAACCAGCCCCTATAGACTTCGGAGTGGACACAGCCCCTATGGACAACTGACTGCACAACACAGGCCCAGCCAGCCCCTATGACAGCAGCACAACACAGCCCAGCCAGCCCCTATGGACAACAGCAGCAAAACACAGCCCAGTCAGCCCCTATGGACTGAGTGGACACAGCCCCTATGGACAAACAGCAGCACAACACAGCCCAGCCAGCCCTAGCTCCCACCCTCCCTCTTCACTGTCCACAACCGGAGTGAGAAATGGCGCCGACGCAGGGACCTTTTATAGAATCCAAAACCCGCGAGATCCGGAATGCGGAATGATGACGTTTTGCCTCGATTTCAGATCCGAGTCAGGCGGGAAAAGTCGAGCCTGACTCGGATACGACTCGGATCGGGGGGCTCGGGAGGGTTCGGATTTCAGAAATCCGAACCTGCTCATCCCTAATTTAAACCAAATGCCACTCTGTCAGTATTATTTCAAACATAATTATAACACAGCTTTGAATGGCGTTCATATGTACACATAGCATAACCTAAGTGGGTATGGTTATTCCAGGACAGATGCAGCACCTTAGATTACAGAAAGAAAAAACAAAAACAAAGCAGTCGAACCACAGACACACCATACCGACAAGACATGGAAACGTAACAAAGACAGGGGAAGGGGGAGGGGAACAACGCAGCTAACCAGACTTGAGGCAAAAAACGAAAAGCTCCCGGAGTAAACTAACCATCACGCCATATCATATAATTCAGAAGCCAATTGGGCCCCCTGGGGAAAATGAAAAATTCCTCATAGACTCCCGTAGTAGGTTGGCGAGTGGTTAGGCCTCCGGTGAGCTACGTTGGAGCAAAAATAGCTAAACCCGGACAAATATAATGTCGGAACGCAGCAGAACGCCACCAACCAAGGGATTGGATATCCCCGTCGGATAAGCCAGCAGAAGCCGCAGATGAAGCAGCACTTATTCCAAATGAGTGAGTACCGAACTTGCCCGGCTTGAGCTCTGAAAAACCAAAACAACGCTGCAACAACATAACAAAAACTGTTATTTCGTAACCGGGGATACCTCCTTGTGTATCAACCATGTCCCATCCCATCGACATGCATCTGCTCAAAAGTGCGAGCCAGCACCACCGGACATACTGCAGGAATGGGATATGGTTGAAGTGAAGTCAGCGCCTTGTACCAGCCTGGTCCACACTGGTGCGCTGTATAAGGTCTAGCATTGCTTCCAGGCATATAAATTAAGGCCCTGATTCAGAGCTGGACGCTATTTGCGCTCGCTCGTTCATTAAAAAGGGGTGGCTATTCAAAACTTGCGGTCGTAATTTTGAAAAATACGCCCCCTGGCCGCTCGCACCATACGTCATGTCCGCTATTTAATAGATTAATCGAGTACATCGAACAGCGTATGAACTGCTCGCTATTCTTGTGGTTGGTTTTTCCTACCACAATCTTGCGAGCAGTTCTGACTATAAATCAGCCAAGTGACGTGGTTAATGAAGCTCCTGTATTAATTATGCACACCCATAAAACGCCCGTTTTGACCTTTAAGCACGCCTGCGTTCTGATTTCCACTCCCCGTTTTCAAGCACCTTCCCCTGTTACCACCCACATACGCCTCCTCCTGTCACTCAAAATAGCAGGCATTCGCTATTTAGCGAAGAAACGATTTTCGGCCGCACTGACTGGTTCGCGCATGCGTATTAAAATCCATACGCATGCGCAGATGTGCGAACATCGCTCATAACGAACGAGCGGCCGCTTACGAGCGGCTCTGAATCAGGGCCTAAGTCCCCAATAGTGAGTGGTGGGTCAGCCCTTTTAAAGGGGGCAACTAATTTGCAGACCCAGAAAAACACTACATGAAGCGTCATGGCAAAAACCTAATTGAAACAGCAAGCATACAAAGCTGAAAAATAAAACAAACTGAAGGGACTGCGGCCAGCAAGGAAAGCAGTCAACATGGACATATCAATGGAACACCTGCAGTCAATCGCCTTAGGGGTCGACCTGGACCAACCCCTGCAGGCCCCCAAAATTATGAAGGACCTGAAAGGGCCGGGCCGTCATACAACGCAGAGAAAATAGACACGCCTGCCAAATTAAGCCGTACTACAGTGAGCAAGCGCCCTTGCAAATACAGATCCCAAATAAA
Source organism: Taudactylus pleione (assembly GCA_031769625.1). NCBI lineage: Eukaryota > Metazoa > Chordata > Amphibia > Anura > Myobatrachidae > Taudactylus > Taudactylus pleione. Next base: position 43,611,533 of record JAUIMM010000015.1, on the reverse strand, counting down.
TGTCAGCATGACTCTGCAAGCTCTTACGTGCCTGAGCCACCGAAAAACAGAGAAACGCTCCCATTCCAGCCAACTCACCTACTAACAGCGCAAAGTCCTGTGGCAATGGCCTTCAAAGCTAATTCCTAAAATGCCGGCATGCTGAACTGCCAAACATAAGGAGGACACGGGTCACCGGCCAAAACGGCCTGAGGGGCTAAATACTTGAACTGCAACAGGGTATACGCAATCCCAAACTGTATACCAGGCACATGACTGGCAACATAATGGACATTAAGCAGAAGGCAACCAGAACAATTAATTCTAGCAAACGAACAACCGGAAGAGAGGATGAACTCTGAGGTGAAGCGCATGCAATGCGCCTAGGTTGTCGCAAAAATCATACTCACGTTATCCAAGCGGTCCCCCTAGAGTTCTAAAGCAACCAGAATGGGGCACAGCTAAAGCAACAGCATGTTCTTAGTGAGGCCCTATGCAACCCATGTGAACGGCCAAAGTGAAGCGCACCACAGACCGTTAAGCCAAAAAGCAATCGCAACAGCAGCGTCAGTGAAATTGGAGCTGAGTGCTACTGCAGGAGTACTCAGCCACTTCCCTATGGGGATATAGCTGAAGGGCGGGTTTCAGGGTAGCACCCCGCAAATATAATGAAAAAACCTGCCTTCTAATTATGATAGGAGCAATAGGTCGCCTCACCCGACACCCAAGCCCCAACCCCCCGGCGCAATAAGCACTGGCCAACAAATGGGCCCAGCTGCATCTGAACATGAGGAGGCAATGGGGAAGCAGCAACTGCTGATGACTGATCAATTGATGACCCAGGCGCGGAAGACTGAGATGCTAGCAAAGGGGTCAAAAAACGCTGGCCCGAGATGACAGCGTATGGAGGGCAGCAATAGCAGCAGCTGGGTCAGAGGGTGGGTGGGGGGGTGTGCCACAGATCCATCCGGCGTGGGTGTAACAAACCAGGGGAGTGGCAAAGGTGGGTACAGAGGAGCATGAAATGGACAGAGTTCCGGAATGCATGGGGCGCTACCTAGTATGACGGCCGCCTGTTTTAGCTTGGTTAGTTTGCACTATACCCTAAATAAGTTACGGATATTTTAGGAGACCTGAAATAATGGTGGTAGACAGAACATAATTAGTAGTACTCACATTAATATAGGTGCAATGTATATTTGCGAAGTAGGAGCATAGCTGAGAATGGAGCTTCCCCTCCAGTGATAGCTGCTTGGGGCAGTAATTGCAGTACTAAGCTGTGCACCCTGTGGGATCTCACTCTAGCACATGTATTCTGTAAATTTTAGTTAAGTGCTCAGAATATATCATACAATCTCCTCTATTGACTGATAACAATGATTCAAAGTAGATAAAAATTAGATCCTATGTGCTATACATAAATAAAGCAGTGCCAAAACAGCTACCACTTACTGTCATCTAGTGCATCACTAAGCATTCTATTCCCGCAATGGGATCTCAATGCCCAGCATAAAAACTGCCACTGTGCTGGGTTTCTCTTCACTCTAGTATTCCCCTGCAGGCTTGCCATACCCCACTAGCACAGAACAGTATAGCACCCTGGATTGGCGGAGCCAGGACTGCCTAGCACTATACATGGGAGACTACATAACTGCTGGTGTAACAGCAGGGGAGTTGGCACCCTGGACCCGAGTACCCACAGCAGCTGATGCACTTGCCGCTGCTGCGGTAGTGGAGAGCCCCACCGCTATAACTGGACCCGTACGCGACCTCTTCGCTATAAAAGAGGGGAGGAGGGGAGGGCTGTCTGCTTTCCCCTTTGGACAATCCTAACAGCCCTTGTTGTAAAGGAACAGGGCTCAGTGGAAAATGCAGAATCTCTACAGAGGGGTTTACAAATGCTTGATTTGTACATTTACCAGTAAAAGAGCATAATCAGCACTTAAAACAGCTATGACCGACATCATACGAATGTACGGAATGAAATCATTGTGGCCTATACAGGACAAGCAGACACAGTAAGCAAATATATGCAGAAGTCGAGCCATCCTGACTGAGCTGAATCTTTTTTCTCATATGTGGGCTCCATTACAGATTATTTGAGCAGGTTGGGGAATCTGGGGGAGGGCAGAAAATTAAACCGGGTACTGTCCTGGACATAGATGTACAGATTGGACTCCTTATGTACTGGATAGTGTATTATTCAGTATTAATAATCAATCCTATAGACGCTCTATCTCAGTGCACCCCTAACAGTGCATGTTTTCCAGATCACCTAGTCTGTTCACAACTATATTCATTACTGTCTTCCATCTCTAACTACTGGCTGACAATTTTAAAAGCTCAACAGGGACTGTAGTGCTAGTTATTTAATTTGTGACACTGAAGGGATCCAAATTTGGATGGCCCCTTATAAACTGGGGCACTAATAGGGAATCTCTGATACCTGGGAGGGCTGCCTGCCAAGCCTAGAGTAGACAGCAGCAGCCCTCCAATATAAAAATGGCAGCCGCACTAGGGGCAAAGCCACGCCCCTTTCGCGGCCCCAATCGTGGGCATGCAACCCGACCGTTCACCGGGCCGACTAGCGGGGCAGACACCGCTGCCCGCCGCTGGCAAACCACTCAGAAGCGGAGTCAGCGGCAACATGCCTTGCCGCGCTCCGCCTGACGGCAAGGTCGCGGCCACCGCTTCCGGGCACCCCATGTAGAGGCAGGATCGTCCGCCTCCGTACTAAAAGCTAAAGGGGCAGGGGCCGTCAGCCGCGGTCATAGCTGCGGCCCTGCCCTATTACGCAAGCGCAGCCTCAGGCCCAGACCGCGATAAGCCTGCTCGGGAGGGGGTGGGGGGTATGCTGGTGCAGCAGCACAGGAGCCTGCACTATATATATATATATATATATATATATTTATATATAGCCCGGCAACACCTGCGGGCATTGGAAACAGAGGAGCGATAGGGGGGACATTATGAAGGGCAAGAGATAGAGACAAGGAAGGAGTCACAGTGGGAAAGAATACAAGGTAAGTATGAAAGAATAAGGGAATAGAATTAATGTATATGGGAAGAGAACAAAAGAATAGCAGGAGGGAAGAGAACAGGAGAAAGATAAAAGCAAAAGGAGATTTATACAGGAGATTTAAGTGACAAAGTGTACTTCTCTGTCCTGGAAAAAAACTGTAACAAAGAGGCAGATTTTCATACATAACTCCATTAAATACTCTTAGACCACTCCCCATGAAACATTCATTGGCTGCATAAGACCAGCTAAACTTAAAGGGGCAATATCCAACACTTTATTAAACTGGCAACACTCAAAACACTCGTGGTTTAATGTCCCTTAGGCTTAAATTGACAGCCTTCGGTCTTACTTAGATTCAAAGCGAAGAAGTTTTTTTAGCTTGATCTCCCCCTAAAGTGAGCTGGGGTACGTGATCAATAATCTTCTAGCGTAGACTAGATAGTTGATGGTCAGCAGCTTTAAAAAGCCTCGCCACCTGCTGGTCTGAGTCTCTGTCTTGTAATGCCAATTTCATAGAGGAAAGATGGGTGGCCATGTGTTCCTTAAACATTCAGTTATCTGTCCTCCTGTCGTGCTTTTTGATGTTGGATTCTTTCATAACCACCACTGCATCTTTGCAAATTAATCAAATACATTTCCCTTTGTGTTCATAGTCTCATTCTTTAAAATGGCATCATCAGGGGCGTAACTAGGTATTTGAAGGCCCCATAGCAAAAGTTTGTAAGGGCCCCAATGGTGAAAAATGTATATAACACATGTAACTTTGATAAGGAAGATGGGTTCCCTCAGCTCTGGGCCCCATAGCAGCTGTACCCCTTACACCTATGGTAGTTACACCCACAGCTGCACCCCTTGCACCTATGGTAGTTACACCCGCAGCTGCACCCCTTGCACCTATGGTAGTTACACCTGCAGCTGCACCCCTTACACCTATGGTAGTTACACCTGCAGCTGCACCCCTTGCACCTATGGTAGTTACACCCGCAGCTGCACCCCTTGCACCTATGGTAGCTACGGCAAAGATTCCTGGACTGCACACCCTGAATATATGTATAATGGGAGTTGCTACCTGATGAGACTAATTGCAGGCACAGAAACAGATAAATCTCAGGTGCACAACTCCAAATTATTGATAATATATAAATGCAATAAAATTTTGCAATCAATAGAGGTTTTTAGTATAATCATGGCCAAGGTTATGGGCCTACCCACCATATCCAGGTAACCTCTTTAGGGTAGGTCCCTAACATACTAGGGTTCAAATCCAGAGCGCAGGACCCCCCCAAACTGGCCCAGCTAAGCTGCCCCAGGGCACCGCCATAGTAAGAGAAGTGCAGTGTAAAGAGATAGTTAAGAGCAGCCTATGGTAGTTACACCTGCAGCTGCACCCCTTACACCTATGGTAATTACACCGGCAGCTGCACCCCTTACACCTATGGTAGTTACACCTAAAGCTGCACCCCTTACACCTATGGTAGATACACCTGCAGCTGCACCCCTTACACCTATGGTAGTTACACCTGCAGCTGCACCCCTTACACCTATGGTAGTTACACCTGCAGCTGCACCCCTTACACCTATGGTAGTTACACCTGCAGCTGCACCCCTTACACCTATGGTAGTTACACCTGCAGCTGTACCCCTTACACCTATGGTAGATACACCTGCAGCTGCACCCCTTACACCTATGGTAGTTACACCTGCAGCTGCACCCCTTACACCTATGGTAGTTACACCTGCAGCTGTACCCCTTACACCTATGGTAGATACACCTGCAGCTGCACCCCTTACACCTATGGTAGTTACACCTGCAGCTGCACCCCTTACACCTATGGTAGTTACACCTGCAGCTGCACCCCTTACACCTATGGTAATTACACTGGCAGCTGCATCCCTTACACCTATGGTAGTTATACCTGCAGCTGCACCCCTTACACCTATGGTAATTACACCGGCAGCTGCACCCCTTACACCTATGGTAGTTACACCTGCAGCTGCACCCCTTACACCTATGGTAGATACATCTGCAGCTGCACCCCTTACACCTATGGTAGTTACACCTGCAGCTGCACCCCTTACACCTATGGTAGTTACACCTGCAGCTGCACCCCTTACACCTATGGTAGATACACCTGCAGCTGCACCCCTTACACCTATGGTAGTTACACCTGCAGCTGCACCCCTTACACGTATGGTAGATACACCTGCAGCTGCACCCCTTACACCTATGGTAGTTACACCTGCAGCTGCACCCCTTACACCTATGGTAGTTACACCTGCAGCTGCACCCCTTACACCTATGGTAGATACACCCATGGGCTTCATGCTTTGTCAACTTTTCTGCACTTGTTTTGCTGCTGCCATTGTGCATTAAGTTGATCAATCACAGTTAAATTAAAAATTAAAAATACAAATTACAGCACGTAAAATACAGTGATATTATTTCTATATTTAATATATATTGGGCTGTGTTCATAAATCAGCAATTTTCAACCTTTTGCAACTGAAGACACACTGTACTAAATGCTAATATTGGCACAGATGTACTAAATGCTAATATTGGCAAGACACACTACTAGATGCTAATACTGGCAAGGCCCTCTGTACTAGATGCTAATATTGGCAAGACACTACTAAATGCTAATATTGGCACAGATGTACTAGATGCTAATATTAGCAAGGCACATCATCATTTTTTTTTCAGTAGAGATTTTTTAATATAAAGAAATCAATATTAGGATTGTGCCCCTAGTTCACCTTATGCCACATCATATTGCCCCAGTACGCCTTATCCCACTTTGTATTGCCCCAGTACACATTATGCCCCCCCCTGCCCCAAGTAGAAAACCAGTGATCAGGTTTTACATCTTTACGCACAGATTTCTCCTAGTTGTCAGAATTGATAGGAGAGTGGGCAGCAGGAAGGACAGGTTGGGCATTAGGGAAATAAGAGTTGGCAGCATGGATGAGAGAGTGAGGAGCAGAGCTAGCAGTAGGGAGAGGAGAATGGGCAGAGGGAACTGAGGAGCTCATTGAGACCCGCTCGCTAAAATGCAAACACTCCTGCTGCCGATGGTATGCATTGTGCGCATGCGTATGCATCGCAATGCACGTGCGCATACCTTAGCGAAAGTTCACAATGCGTTCGCTCGCTGCGCATACACAGCCCAGCAGAGTGAGTGATAGGGGAAGCCGTTTGTAGGTGGTATCAGGGGCTGGCCATTAAAAACGGGCGAGTGGAGGTGCAAACGCAGGCGTGCCTGAGCATCTCAATGGCGTTTTAGAGGTGTGCATAATTAAAAGACAGCATCAAAGTACCAGGGTTGCCTACCTTTAACATTCTCTTCCCAGGAGAAGCCCGGGTAAGAGATGCAGCAGGGGGCTGACGGGGGCGGGGATTGATGATTCGCGTCATGCAGAATCACAGCTTAAGCCCCGCCCCCTTCACGGAGACCCGCGATTGCCACGGGTATTCTCCTAATTCTGCCCACTTCACTAGGAAGTGGGCAGAATGCGGGAGAAATGCCTACCCTTCCGGGGGTGCGGGGGGTTACCCGAAAAATCGGGAGCCTCCCGCGAAAACCGGGAGGGTAGGCATGTATGCATAGTACACATCACCTGGCTTGTTTTTACACTGAAGTGCTTGCAGTGCTTGCGGCAGTGTATGGTCAACCTCAAGCGCATCCGATGTTACCCGATGGTTGCATACACTTCCTGGACATGACGTGCACAAGTGGGCATCTTAAGACAGGCTGGTGGTTACCTGCATACACTATGTGATCGCTCTGTAAGGAATACTGGGCGTGCTAATGCATTGCTGTGCGATTGCACTGCCTACGCAATTTGAATACACATCGTTCAAACGATAGCATCTAGTGAGCGGCTCTGAATCAGCTCCTGAGGCCTTATGTGTCACGCAGTACTGATATCTGTCTGGCTGTAAAGCTGTCTGGTTTATGGCTCTGCAATGACATGTTTGCCTGTCTGTCACCCATGTCACTACCAGACATGTCCCCCCTTAGGCCCCATTATTAACCCCTCCCAAGTGCTTGCCTATTGGTGGGCAGGCCACTCTGACGTTCAAACTGCATTGCAGTTAGGACCTGATTTAGACCTGTTCGCTAGCAAGCGATCGCTCGTTGCTGGCGATGTTTGCTAATGTGCACATGCGTATATTTCGCAGTGCACGTGCGCAAACTAGTACGAGTGATCGGGATGCGCTCACTCGCCCTGCAAAGACAGCCCAGTGGAATGAGTGACAGGAGAGGCCGTTTGTGGGTGGTAACAGGGGCTGGCCACTAGAAACGGGGGAGTGAATGTACGAACACTGGTGTGCCTTTGTGTTTCCACGCCGTTTCAGAGGTGTGCATAATTAACAGGCAGCGTCATTGTACATGTCACCTGCTTGTATTTCACACTGAAGGGATTGCAGTGCTTGCGGCCAGATATAGTCAACCTTAAGCGCTGCGAGCACAACCGATGGTGCTCAATGTACCAATGTTTTCATGCACTTCCTGGAGATGACATACGCAAGTGAATGGCTGGTGGGTGTCTGCTTACTCAAAGTGATCGCTCACCAAGGCATAGTGGGCGTGCTAATGTCTTGCCGAGTGATAGGCTGCCTCGCTGGGCGTGCGCTGGATTTCCATACGCTGGGAGCGAGCGGCCGCATCTTGCGAGCAGGTCTGAATCAGGCCCTTAGTGCGCTAGATTGCAGCAGGTGGCAGACCGTGTTGGTTTAGATGCCCCTGGTGTAATATATATTCCACCCACTGCTGAAAAACTGTATATTAGACACTATATATCTGCCTTATCTCAGTAATACTGAGATGAAGCCCAGTTAAATTATGTTATATTTTAACACAATAACTATCAAATAAATATCAGGTTTTGTCTATAATAAATTGCAGTTTTAAATCTTGATGCCAAAGCGTTAAAATCTTGGTACTTTACAAATCTGGCAGGCTATTAAATTAAATTCAATTCTACTTTAGATCTTATTCAAGGAGGGACCATTTTTACCCTTAATATGCCAACTCTTGTAAAAAAAATAACAGGAATATCTGTTTTCACCATTTACATTGTACTTATTTCATAAGAATCATTTACCATTTTCCAGGTTGTCTTTATGAAGGAAATTTACAGGAACTTAACACTAAATGGTCGACAAGTAATTGTCTTAATTGCTGGTGTTCCCATTATGGATCAATACAATGCTGCACGAAGTAAGTTGTTGTGACAAGTCCTCATTATAGCGAAATGTCAATGTGTTTAGAATGATAAATCATCACTATCCTCTAAGAAATATTGTACTGTAACTAAACCAGTGGTGGCCAATCTGTAATACTTCATGGGCTTTACATGCAGTCCACAACCCCTATAAAGCACCACATAATACACTTTGTACATGTTTATATAAGAATGTTTGCCCACATTGGCTATATGCAGAGTTGGGTGTAAGAGCATTTCCTGTCCTTCATTTGCCGACCAAGTCGCATGTAATATTTATGACTCCATGTGCAATGGTATCTGATATGGGGGTGGGAGTATATTTGTATTTGTGTCTTTTGTCACAACCAGAGATGTTTTAGAATTAAACAATAAGTTTATTAATAATAATGAGCAACCTCCTAACAATATTAGCACTACCTATTATAGGATGTGGAAACTAAGGGCCTGATTCAGAGTTGTACACTATGCATAAAGGAGGTGTCTGCAGGAGGCATCTAAGGACATAAGACGCCTCCTGCTGGCATCGCAGATCTAAGTGCTGCATCTGAAGATGCAGCATCAGATCACCATCATGACCATTGGCCATCTGAGTAAGCCTAAAGATACTGAGATTGGCCACCTCATCTGCCTAGCCGAGGCCAGTAAATCTGCGTCAGAAGACGGAGACCCTGTGCTCGGCATGCCCAGAAAACTGGCACAACCCGCTCCCATTTTTAGGAACACTGGCCAGTGTCGCCCCTCCCCGTCTCCAAATGGCCACAGCCTGTCAATACGGCTGTGGCTTAGGGGGCACTGTGTGCGATGACGCGGGACCCGTTTTGCACATGCACAAAACATTGGGTTTGCGTACAAGTCTGAATCAGGTCCAAAATCAGTAACGGTATTCATGAGAACCTACCGCAAGGCAGGATAAACTTAGCTCCTATACTGACCAAGTCACTGCTCCTATAGTAGGTTATTGGTGAGGCGTATGTAACACCTTAGGTGGTTACCTACAATTTATAATACATTGAAATGAGGGGATGCAAAAGAAGATGTAATTGGTATAGTTAGGTTTCCCTGATCAGCGAAAATGATAATTTAATGTAAATATTAAATTTAGCATGAATTAACTTATATAGGGGTCTATTTACTAAGCAGTGTTAGGAGACAGAGTGAAAAGTGATAAGAAAGTGATAAGGTGCCAGCCAATCAGCTCCCAACTGTCATTTTTCAAACACAGCCTGTGAGATGACAGTTGGGAGCTGATTGGCTGGCATTAGTTCCCCTTATTCAGTGCCCCCAGTAGTGGTCCCCCTTATGCAGTGCCCCATGTAGTGGCCCCCCCTATGAAGTGCCCCCAGTAGTGGTCCCCCTTATGCAGTGTCCCTTATATAGTGCCCCCAGTAGCTGTCCCCCTAATGCAGTGCCCCCAGTAGTGGTACCCCCTTATGCAGTGCACTTTATATAGTGCCCCCTGCAGTGATCCCCCCTATCTAGCGCCCCTTATACAGTGCCCCCTGTGGTGGTCCTCCCTATTTAGTGCCCCCAGTAGTGGTCCCCCAGTGCAGTGCATACCGACCAACAAATGTCAATATGCTAACCCTATCGGGATGTTGGGGTCTGGATTCTGACCACCAGGATCCCAACTGCCGACATCCCATAACCAACTTGTGTATACACACTGGCCGACGGGCACACAATATATCTGCTGATTAATTGAACAGTCGATATGTCGGCCAGTGTGTACCCAGCTTTAGTGTTTATATGCAGATGCCAAAAGCTATATATATATATATATATATATATATATATATTCTCTACCGTTCAAAAGTTTGGGGTCACCCAGACAATTTCGTGTTTTACATGAAAACTGACTTTTATTTATCAAATTAGTTGCAAAATGAATAGAACATATAGTCAAGACATTGGCAAGGTTAGAAATAATGAATTTTATTTGAAATAATATTTTTGTCCTTCAAACTTTGCTTTCCTCAAAGAATGCTACTTTTGCAGCAATTACAGCATTGCAGACGTTTGGCCTTCTAGCTGTTAATTTGTTGAGGTAATCTGAAGAAATTTTACCCCACGCTTCCTGAAGCACCTCCCACAAGTTGGATTGGCTTGATGGGCACTTCTTGCGTACCATACGGTCAAGCTGCTCTCACAACAGCTCAATGGGGTTGAGATCTGGTGACTGCTCTGGCCACTCCATTACAGACAGATTACCAACTGCCTGCTTTATTCCTAAATAGTTCTTGCATAATTTGGAAGTGTGCTTTGGGTCATTGTCCTGTTGGAGGAGGAAATTGGCTGCAATCAAGCGCTGTCCACAGGGCATGGCATTGCAAGATGGAGTGATAGCCTTCCTCATTCAAAATCCCTTTTACCTTGTACAAATCTCCCACTTTACCAGCACCAAAGCAGCCCCAGACTATCACATTACCTCCACCATGCTTTCACAGATGGCGTCAGGCACTCTTAAAGCATCCAAACACCTCTAACTTCGATTCGTCTGTCCATAACACTTTTTTCCAATCTTCCTCTGTCCAATGTATGTGTTCTTTTGCCCATATTAATCTTTTCCTTTTATTGGCCAGTCTCAGATATGGCTTTTTCTTTGCCACTCTGCCTAGAAGGCCAGCATCCCGGAGTTGCCTCTTCACTGTAGACGTTGACACTGGCGTTTTGCGGGTACCATTTAATGAAGCTGCCAGTTGAGGACTTGTGAGGCATCTATTTCTCAAACTAGAGACTCTAATGTACTTGTCTTCTTACACAGTTGTGCACCGGGGCCTCCCACTTCTCTTTCTACTCTGGTTAGAGCCTGTTTGTGCTGTTCTCTGAAGGGAGTAGTACACACCGATGTAGGAAATGTTCAGTTTCTTGGCAACTTCTTGCATTGAATAGCCTTCATTTCTAAGAACAAGAATAGACTGTCGAGTTTCAATGAAAGTTCTCTTTTTCTGGCCATTTGCAGTGTATAATTGAACCCATAAATGTGATGCTCAAGAAACTCAACTAGCTCAAAGAAAGGCCAGTTTAATAGCTTCTCTAACAAGCAATCCCATTTTAAACTGTGCTAACATAATTGCACAAGGGTTTTCAAGGGTTTTCTAATTATCCATTCAAGGGTTTTCTAATCATCCTACTTGACTTGAAAAAACTGCAATTAAATGCACTGAAACGTTGCATTCATAAGCAGTTTTGTTTGTCGTTTTTCTGAATTCGTCCGGAATGCTTTCATATGGAGTGTATATGACAGCAGACATGTGATTCTGGGCTAACTGTGGAGGGCATCCGGCAAAGGTTACGATGTTTTCCTGTGAGTGGCGTATTGTGGACTATTTTTTTTAATTTATTTTGTAAACAAAAAAGTGTTAAACAAATCAAAATATGTTTTATATTTTAGATTCCTCAAAGTAGCCCCCTTTTGCTTGGATGACAGCTTTGCACACTCTTGGCATTCTCTCAATTATCTGCATGAGGTAGTCTCCTGGAATGGTTTTTCAACAGTCTTGAAGGAGTTCCCAGAGGTGCTGAGCACATGTTGGCTGCTTTTCCTTCACTCTGCGGTCCAACTCATCCCAAACTAGCTCAAATGGATTTAGGTAGGGTGATTGTGGAGGCCAGGTCATCTGATGCAGCACTCCATCACTTTCCTTCTTGGTCAAGTAGCCCTTATATAGCCTGGAGGTGTGTTTGGGGTCATTGTCTTGTTGAAATACAAATGATAGTCCCAGTAAGCGCAAACCAGATGGGATGGCATGGCGCTGCAGAATGCTGTGGTAGCCATGCTGGTTAAGTGTGCCTTGAATTTTGAATAAATCACCAACAGTGTCACCAGCAAAGCACCCCCACACCATCACACCTCCTCCTCCATGCTTCACAGTGGGAACCACACATGCAGAAACCATCCACTCACCTTCTCTGCATCTCACAAAGAAACTGCAGTTGGAACCAAAAAACTGAAATTTGGACTCATCAGACCAAAGTACAGATTTCCACTGGTCTAATGTCCATTCCTTGTGTTTCTTGACCCAAACAATTCTATTCTTCTTGTTGTTCATCCTCAGTAGTGGCTTCTTCGCAGCAATACGACCATGAAGGCTGATTCACGCAGTCTCCTCTGAACAGTTGATGTTGAGATTTGTCTGCTACTTGAACTCTGTGAAGACTTTATGTGGTCTCTAATCTGAGGTGCTGTTAAATAGCAGATTCTGAGGCTGGTAACTCTAATGACCTTATCATCTGCAGCAGAGGTTACTCTTGGTCTTACTTTCCTGGGGCGGTCCTCATGAATGAGAGCCAGTTTCATCATAGTGTTTGATGGTTTTTGCAACTGCACTTGAGGATACATTCGAAGTTCTTGAAATTTTCCGTATCGACTGACCTTCATGTCTTAAAGTAATGATGGACTGTCGTTTCTCTTTACTGAGTTGAGTGGTTGGTGCCATAATATGGATTACAACAGTAGTCAAATAGTGGTGTTCACTGTGTACTAACCCTACTGACCAGGGCACTGCAGCACAGCCCAGAAGTCAGAATGGTCCCAGCGATTCCCACTCCAGCCTGGCTGACCAGAGACCACCAAACAAGAGTGAGTCTCATGGTAAGTTAGCTTAGGCTGAGAAGGGGGGCAGCGCTAGGGCACTTACTAGGCAGAGAAGAGTGCAGGCTATATATATGGGATGTAGTCGGCATCCCAGTGTGTGGGATGCAGACAGTCTGAATACCGGTGCCAAAATCCTGACAGGTCGGGTTCCCAGCACCAGTATCCTGACCACCGGCATCCCAAAGGTGAGTATTGGGCTGTTACGGAGAGATTAGGGTTAGGTAGCAGGGTTAGGGTGTGGCAGGGAGGGTTAGGATTAGGGTGCGAAGAGGGGAAGGTTAGGTTTTGTCACTAGAGGGGAGGTTAGGTTTAGGCACTGGGGAGGGGTCATTAGGTTTAGGGTGCGGGGAGGGGGAGGTTAGGCTTAGGCACTAGTGGGGTAGGTTAGGGTTAGGCACTGGGGAGGGAGGGTTAGGGTAGGGGTTAGGGGGAAACTTATCGTTAGCTCTTATGGGTGTCCGGATTCTGGCTGTCGGGATTTCATACCCAACCCATATATATATATATATATATATAATGGATGTGTATGTGTATATATGTATATACTAGGGATGTGCAGGCTCGGTTCTACTCGGTTCCGTTCGGTTCTTTTTACCGGATCTTATTGGGTTTCAGCTGTCACGAGTTTTGGATAGCCAATAAGGTTCGGTAAAAAGAACCGAACGGAACCGAGTAGAACCGAGCCTGCACATCCCTAGTATATACAGTAGACATCAAAACTATGAAAGAACACATAGAATTATGTTGTAAACAACAAAGTGTTAAATAAATCAAAATATGTTTTATATTTTAGATTCCTCAAAGTAGCCACCTTTTGCTTTGATGACAGCTTTGCACACTCTTGGCATTCTCTCAATCAGCTTCATGAGGTAGTCTCCTGGAATGGTTTTGAATTAACAGGTGTAACTTGTCAAGAGTCAATCTGTGGTTTACTTGCCTTCTTAATGTGTTTGAGACCATCAGTTGTGTTGTGTGGTGGATGGGCGCTTGACAACGGGCGACAAATACGGAGGCGGAGCCATGAAATGTCACATTGCTCCGCAAAGGACCATGGGAGGAGTTGCCATGGCTGGGCATGTTCAGAATGCCTTCCTGCGGCCAGGTCATCTTCCTTATCACCTGTAGCCAGGATGAGCTTTTGTGAACAAGCTCATTCAGACCTGTCTCTGGCTGTCACCTGTCAGTCTGACTACTGTGCTGCATCTGTGAAATACAACATGTTGGATTTCCCTGAAATGCCAATCCCGATTGAAATATTATTCAGATTGGCAAATCTTAACAAGAAGAATTTCCCCAATTCCCCGATGGATTGGTGATCATCGATGGCCGCCAATGGGCATTTCTGACCAGCAGATCAGCGTTTCCAGTCAGAACGGGGAATAGGGAAAATGGCTGTCTAATGTATAGGGCTGTTTAGCCTTATCTACAGTATCTACTACCTAATATTTATCTAGGAAAATGACAAAACCCATAATGAGGCATGAGGCTCTGCAGGTGCGAGACACGTGGGGGTAAATTTATTAAGAATCATGTCTGGTCTGAGATTGCCCAAGTTTAAACACGCACACCTTCGCAGGAACATGGGTGACCTTTGACAGCTAAAACACTCAAAATATACCAAGATTCATGTTTTGCTGAATTGTATTTTTCGATAGTGTATGTGATCGTGTTTCATACCCATGTTCCCTGTAGCCCAACACTCCGGAACATGGTTCTAAAAATATGGGGAAAAAATGGAGTGGGGTTCCCCATATTTTTAAAACTAGCACCGGGTTCAAACTAATCGGCATGTTATGCCACAACCGGGGACCCTTTCACCGGGTCCTCTGGCCAAAGCATTAACACCCCAAACTAGTCAGGCCAGGCTGGGGATCCCAGGGTAGGTATATCTTCACCGACCCCACTTCTGCCGGGAATCTGCTCTTTGATCTTTACTCGGTAGGCCGCAGCCTATTTAATCCTTTTTACAATGGCTGCTGCCCTCCAAGACATCCAGCGTTATCTTTTTCTGCCTTCTGTCTTCAGGCACTCTTCACTGTCTGGCCAATGGACTACACTTGCACACCATCGCGCTGGCCCATATGAGTTAGTGCTGAGGGGAGTGGTGATATGCAGAGAGCTGTGATTGGCTCACCACAGCTATCCCTGGTAGGCCACTGGTGCACAAACTGAGATTGGCTTACAGCTGGCACCAAATTTGAAATATTGTGCTGTGATTGGCAGTGCCTGAATCCTTACAGATTCAGGCCCGTTGCAATTGCATAGTTGGGGCAGCAGTGGAAATCCACTGCCATTGTACCTCCACAGCCGCTGCTGAACTCTTCTGTTGTGGGGGAAGAGCACTGAATCCTACAAGATCCAGGTCCACTACCCTGCCTTCTTTTTGCCACTGTCTCCCTCTGGATCACAGTCTGCCACAATGCCCGAAGCCTCCTCCAAGTCCCTACACCCCAACCCCCAGGTGTGGAGGGTGAGGGTGCACAGTAGCAGGGCCAGTGACCGCATAGTACACTGATGCTGCTACAAGTATATGCTATTTATATAATTTTGTAATTAATTCAGTTTCATGTTTTTTTGTTTGTTAGTTGGCAAATATCTTCCACAGGTCTCAAGGTAAAGTTGCCAAATCTTACATAGCTATTTAGTATCGAAAAAGTAAGCTATTACCACACAGCGACAATATGACAAAGCCACAGAGTGACATATCTTTTATATATAAAATTCATTGGTTTGTTTGTTTATTTGTTTGCCAGTTTGGTTATACATTTGGACACTCCTGCACCGATTGGGATGAGACCAACGCGAAGTGGTCAGTTGTATCCTCACTAGGACAGAACTTTGACCATGGGAACGTGTTCTGGGCCTAACACTTAATGGATTTGGATGAAAACTTTACAGTGGGGTGCAATTGGTCTGGGATAACTAATGGAGTGGTTGGGGTTCCGGTCGGACCTCACGGAGAAGTGCTCCGGGCAGAGCTTTGACCCAGAGAGCCTGTTCTGGGCCTTCCACTGGATGGATTGGACGACATCACGTAATAAAACTTAATAACTTGAAGATTTAAACCTGGGCAACGCCAGGTACTTCAGATAGTATTTATTAAAAGCAAATACACTAAAATCAAGGGGAACATTGTTCTCTATGGTAATCAACAAAGTTGCCATTGAACATCTTTAAATTAGCTATTACTTCCTGGCATAGAGCATTTCGGAAAGTATAGTTTATTGAGAATAGTAATTTAGCTTAGTACTGTTAGTCCATATATTGGCACCCGAATAATAAACTAAACCTTGCAATGCAACATTTATTTAAGTGAATTAAGAACTGAAAGCCTTGCACTAACATGATGTTGAGATTTCTGACCAACTGCAAGATAACCCACTTCTATGGTCCACACGCAAACTGTGGCATATCTTAAAACACAAGCATAAATTAAATTCCCGTAAATCACTATTTTCACCTTTTCTGGGTAATCCAGAATCTCAACATGGCATAGCATCATTCCCATTTACCAAATTACAGAGGGAAGGCTTGAGAACAGTTGATACCTTATTAGATAGATATGCTAAACGATCCCTAACTTATTCTCAAGCAATAGAGAAGTTCTCTACCTTCTGCTCTTACCGATTGGCATACATGTAAGCTAAATATTATGTTATGCAACCACCAAATGGTTTTCCAATATTGATTGATATAACCCTCTGGATGGGATGCTCCTATTTCCCCCGCCTCTTAGTCATGCAATCTCTATTCACTGTTCCTTTTTGAGGATGCAAATTGATCACCCTCGAGTAAGCACTGGCATGAGCCGGTAGACACTAGATATTCCATCTTTATCCTGTGATACTTTAACGAGTATGCCCACCTACTCTAGGAAGCTGCTCCTGGCGACTCAATACCAAGAGATGATTTTAAATATATTTCACAAGGCATATTTTTCTCCTCACAGACAGTTCAATTCGACATTGCAATCATGTCCATGTTGCGATTCCCCATTGATCCATATAATTATTTTTGGAAATGCCCCCTCCTTAGAATTTTTTGGCTGCAAGTTCCTAAATTCGATCATTTGATGAATTATCTTCCTCTTACTAATGAGTGGGCATTATTTGGAATATTACCAGGAGACCAGAGGGTGACAAAGTGTTGTAAAAAATTAATATTGATAATCAGTGCACTGGCCAGCAAACAATTTAGCAAACTTGGATAAGTTTTAAACCTCCTACATTAAAGTTGTTTCAGGAGATATACATGTGTTTTTAATTTGGATTGGCTAGAAACCACTCTGGAAAAAGAAACCCATGTTTCCACATTTTTTGAGACCTGGGAGATCTATATCTCCACCTTGCCAAGTGATTTTTTAAAAGCACATCCATGCGTCACTTAAAATACACAATAGTATAACCTCCAAGTATTATCTAATGACCCTCCGATCATCTTGGTTTCTTAAAAGAATCTATCGGAATCCTTTCCTCTAACAACTATTTTGATTGTCTATAATTTTATTGATGTTTTGCTGGGTTCTCGGTCGTGCCCATTGACTACTACCCCCGTTTTTTGTAGCTTGGTCACATATGTGAATAACACACCCGACGGTCTTCTTGGCAGAGGTGCCTGGCCGGCTTCACTACAAGGAAATAGGAGACAGTTTAGGAGCGCACTCCTCTCCAACACACCTGCCTCGCTTAGGGCTGTCTCCGGTTATATAAAACATATTTCACCTCAGTCTGACAGACATTTTATCTGCCAGTGTTTGCTCAGCATATGTTAGAACTAGGCTGTATGTTACCTAGTTACCAGGAAACAAGGCAATTACTCTACTGCTTTTCACTTGTGAGCTGAAGCTTTAGGGTTCCTCCAGTTTAAAAGACAGATTCAGAGATTTACATAAATCTGATATTTACCTACATTTCTGATGTTTAATGATCTGCACATGCACAGGAGCCGCACTGCGATTGGGCAGATTTGGTTCTGCGATGTCGGTCTCAGTGCCCCAAAAGCCGCAGCATAACTGACATTCTGCTGGCATTTGGGGACAATGACAGGGAGAGTTCCCGAAAACAGGGGCATGTTGGCCCCCTTTGCTGGGCACGCCAAAGCCAGTGGACGAAGCTTCACTGGCCTGGCAGCGTGATATTCCCGGACATTCTGAGTAACATGAGGGTTGATCTGATGCTGCATCTTTGGATGCAGCAGCGAATCGGAGAAGCTGGCAGCAGGTGTCTTTTTACTTAAGACGCCTCCTGAGGCTTTTGTATAGTTTTTCACAGCTGCTGTGTACAAAGACGCAGAGGCAGCTAAATTAATCGAAATCTCTGAATCAGGCCCTGAGTTCACTGTCAGTGATAAATTAAACTGATGCGATTTTACCCTGCTCTCAGATAAGTCTGTCTTGTCTTATTGTGTTTTGTCTTAGGCTTGCCATTGGATTTTGCTTGTTGCTGTGACCTTTTGTTATTGTCTCTTCTCACATCTCTTTTAAGTTTACTGTTTATTGTTTAACATCTACTGTATCTAGCCACCTTATTATATCTGTTATAGATTCCCTGGTGCTGTGCATATGGCTATTTATCTGCATTCTGGGTGGCATGTAATGCATACACATCTGCATACACTATGATCAGTATGCATATGCCATTCTATGGAAGTATTCTGAGCCAGACGAAGCTTTGTGTCTAAAATGACCCAGTAGTTCCATCTCCAGAGTAGTCATCACTCTCATTGGCATTTACATGTAGCCTATGCTGAGTGCAGTAGATATGGCATACACACAGCATACGCACAAATAATGGTGAGTACATCTTGCAACATGCCCACAATCTTCCGTGCATGAGCCAAGTTGCTACCTTAACAAAATGGCAATTTCCCATACAGCAAGAAAGGTTCCACATTTATCCAACTCAGAATTGCTCTTTCAAATACAAATATGCTTATGCATGTGGGTGCAAACATTTGCTCGACTCATCGGCATTTAGAGCTATGTGCAACTCAGGGGCGTTTCTAGAGAGGAGGGGGCCCGTGTGCAGTCTCCGACATGGGCCCCCTCCTCTCTGTCCGGTGACCGGCAGTGCACTGGGCTGTGCGCGGCCAGCGCCGAAGTTATAGACTCTGGGCACTAGAGTGTGCCATGGGTGCAGGGTGTACCCTGCACCCATTATAGATACGCCATTGGTGCAACTCTGAACCTTGCCCTCTGTGCATTTCCTTACTGGGAAATTATGTCTCAATATTTTTTGTTATACCTTGTCTTGTTATACCATACCTTGTGGTAACAGGATAAGCTTTCACTGCCCTTTCTGAAGTCTGGGATTATCTGAGTACAGGTAAGCTTGTCATGCTTTATGGGAAAAGCCACTGCTATTAGTCCTGGTTTGGAAAGCTTATCCCATATGAAAATACTGGGCCTGATTCAGAGCCGGTCGCTATTTGCGCTCGCTCGTCCAGAAAATAGGGGTGGCTATTCAAATGAACCGTTCGCTGTTTGCGGTCTGTTCACGCCTCTAGGTCTGAACGAGCGAACAAAACTTGCGGTCGTTTTTTGGGAAACTACGCCCCCTGTCCGCTCGCATCCTACGTCATGTCCGCTATTTATTAGATTAATCGAGTACATCGAACAGGGTATGAGCTGCTCGCTATTCTTGTGGTTGGTTTTTGCTACCACAATTTTGCGAGCAGTTCTGGCTATAAAATAACCCAGTGACGTGGTCAATGACGCTGCTGTTTTAAATATGCACACCCATAAAACGCCCGTTTTGACCTTTAAGCACGCCTGCGATCGGATCTCCACTCCCCGTTTTCAAGCACCTTCCCCTGTTACCACCCACATACACCTCATGCTGTCACTCAAATTAGCAGGCATTCGCTATTTTGCGAGCACATGAATTTCGGCCGCACTGACTGGTTCGCGAATGCGTATAATGATCCGTACGCATGCGCAGTTGGGCAAACATCGCTCGGAGCGAACGAGCTGCCACTTACGAGTGGCTCTAAATCAGGCCCACTGTTCTATCATTCATCTTTTCTTTAAAGTTACACTATGGTTTGTGATCTTTCTTCTCTTCTCATTTTCATGTTCAGCTATAAGTGCGAGAAGCCGGCACAGAGTACAGAAAGTGAAGAATATGAATAAGAGGAAATATAAAAAGACTTATGGTATTACACATTATACATTTTATTCTCCTTTTTCACATGATTAACTGATGGATTATTAATAGTTCCATTTGTGCTTTTTTCCAGCTTCTTCCATGTATATTGTGCGACATAGTCATGGTCTACAGTTTTGAATGCATCAATATGAGTATTCTTTCTTCTTCAAGGACCATTTAGCGGTATTTCTTCAACCTTCCAAAATTGGGTTATTAAATTTTCAACAGCATTATACCGTTCTCTGCCTGTTTTTTTCCTTCTCACTAAATAGATAAGTAGACACTTTTCTGATATCCCTTTGTTATTTGGGTTACCAGATTGTTATCTGTCAAACTTTTGGTAAATATCAGCGTGGGCCAGCTGAAGCCCCTGATTTCCTGGTTAACATCTGTCCAGGACGCACTGTCAGCCAAGTATAGATTTTGTTAGATGTCACTTCATGAAGCTGGCAATAACTTATATTAGCGATAAATGCAGACCCCTGTGTTTTTTTAGTTCTAAATAAACATAGTGTTTGGGTTTCTTTAAAAATTTATAAAATCATATTATTTCAGCCTATTTCCAGTCATTTTTGACCACCTCACAGCTCACAATATTGTTTTCATCAATACTGACCAAAGGTTACAGCTAAGTGACGGAGAAATAGCACAAACAAATGGCAGTTTAAAAAGAATATAGTACATCTATGAAATATAATGGCAACATGATTATTATTATTATTATCATTTATTTATATGGTGCCACAAATGTTCCGCAGCGCCTTACAAAGTACATAAACAAGTTGTAGACAAGTGACTTACAGAACAATACAATACAATACAGGACCAGGACATGGATAATATATATTGCTACATTAGCGACCATAACACACAGATAAGCAACAGAGCATAAGCAACCAAGTGTTAGGTGCCCTAGTGGTGAGTAAGAAGTAGATGAAACTAAAGTAGGGAGAAGCACAAGAGGGTAGAGGGCCCTGCTCGTAAGAGCTTACATTCTAAAAATGATGAGTTTAATGAGCTATATGACCCTATAGAATGTATTGATTAATCAAAACATTGTTTACTATAAGGAAAAGTAAAGACACCCACACACGGTACGATATTTTAAACAATATTGCCATTTTTGATGGATTGGAACGACAAATTGTTTAAAAAGTGCTGTGTGTAGGCATAACAATGCTGATGCGTGCTCCCGCTGTCGTTGATCGTGGTTGGTGATTTCTTCAACATGCTGAAAGATCACGACCTGTCTTTCAGCAATTTGCCACACATCGTTCCATGTGTACGCACGATGAACAATGTCATGGACGACACAGATGCACACACAGATCAGTGTGATCCGTGCAGCAAGCACCTGTGATAAAAAACACAGAATCAGTGAGATCAGTCCGTGCATCTGTGTTAAAAAAAATTAATAAAAGTGTAAAAGGCGTGCCTCCCCCTCCAAAGCTCAACCAGCACCGGGCTTTTCACAGCTGGTTGTGCTAAGTACAGGGGACAAATGATGTAGGGGTCCCCTGTATTTAGCACAACCAGCACTGGGCTCTGAGCCACTCCTGGTTTTAGAAATACAGGGGACAAAAAGCGTAGGGGTTTCCTGCATTATCCATAACCAGTAGCAAACATTTTCTAGCAGGGGAGTAATGCCACAGCCAGGGGAACCCTTTCACCAGGTCACCCAGCCAAAGCATTACCCCTGAATGCTAGTCAGCCCAGGCAGGGGATCCTTGGGAAGCTGGGGACCCTCCTAATAAAGGGGTCACCCTCTCCAGGGCACCTCAGGCCTGGGCTGATAACACAGGGCTATCCACGGCACCCCTAGAGCGATAGGTGCTGGGTTCATTTGTGTAAATGTGGTGTAAAAATAGATAATAAAATATTGTCTTTTGCAGGTGAACTACAGGTCCCATCAAGCCTCCCCCGCATGCTGGTACTTGGAGAACTACAGGTCCCAGCATGCGGGTCATTATAGGCCTGCTGGTACCTGTAGTTCCACTGCAAAATAAATATTAGAACAAACACGATACACACATGCCGTGAAGTACAAGTTTATTAACACATACATGCACACTCACTATCTCACATACTCACCTAGTATCCCTGTAGCCATTCACATCCACTTCTCCAAGTAGATAATCTACGAGTACTTGTAAAAGAAATTCCATACTCACCTCCTCCTATGCGTGGATCATATCATCTTCTTTGCATGTAGGCATCCATGGGCAAGGCAAAACAAAAAAGGGAAAACAACCGGACCAGCGAGCATTAGTACCCTCCTCTAAGAACAGTACTACCCGAATGACGGCTCAGCCGAGGGATGTCGCTATAGAAATCCCGGTGCTGAGATTTCATTGGCTTCCAGAGGCGAGCCTTCCGCCTCTCAGCCAATGAGCGGTTCCCACCATTGAAGTCAATGGTGAGAACCGCAAAGGTAACCTTAAGTAACCTCGCGGTTCTCACCATTGACTTCAATGGTGGGAACCGCTCATTGGTTGAGAGGCGGAAGGCTCACCTCTCTCAGCCAATGACTGCTCAGCACTGGGATTTCTATAGTGAAATCCTGCCACTGAGCCGTCATTCGGTTAGTACCATCCCTAGAGGACTAATGTCCGATGGTCCGGGTTTTTTCTAATCTTTTTTGTTTTGCAAAGAGAGTGATCCACGCATATGAGGAGGTGAGTATGGAATTTTTTTTTCAGGTACACGTGGATTATCTACTTGGAGAAGTGGATGTGAATGACTACAGGGATATTAGGTGAGTATGAGTGATTGTGAATGTGTGAGTGCATGTATGTTTTAATAAACTTGTACTTTCATGGCGTGTGTGTACTGTTTTTATTGTAATATTTATTTTGCAGTTGAACTACAGGTAACAGCGGGCCCATAATGCCCTGCATGCTGGTACTTGTGGTTCCCCAAGTAATAGCATGCGGGGGAGGCTTGCTGGGACCAGTAGTTCTACTGCAAAGGACAATATTTGTAACCCTTTCAATTACACTCCACTCCACTATCAACCCAGCACACACCGCTCCAGGGGTCCCGAGGATAGCCCTGGGCTATCAGCCCACAATTGGGGTGCCCTGGAGAGGGTGACCCCTGGGCTGACTAGTGGTCAGGGGTAATGCTTTGGCTGGGGCACCTAGTGAAAGGGTTCTCCCTGGCTAGAAAAATGTTGGTGCTGGATATGGATAATATAGCGGACCCCTACACTTTTTGTCCCCTGTATTTTGGAAACCAGAGCTGGCTCTGAATGCCCAGTGCTGGTTGTGCTAGATACAGAAGACCCCTACATCATTTGTCCCCTGTATTTTCACAACCAGTACTGGGTCTCAAAAAGCCTGGGGCTGGTTGTGCTTCGGGGGACATGCCATTTTTTTATATTTACGCTTTCATTCAATTTTATTAAACAGATGCACGGATGGGTTGTTCTAATCCGCCCATGCATCTGTGTCTTATTTATTTTTTTACACACAGATGCATGCATCACGGATCTCCCTGATCCATGTATGCATCTATCTGCTATCATAAATGATCTAATGAATATGGAAATCATTCGATTGTGCACAATAGATTTTGTGAGACATCATCCAGCTTTTGCTGCACATCGTGTCCTGGAGTGCCAGGGATCTGCTGGGGAGAATTGCTCACGATATCGCATTGTTGAGCACATTGTACTGTGTGTAGGCACCTTAAATCTGAAACATGGAACAAAAAATGTAAACACCAAGTTTCCAAATGTGAGTTTTCAAAGGCAAACAGAATCCAAACTTCAAAACACAGGGCCTGATTCAGAGCCGCTCGTAAGCGGCCGCTCGCTCGCTCCGAGTGATGTTCGCACATCTGCGCATGCATATGGGTCGTAATGCGCATGTGCCAAACAGTCAGTGCGGTCGGAAATTGTGTGCTCGCAAAATAGCGAGTGCCTGCTAATTTGAGTGACAGGATGAGGCGTTTGTGGGTGGTAACTGGGGAAGGTGCTTGAAAACGGGGAGTGGAGATTTGAACGCAGGCGTGCCAAACGGTCAAAACGGGCATTTTAAGGGTGTGCATAATTAACAAAGCAGCGTCATCGACCACGTCACTTGGTTGTCTTTTAGTCTGAACTGCTCGCATGATTGCGGTAGGAAAATGCTACCACAAGAATAGCGAGCAGTTCATACGCCTTTCGAAGTACTCGATTAATCAAATAAATAGCGGAGATGACGTATGATGCGAGCGGCCAAGGGGCGTCTTTACAAAATAGCGAGTGCATGTTTCGGACGCTCGCTCAGACATAGAGGCGTCAACAGACTGCAAAGAGCGAGCGCTCAATTTAAGTAGCCAGCCCCTTTTTCTGAACGAGCGAGCGCAAATAGCGTCTGGCTCTGAATGAGGTCCACAGACCTCAGGCCAGTACAGGTAATTACTGCTGGAGTAAAGAAAACCAGATCACTATCAAACTAACTCCAAACAGCAAATCACAGGACCGAGACCATTACAGATCAATGGAGATGGTGTAACAGTCTTTACTTCAATACAGCAAGGTGGGCAAAGCCCATAATATAAAGTGGTGAATGATGGAATTTTCCTTGGGTCCTCCCACCCACCCTTATGTTGTGTATTAAAAAGGACTTGCACAGTTTAACAAACCAAGCACTTCATCATCAGGGACTGCCACTTTTGTGGCTGAAATGCTTGGTTTGTTTGGGCCCCTACAAAAGAAAATATTTTGGTGATTTGGATTAACCAAGCTATGTATGGGCTTAAGTCTAAAGGGGGGTATCCACTAGGTAAGTTTAGCAAGCGATTGCACGATAACAACATCGTTATCGTGCAATCACTTGCAAATCACGCATGCATCGGGCATGTTTTGGTTGGAAGCAACCAGTGATGCGCGCGCACGCTGGTCGCTTCTGACATCTATCATCGCCCATACATCCTGGTCAACCTGATGATCCCGTCAGGTTCAGCATGTGCGGGGATGATGGATGTGCCTGGACTGAATGAGTGAACGTTCAGTCTAGGCACATCACTAGATATACAAACAAGGGCACGATTGCAATGTAGTTATCGTACTCTCGTTTATATACCTAGTAGTGGATACACGCCTTTACAGTGTTAATCACCCTCTAAATTGAAGATGTCATAATCCACATCATCACCCTCATTACTGTTAATACCGTTATCAGACAATGGGCCTGATTCAGCTTGTATTGTAGTTGCTAATACGCATGCAATCACCTGATAGTTGCATTCTGCGCATGCGTATTCATCGCAGTGCACGTGCGTGAACCAGCCACAGTGATCGGGACTGAAGTTAGCAATTTCCGAGTAAGGTCATGGCTTGTGCAAGTGTGCGTGAGGGTCCAATGGTACTCGATTGTACCAATGGTTTTGCTGTTCTGATAAGTATTATGGATGCATGTAAGGTGAAGTGGGCATCCTTAGGTAATGCTGTGAGGGCACAGCGATCGCAATGGATTAGCATACTTTCGCAGTGGAACTACGTGTGTATTAGCAAATTCATTAGCAGTTGTGTTTCTTGCTGAATCAGGCCCAATATTAGCTCATCCCTACTGGAATCCACAGTTACAGTCTCTGTTTGTACTTGGCAACAAAGATATTCCTCATAGAATTTGTAGTTAATTTTGATGAACATCTTCTTTGGAAGTAGCCTTCTAAGCTGATTCCACACAAGGTTCCCAGCTGTACTAAACACTCTTTCCGAGTGCACACTAGAAGGTGGGTAGCTTAAGTACACCATAGCTAGTTTGTACAAAGGGCTCCAAATTGCCTTTTTTTCCTCTCAGTATTGAAAGGGACCGTGTGACATGCTAACTCGTACATTATCATTAAAGTAATCTTGCACCATTCTATTGATGCTCACTGTGTCAGATTGAGTCTTGGTAGAGATGTCAATATATGTGGGCTTTTCTTTTAAACCTGACAAGATGTCATAATGTTTCACTTTGGTGTTGACTCGTGATCCTATAAGGGTGTCTTGAAAAAGGTCAGTTTTTTCCTGGCAGTAGTATTTGCAAGAGAAACTGAAGCAGTAGACATATTTCAATTGAGTTGACAACTTTCTCGCAGGGAGCTCTTTGCATCTCTTCAGATCTGTGTCAGTTGGAAAGAAATACATCACAAAGGGCTTAAACCTAGGATTAAGCATGGTTGCCAAAATATAACAATCCAATTGGAAGATATTGCAAACTGTTTTGTCCCGGCGGAGCGAATAAAGAACATGATCTACAAGTCCAACATACTTAGCGGAATCGCTTAGTTTCATCTCTTCCTTCAGCTACTGGTATGACCTGACTAGCAGTGTTTGAACTCACTTCATAGGTTACAATTTAAAATGGTTTCAGAAGCTTGCATAAAATCAAGAGTATACTTCAGTGTGCTGCAGTAAGGTAAAATGTCCCTGCTCTTTCTGTATCATGGACTGAAGGGTACATCTAATGGCTTGTTGCTGTTCCTTCAGTCGCTGAAGCACACCCTTGCAGCTGCTGCAATGTTCTACATTTGGTTGCTGAATGCCGAGAATGCCCAGAAATGTTATGGGCCACAGCAGGCATCTCCTGCATCGACCTGTCATTTTTAAAGAAATTCTGAACCACCAAGTTTATTGTGTGTGTAAAACATGGTATGTGTTAAATGTCACCCAGTCATAAAGCTTGTGCAATGTTAGGTATGTTATCAGAAATGACAAATCCTGAGTAGAGTCTTAGCAAAACCATTTTGCTATCACTTCAATCAGTTGATTGACACTGTATGCTTCTTAGTGAAGCCAGTGATTCAGAGAGTAGGCTGCCTGTGAATGAGGTGGCTTGGTATGTTAGATACTGCTGCTAAAGGTGATACACTCATACATTGGACTGTCACAGTTATGTAATCTTTAGTTTGACCAGTACCACTTATCCACATATCTGTAGTTAAGTGTATTGATGGTACAATGGAATTTTCTAGTCCACAAATAACTTTTTGTGTAACGTCTTGGTACAAGTGAGGAATTGCTGTTCTAGAAAATATAATCAAGATGGAATCTGGTAGCATGGATAAATGAGATGCATTGATGGCAGATATTGGACACAGATCTAATGCTAACATAGCTAACATAGCTATCATTGCTTCAGTGATCCACCCATGCAACAGAATGGCGGCTGTCATACTTGGTTCTTCTTGCAAATGCTTGTTTCCCAGACATTTGTTGCTTAAAACTACGAGTCTTCTTGGTCCCTTTCTGCGATTATTCACCTCCAGCAGCAGCAGAAACCCTAGCGTGCAAGGATTTGTCTTCAGAATCGTGGACTGCATTAGGGGAGTCAGTTTGCCTTTGCAATTTGGATACGGGAGGAATGCAATCACTAAAAAAGTTGATGTTGAAAGTGATTGGAGATTGCATGTGCTGGTATCTATCCATGGTGCTGGTAGCTGATGCTGGAATGCTAGTTATTGTATAGGACTATATAGATTTTGATAAGCAACTTGAATAAATGTGCTGCATATGATGTAACAGGGAGCAGGTGTCTAGATAGCTAATCACCTGCTACTTATTTTGGCACTACAAATGGCACGGATACCTTGAAAAATGTTGTCAGGATTTGGGAATAAATATTTCCATATGAAAGTTGTGTCTTTCTTGGTCTTTTGCCCATATATGATAATGCTTCCATTAGGGGCTGACTTACTTTGACACAAAAAACATGATTTTACTGAATTTTTATCAATTTGTTCTTGGTCAACACATTCATCATCAACAGTCTCATTAGTGTCAGATACACCAATATCCCCCTCATCCTGTTGCACATTTACAACTTCCAAAGTAGCATCCTCAATTTCTGTCTAAGCCATCATAATCATCATCACTTTTACTACTACTCATCCTACATTTGCAGAGGGTCCAGAAATGGTGGAAGGAGGCTTCTCTGGGATTACAGTGTCAGAATCAGAAATGTCAGACTCACACATATAATTCGTGATCACTCTTAGTGGCATATTCAATTGGGGGCAAGGATAGCAAAAATCCCGCACCTGCGAGGTTTTTCTTGCAGGTGCAGGATTTTTCCTATTCAATTAGGTGCGTGTTTTTTTACTATTTTGAGCGCCGAGAGGTTTTTTTTTCTCGCACCTCCAGAGCAAGTCTGATATTTCCTAAAAGCGTTAATTTTAGCAAAAATCAGTGGGACTTGCTCTGGGACCCCGGTGGAACCCCCCTGAGAACTAATTAAGCAATTGAAAGTCTCCAATTAGCTTAATTAGTCCTTAATTACTTACCTTCTGCAGCGTGTTCTTGTGCATCCAGCGTTAGGTCTGCAGCAGCGGTAAGCATGCAGTGTGTGTCAGTGTTTGTTAGTGTTTGTAAATGTGTATGAGTAAGTGTGTGTGTATGATTGACCACTGGTGCTACCCCCAAGTGTATGTATGCCCCCCGTAATGGGTGCTGGGAGAACTACATCTCCCAGCAGCCCTTGTGCCTCCCTGCAGCCCCTGGGGCCTACCAGCAGCCCCCGGGACTCCCAGCAGCCCCTCCCCAGTGAGAAGATGGAGGGGAGCCCACCGGGAGCCGCGAAGACCACCATAGACCCCGAGGAAGGTAAATGTAATTTTTTCTTATATTTTTTTTATGCTGCGCACTATTTTTTAAATATCGGGAGTGCTCATATGCACAGTAATCCAAAATTGGGCGTGAGGTTTTTTCCTTGTTAAACCTTGTGCTCAATTGAATATGCCTCTTAGAGTCTCCTCAGGAATCTGTGAAAGTTGGTGAACACACAATTTATGCTTCGGCCTTAGTGTTCTTTTTGTGCACTGATTTGCCATTTTTAGAGGTGACACATCTAGACTAGAGATGTGTGCAGACCACCGTGTTTTAGTTTTTGTTCTATTTCATTATTGGGTTTTGTTTTTGTCAAAACCACCTCCAAGCATTTTGGGTTTGGATCTGGATTTAACAAAAAAAAGCTAAAATCATGTAATTTGGGTTTATTTTTGTTCCTACAGTATTATTAACCTTGATAACATTAATTTTTATTGGCCAAAGGCTACAGCGAGCTGAGTAAACTAAGTGACAGAGCAGCGGCACAAACACATGACAGTTTAAAAAAGAATATAGCATATCTAGGAAACATAG
This sequence comes from Taudactylus pleione, assembly GCA_031769625.1. Classification (NCBI taxonomy): domain Eukaryota; kingdom Metazoa; phylum Chordata; class Amphibia; order Anura; family Myobatrachidae; genus Taudactylus; species Taudactylus pleione. Next base: position 43,582,449 of record JAUIMM010000015.1, on the reverse strand, counting down.
AGGCACTGCAGTGACAGACAGGATGGCAGTTTATTATAAACTATAAAATGAGATAGGATGTTTTCATTAATCAAGAACTACTGTAGATCAGAGGCTGGAGGTAGAGTACTATTTAGTGGAAGCCAGTTAAAGGATTGATTGATTTATTGATTAGTGTTAATGATTTAACTATAAAAAAAAGCAAAGCAGAGATATGGAAACCATTGTTACAAAACAAGCATCCAAAATCCCAATGAGATTGATTCATCAGAATTTATGATCTAGTCAAATTGAATCATTATTATATGGTTTGATGATATTAGTCTGTATATGCTGAGCAGCTGCAGGAAATGGGGCCTATATGCCTGAAAGAGAAGCTGGTGATGGATGGCATTGCAGGATACAAAAGAACTTTAATGCCCCAGTTAAGTACAGTAACATACAGTACACTGCCTGTCAAACACACACAATCTTGGCAAAGCCCATAATGAAAAGTGGTGCACAATTGAATTTTCCTTGGGCCGTCCCACCCCTATGTTGTATATTAAATAGGACATGCACAGTTTAAAAAACTAAGCACTACAGCAACAGGGACTGCCACTATTGTGGCCAAAGTGCTTGGTTTGTTTGGGGCCCCTTGAAACAAGTTACCAATGGGCTTAAGGCAGCTAATGGTTTTGTTAATCATCTACAGTTGGAAGATGTCATTATCATCCTCATCATTACCCTCATCAGTGTTAATATCATCATCACACAATATTAGCTCATCTCCACTAGAATCCATCATTGCAGAAGTCTCAGTACTTTGATGCAATTTACAGCAAAAGTCTTCCTCAAAGAATTTGTAGTTCATTTTTATGAACATCAGTTTTTCCAAATTATTAGGAAGTAGCTTCCTATGCTGATCATTCACAAGATTCCTGGTTCTTTCTGAGTACACAATGGAGGGTGTACAGCTTTAGAAAAGCAAAACTAGTTTGTACAAGGGGCTCCAAATTGCCTTTTTTTACTCTCAGTATTCAAAGGGACTTTGCGACATGCTAATTTGTACATTGCCCTTAAAATAATTCTCCACCATTCTCCTCATGTGTTTGCAATTTAAAATTTTTTGGCAGTAAATTTTAGTTTTATTATTAGAGTTGATGTTTTCTTTATAACATTGTAAAATATTGTTTAGATTTCAGGTGTCCTTTCTTAAACTTTCTTTCCCCTTGACCACTGGCTTTAGTATACTGTATGTTGAATTACTATCATGACTGGCAGCAGCTGCAGCACTAGTACTGGATTGCTGCTCCTGCTTTTCTATCGATTGAGCCATATTGACTCACACCGCTCCTAGTAATAGTTGTGTTGTTATTTTTTGAACACAGTGTCCTGAACACACAACAGTGTTTTTTTTTTACAAAATTCCTGAACCCATAACACAGTGCCTCACAGCACTTCTAGTAATGGCACCCTAGTGACATTATTTTTGCAGTGCCTGAACACGCAACAGTGTTTTATTTAAATTTTTGAATTTTTTCAACATAGTGCCTGAACACAAAACACATTGTTTTTAACACAGTGCCTAGCCCTGACCAAACAAAAAATAGTGCCTCACAGTGCTCCTATGGTGTTTTTTTTTATAATACAGTGCCCATTATGGTGTTTTTTAGTGCCTGAAAGTGAACACACAACACAGTGCCTGGACCTGAACATAGCACATTGCCTCACAGTGCTCGTATGGCAAAGCTCCTTTGCACAGTGTACCTAATGGCATTTTTTTAGTTCCTGGCCCTGAACACACAACACAGTATTTCACAGTGCTGCAGCCCACAGTGCATCTATGGCATTTTTTTAAATGACACAGTGCTCCTAATGGCATTTTTTAGTGCCTCGCCCTGAACACAGACACAACACAGTGCCTCACTGTGCTGAATCCCACAGTCCACAGTGCATCACAGTGCTCCAATGGCATTTTTTTTATGACACAGTCCCTGATTCAGAGCTGGACGCTCTGACAGAGCGCTCACTCTGAATCAGGGCCGGCCTTCTGAATTTAAGAGCGGCCTCCTGGCCGCTCGCATAGCTGTGGGTAACCACCCACAGCTATAGCGAGCGGCCAAAATGATGGTCGCGATGGTCAAGACCATCACGATCATCGGGCTTGCGACGAGAACCTTGTGGTAGGGTCTCATTGCCGCAAGCCCTGGAGTGCTTTTGGCTCTATCAGAGCCAAAAGCACTCCCACTGAAATCACTTGTGATGTCAGTGGGGCCGGCCCCAGACGGTAGGCGTTCCCAAAGACGCCTCCGTCTGGGCAGCAACACCCCCGGCACGCCCACCAAAGGGGGCATGCTGTCGATGGTGAATGACTCATAACGATGGCTTGGCCGTCGTTATTCGGGTCTCGTGCATGCGCACGACGGAACCGCCTCCGTCGTGCGCATGCGCACTTGGCCAACATCGACCCGCTTGCGAGCGGGTCTGAATCAGGCCCACAGTGCCCTAGTCCTAATGGTGTTGTTAGAGTCTGCGTTTGTTGTGGACCCGGGGTGGAAATAGGAGTAAACAGCTGAACAGGTTTTAACTGAAAAGTCCAGTAATAACAAACTAATAACTGTAGCAGGAGTAAACTGTAGTGGGTGGTTATAAATAAATGTCCAGCACGGTGACAGAGACGAATAAAGTGAATCCAGATAGGCTGTAAAGGTGAAATGGAAATCCGGGTATGCAGAGTAATGGCTTGAGAGGGATATCCGGAAATGCTATGATGTTGGCTGACCAGGAATGGGTTAACTGTGGAGACAGGTTCAGGCAGGAGTGGGTCTAGTGGAAGGTGCAGGGTGATCTCTAGCAGAGTGCAAGGCAAGGCAGAGTGGTGCAGGTTGCAGGGAGCTGAAGGCAGACAAGGAGCTAGGGCAAGCACCGGAACACAGGTCTCAGGTACAGGAGCGCAAGAACTGTCTCTCACAGCTGCCGCTGTGAAACACGTTGCACTGGCAACTACAGGGTGCTCAAAACACCCTTAAGTACCCAGCAACAGAACGTGATAGGCCAGAGAGAGCAGGTGACCCACAGACGATTGGCCTGCTATGTCACATGGCCAAAGACAACATGGTGGCGCCCAGACAGCCGTGACGCGGAGACACCACTAGTCTTACCCCTGTCAGGACGGCCCAACGCTGGCAGACCTCTGCATACATGCAATGCCAACCTCCACACGCCAGGTACCCTGCCAGAAGGACCGCGGCACAGCGCCCTCACGGGTAAGGCCCGCAAACCTCCACGCCGCAAAACCAGGGTCGTGACAGGTGTTTTTTAGACCATGTCTCTGAACACAGACACAACACACTGCCTCACAGTGCTGCAGCCCACAGTCTACACCCTTTCCCTCCAGTCTCCTGTGTGAAATGATGAAGGATCAACTTTTTTTTGCAATCCAAAATTTGAGAGATCCAGCACCGGGAAAATGACATTTTGCCTGTTTTTTGGATTCAATGCTGGAGGGAAGACCTGAGCTGGGGTTTAGTTCAACTTGGAACACCTACAGTCAGGTGCAGAAATATTGGGATATTGACAGAATTTAATATTTTGGCCTCTATTCACAACCACAATGGCTTTGAAATGAAACAAACAAGATGTGCTTTAACTGCAGACTTTCAGATTTAATTTGAGGATAATTACATCCAAATCAGGGGAACGGTGTAGGAATTTACAACGGTTTCTATATGTGCCTCACACTTTTTAAGCCATTGTGGTGGTGAATAGAGGCCAAAATATGAAAATTCTGTCAATGTCCCAATATTTATGCACCTGACTGTATATTTGGGTGTGTCAGTATTCCAGGAAAACTGAACTGCACATCTGTATCCTAGACTCAGGGGGCTCTATTTACTACAATCCGCATATTGAATGCGGATTGTAGTGTGATATTACCGAGTGAATTCGCATTGCGAATTCAGGCAATATCACAGGGATTTACTATAAAGAGATTACGATAAAGCTCTGTCCCTGCGGATCCCATCCGCACTCTAGTCGCGGTATTTTCGGAAAAAATACCGCGACTAAGAGCCCGCGCATGCGCCGACCGACCACCGCTACTACCCCCCCACGACACTAAGCCCCGCCCCCCGGCCCTAAGGAGGGAGCTCCGTCGTGCGCATGCGCCAGACGCGACGAGCGAAGGATTTTCCTTCGCTCGTTGTGTCTGATCAAAGGGGGCGTGCTGTCGATGTTGATTGACAGCACGCCCCCTTTGGTGGGCGTGCCGGGGGTGTGCCTGCCAGACGGAGGCGTTCCCAAGGGAACGCCTACCGTCAGAAGCCGGCCCCACTGACATCACTAGTGATGTCAGTGGGAGTGATTTTGGCTCTGATAGAGCCAAAATCACTCCAGGGCTTGTGGTCGAAAAACCCGACCACAGGCTTCTGGTCGCACTGGCGATGGTCGCGATGGTCAAGACCATCGCGACCATCATCCTGCACGCTCGTATGTGCTGTGGGTGGTGACCCACAGCTATACGAGCGTCCAGGAGGACGCTCCATTTTTATGGGGGACGGCCCTCATTCAGAGCGAGCGCTCTGCTCAGAGCGTCCGGCTCTGAATGAGGGCCATTGTTTAGATTTGGAGTGCCCTTTCTACCAACTTCTTCTTAGCAATTGAGCTTTTTTAAAAGTAGATGTTGAAGAAGTACCCTGATTGCCAGCACTAGTACTGGGAATGCTCCAGTTCATCTATAGACTGATTGATTTACATTAGGACAGGAGTAAAGCTACTGTGCTTGAACTAACTGACACCACACCAAGTGAATGTACAATGAGGAACTGTTAACTTTACTATGCAGTTTTATTAAAATACTTGAGTATTTTTTTTAAAGCAGAAAAAATTTCTTCTTTCAGCTATTTCAGCTATTTTTATTTTGGGATGCAACTAACATGGCTAAATAGTAAGTACAATAATATACACTGCCCCTCAAGCACAGACAATATTCTCTTAAAATATCTAAATTGAATTAAAAGATGAGATGTTTTCTTTTAAAACCAGATAATGTTAGACAAAAGCTGAATAGGATTGAGGATATTCAAGATTACTGGTTTTTACTGATTGGGTGTTGTTTGATGACAGCCTTGTTGCTGGGTAATTTACATAGTGATGGTTTAAATTCAGCTGGTTTTATGTGCCAATGATAAAGCTTGGGGGAGTGGTTGAAGAAGGTTATATATGGTATTGTCTGCATGTGATCAGCCTCTTTGCAGGATTTTCGTAACCCACCATCCCACCCGTTAATTTGTTGTGTATATTAACCTTGTTTATTTCCCCAATTTAGGGGAGGCACAGCAGACGGGAGTACACTACAGCTCAGTGGCTTTATGTGGCGCAAGATAACTTTGTGGGGGCACTTGCCATCGATGACCATGGCGAATTTGCCCTGCTCCATGCGAGGGGACCCGGGCGCTTTTTGTGTGGAATCACAGTTCTGCCTCTGCACCTAATGCACATGATATATACCCTTCAATTGTTTACACAGTGTGTGCAGCTTAAACTCTCAAACACAAGCAGGAGGAGCCTTTGCAGATTGCTAGCTCTAGTATCTGTCTCTAGGAAGTGGTAATGGGGTCCCGGGATCTGGAGTGTGCAACATTATGTCATCATTGCACAATACGACAAATTAACTCATTAACCGTGTGTTCAGAGGTGGATTTAGACCTCATGGGGCACTAGCCAAGATACCAGTTTGCCCCCCCAAAACAATCCATAGCACTATATTCTATCTAATACCTTAACACAAACTCCTAAACTAAAACTAATACCATAACCCAAACCCTTAAACTAACCCTAATACACTATCCATAATATGCTAACCCTAACCCCTAAACCAAACTGCTACACCAACCCTAATACGCTATCCCTAATATCCAAAATTAACCCTAATACCCAAACCACAACACCAACTATAATACCCTAACCATAATACCATAGCACAAACCCCTACACTAACCCTAATACCCTAACACAAACCGCTGCACCAACTCTAATATCTTATCCATAATACCTTAACCCAAACGCCGAAACTAAACCAAATACCCTATATACGAAACAGAGGCATAAAATCTTTGCGCCAATTATGTTCAAACATTGATAACTGTGTTCTTTTAGTTCTGAATGTTCTTCCTCCAAATGTCTCTACTTGAACCAATCATACTCAGCTAAATAAAGTGTCACCCTTCTAGAGTGTGACAACAAAATGCCAACTCCTCTGCAATGACAGAGGCCGGGTGCTGCAGTGTGACACTATCCTGCAGTACTCGGCTTCTGTCACTGAGCCAGCAGCTCAGACAGAGTCTCCAGGGGCAGCCCACACCCCCCCAGAGTAAAGTAATCAGGGGATTCTCGTGTGACCACGCCCAATTAGTGATGTCACCAGAGCTCCCGCTAAGCCACACGACCTTTTTAGCCACATGGAGGTGTATATTGATTGCACTGTGTGAAGACCAGGGCTGCGAGGGGTCAGGGACAGCGGCACTTACCTGTCCGGACACTCTGGCAGGGTCCTTCTGGCTGGGGTGCAGGCACATGGAGGTCCGTGCTGCATGCTACAGGGTTCTGGAGGCATAGTGTCCTGGCTGCTGGTGTGAGTAATACACACCTTGGCAGTGCTGCAGCACAACATGGGTGCCGCCATCTTAGATGGGGTCAGGTGACTCCTTTCGTCTAATCCAGGCTGAGCATTCCAGGAGTCCTAGCAACCAATCCTGCACTTTCTCTGAGTATTTAAGGGCTGATCTGCAGTTCTTTCATTGCCAGTGCAACGTTATTCCCAGACTAGCTGGGTGCTAGTTCTCTGAGCTCCTTGCCTTACCTTGCTCCTGCTGAGTCTCACATATATGCTATTGCTCCAGGTTCCAGGCTCCTAGACACTCTGCATTCCAGTGGTGCTACTCCCTACTACCACCCCTAGAGAGAGCCCTGCTTAAAAGCCATTCTGACAGTCTGTGCTCCTCCTGAACTTTCCAGTGACCTGTTGTGTATATCCACAGTCCATTCCTGGTGTATCTCTCCATCAGCATCACTTCTCTGTCAGTGGGCCATCCATGAGCAACACACATTTCAGACCTGTGTCCTTTCAATACCAGATGCCTGCCCTTACAACCTATCCTGGATCCACCCCGGGTTCATCCGCACAAGTACTTAATCCTCCTGTGACACACTGGGTGTCATTGACACTGGTGCCACCACTGCTGCAGCATGCCAGCTGAATGCTGTTGAGAGGGATGTGCTGCCGCTAAGAAGGGTCTACCTTATGGTGAGAGATGCCCGGCTGTGCTGTCTGCTGCAGGCGTTGACATCAGGTGAGTCACGGAAAGATGACCGATGCCAGCAGAGGGACATCGCTGCTGCACTGTACCTCAGGCTCAGTCTCACTCACCCTCTTCACTCTCCTCTTGGTGCGTCACGTGGTGCTTGCACTCCTATAATGGTTTCTTTAGGACATGTTCAATGGTCCGAGATCACAGGAAAACCATGTAAATGAACAGAAACAAACTCCTCATGGTGAAGATGGTTTCAAAAGCAACTTTAATATATGTCATATATTATTAAAAACAGGGATGGGTAAAGATTACTTCATACCAGATGATGATCAGCAGATCAACATAACCATATGTAGCATCAGAGCCCGGGTACTTCTAGAACTGAAAAAGGTTCTGGATCAAGAGGTCTGTTACACCTCCGAAATGTTTCCACACAAGATGTGTCTTTTTTCCACTTCACCAACTCTAATACATTAACTACAGGTATAACACACAGTAGTGCTCCTTATACATGTTACGCCACAAGGTAGTGCTCCTTATATACACTTTACGCGACACAGTAGTGCTCCTTATACACGTTATGCCCCTTAAACATTATGTCCACATAGTAGGGGTGAGCGGGTTCGGATTTCTGAAATCCGAACCCCCCCGAGCCCCCCCGATCCGAGTCTGATCCGAGTCAGGCTCGACTTTTCCCGCCTGACTCGGATCTGAAATCGAGGCAAAACGTCATCATCCCGCCTTCCGAGTCTCGCGGGTTTTGGATCCTATATAAGGTACCCGCGTCGGCGCCATTTTCTCACTCGGCTGTGGACAGTGAAGAGGGAGGGTGGGAGTTAGGGCTGTGTAGTGTAGTGTAGTGTAGTGCTGCTGTTGTCCACTACTTCAAAGTCCATAGGGGCTGGCTGTGTTGTGCTGTGCTGCTGTTGTTAATAGGGGCTGTGTCCACTACTTCAAAGTCCATGGGGCTGGCTGGACTGTGTTGTGCAGTCAGTTCTCCATAGGGGCTGTGTCCACTCCAAAGTCCTGTGCAGTGTCCCAGTCCTAAAGGAGTGCTGCAGTGTTGTCCAGGGGGTGCTCTGTCCATCAGGGGTGCTCCCCCCAAGTGCTAAAAAAATAATATATTTTCTGTGTTTGTGAATTGTGTGCGCAGTAGCCGCACGTGCATCAACAAAGTAGTGCCAAGCGTGCGCCTGTGTCATAAGTAAAGGGCCGGCTGGCTTGACCGTTAAAGGGTGCTGTAACCCCCGAAAGTACACTCCAGTCCAAACCAAAAAAAAATTATTTTCTGTGTTTGTGAATTGTGTGCGCGGTAGCCGCACGTGCATCAACAAAGTAGTGCCAAGCGTGCGCCTGTGTCATAAGTAAAGGGCCGGCTGGCTTGACCGTTAAGGGTGCTGTAACCCCCGAAAGTACACTCCAGTCCAAACCAAAAAAAAAATTATTTTCTGTGTTTGTGAATTGTGTGCGCAGTAGCCGCACGTGCATCAACAAAGTAGTGCCAAGCATGCGCCTGTGTCATAAGTAAAGGGCCGGCTGGCTTGACCGTTAAGGGTGCTGTAACCCCCGAAAGTACACTCCAGTCCAAACCAAAAAAAAAATTATTTTCTGTGTTTGTGAATTGTGTGCGCAGTAGCCGCACGTGCATCAACAAAGTAGTGCCAAGCGTGCGCCTGTGTCATAAGTAAAGGGCCGGCTGGCTTGACCGTTAAGGGTGCTGTAACCCCCGAAAGTACACTCCAGTCCAAACCAAAAAAAAAATTATTTTCTGTGTTTGTGAATTGTGTGCACTGTGGCTGCACGTGCATCAACAAAGGAGCAGCGCCAAGCGTGCGCCTGTGTCCCATAAATAAAGAGCCGGCTGGCTCATTTCTTAAAGGGTGGTGTAACCCACAAAGTGCACTACTCTCCAGCAAAAATAAAATAATATTTTCTGTGTTTGTGTGCGCTTTAGCCGCACGTATATATATCAATATAACATAAATGGAGGACCAAACTTTCTCCGATAAAAATAAAATAGGGAAAGATCAAGAACCACTTCCTCCTAGTGCTGTTGCTGCTGCTGGGAGTTGTTCATCATCCCAGAGAGGAAGTAGGAACATCACTACTTTTACTAAACAATTGACCCTCCAACAGTCCCTAGCGATGAGGATGAAGTACGACAGCAGTCATCCTGAAGCAAAATGTATAACTGAGGCCTTGACTGCTATGTTGGTGTTAGACGTGCGTCCGGTATCCGACATTAGTGCAGTGGGATTTAGACAATTGATGGAGGTAGTGTGTCCTCGGTTCCAAATCCCGTCTAGATTCCACCTGCATCCTCAAAGCAGCAGCGACAAGCGTGCGTCTGTCTGTTAAAGGGTGGTGACACCCTCAAAGTGTGCTACACAAACAATTAAAATATTGTTCTTTTTTTTTCTGTCTTTGTGAATTGTGTGGGCTGTAGCCGCACCTGCATCCTTAAAGCAGCAGCGACAAGCGTGCGTCTGTCTGTTAAAGGGTGGTGACACCCTCAAAGTGTGCTACACAAACAATTAAAATATTGTTCTTTTTTCTGTCTTTGTGAATTGTGTGGGCTGTAGCCGCACCTGCATCCTTAAAGCAGCAGCGACAAGCGTGCGTCTGTCTGTTAAAGGGTGGTGACACCCTCAAAGTGTTCTACACAAACAATTAAAATATTGTTCTTTTTTTTTGGTCTTTGTGAAATGTGTGGGCTGTAGCCGCACCTGCATCCTTAAAGCAGCAGCGACAAGCGTGCGTCTGTCTGTTAAAGGGTGGTGACACCCTCAAAGTGTTCTACACAAACAATTAAAATATTGTTCTTTTTTTTTGGTCTTTGTGAAATGTGTGGGCTGTAGCCGCACCTGCATCCTTAAAGCAGCAGCGACAAGCGTGCATCTGTCTGTTAAAGGGTGGTGACACCCTCAAAGTGTTCTACACAAACAATTAAAATATTGTTCTTTTTTTTTCGGTCTTTGTGAAATGTGTGGGCTGTAGCCGCACCTGCATCCTTAAAGCAGCAGCGACAAGTGTGCGTCTGTCTGTTAAAGGGTGGTGTAACTCTCAAAGTGTTCCAAAAAATAAAAAACTATTTTTTTAATGTGTTTGTGACTTGTGTGCGATGTAGCCACACTTGCATCCTCAAAGCAGCAGCGACAAGCGTGCGTCTGTCTGTTAAAGGGTGGTGACACCCTCAAAGTGTGCTACACAAACAATTAAAATATTGTTCTTTTTTTTTCTGTCTATGTGAATTGTGTGGGCTGTAGCCGCACCTGCATCCTTAAAGCAGCAGCGACAAGCGTGCGTCTGTCTGTTAAAGGGTGGTGACACCTCAAAGTGTTCTACACAAACAATTAAAATATTGTTCTTTTTTTTCGGTCTTTGTGAAATGTGTGGGCTGTAGCCGCACCTGCATCCTTAAAGCAGCAGCGACAAGCGTGCGTCTGTCTGTTAAAGGGTGGTGACACCTCAAAGTGTTCTACACAAACAATTAAAATATTCTTCTTCTTTTTTCTGTCTTTGTGAATTGTGTGGGCTGTAGCCGCACTTGCATCCTCAAAGCAGCAGCGACAAGCGTGCGTCTGTCTGTTAAAGGGTGGTGTAACCCTCAAAGTGTGCTCCACAAACAATAAAAATATTCTTTTTTTTTTTCTGTCTTTGTGAATTGTGTGGGCTGTAGCCGCACTTGAATCCTCAAAGCAGCAGCGACAAGCGTGCGTCTGTCTGTTAAAGGATTACATCGGTGACAGCATCCAAGTAGGCATGTCAGACAGTCCGTACCTGTACTGGCAGGAAAAAGAAGCAATTTGGAGGTCCCTGTACAAACTGGCTCTATTTTACCTGAGTTGCCCCCCCTCCAGTGTGTACTCCGAAAGAGTGTTTAGTGCAGCCGGGAACCTTGTCAGCGAAAGGCGTAGGAGGTTGCTTCCACAAAATGTGGAGAAGATGATGTTCATAAAATGAATTAGCAACTCTTCCAGGGAGACCAGCCTCCAGACCGTACAGAGGGACCTGTGGTTCCAGCAGGGACGAATTAATACTCTGTGAGGATGAGGATGTACACACTGAAGAGGGTGAGGAATCGGTGGATGAGGAGGATGAGGATGACATCTTGCCTCCGTAGAGCCAGTTTGTGCAGGGACAGATAAATTGCCAGCTTGTTTTGTGGGGGCCCAAACGAACCAATCATTTCAGCCACAGTTGTGTGGCAGACCCTGGCGCTGAAATGATTGGTTTGTTAAAGTGTGCATGTCCTGTTTATACAACATAAGGGTGGGTGGGAGGGCCCAAGGACAATTCCATCTTGCACCTCTTTTTTTTCTTTGCATTATGTACAGTTTGGGGCCTAGTTTTTCAATGCCATCCTGTCTGCCACTGCAGTTTCACGCCTAGATGGGTCACGTGTTTGTGCCGCCCACTTGTGTCGCTTAGCATAGTCATCCAGCTACCTCGGTGCAACCTTTTGGACATAAAAACACTATTGTGAGGTGTGAGGTATTCAGAATAGACTGGAAATGAGTGGAAATTAAGGTTATTGAGGTTAATAATAGCATAGGAGCAGAAAAACCTACAAATTCTGTGATTTTAGCTGTTTTTATGCTTTTTTTCAAAAAAATACAGATCCAAAACACAAAACCCAGAACCCAAAACACGCAAGGGTGGTTTTGGCAAAACCAATCCAGATCCAAAACACGAAGAAAGATCCAGATCCAAAACCAAAACACAAAACACGAAAAGTGGCCGGTGCACACCCCTACCACATAGTAGTATAATCATGGTTGCCTACCCTCCTGATTTTATCGGGAGGCTCCCGATGTTTAATGAAGCCTCCCGCTGCCCCGCAAAGTGTGAATTAACTCCCGGTTTCTTCAAAACACCGGATTGCGCATGCGCGAATCCGGAATGCTGGGGCGGGGTCTGCGGGGGGACGTCACGTCGCGTGACGCCATGTTATTGAAGCCGGCCACCACGGGGTAGTGGGTAGTGGTGGCCGGCTTGTCAGCAGTGCACACATAGTGTGCTTGTCCGCGGCTTCATCAGTGACCCCCGGTGGAGGTAACAGCAGTGCTGCAGTGATCGGGTGTCGGGCAAAAAGTCAGTGGTGTGTGGTGACCTTCACTCCCTCCACGGTGGTCGGCTCCAAAGTAAGGCAACTGCATCATATATATAATATATAGTCCATGGTGGCTGGGTGCTGAGTGCCACAGGCATACAGAACTGCACTCTGGAAGTGCACTCACTGACAGCCAATAAATGGATGGCTGTCAGTGAGTGTCCTTTCAGAGTGCAGTTCTGTATGCCTGTGACCTGATGTGTGTGTGTCAACATCAACAACTATATCTAGAAACCTCTATCTTAAAATATAAATCACAGTTGCATTGTGCCAGGTTAAGTCCAGTAATGTTTTAATATAACATTCCCACTAAGCTATCACTAAGAATTTACATGCATGTAGTTTGTGGAGAGTGCACTGTCAGTGAGTACACTTTCAGGTGCCTATTCATCACCAAATGTAAGGAAACTGCGTCATATATATATAAATTTCTAGTCCATGGTGGCTGGGTGCTGAGCATCACAGGCATGTATCCTAGATACATTCACACACACATATATATATATATATATATATATATATATACATTCTGCTACCACCTACAATCTCCCTGAAACTAGTTTTCAAAAGTAGGCAAGTATGAGTATAATAGCTAATACTGTATTTCCATCTCACATATTGCTAAGAGACACATTGCATACAGTATATGCTTATTTTCAACCATAAAGTAGAGTAATTAATAACAAACAAATCATCTTATCATTTACAGAATATGGAGTTTCCCCACATGCATGTACATATAATGACATAAGTGATCTATGCGGCATATAAAGCATTGCCAAACTGTACATGTAATTATTATGTTTCATACAAATACTTGGCACAGTGTAACTATCACATGGATGGGCGGCATATATTGTACAAGGTAAGGGTGATGGCAGATTGCTCCACTTAAAGTGAGGGGCTGTAGGAGGCAGGCTGGGAATCTCAGCACTAGGCTGGGGACAAGGAGGAGGAGGGGGGTATCAGTGCAGCAGCCTACGTCGTCACCTGACAGCAGACTCAGATGGCCCTTGCAGAGCAGGGAGCCAACACTACCCAAGTCACTCCTGTGGGGCTGGCGATGCTACAGTGCAAAAGCATCACAATCGGGTGTGGGATGCACCCGAGTGTCACCCTTCAAGAGAGTGACAACAAAATGCCAACTCCTCTGCAATGACAGGAGCCGGGTGCTGCAGTGTGACACTATCTTGCAGTACTCGGCTTCTGTCACTGAGCCAGCAGCTCAGACAGAGTCTCCAGGGGCAGCTCACATTCCCCCAAAGCCACGCCACCTTTTTAGTCACAGGGAGGTGTATATTGATTGCACTGGGTGCCGCCACTGCTGCAGCGTGCCAGCTGAATGCTGTTGAGAGGGATGTACTGCCGCTAAGAGGGGTCTACCTTCAAGTGAGAGATGCCTGGCTGTGCTGCCTGCTGCAGGCACTGACAGCGGAAGAGTCACGGAAAGATGACCGATGCCAGCAGTGGGAGATTGCTGCTGCACTGTACCTCAGGCTCCGTCTCACTTACCCTATTTACTCTCTTCTTGGTGCGTCCCGGCTCCCCGCACTGTGAGTGTGACATCATGATGGGTCACACGTACAAGACACAGGATGCAGGAGTGCGCTGGAGCTGGAACCTGGATGCTGTCTAATCACTGACTCAGCCAGCCCAGCGCTCTGACATTTCACAACACCGCCGTGCCCTAAGCGGCCGCTTGGGTTGCCTTGCAGTAAATCCGCTTCTGGGTGTGATACATTAAAATTGTGTTGTGCCAGGCATCAATGCTTGCTACATCAGCATACTCGCTTTACCCGTATAGGAAACCACTGTTACACTGGTATTGTAAGGTTTTTTACTTTCAGCACAGAATTAATAACTTACTTTTTGTAATTGAATAACCCCAAGGGTCATTTTAGAACTGCACATAATAATGTCTATTACTTTGTGCAAAGTGTCTATTTGTGTATCTGATACGGGTACTTGTCATGGTGCTGCCTATTTCATAATCTTTGGAACTGCTCCAAAGGGGATGTACTTGCTTTGGGCGCCTCCAGCAGAAAATGCGCATGATGGAGACAATAAAAGTGAAACTTTAAAACATTTGCCTGGATCTCAATTGCAAACATCAATGCAGCCGAGCAATTTTATACTGTGCGTATGCAGGATAGTGCATACATGCGATTGCAATGCGATCACATTGCGATGGCTCACGCAATGGGGAGGAGACGGGAAGGTGGCCCTAGAAACGCAAGTTCGCCATTTAGTGGGATTTCATAATTTAGCCAGTGCGATCACATCCGCAGCACAAGAGCGAGCTGTCTACATGTGCAGACACTCGCAAAATTAGAGCCAGGTCAGACTAGCTGCAAGCGGTCGATGGTGGCCGATGTTCCCGATATGTACGCTGGTCTGCGCGTTCACTCACAGAATAGAAGGCAGCAGTGGGCATTTTTAGGGACGTATAAAGTTATGGCTGCATCTGCATATATTAGCAGCTGCTTTCCGTCAGGATTCGCAGATGCATTTGCAATTGCGATATAAGCTGAATCACATCCACTGTCTTTATTAATTTCAATATTTACAGTTTCTTCTAAAATATTGCTATGTTTGACTTAATTCAGTTCTAAAAGTGAAATAAATGGAGTGGGTTTGGGTGGGCACTAAGGACCTGATTCAGACCCGCTCGCTAGGCTGTGTTCACACGCAGCCGGATGATTTTTACTATCTGCGCATGCATATGCATCGCAGTGCGCATGCCCGAGTGAGTCTTAGCGATCGGGAAGCGGTCGCTCGTGGTATACAGACTGCCCGCTACTTTGAGTGACAGATTTGTGGGTGGTGACAGGAGAAGGTCTTTGTAAACGGGGGAGTGGATGTGCGAATGCAGGCGTGCCTGTGCGTTCTAATGGCGTTTTATGGGTTTACATAATTAGCATGGAAGCGTCATTGTACATGTGACATCACCTGGTTGTATTTCACACTGCAGTGATCGCAATACTTGCAGCGTGGTAGGGTCAACCTCAAGGGCTGCGAGCAGCTCTGATGGCTCACGATGTTACTGATAAAGTATACACTTCCTGGAGATGACGTGTGCTGCGAAGGGAAGGGGCGTCTTTAGACAGGCATGCGATTGCTCTGCCGTCGCTCGCTAAGACATAGTGGTCGTCCTCTTACCTGGCCGTGCGATCGCTAACTATGCATATATTAGCAGCTGAGCGTCTGCGTGCGAATGCATCTAGCGTGCGGGTCTGAATCAGGTCCTAAGATTGTCTGTACTACATGTGTCACTTTTGTGTGCTTAAATGTTTCTATAACAATGTGCATAAAAGATTTTTCCCCATAGAAGTGCACTGCAAAGTACAAAATACATTCCATTAAAGTATTGGGCAAAACCCGAATTCTGTCACCAGTCTCAAAATGCTACCAAACAATAACATGCAATGTTACTAGATGACAGTTCCTGAGCTATTTTCGTTACAGACACCACACAGTAAAAATGTTGAGATGTGCAAGAAAATATTCTGGCAACAATAACAATAACAGCAAATTCATTGGATAGACTGTTCATTTTACTGTAAACAGCAATTTCTCAATAATGAGAAATGTCGCAATAAGTTCTGCAACTGAAAAACATATCCCACATGGCTAAGTTCCAACTAAATGTTGTACAAAACAATTCTGCATTACTTGGAAGTGAAAGTGTTGCTATTACACACATACAGCAAACCACCTACACACAGGTGCTAAGAAAAACAACAGTTATTAAATGGTTAGGAAAACCTTGTACTTTATCCTCATTTTTAATATGGCACTCAGACCATGGGCCTGATTCAGAGATGTATGCAAACCCAATGGAGAAGGGGACAGACTAGGGAGAAGGTAAGTATGTAGCATGAATGCAGGTTAGTCTGAGTGTGCATGAGTGAGTGTATGTTTGATAAAATATTACAACCTTTGGTGTGTGCGTCTTGACTTTTTTAAAGTATTTCTTTTGCAGGTGAACTAGAGGTATCAGCGGGCTCTTAAAGCCCTGAATGCTGGTACAAGTACCAGCATGCAGGGGAGGCTTACTGGGACCTCTAGTTCTCCGGTAAAGGACACACTATCAACTCAGCCTCCAATGCCCAGGGATAGCCCCAGCCTGGGGTTCCCTGGAGAGGGGTGGTCATCTCCTACCCAGAGATCCCGGCTTTGGCCGGGGGACCCCGTGAAGCAGGTCCCACGACTGCGGAATTACACCCCCATTAGAAATAGGCCAGTGCTGGTTGTGAATAATATGGGAGACACCTACTCATTTTGTCCCCCAGTATTTCCACAACCAGGACCTGCTCATTGAGTTTGGTTGTTGAAAATACAGGGGACCCCTACATCTTTTTTTAATACTTTAATAACTTTTACATTGTCAAAGACTAATTTACATAATTCCATATTTACATATGCTTTATGCTGTATAATGAAGCAGTACATGAGATATAATAGGGCATTTGTACGTCAATTTTGTTTCTCTGTCCAAACTCACATTTAAATGGAAATTAGTGTGTGTCTTTAAGGCCGCTCCCAAGGAAAACTGTTTATCTAACACAGTGAACAAGAGTATGCCCATATATGTATCCTTGTGTTGAGAACAACACTCAGACTAAATAAGGGGATGCAGCAAGCAATGAGTATCTCTTGGATACAGGGACATTAAAAACACATAGTAAGTTAGTGGCCTCCAAACTGCCACTTAACCAGCACAAAGATATTAAGGGGTAAATTTAATTTACTAAAGTGAGAGGTTTTACAAGTGCATTTTAGAAGTGATGTTGCCCATAGCAACCAATCAGATTCTACTTAACATAATTTACCTAGCACTTTCTAAAAGATAATAGATAGAATCTTATTATTTGCTATGGTCAAGCAATATCACTTCTAAAACTCACTTGTAAAAACTCTCACTTTAGTAAATTAAATTTACCCCTAAAGGCCTTACGTTGTGTCTTTCTTGAGAATCCTGCATCTGCTTCTGCGGCTAGGAGTGGATTTTCATCCCAGAAGGGGACCAGGAAGAGTGCTTTCCAAAAACAATTGACTGTTAAATAATCCTTTGCAAACCTTCTGAATAAGCATTTCCCAACCTGTACAGGAATGTTAATTAGTGGCCTTCAGTTAAAACTGCCGTTGTACCCACTGTCCACTTAACCGGAGCAGATATTGTGGACAAGCGGGACAAAGCAGCAAATAGAACATTTAAGATTTAAGGTTTGAGGGGTCTACTTACTAAGCAGTGTTAGGAGACAGAGTGAAAAGTGATAAGGTGCCAGCCAATCAGCTCCTGACTGCCATCTCACAGACTGTGTTTGAAAAATGACAGTTGGGAGCTGATTGGCTGGCACCTTATCACTTTTCACTCTGTCTCCTAACACTGCTTAGTAAATAGACCTCTAAATCTTGCATTGTGTCTTTCTTGAGAATTCTTGAGTGCCATACCTGCAGCTGGGAGTGGATTTTCATCCCAGAAGGGATGAATACATTGTTTTTTCTTCCCAACGGACACAGATCTGAAGAGATGTAAATAACTACTGACATGAAAAAGAGGCAATTTGGAGGCACTTACACAAAACTGCCTTTTCTTTACTTGAACTGCCCACCTCCCAGTGTGTACTCAGAAACAGTTTTCAGCACAGCCGGGAATCTTGTCAGTGATTGGCCAGAGACTACTTCCCCAAAATGTGGAAAAGATGATGTCCATCAAAATGAACAACAAATTCTATTAGAAAGACCTTTACTGTCAATTGCGTGCAAAAATTACAGAGGCACCTGTAATGGTGGATTCCAGCAGGGACAGATGAATATTGTGTGAAGAGGATGATGTTTACATCACCCCAGATTATACCATCACCCAAGCCTATATCGTCATCCCATCCTGTGTTGTGTATAAATTACAGCTGCGCTCCCTGTTAGATTCATTGTTCACTTCAGTGGATGTGAGCTCCATTTTAGTCCATACCATCACCACACTTCCTACACATCTTCTGACCTGGGCTGTAAGAGGAGCAGCTGCACTCTGGAATACGGTTGCATGGAGTTGCCCCTCTGACTCACTGAAATTCAGGTAGAGGGGCCATGGGTAGGGAGTAGGGACACTATAATCAGAGAATGCAGTTTTAGCTGCTTTATTCCATTTTTTAAACCATATCCTCTATTTTCACCTTTGAAAATGTTTATGCAAATCTCAGCAGAGGCATTTTGTGATGCCATGGCTAACGTGCACACACACACAAAAATCCACCCCAGATTGATTGATTGATTGAATACATTTTTTTGGGCACTTGGGAGGGAGAGCACCCGAATGAGGCACCAGCCTCTTGATAAACGACACAGGCAGCACCCCTGTGCTAGTACGTTGTTGATAAATATGGCTAACGCCCACACACACACAAAAAAAACAGATTGATTGATTGAATTAATTTTTTGGGGCACTTGGGAGGGAGAGCACTCGAACGAGGCAGCAGTCTCTTGATAAATGACACAGGCAGCACCCCTGTGCAGCTACGTTACTGATAAAAGTGGGTAACGCGCATATACACACAGAACAAAAAAAAATAATTTTCACACTGGGGAAGGGGGGGGGAGAAGCACCCCTGAACGAGCAGTAGCCCCTTGATAAATGACACAGGCAGCACCCCTGCGCACCTACGTTGCTGTTAAGTGTGGCTAACGCACACATGCATACACATACAAAAAAGTTTTTATATTTTTTACACTGGGGGTGAAGAGCACCCCTGAAAGAGGCAGGAGCCCCTTGATAAATGACACAGACAGCACCCCCGCGACCTACTGTACGTTGCTAAGTGTGGCTAATGTGCACACACAGAAAAAAAAATATTTTTTTTTTCACACTGAGAGTGAAGAGCACCCCTGATAGACAGAGCACCCCCTGAGCAACACAGCAGCTCAGCCAGCCAGCCCCTATGGAAAACAGCCAGCCAGCCAGCCAGCCCCTATGTACAGGACAACAGCCAGGCAGCCCCTATATGGATAACAGCCAGCCAGCCCCTATGGACAGCAGCCAGCCAGCCCTTATGGAGTGGACAGGACAACATCCAGCCCCTATATGGACAACAGCCAGCCCCGCCCCCTATGGGCATTAAGCAGCCAGCCTCTGAGTGACAGTAGCCAGCCCCAGTATGCACAGTAACTGCACAGCACAGCGTTCACATTCACAGCCCCCTCCCTCTTCACTCTCCACAGCCGAATGAAAATGGCAGCGATCGCGGGACCTTTTATACAATCCAAAACCCGCGAGAATGAAAATGGTGGCGATCGTGGGACCTTTTATACAATCCAAAACCCGCAAGAATCCGACAGTGGGATGATGACATTTTGCCTCGTTTTGAGATCCAAGTCAGGCAGGAAAACCCGAGCCAACTTGGATCTGCCTTGTATCTCCTAAGTTCGGGTGGGTTCGTATCTCTGAAATCCGAAGCCGCTCATCTCTACTCCATGCTAACTTTTATACTATATGTAATAATTTATACAGCTCCGAGCTAAGTTTTTTTACTCTATGTAATAATTTATACAGCTCCGTGCTAACTTTTATACTATATGTAATCATTTGTACAACTACGAGCTAACTTTTATACTATATGTAATAATTTATACAGCTCCGTGCTAACTTTTATATTATCTGTAATAATTTATACAACTACGAGCTAACTTTTATACTTTCAGTAATAATTTATACAGCTCTGTGCTAACTTTTATACTATCTGTAATCATTTATACAACTACGAGCTAACTTTTATACTATATGTAATAATTTATACAGCTCCGTGCTAACTTTTATATTATCTGTAATAATTTATACAACTACGAGCTAACTTTTATACTTTCAGTAATAATTTATACAGCTCTGTGCTAACTTTTATACTATCTGTAATCATTTATACAACTACGAGCTAACTTTTATACTATATGTAATAATTTATACAGCTCCGTGCTAACTTTTATACTATCTGTAATAATTTATACAGCTCTGAACTAACCTTTATACTATCTATAATAATTTATACAACTCTGAGCTGATTTTTACTATCTGTAATAATTTATACAAATCTGTGCTAACTTTTATACTTTCAGTAATAATTTATACAGCTCCGAACTAACTTTTATACTCTATGTAATCATTTATTAGAGATGTGTGCCAACCCCCGTGTTTTAGTTTTGGTTTTGGATCTGTATCTCCTTCGTGTTTTGGATCTGGATTTGGTTTTGCCAAAACTGCCTTGCATGTTTTGGTTTTGGATCTGTATTTTGTTCTGAAAAATCATAAAAACAGCTGAAATCGCATAATTTGGGCCTGATTTTGTTCCTACAGTATTAGTAACCTCAATAACAATCATTTCCAGTCAGTTTTTGACCACCTCACAGCTCACAATATTGATTTCATCCAGTTATCTAAGCGACAGCAGTGGGAGTCACAAACATGTGGCAGTTCAGCTTCGACCATGGCACATCTAGTAAACAGAGTGGCACTGCAGTGGCATACAGTATGGCAGTTTAATAAACTATACAACCCCATAGAAAGAAACCAATAATGTTTGAAGGCAGGCACAGGAAGGAAGGATGATTAGTTTGTATTAGGGGTGTGCACCGGTCACTTTTCGTGTTTTGTGTTTTGGTTTTGGATCTGGATCTTTCTTCGTGTTTTGGATCTGGATTGGTTTTGCCAAAACCACCCTTCCGTGTTTTGGGTTCTGGGTTTTGTGTTTTGGATCTGTATTTTTTTAAAAAAAAGCATAAAAACAGCTAAAATGACAGAATTTGTAGGTTTTTCTGCCCCTATGCTATTATTAACCTCAATAACCTTAATTTCCACTCATTTCCAGTCTATTCTGAACACCTCACACCTCACAATAGTGTTTTTATGTCCAAAAGGTTGCACCGAGGTAGCTGGATGACTATGCTAAGCGACACGAGTGGGCGGCACAAACACGTGACCCATCTAGGCGTGATACTGCAGTGGCAGACAGGATGGCAGTTTGAAAAACTAGGCCCCAAACTGTACATAGTGCAAAGAAAAAAAAGAGGTGCAAGATGGAATTGTCCTTGGGCCCTCCCACCCACCCTTATGTTGTATAAACAGGACATGCACACTTTAACAAACCAATCATTTCAGCGCCAGGGTTTGCCACACAACTGTGGCTGAAATGATTGGTTCGTTTGGGCCCCCACAAAACAAGCTGGCAATTAATGTGTCCCTGCACAAACTGGCTCTACGGAGGCAAGATGTCATCCTCATCCTCCTCATCCACCGATTCCTCACCCTCTTCAGTGTGTACATCCTCATCCTCACAAAGTATTAACTCGTCCCCACTTGAATCCACCACCACAGGTCCCTCTGTACCTTCTGGAGGCTGGTCTCCCTGGAAGAGCTGATAATTCATTTTGATGAACATCATCTTCTCCACATTCTGTGAAAGCAACCTCCTACGCCTTTCGCTGACAAGGTTCCCGGCTGCACTAAACACTCTTTCGGAGTACACACTGGAGGGGGGGCAACTCAGGTAAAATAGAGACAGTTTGTACAGGGGCCTCCAAATTGCCTCTTTTTCCTGCCAGTACAGGTATGGACTGTCTGACATGCCTACTTGGATGCTGTCACCGATGTAATCCTCCACCATTCTGTCAATGGTGACAGTATCATATGCAGTGACAGTAGACATGTCAGAAATTGTTGCCAGGTCCTTCAGTCCGGACCAGATGTCCAAACTTGGTCCTGCCTGCCATGCATCACCGCCAGCGGGTTGCTTAGGATACCTAAGTTTTTTCCTGGCAGCCCAAGTTGCGGGAGAAAATGAAGAAGGAGCTGTTGACGTGTCACGTTCCGCTTCAGCTGACAGTGTGTTCACCAGCAGGTCTTTGCACCTCTGCAGGCTTGTGTCGGCTGGAAAGAGAGACACCACATAGGCTTTAAACCTAGGATCGAGCACGGTGGCCAAAATGTAGTGGTCTGATTTCAACAGATTGACCACCCTGGAATCCTGGCAAAGCGAATGAAGGGCTTCATCCACAAATCCCACATGCCAAACAGAATCGCTCCGTCTTAGCTCCTCCTTCACTTTCTCCAGCTGCTTCTGCAAAAGCCTGATGAGGGGAATGACCTGACTCAAGCTGGCAGTGTCTGAACTGACTTCACGTGTGGCAAGTTCGAAGGGCTGGAGAACCTTGCACAACACGGAAATCATTCTCCACTGCGCTTGAGTCAGGTGCATACCCCCTCCTTTGCCTATGTCATAGGTGGATATATAGGCTTGAATGGCCTTTTGCTGCTCCTCCATCCTCTGAAGCATATAGAGGGTTGAGTTCCACCGCGTCACAACCTCTTGCTTCAGGTGATGGCGGGGCAGGTTCAAGAGTGTTTGCTGGTGCTCCAGTCTTCGGCACGCAGTCGCTGAATGGCGAAAGTGGCCTGAAATTTTTCGGGCCACCCAAAGCGTCTCCTGCACGCCCCTATCGCTTTTCTGAAAATTCTGCACCACCAAGTTTATTGTGTGAGCAAAACATGGGACGTGCTGGAATTTACCCAGATGTAATGCCCGCACAATATTGGTGGCATTGTCAGATATCACAAATCCCCAGGAGAGTCTAAGTGGGGTAAGCCACTGGGCGATGATTTCCCTCAGTTTCTCTAAGAGGTTGTCGGCGGTGTGCCTCTTACTGAAACCGGTGATACACAGCGTAGCCTGCCTTGGAACGTGCTGGCGTTTCTGAGATGCTGCGACTGGTGACGCTGCTGCTGTTGCTGCGTAAGGTGATACATCTACCCAGTGGGCTGTCACAGTCATATAGTCCTTAGTCTGCCCTGTTCCACTTGTCCACATGTCCATGGTTAAGTGGACATTGGGTACAACGGCATTTTTCAGGACACTGAGGACACTTTTTCTGACGTTTCTGTACAGTCTCGGTATCGCCTGCCTAGTGAAGTGGAATCTAGACGGGATTTGGAACCGGGGACACACCACCTCCAGCAATAGTCTAAATCCCACTGCACTAATGGCGGATACCGGACGCACGTCTAACACCAACATAGCAGTTAAGGCCTCAGTTATACGTTTTGCTTCAGGATGACTGCTGTCGTACTTCATCCTCCTCGCTAAGGACTGTTGGAGGGTCAATTGTTTAGTAAAAGTAGTGGTGTTCCTACTTCCTCTCTGGGATGATGAACGACTCCCAGCAGCAGCAACAGCAGCAGCGGCAGCAGGAGGCGTAGCAATGCAGGATCCTCCGGAGGAATCTGGGATAGGAGAGTCAGTCATGCCAGTGACATGGCCTGCAGGACTACTTCCGATCCTGACTAAGGAGGAAATTGACGAGGAGGGAGTTGACGGTGTGGTTTGCAGGCGCTTGGATACAACAGGACAACGGGATTTAGGTGTCCCTGGACTGCTTACGGTCTTAGCCAAAGTTTCTGAACTTGACAGTAACTTATTATGAACACGCTGCAGGTGCCGTATAAGGGAGGATGTTCCTAGGTGGTTAACGTCCCTACCCCTACTTATTCCACCTTTACATAAGGTACATATGGCAAGACAGTTGTTGTCCGGATTTGGATAGAAATATTGCCAGACCAAAGAGGTGGAATGTTTGGTCTTCTGCCCAGGCATGACCGTGATGGGCTTTTTCATCCCACGGACAACAACTGTCACCCCCGGAGCCTGATTTAACAAACCACATCACCATCAGCATCCTCCTCGCCAACTTCCTCCTCAGCGCCAGCTACACCAGTATCCTCATCCTGTTGTACTTCAACAGTGACATCTTCAATTTGCATATCAGCAAGTGGACTGTGGGTGCTCCTTTCAGCACTTGCAGGGGGCGTGCAAATGGTGGAAAGAGCCACCTCTTCCCGTCCAGTGCTGGGAAGGTCAGGCATCGCAACCACCACCACACTTGGACTCTCCTTGGGGATTTGTGATATCTTCTTAGAAAGCACAGTTCTTCGCTGTGCTTTTGCCAGCTTAACTCTTTTGATTTTTTTAGTGGGAGGAGGGCTTCCATCGTCATGTGAAGCTGAACCACTAGTCATGAACATACTAGGGATCGACCTTAGCCTCTGTGTCGTAAATGGCATATTGGCAAGTTTACGTTTCTCTTCAGCTGATTTAAATGTTTTTTTCAAGGTCATTTTCCTGAACTTTGTCATTTGGGATTGTATGTGCCCTCTATTATGACATTGGGGATCGCCCTTGGCAGACGACGTTGATGGCATGTTATCGTCTATGTCATGACTAGTGGCAGCAGCTTCAGCACTAGGAGGAAGTGGTTCTTGATCTTTCTCTATTTTATTTTTATTGGAGAAAGTTTGGTCCTCCATTTATGTTATATCGATTTGATATATACGTGCGGGTAAACACAGAAAAGATTTTTTTATTTTTGCTGGAGAGTAGTGCACTTTGTGGGTTACACCAGCCTTTAAGAAATGAGCCAGCCGGCTCTTTACTTATGGGACACAGGCGCACGCTTGGCACTGCTCCTTTGTTGATGCACGTGCGGCTACTGCGCACACAATTCACAAACACAGAAAATATATATTTTTTTGGTTTGGAGTGTACTTTGGGGGTTACAGCACCCTTTAACGGTCAAGCCAGCCTGCCCTTTACTTATGACACAGGCGCACGCTTGGCACTACTTTGTTGATGCACGTGCGGCTACTGCGCACACAATTCACAAACACAGAAAATAATTTTTTGGGGGTTTGGAGGACTGGAGTGTACTTTGGGGGTTACAGCACCCTTTAACGGTCAAGCCAGCCGGCCCTTTACTTATGACACAGGCGCACGCTTGGCACTACTTTGTTGATGCACGTGCGGCTACTGCGCACACAATTCACAAACACAGAAAATAATTTTTTGTTTGGTTTGGACTGGAGTGTACTTTGGGGGTTACAGCACCCTTTAACGGTCAAGCCAGCCGGCCCTTTACTTATGACACAGGCGCACGCTTGGCACTACTTTGTTGATGCACGTGCGGCTACTGCGCACACAATTCACAAACACAGAAAATAATTTTTTTTTTGGTTTGGAGGACTGGAGTGTACTTTGGGGGTTACAGCACCCTTTAACGGTCAAGCCATCCGACCCTTTACTTATGACACAGGCGCACGCTTGGCACTACTTTGTTGATGCACGTGCGGCTACTGCGCACACAATTCACAAACACAGAAAATAATTTTTTTTTTGGTTTGGACTGGAGTGTACTTTGGGGGTTACAGCACCCTTTAACGGTCAAGCCAGCCGGCCCTTTACTTATGACACAGGCGCACGCTTGGCACTACTTTGTTGATGCACGTGTGGCTACTGCGCACACAATTCACAAACACAGAAAATTATTTTTTTTTTGGTTTGGACTGGAGTGTACTTTGGGGGTTACAGCACCCTTTAATGGTCAAGCCAGCCGGCCCTTTACTTATGACACAGGCGCACGCTTGGCACTACTTGGTTGATGCACGTGCGGCTACTGCGCACACAATTCACAAACACAGAAAATAATTTTTTTTTTTGTTTGGACTGGAGTGTACTTTGGGGGTTACAGCAC
The DNA here is from genome assembly GCA_031769625.1 of Taudactylus pleione. Lineage (NCBI taxonomy): Eukaryota > Metazoa > Chordata > Amphibia > Anura > Myobatrachidae > Taudactylus > Taudactylus pleione. The sequence continues at coordinate 43,556,502 of JAUIMM010000015.1, read as the reverse complement.
CCTTTAACGGTCAAGCCAGCCGGCCCTTTACTTATGACACAGGCGCACACTTGGCACTACTTTGTTGATGCACGTGCGGCTACTGCGCACACAATTCACAAACACAGAAAATATATTATTTTTTTAGCACTTGGGGGGAGCATCCCTGATGGACAGAGCACCCCCTGGTCAACACCACATCACCCCTTTAGGACTGGGACACTGCACAGGACTTTGGAGTGGACACAGCCCCTATGGAGAACTGACTGCACAACACAGTCCAGCCAGCCCCTATGGACTTTGAAGTAGTGGACACAGCCCCTATTAACAACAGCAGCACAGCACAACACAGCCAGCCCCTATGGACTTTGAAGTAGTGGACAACAGCAGCACTACACTACACTACACAGCCCAGCCAGCCCTAACTCCCACCCTCCCTCTTCACTGTCCACAGCCGAGTGAGAAAATGGCGCCGACACGGGTACCTTATATAGGATCCAAAACCCGCGAGACTCGGAAGGCGGGATGATGACGTTTTGCCTCGATTTCAGATCCGAGTCAGGCGGGAAAAGTCGAGCCTGACTCGGATCGGACTCGGATCGGGGGGGCTCGGGGGGGTTCGGATTTCAGAAATCCGAACCCGCTCACGCCTAGTTTGTATAGTATTTAATTTTTTGATTCTGAAGAAAATTTATGAGGGAGGATCAATGTAGGATCAAGTTCTTCAGTTACTGAAAACCATCTTTGATCTGGAAAAGATTTGCTATTCAAGCGTGGAGAGTTTGTCAGAAGATATTATGCAGTGTTTGCACCATCGCACAGAGGGCCTGGTTCAGCAAGAAATGCACAGGAGAGAACGCACACACTTGGCCGATGTATATGTACTGCGCATGTGTATGCATCGCACTGCGTGTGCGCGAACTAGCCAGTGCGATCAGCTAAGCGTACGCAGACTACACACAGCGTGTACGCAGACTCCTTCCGATGGTGATTGACAGGAAGTGCCGTTTGTGGGTGGTGACGGGGGGAGGTGAGTAAACGTAGGTGCGCCCGTGCAGTGAGACGCCGTTTTAGGGGCGTCCATAAGTAAACCAGTGTGACGACGGACACAGTGATGAGACTGTGCACAAAGTTACCAAAATCCTGCGCCAGGTCTGGTTAACCACTATTATGCAAATGTGGTTGATGGTACTCGATGTTACCGATGTTTACATTATCTTGTGTACTGATCAGGCTTTGAGTATAGGGAGATGTGTGGCTTCATATAGGGCTGGGCATCTGCATGTTGTGCTGCGGTCTCCATGTGTATGCATTGATTAGCAAATTCTCGCAGCGGCTGGCTGAATCAGGCCCAGAGATGCTTGGGGTTCATATGGGAGCAGGCTCCCTGAAGCCCACTTGTCCAATCCTATGTGAACCAAACACCTAAAACCTGATCATTTGAGTGACATCTACAGAGCACCTGTTGCTAATACACAATGAGGGCAACCATTTTGTGCCACATACTGACTGATTATTGATTCAGCCCATACATGCTGTATATTTTTTATACATATAATAGAAATGTGGTGGCCTTGCTTGTGGAGGTGCTAAATAAAGTAGTACACACTGTAAACAGATGTTTACTTTGTGCTCAGGGAGGTTGTTAGGACTAAGAGGTAAATTTACTAAAGTGAGAGTTTTTAGAAGTGAGTTTTAAAAGTGATGTTGCCCATAGCAACCAATCAGATTCTAGTGATTATCTTCCAGAAGGTGCTAGTTACATGTTAAGTAGAATCTGATTGGTTGCTATGGGCAACATCACTTTTAAAACTCACTTCTAAAAACTCTCACTTTAGTAAATTTACCCCTAAGACTTGCTGTTTACATCAGAGGAAAGCAGCCTGTGGGCCTGATTCAGAGCCGCTCATTAGCGGCTGCTCGTTCGCTCCGAGCGATGTTCGCACATCTGCGCATGCGTATGAACCGTAATGCGCATGCGCCAACCAGTCAGTGCAGTCAGAAATTGTGTGTTCGCAAAATAGCGAATGCCTGCTAATTTGAGTGACAGGATGAGGCGTTTGTGGGTGGTAACAGGGGAAGGTGCTTGAAAACGGGGGAGTGGAGATCCAAATGCAGGCGTGCCAAACGGTCAAAACGGGCGTTTTAAGGGTGTGCATCATTAACAAAGCAGCGTCATTGGCCACGTCACTTGGTTGTCTTTTAGCCTGAACTGCTCGCATGATTGCGGTAGGAAAATGCTACCATAAGAATAGCGAGCAGTTCATACGCCTTTCGATGTACTCGATTAATCTAATAAATAGCGGAAATGACGTATGGTGCGAGCGGCCAGGGGGCGTTTTTTTTCTAAATAGCGGCCGCATGTTTTGTTCGCTCGTTCAGACATAGAGGCGTCAACATACCGCAAAGAGAGAGCGGTTAATTTAAATATCCGGCCCCTTTATCGGAGCGAGCGTCCGCAAATAGCGTCCGGCTCTGAATCAGGCCCCGTGTCTCTCTGGTTAAACTACAACTCCCAACTAAAAAAAATAGGTAAATTTTAAAATCTACCATGTTTTGCTCACTCAATTTACTTGGTGGTTCAGAGTTTTTTTTTTAAATGAAAGGGACATGCAGGAGATGCTGTCTGTATCCATAACAATTTCTGGACATTTTTGTGATTCATCAACCACATGTAGAACATTTCAGCAGCTATGGCAGTGCAATTTCCAACATGGCACATCTAGGAAACAAGAGTGGCACTGTAGTGGCAGACAGGATGGCAGTTTAATGAACTATAAAAATGTTTGTCGTCTACACAAAAAGACAGTCATCAATGCTCCAAGCAGCTCATAATGCAAAGAAAAGAGGCGCAAGATGGAATTGTCCTTGGGCTCTCCCACCCACCGTTATGTTGTATACTGTATATCAAACAGGACATGCACAGTTTAACAAACCAATCACTTCAGCAACAAGGACTGACACTTGTGGCTGCATGATTGGTTGTTTGGGCCCCCACAAAACAATCCACTGTACCAATGGGCAACGAACATTGCTGGCAATGATCTTTACCTACACAAACTGGGTCTACAGACACAAGGGGGTAAATTTACTAAAGGTCTATTTGCTGCTTGATTTGAGGAGTGATTTAGCACTTCTCAAATAGACTCAAATCGAATGCAGTGAAACCGTTTTTTCACTGCATTTACTATGATTCGATTTGTTTTGCGATTTGTAAAACAAATTTGATTTGAGTCGGTTTTGAAGAGTGATTTGCAGTTCAATTTGGCATGTTCATGTCCAAATCAAACAGCAAATCACCCTTCAAAACGAACTGCAAATCCCCGACACACGAACTCCTTCATGCTTTCACTTTCAGCATGAGCAGTTCATTCTCACACAGATACCTTACATGCAGACATCAGTGAGATGCCTGCATGTATCTGCCTGTAAAAAGTGTGTAAAGAGTTAAAATAAAATAAAAAAAAAAACGTGAGGTCACCCCCCAAAACAGAACCAGCCCCGGACTGCTGAAACCCAGTTCTGGTTGACTAAGTACAGGGAAAAAATTATGTAGGGTCTCCCTGTACTCAGTACAACCAGCACTGGGCTATGGCAGGGCCGCAACTAGGGGGGGGGGCTAGGGGTGCACATGCACCGGGTGCTTGACTTGAGGGGGAGCTAGACAGGCTGCCGAGTGGGGCCCGGATGGCTGCAGGCATAGGGGGAGCCACGCGGGCCTCCCGTGTCATTTCTGGCTTTTTTTTTTTAAGTAGAGCTACAGCAACACTGCTGTTATTTACGTCAGGTCAGATTTGATAGAGACGGCGGCGGGCACTAGGACCCGCCGCCAACCTGGCCTCAAGTGTCCCAGGGCTGAGGAAAGAGCAGCAGCACCGGCCGGTAAGCGTAACAGGTACACAGGGAAGTGGGACAGCAGCCAGTCGGGTATGGCAGGCCGAGCATAGCTGGCAGCGGTGGGGGCTAATGATATTGACATGGTGTGCTCGGGCCTAATAGTATCCTGTGCAGGACCCCCTGCGTCTCTCCATACCCAGGCCCACCTGTAGCCCTCATTCCCCAGCCCCAGTGTGTCTCAGCCTCATCCCTCAGACCCAGTGTGTCTCAGCCCCATTCCCCCAGACCCAGTGTGTCTCAACCCCATTCCCTCAGACTCAGTGTGTGGTTCCACAGACACATTCCTTCCAGCATGTGTTTGTCTCAATCCCATTCCCCAGCCCCAGTGTGTGCTTGCCTCATTCCCCCCAACCCCAGTGTGTCAGCCTCATTCCCCCCAGCCTCAGTGTGTCTCAGCTTTTGTGTCAGCCTCATTCCCCCCAGCACCAGTGTGTGTCTCAGCCCCAGTGTGTCGGCCTCATTCCTCCTAGCCCCAGTGTGTATCTCAGCCCCATTCCCCCCAGACCCAGTGTGTTTCTCTGCCCCAGTGTGCCCTAGCCCCAGTGTGTGTATCAACCTCATTCCCACCAGCCCCTCTGGTCTCAGCAGCCCTTGTGTGGCCCAGCCCCAATGTGTGTCAGTGTCTCATTCCACCAGCCTCTCTCAAACTTGCAAACCCCCCCGCCCATCACCCCCTGTGCAGCCGCCATTTACTTGCAGCTCCTCTGCCTGCTGCATGTCGGGCGCATGGCGCCGTATCACTGTGTTCTGGAGGTGAGGAGCCGGGCCGCAGAGGGGCTGCATGGAGGCGGAGCCATCAGTGATGACTGACAGGCTCCATACCCCAAAGGCATGTGGGAGGAGCTGCTGTGGCTGTGCAGCAGCTCCCCCATCAGCCTTTTTTCTTTTTCATCAGCAGCGTTTGCGCATGTGCTGCTGAATTTGCAGAGCTGCCCGATCGGAGCTGAGCTCCGATCGCGGCAGCTGTGGGGAGGACAAGTGCTGGGTGGCCACCGGCCACTATGGGGACCGGCCAAATGGGAACTAGCACGGTTTCCCTTCGGCCCAATCCGCCCCTGCCTAAGAGCCGAGGCTGAAGTAAAGTCAAGTGACTCGGAATGGAAAGGTGGCCTGAGGAGTCATCAGTCACAGGGCTGGAACTGGTCCTGGAGCTCCTAAGCCATTAGGGAGCAGTGGTGGTTTGAGCCTAGCCAACCTGCTGTGAGAGGCAGTGACTGACTACCAGGCAGTAGGCAGGTACAATTGCTGGAGGCTGGATTGTTTAAGAACTGATTGACAGCTGCATGCATTCATTTGGAAGCAGGAGCTCCTTAAAGTATAAAGTAAAGGTGAGCAGAGTTATAGCAAGTGTATAGCCCTTGTAATCCCTTGATAGGTTAATATAGAGGAACGTGCTAGGCTAATACCAGGATTATATTGCTCTAACAGGGGAATGGAAGCATAATCACTAGCAGGGCCGGATTATGGGCGGAGCGAACAGGGCTGTCGACCCAGAGCCCCCACACAGAGAGGACCCTCACACAAATTTAGTGTAGTGCGGACCGCTACAAACACACTGCTGCCGGGTACCAGCAGTGGTGTGTTTGTTGTTACTACAAACACACCGCTGCCGAAACCCCGCGGCAGTGTGTTTGTTTTGGCAGCCAATGACTCTCATGGGCTGTTGCACCCACGTAGGGAATCGGGCTGGAGCTCACTCATGAGCTCCACCTTCCGGCTCCCGCAGTGGGTGATGGGAGAGATGTCACGAATTTGGTAAAACAAGAAGAAGTCCTAATAGAAGCGTGGGATTGTATTAATAAGAAAACTCATACTGCCGTTGTGAAGGTTGATGTTACTGCCTCATTGGACCAACTGAACAAAAACATTAGGGGAATTTGCTAAAAGGCTAGAGAGATCAGAGATTCAGCGGGAGGAGGAGCAGCTGTGGGTTAGCCCATCTCGATATTCTTATATACAGAGTGGACAAGGTCGAAGTAGAGATGTATGAAATCAAGATTGCGTTAGATGGGGATGATCTGGACATAAGGCTTTTGAGTGCTGACAGAGACTGAATGCTCCATTAGCTTCGTCTGAAACATCATTTGGAAATTCCAAGAGGTTGGAAAACAAGAGAGGGAGACCAGTGAACCCCGCTCTGGTCCCCTAGACAACTATATGTGTTTAATGGGGAGTGCCCGGTGGAGTCATAACTTTCCAGAAGGTCTAATGGGACCAGCTCCTTTAGTGTATGCAACAATAAATGGGAAGGAATGTGTAGCCCTACTTGATAGTGGATGTCAGGTGACCATTGTATTTGAGAATTGGTATCGATAAAATCTGGCCAAAATTCCAATCTCTCCCCTGGCTGGGTTGGTGGTGTGGGGACTCAGTATGCAAAGTTACCCATATCTTGGTTACATTGCCATTTTGTTGAGTTTCTCAAGGAAAGTTGCAGGAACGGATATGCCATTTCATACTTCGGCCTTAATTTGTCCGGAATCGTTGGAAGAAATAAGGGATGCCTCAATTATTGTGGGGACCAACACTAATATATTCAGAGCTTTGGTTAAATGGTGTCAGAGAATTGAGGGGTAATTGGAGACTCAATCTATGATGTCTTCATCTTTGAATTTATGTGTTCATACTTAAATTCACAAGGAGGAAAGCATTGTGCCATTAAGTTTGACTGGAGATGATTTTCAACAGTGTTTTAACGGCAGTGATATAACGTTAGACAATAGGTACAAGCTAATTTCTGACATTTAGGAATGGAAAGCTGTTTTTTCTATTCACGAATGGGATATAGGTCATGCAATAGGGATGGAACATAAAATTCAATTAAAGGACGATACTCCCTTTAGAGAGCGTTCCCGACGTTTTGGCTCCTGCAGATATGGAAGACATGTAGCAACATTTGCGTAACCTTTTGGAACATAATGTCATAATTGAACCTGGTAGTCCATATGCTTCACCTATAATGGTCACTAGAAAGAAAAATGGGGCTATTCAGATGTGCATAGATTATCGCGCTTTAAAGAACTATTCGGGATCAGTACACCATTCCTCAAATTGATTGAAATATTGGACTGTCAATGGTTCTCAGTTTTAGACTTAAAGAACGAGTTCTATCAAATTCCAATGAGCAAATGCCGAAAAGACTGCTTTTATTTGTCCTTGAAGGTTTTTTCCAGTATGAGGGTATGTCACAGGGTTTGTCTGTGGCCCCCACTACATTCCAGCGGAGCATGGACCAAAACTATGGGAGATGTGAATATCCATGAAAACACTTTGGAACACAATACGCAGTTATTGATGGTCTTAGACAGGTTGTTAAAGCATGGTTGGAAGTTGTCTTTAGATAAATGCAAATTTTGCCAGACTTCTGTTAAATACATTGGCCATATTTTTAGCCGTGATGGAGTTTCTATCAATCCAGACAAGATATCCGCAGTAGTTGATTGGCTATGACCACAAAAAATGTACATATTTAAGATCCTTCTTTGGTTTCTGCAGGTATTATCACAGATTTGTGCCAAATTTTTCTAGGGTGACTAAAGCTTTGACCGATTTGACTAAAGGGTATCCACCTGCTAATTGTAGTGTTCCCTCATCCAGGAAAATTTACTCCGATAAGCCTTACTTTAAGCTTAATAAAGACTTTGGTGATCGTTGGACTACTCACTGTGAACAGGATATCATGGCTTGAAAGGAAACAGTCCACTTTTTTCGTATGCCAATCTAGCTTTACCATGTGTTGCATGTTGATGCTTCTTTTGAAGGTTTGGGAGGAGTGCTTTATCAGCAAAACCAAGAGAGACTACAACCGGTGTACTTTATTAGTCGTGGGTTAAGTGTCAGTGAGAAGAATTACCCTGTACATTAATTGGAGTTTTTGGCATTAAAATGGGTGGTGGTGAACAAGCTACACGATTATTTGTACAGAGTTTCATTTAAGGTTCACACTCATAACAACCCCTTGATGTATATTCAAACCACAGCCAAGCTGGATGCTACAGGGCATAGATGGATGGCCTCTTTGGCCCTATATGATTTTCGTATCAAATATCGACCAGGAAAATTCAACACTGATGCTGATGCATTACCACGCAGACCCAATATACCATGCCATTCTCTCGAGTAAGAATGGATTGAAGTTCTGGCATCCGATGTACGGAGTTTATGTCGAATTGGCAAGGTGAGTTTATCATCATATGTGAGCTCTGTTGCTGCGCTGGGACTGACAGATAGTGCTCTTCCATTGGCTTTCTGCTGGCTTTCTAATTTAGAGATGGGGGATTTGCAGAGGTAAAGTTGAAGTCAAATTGCTTTGGATCAAATTAATGATCCTTATAATATGGAGGTAACCCCTATCATCTGCACAGTTAAAAGTTGCTAAGGCTAAACTGTTTGATAAACAATATAAATGGTTGCTATTATATAATAACATACTATACTGACAAGTGCCAACAAAAAATGGTCAGACTAAGCGGCAATTAGTTGTTCCAGAGAAATATCAAACCATAGTACTGAAATCCTTTCATGATGATCATGGACATAAAACATTTGGTTTAATATCTGACTGTTTTTTTGGTCTCTAATGGAGAGTGACACTGCAGAATATTGTCAGACTTGTGGAAATTGTATTTTAAGAAAAACCCTGCCTACCTGTTCAGCATCTATGATGAATATGTCTAGTAGTGGGCCTTTAGATTTGGTTTGTATAGATTTCCTCTCATTGGAAGGGAACTCAGGACAGGATAGCAATGTACTAGTGATTACAGACCAATTTACTAGGTATGCACAAGCTTTTTTCACCAAGGATCAATGGGCTGCCACTGTGGCTACGACCTTATGGGTTCCCAGCGTGATAACATTCCGACCAGGGGAGGGATTTCGAAAGTCAGATTATTAAGGATTTGTGTCAAATCCTTAATTTGAAGATCTGAAGATCTTCCTAAAGAATATCTGAAGATCTGCCTAAAGTCATACATGCATTTATATCATCACGCCTAGACTACTGCAACGCCCTCTACCTTGGTCTCCCAGCAAAAGAATTACACCGCTTGCAGATGGTACAAAACACAGCTGCCAGGCTATTAACCAACCAGCCCTGTTCCAGCCACATAACACCCATCCTCTACTCCCTTCACTGGCTGCCTGTCAGATGGCGAATTGCTTTCAAGATTGGATTAATAACTTACAAAGCCCTTCGTGACCATGGCCCAGGGTACCTGAAGCAGCTTCTGATTCCCTACTGTCCCACTCGATTACTGCGATCCATTGACGAAGGACTATTAACAGTACCTAGAATCTCACGGAATTCGACTGGGGGTTGAGCTTTCAGTTTTGTAGCTCCAACCTTATGGAACTCACTTCCCCGCACAGTTCGAGAGGCCTCTACTCTAGAATCCTTCAAAAATAGACTCAAGACTCACCTATTCACCCAAGCATTTCACTAATGTCCCTTTGTTTAAGCTTATTTTGTATTTTGTACTGTAAATGTAAAGCACTTTGAGTCCTTTAGGAGAAAAGTGCTATATAAATAAAATTATTATTAATTTTTATTATTAATTATGTGGTATCAAAAAATCAAGGACTACCCCATACCATCCATATGGGGCTCCTCAACCTGAATGATTTAATTATACCCAATATGTTGGGCACCTTGGATCCATGTAAAAAAATTAATTGGAGCAGACATATTTGTCACCTGGTTCATGCTTATAACTGAATGAGAAATGAATCCACCAAGGTACTCCCCTTATTTTTTAATGTTTGGGCATGAAGCCTGTCTTCCAATTGATGTTTATTTGGGATTATCTCAGAAAAAGCATTATCGTTCTCACACAAAATATATGGAACAATTTAGACATGAGTTGAAGGAAGCATATATTCCGGCTGAGGAAGCTGCCAAATAATTGGGCGAATGAAACAAAATTTGGTATGACAGAAAAGTAAGGGAGCATATTTTGGTTCCAGGTGAGAAAATACTGATACAATTGTTGGGCCTACCTAAATGAAAGAAAATAGCCAACCGTTGGAATCAGAACCTTATGAGGTGGTGGAAAAACTTCCAGGAATTACATCATATAAAGTAAAACCTGAAGGGACTGAGGGGCCGGTAAAAACTTATCATCAGAATTTGGGTCATCTAATGAGATTCTTTAACGAAGGACAAAGTCATGAGGAGGAAGATTCTAGTCAAGGATAATAGTAGTGACAGGCCTCGTAATCACTCCTTGCGTCTTTGTTTTCAACCTGGACTATTACCTTCTTTGCAACCACAACTTGATGATGTAGACTCTTCAGATGATCTGGCTAATGAGCATGGATTTTTCTACTATGATGTTGAGGAAATCCCATTAGTTAATGCAATGGACAAGCAGGAAGTTTTGGATGTATTTTCTCCAGAGTTAATTAACAAAACCATCCCAGTGTCTCAGATTGCCAAACAAGACATGAGGGTTTAGTGAGGTAGAAGAATGGTTGCCTTCTAAAGATAGAAACTGTAATGAGCAGAGGGAGTCTGAGTTAGGATTATCAGAGATAACTGGGGAAAGAGTTTAATCTAGGGTAAGACCCTAAAGGAACATACGCCCCCCCCTATCATTCTCACATATGATCATTTAGGTACTCCAACAGATAAATTTAGGGTGGTTAATTCTAATATAGTTTATTCTTGGCCTTATTTTGGGTATGATGTACTGCATGGATATGGTGTACCTGAACCATGTTTAGTTTAATTAGGATGTAACGGTATAGATATTTTGTTAGATTGGTGCTTTGTCATCTGAATACATATTTAGGCTAGGGGCCAAGGCACCAGGGGGAGAATGAAGCACCCTGATTAGTTATTACTAAAAAAAAACAAAAAAACCCAACAATTTGCTATACTATACACTATTCTAGGCTGTATATTATTGATATGTTACTGTAAATTAACATTATTAGTGTATTGTGATCATAAATTAGTAGTCTCACAGGGTATAAATAAAACCCCGCTGCAGTGGCCGTTAGCTTCCCGATCCCCCTCCAGTGCTGACTGACCATTTTCTCTGTGCTGCATAGAAGGGGTGTGTAATGGCGGTGGCTGGGAGACAGGATCAGTGCAGCCCATGTGGGCTGATATATCCAGTACATAGTGTGGTAGTCTGGACGATGAGCAGTGGCAGCGCAGCAGACGGTCCCCTAAGAGACAGGGCTGAAGTATAGTTAGATGACTCGGAATGGAGGAGGTGGCCTGAGGAGTCATCAGTCACAGGGCTGGAACTGGTCCTGGAGCTCCTAAGCCATTAGGGAGAAGTGGTGGTTTGAGCCTAGCCAATCTGTTGTGAGAGGCAGTGACCGAATACCAGGCAGAAGGCAGGTACGATTGCCGGATGCTGGGTTGTTTAAGAATTGATTGACTGCATGCATTCATTAGGAGTAGGAGCTTCTTAAAGTGGAAGGGATGAGCAGAGTTATAGCAAGTGTATTGCCCTTGTAATCCCTTGATAGGGTAATATAGAGGAACATTGCAAGGCTACTGCCAGGATTATTTGGTCTAAGAGGGGAATGGAAGCATAATCACTACTAATCATACTCTTCAGGCAAAAAGGAAATTTTGATATAACAGTTTCAGCTTGCACAGCTTATACCAGAAAGGCATAGTCCTGTACAGTATCTGTTAGAGGAGGGGGGAGAAAGGAACATTGGCAGATAGCTAAGCTACAGAGTTGAAAAAAAAGATATACAAATGGGCGCCAAACACTCTATTTATATATTCATAACTTGATGCTGCTCCCTTGTGAGGGGTAGTCTGCCCCTCTAATGGGTATATGGAAAAACAAAAGAAAGAGGCAGGGAGCGCACACAAGTTATGAACAACGATTCTCAATAGTCGTGTCTCCACTAATATATACACTGTGGTAATGAGGAAACAATTCAATCAAGCCAATGGTAATTGTATAAACATTGGTTAATTATAAATGCATAAAATAATTATTGGATAAAATCATAATTCCCTAATATAAAATGGTCACACATATAAGCTTATATGAAAAAGAGGGGGGGTGATGATGTAAAAAATTTTTTTAGATAAAATTGAAAAAGTAAAAAAAAAAAAAAAAAGGATATTAATAAACAGTTGAATGTCTCTCAAATGAGTAATTCGGAAACAAAAGTAAAAAGAGTCTTATTTGGCATAGCACAAATTACCTATATACCCTTTGTTGAAAATCCAATGTATTATGTCCAATAAAACTTTTATAACTAACATATAGTTAGTAATTGTGCTAAGAGCACCAATATGTAATTTTCCCTCCTCTTCAATCGGAATAGCCTGCTCCAGGGGTTTGCAACCATCCAGTATTGGTCTTTAATTTAATTTATTTATTTCGGAAGCAGGTTTATAATGTATTTTTAGACTGCTGCAGCAACCAAAAACGGACTTTAGTATGTTTGGAACCTGCGGCTGTGTCTGCTCCTTAGCATGCCGTCTCACCATTTAACATACCTGCATAGTCTACACATGTGATGGGGACTGGTGAGGATATTTTCAAATGTAATCGGCAGCCGCCTCGATCTGTGTCCAGTAGGTAAGTTTCTCACCAGTGAATGGGTATGCTTCGCAGCGTATTTGGAGCAGCTTGTACTGAGCGGTATAGTGATTGCCGGCAACCGGGCTAATTTTCTCCGCTCTGTTGCCGCAATACTGACCGTGATCCAGGGGAATAAAACAAACAGCTCCTCAGCACCTGACGCGTTTCTCGACCTCACTAGCTGGTTGTTTCTTCAGAGGAAAAAGGCATGAGTCTTTCCTAAGCTACAGAGTTGTATTTTATGGAAGGCATTTCCTAGTCCAAAATTAGTTGCATACCCACCAACCATTCCCTGGGGATATGAGTCATCTGGCATCCCTCTGTCTATTTGAATAGAACTGACTAAATATTTTTTCTTGGCAGTTCATTATTGCTTATATGGAGGAAAGTTAATGACATTGCCAAAGATATTACAGGAAGCTAAGGATACTATTTACAGAAATATTAAATTGACACTGATACACCTTTCAGACATACAGCAAAAACCTGGGTTTTTGGTCGTGAACGTGCATCAACCCAGGTTTTTGCTATGTGTGAACAGAAACGACCCAGGTCGAAGTTCTGGGTCCATGACCCTGCTTTATACCAGGGTTTTTCCCGGGTGTAACCCAGGTAGCCTCTAGTGTGAATGCATCCAACCCAGGTTTTTAGACCTGGGTTTTTAGAAAACCTTCTCATTGGCAGTTCCATGCACCTGCTGATGACATCAACTGCAGTCACCCAGACCACATGACTGGGGAGCAATTTAATTTAAGTGTGTATTATTTTTTGCTTAACTTTTTTTATTTGAATATGTTGTCTTTGTATAGACCACAACTTTCTAGAGGCTATATTCATAATTTCTTATATTGTAATGTAAACATTTGTTGGGATTCAATTTATTTACGCTAAGAATGCAAATTTTTATATTATGTCATTACTGTGAAAAAAAAAAAAATGTATCCCCTTTAAATCCACACCAAATTCCAGGGCAGATCCAGGTTTAGTGTGAACGTATCTGACCCTGGAGTTTCCCGGGTCTCAGGTGTAGTGTGAAAGGGGGTTTATTGACATACCGAGATTCCCGGGAATTTGGCCTGCCTCGGCCCCAGGTAACTGACCCTCCAATCGACCAGGGAATTTCCCAGGACTTAAGTCCTGAGAAATTACCCTGCTTATGTCTGAATGGTGCTACCTGGTAATTTCCCGGGTAGAAGCTGTAGTGTAAAAGGGGGGTCTCAACCAAATACCTGGGAATTTGCACAGGAGAAATTCCAGGGTCTGAGTAGGAAATTTCCCGGGTCGTATGTCTGAAAGGGGTATAAGGGGTATCACTATGCTTGGTGGCCATATGAAGAGCAGCTTGTAAATGTTGCTACATTACTAACAACCTCTTTGGATTTACACATATCAGTAACTTTTTATAAAGGAGTTATAGCGAAAATATTCATTAAATGAAAAAAGAATAAAGAATTCACAGCACAGGAGAATACCAGCTGTTTACATTCAGTAGATAGCGACCATTTGTGGATATTATATTCCCAGGAGTAAGGTCACATTATTTATAGAGGTTCAATATTGTGCACTGTTTAATTAATTTATTTTACTCTATGGCATATAAGGAGATAGATTTTATTTTTACAATTTTTATGGACAAATTTGAGTGAGTAATAGACATAACTTTTCATATCTATCTTTCTGTGATGCTGAGTGACCTCTGCAACAGTAAAGTTTGTTATAGTAGTAAATTACAACCTTATATGGTAATAATATATTATATTAATTTACTACAGTATTGGATGCCTAGAAATGTGTTAACTATTTGAATGAGAAAAAAACTCTTTCTGTCAGTAATATATGTTGTGTTAGGTGTGGAGATTCTAAGGAATTTACAAAGTTTTACTTTGAAAGATAAATAAAACCAGCAAAACCTGTATGTTCATTTACCTGTTGTTTTGGAATCAGAGAATGTGAGAGTAGAGTCTATAGAAAACCAAATAAGAAATTTGCAAATACAGAAATAAATAATAAAGCAACACTCACACTATTCTTTGGTAACTGAGATTTGGGGCCTCAATCAGAGGCGGTCGTAGGATGCAAGCGGTCGTTCTGAAACAGGGCGACCAATTGCATCCAGAAATGCCGCCTCCATGTCGGTCGTTAGGCTGTGGGTTAACACCCACAGTTCTAACGACCGACAAGGGTGATAGTCGCGATGGTCAAGACCTCCGTTTGACCAGGCCCGCCCCCGGCCCGCCCAGCAAACGGGGCGAGCTGTCACTCAACATCGACAGCTCGCCCTGTCTGCAACGAGACCCCTAACGACGGATCACCCGTCGTTAGCTGGGTCTCGTGCATGCGCACGACGGAGCCGGCTCCGTCGTGCGCATGTGCTGTGGGGCAACATCGAGTCGGTCATGAGCGTTCAGCGCTCACGACCGACTCTGAATGAGCTCCTTGGTCTTCCCAAGCAGGCCTAGGTTACATAACAATTGAGGCACTGAGGAGGCCGTTTCTGTTCCTCAACAGTTCCGTGACTAAAGGCCCCCATACATCAGAGATTGATTGCAGCAATCGTGCAATTTGCAATCGATTGTGTATAAAAATCTTTCCCTTTTTCAATCGATTGCAGATTGCAGAATTCCCACAATCGATTGAAAAAGGGAAAGCTTTTTATACACAATCGATTGCAAATTGCACAATTGCTGCAATCAATCTCTGATGTATGGGGGCCTTAACTGTGGGAAATCATGGACCGCGGAGCTCATCCTCTGTCCTGATTGGAGACAAGAAGCAGCTGCGGACGAGGAATGAAAGAAACCTGTGGATACGGTAAGTGTCACACTGATTTATTTAAGTATAAGCAGCTAGTGTAGCACATGTTTTGTACTTTTGCAAAGTAAGAGCCCTCAATACAGACTGTTGTAATAATAACAGTCTGTATTGAGACTAATTATTATTATTTTTTTTAATGAACTAGCAGGGACAGTGGTAAGGCAAACGCTGCCCCTGTGAGTTACTTCCCAAGTAATTTGGAGGTTTCCTCCGGGGGAATCTGACATTGCATATGCACACAGTGGGGCCCATTTATTATTGATCGCATTTTCAATGCGATCTGGGCACGATATTACCATCCATGATCGCATTGAAAAATTAAATCATATCACCTGAATGTACCATCCGGCACATGCAGGGACACGGGCTCTGAAAGGTACCTCTCTCTATGCGATGTGCCTGCAGTGGTCCCGGGGCTGTTGTGCATGTGCAGTCCCACTGACTGAACATGCATGATCGCCATTGTGGGGGGAGGGTTCCGGAGTAACCCTCTCCCAGCTAATTATGAAAAGTGTAGTCAGTCATGTAGTCAGATGGCATTAGCTGCGGGTGCCAATATCCGGATTGCATTGCATTCCGGAATTTGTTAAATCTGGCAGCATCACATGGGGGAAGCGGCTGCCTGTGGAAATGGAGGGATCGCGGCAGGTATCGGAGATGCCTGCTGCTGTCTCTCCTTCATACATCTAGTGGAAACCTAATATTGTAGTTAACCTCCGAAAACAGGTGGTGGCGGGGGTAAATAAGGGCAGTAGAGTGAAGCTTTGCCTAGGGCACCTAGAACCTAGCACCGGCCCTGGTCCCAACCAATCAAGTTTTCAATTCATCAACATCGCTCCCAACTGATCAAGTTCATCAATTCATTAATATTGGACTCATATCAATTAAGTTCTTCATTTCTTCAACATCAGTCTCACACCGATCAAGTTCATCAATTCTTCAACATCCGATTCAAATCTTCAACATTGATGTCAAACCTATCCAGCTCTCAATCCAGCATCACTGGTGTCAATCCAATTCTGCTAATTCATATAGTATTAACATCTCCAGTTCTCATTCCAGCCTGCTTCCATTCTTGTTCTCGCCTTCGGGCCCATCATCCTCTGCAGCTCCATTACCTCCTCACAGCAATACATGAGGAAATCCTGGCTCAAGCCAACTAAGTTTATTCACAACTCCCAAGTCTTCTCTTCAGCCTCCCACGCTTGTTCCAGCACAAACCAATCCTCAGACGTGACAATAGCTTGGAAAGCTTGGCTGCAGTTTCTAGAGGTGAACCCAGGTAAAACCAGCAGAGAGGCTCTCTCAGATTACATCTGGGGGAATTCAAGCTCAGGCCATTATAAGACATCCATGGCAGGAGCACTTGCAGGTATTTCCTTTTTTCTGAACTTAATAGGCTGAAATATGTCACTAAAGGACTTATTATTTCAAAGGCCCTGAAGGGCTGGGGCAGATGCCAAACTGTAAAGGAAGATGTAAGAAGGCCTACTGACCCACAAAGGTAAGCATGATATGGACGACCTCTAGGGTTGCTAGCAGCCCCTTCAAAATATCACTTTTACAGGTGAATTTTTCCTTCATCTACTTCAGGGTCTTTTGAATAGGAGAACTAGTGGCGTTTTCCAGGACATAAACAATCACAGGTATGCTATGCCCTAATGTGCTGAACAGGGAATCTGGGGTGCTATGCAAAATTCACTGATCTAAAATGGATCAGATGGGTAGAGGCCAGTGAATTTCCATGCCACATCATGAGAATAAGTTTATATGCCAATTCCGGCTGGCGACCCATTATGTATCTGTAAAGCAATCATGCAGGTCTCCCTGGTTAACGCACCACAATTGGGCTCCACTAACCAAATTTAAATTCTTAGCTGTGCTCAAAAAATGCATTTCTGATTTAGAGTTAGGAGCCATATCCTATAAAGTGAAAAGTTAATGTCGATTAACTTTTCTCACACTTTCAAGTTATTTGTCTATAGGCGCTCCCGTTTTTCACACAATCCTATTACTAAAGATGCAATGCGGCATTCGCCTAAGAACGGGCAATGGTGTAACCTGGGGACAGTACAGCAGAATTAAGAAAGAAATGCTATCCAATTAAAAGCATTTCCTCCACAAAGCAAAACAGGGGTTAAAGCATGAGACCCACTGATTCCACATAAAGTGCAGAATCAATGGGTTTTCTCAGCACCTTAATCCCCCACGTGGTACCTTTTCTCGCGGACTTTCCACCTCTAGTAAATGACACTGGCGTTAAACCTATTAATTGAATTGTCAGCCGCGGGTAATTAGTTGCGGGGTAAACCCTGCATCTAATTGGATTGCCCCCTACAGTTCAAATTACACTGAAGGTGGCGTTACTGCATATTGCTTCTTCTATATTTAAGAATAATAGTGGATTATTTTTCTTTGCTTAACTTCACAATGACCCAAATACCAGTTTCATAGCATATTGTATAAGATTAATTCCTAGGGTATGCAATCGAGAAGCCGGCTGACGTAAGCCCAACAGCCGGCTTCCCGGCTGCTTTATACCGGCGAGGGTTAATTGACAGGCGTCTAATTCTAGACGCCTGTCATTTTACCGACGCCGGGAGACCGGTGCCCGGCATCCGATCGAAGTGATGCCGGGCGCCGCTGCGGACAGCCGCGGGGGGGGGGGGGGTGAGGGTTAGGTTTAGGGCTCCCGGGGGGGACTTAGGGTTAGGCATCCCCTTGAGAGTTATGATTAGGCTAGGGGGAGGTTAGGGTTAGGCACCCTCGGGGGGGTCTTAGGGTTATGCATCCCCCTGTGAGACTTATGTTTAGGCGGCGGGTAAGGGGGGGTTAGGTTTAGGCACTTAGAGGGGGGATTAGGGTTAGGCACCCTGGGGAAGGTAGGGTTAGGCACCTCTAAGGAGGGTTAGGGGGATTAGGTTAGTTCATACTTACCTGCGGACGATCAGGATTTTCAGCCGTTTTCGGCCAGCCGCTATCGGGATTTGAACCGCCGGACTTGTGTCCGGTGGTAATTCATATGTATTCCATTCCTAGAGCCCAGAAGTAACTGAAAATAATTACTATTAAATTTGTATTTGTAAAGACAAAAATCTAGGTCCACATCTTGTTTGTAGCGGTACCTTCAAATCTTTTAAATATTTAGTTTTGTGTGTATTTCCTTTCTGTGACATTGATCAGAATGACATCTTTATAGTGTCCCCACTGCCTGTATCTATACTGTACCTTAGTGACAGGCAGCTTTCTTGTGGCCAAAAAGTAGAAAATGTTATTGCAAAATACATTGTACAACTACTGGAATATGCACTATACTTACTGACATTTGGATGATCCACTCCGGAAGAAGCCTGGAGAAGAGATGCAGCTGAGCACTTAGAGGGCGGGGCCAGGCTCTCTATGTCATTAGGAGCGTTGCTGTCACGGCAAAATGCAGTGCTTTATGTGTTAGCGAGTAGAGGGTGGGACTGAAATGACTCGATTTGTGTCATTTTAGCTCCACCCCTCCCTAGGGACCTGCGATTCCAGGCAATTATCTCCTTATCCTGTCCACTTCACTAGGAATTGAGCAGGTTACGGGAGTTCCACCCACTCTTCTGGGGGTGTGGGGGACTACCAATGAAATCGTAAGTCTCACATCATTTCTGGTAGAGTAGGTAATAGAGTAGGTGATATGCACCTAGGAGTTGATCCTATTTGGTGTGAGGGGGCAAGATTCCTCTTTGTATGAGAGTGGAAACGCCGGCAACAGCACAACAATTCACTCCCCTCATGGCCCAATCTCGTCCTGACTTGTATATAGTTGCACTTACTCATGCTAATAAGACTGAACCCTTAGCTGGGATGTACTAAGGAAAAATGTGGTAAAAACCCTGTTTTCGGGGGTTTTACCATATTTCCATATGTACTAAGCCCCAGCCGCCCTTTTATCGGTGCCGAGGGTAACACCAGAAAAACCTGGCTTTACCCTATAGAAGCCTATGGACTTCTTACCGCACTCCACTCCCGGCGATTCGCCAGGCGCCTCGCTGGCCCCCACTCACCTGCCCTCCATGGTCGCCGGCCGTGCTCCTCCTGGGTCCTCCGCCTCCTCCTAATCTTCTTCAGGGTGCAGGGAGGAGGAGGAGGAGCCCGGAGCTTCCTGCACAGGTGACCAGCAGGAAGCTCCCGGGGGTCAGAAGGGGCGGGGGGTCCCACGCAGACCCCATCACTCGGCATTGGCTGCTTCACAAAGGGCAGCTCTTATCGCAAGCGCTGTCCTTTGTGATACTAATTGCAAATGTTAGTACATATGTGATTAGTAAGGTTGCGGTGACTGGCGGAATGGTCACCGCAACCTTAGTACATCCCGGCCTTATGGTGCGTACACACTGGGCGATTAGGAAAGACTGCACGATTACGACATAGTAATCATTCAGTCATTCCTGATCCCCTGTAGTGCCTACACTGAACAATCAGTCGTTCAGTGTAGGCACCCGCCATCATTTCAGAACATGGCCAATCTGTCGTTATCGACAGATTGGGCTACATGTTCAGGCGACGGACAATGTCGGGAATGACCAGCGGGAGCGCGCATCGCTGGTTGTTCCTGTCATTATAGTGCACAATCTGTGCACGATTACTGAGCGATTGCACGATTATGATGTCGTAATCGTGCAATCGCTCAGTAAATCGCCTAGTGTGTATGCACCTTTAGAGTTAAAACAAAACAACCCCGCAGACAACATTTATTCAAAAGAAAAGTAATAGTTTAACCAGCACAGAATGCTAGGAATGGTCGGACATGTACAAATCTCAGTGGTATGAAAACAATAACAAGATACGGTCAGGTCATGCAGGCTTCAGTGACATCACCAAAACATCTGTCTTTCTTTAGAAAGTGCTATTGCTCAATATTTATCTCACCAGAGTATAAATAACATTCCAAGCTCCGGATATTCAATATCTGCAGAAAACCTCCCATGATGGTAAGTTCTTCTTTCTAAGTACTGACAGTTACATTTCACTTGTTATTAAATCTTTACATATGCAATGTTACAGTAGCAACTAGTAAGTAGTTAGAGCAGTACTAGATAAATGATAAGTAAAATCTGATTGGTTGCTACGGGCAACATCTTCACTTTTGTAAACCTACACTTTAGTAAATATCCTCCTAGGGGTAAGGTCTATGTATTATATCTAGATAGTAAATAGATGACATTGCAATAAACATTTGAAGAAAAAGCAGGACAGTGCGATACATTTAGGAGACGCCTTTGGGCAGAGGTATGGTACTACATTAGATTTAACTGGCACCGAATTTGGGCTGTCATTACTTTTGAAATGATGCAGAAATTTACAATTATGATGGTGCCCAGTTCAAGTGATAACATTAGCAGTTAATTCACTCTACACAGTGTTCATGAATTACTAACATAAGCACTGCTCCATGAAAATTCCTTAAGCTACATACATATGTAAAGATTTTCTGTCCAACCATCCAACTAGTTGATTGGTTGGAATGAAAATCTGGTAAGGTATGGGAGTAACTGATGATCAGCAATTTGCTCCTAAATGCCAGAAAACAGATGAAAATGGTCGTTCAGACAAGTTTGTTAAATGTTTGATCTAAACAATTTGTTCAAACAACAGTTTTTGTCCATTTTCCGGCGTTTGGGAGCAAATTGCTGATTGTGATTTGCTTTCATACCTTACCAGATTTTCATTCTAACCAATCAACTAGTTGGATGTTTGGACAGAAAATCTTTACGTGTGTATGCAGCTTATGAATAATTAAAAAAAAAAACAGAGAGACTACCAGTGAAGTGAGACACATTTGCTGTAAAATACATGAAATGTACAAAGAAGAGGGCACAGTTTCCTTGTTTATTTCAGTATAAAACAATACAATGTCTCATTCTGTGTCTCTGGCTGTGATACTACAGTAGTAATAATTTGATCTCAGACACCAATTGCTATGGTATTTGGAGTTTCATTGCAGATAAGTGAAATAATTTACACACTTAAATATCTCTTAAATATATATTTTTGTATTAATGAGTTATAAGAATTTTCACTCAAATAATGGGCCTGATTCAGCGATGTACGCACTGCTGATATTTACTCAGTTGAGCGATTATTAGTGAACTATGTATGCATCTAAGTCTCACTGTGCATATGTCCAGGTACATTACCGTAATCATTTGCAGAGGCTTTTACTTGCAATGTGATTGACAGACAGTATGCGTTTGGGTGGGGTAACGGGTAGTGGCGGCAAAAACGCATGCGTGTCGCGACCGTTATTGGGGCATGTCACAGCCTCCATCTGTGATCCCATACTCAATAAAAATGTCTCTGGCGTCTCAGTTCCTGCTGCCACTCTAAGTAGCCATAGGCACAGGCATCTTTATAATGGGTGCAAGGTGTGCTGGGCACACAGGCCCCTGGGTCCAGGGGGGCCCACACCGCACACCCTGCACCTATAGGTAACTATACTTACCTCTCCACTGATTCTCGAAGTACTGCTCCACAGCACCAGATCGGCGCTGCAGAGCAGCAAACACTCACTGGGAAAATGGCGGCTGACATTTTCCCTGTGATCTGCGCATGCGTAGATATGATGTCCCGGGAAAGTAGGCGCGGGTGCCATTTTCAAAGAGACCCACGCATGCGTAGTAGATTCTGGCATGAAGCCAGAATCTACATCACTTAGTGCAGCTAAGCCGCCGACAGAGAGGAGGGGGCGCAAACGGAGGCTGCGCACGGGCCCCCTCCTCTTTTAAAATGCCCCTGGCCATAGGGTTACTCAGAACTGGGATAATTGAATGCTCTGTGACCAATGCTGCTTCTCTGTGCGCAGATGCTTGGATTTGCAATGCCGGAGGTGGGCGTCTCAATACATTCCTCGGTGTCTGAGACATTTGCATGTTATTGCACAGTAGCTGCATACGGGATTGAGCTGCGATGGCATTAGCGTCATTAGATTTCTGTATCAGGCCCAATATTTGGAATTGTTACATGAGTAATATCACAAGTGATCTGCTTATCTTTAGACAATATAAAAGGTGAAAAGGGAAGCTCTTCCGCAAAGAATAACAATAATTACTTACATTTCCTATCACAGACACTATCAAAATTAATATTAATACAATGACAATTGGGAGGTGCACCCAGGAATATATATGATGATGATGATAATATATGTGTTATAGATAGGGATGCTGTGTTAGTAGATTATGTCATGTTAATATAAGTCACTGCCTAAAGTACTACTGTGTTATCCAAATATTGCTGCCGTTACTATTTATATTAGGAGATCAATAAAGATTAATATGATATTTACTATTTTTATACTACAATACTATTTACCTAATTATTATGGTGTTTAGAACAATCAATCTATTTACAGGATAGATTAATATTCCAAGTATTGCCAATATATTAATTACTGGTATCACACTATTATTTAAGTGCAGGGATAGAAGGGGTTAACTACTGAGTGTTCGTTATATACCTGACGATCCCGACTTACTCTTAAGGTGCATACACACTAGACGATATGCTCCCTGAGCGATATCGTCTAGTGTGTCTCCGGCAGGCTGTGCTCAATGTCGTTCATGACATTGAACACAGCCGCTGAATGATATCATTAGCGATATCGTTCAGCCCGGGCTCTCTCACCCATTCCCTGACATGCAGCAACCTGACGAGGTCGTCAGGTTGGCCTGCATGTCAGCGCGATGAACGATGATGACGAACGACCCGCGGGAACGCGCGTCGTCGTCATCGTTCATCTTTTTTGTGTTAAAAATGAACGATAAAGTGGACGACTGAACGATAACGATATCGTTATCGTTCAGTCGTCCACTTTAATTGCCCAGTGTGTACGCACCATTACTACATTACATTATACTAAATGCGATTCTAACCAATGAGAACACAGAGAGTTGCAGCCGATAGGCTGGAAATCCTTTCAATCATTTCTGCATAGTTCCACTTCATTAACTGAAGCTTTAACCAATAGGAGCGCTGATAGACATAGCTGATTGGTGGAGAGTCCTGCCAATATACTTAGGATAATGCTGATTGGACAGCGATGAGGATATAGTTTTCCTACAGCCTGATGGACGGGTTGTTCCTATGATTAAGCATACTAGCGAAATGCACGTCAGGAGACACGTGGTGCACGCTGCATAGTGTGTACTATGTATGTGTTTGTTTTTATATGTGTCATACCAATGTAAAATCTATATGTATATGAAGGGTGTCTGTTAGACGCTGGCACTTAGAGAGCAGAACTCTGGGCTCCAACATAGGCTATGCACATTAACGTGGACAATTGTTACAATGTGTCAATAAACTTAGCAACATAATTATTATATGGCTGGTGCACCAGTTATGCCTGCATAACCATCTAGAGATAGGCTCAATACCTATACTGATATGTTTAGTTCTCTTGATAATTGAATATTTATGAGAAGAACATTATTCAGTGCCTACAATCATATTTCAGTAGTAGGCACACTACATAACCAAGTCTGTACAGCAAATGATGCTAGTCTGCCTAGGTTATTATTTATTTAATGGACATGGATGATTAGTGCAATCAGTATCCATTATACTATCAGTAGTGCCTTTCTGTATTGGATTTAGTCCTCCACCCATTATGAGAGATTAACAATAATTGCCCAGTTAAGCACGTAATATAGTCTATTTTTGCAAATACACTAATTAGCTTATCTACGCACTATAGAGGAGAACCATTATTATTAGGTTCACAGGGGCATTCAGCATTATTTATCAGTGTATTTCTGTACCCAGAAACGCTGTGCTGCTGAGACATCTATCGTATCAAATCCATCAGCGTCTAATCATTTCTATCAGCAATTGTTGTCTAAGAATTTATGTACACCTACCACTTCTTAGAAGTGTATCTAATATGTGTCACAGTGCTCTGTGTATTATAAACACATTTACTGATGCTGGCTTGTATAGCAGCAAACACTGTGTCTAATACCTCTTTTCCACCAAAAACCCAGGTCCGACCTGGGTTTTTGGACATGGTTCCAACCCTGGTCAGACCCAGGTCAGACCCATTTACACTGCAGCTTGGGATCTGGGTTACTCCCAGGTCAGCCCTGTTCACACTGAACTCAGGTCTGCCCTGCTAAACCTGTGAGGTCATAAAAAGTGGGAGGTGAATGGCCCACAACCACCTATCAGCTCATTTTAGGCATGACCCAGGTCAGATAACCCGGGTTGAACCGTTTACACTGCACCATTATCCAGGTCCATCCTGGGTCCAACCCTGGTAGCTACCTCGGTTGGATTGCTGGGTCACTTGACCTGGGTTATTTTTCAGGGACCCTTTTACACTGAGCTGGGACCCGGGTAGACCCAGCAAAAACCCAGGTTTTTGCTCTGGTGTAAAAGGGGTATAATATGAACAACTAATTGAGGACTCAACCAGTAATCACATATACCAGAATCTAATTTGGTTGGTACATGTAATGGATATTTTTTAAGTGATTTGGATTTATTATCTACTTTTGGGATATAAAGCAATTCCCCATAATTGTTCATATTAACACTGCATGTGGTATGTGTGTACAAGCTATCAAGTGAGAGATGATAACTGATGGATAAATAAATATCCCGATTATGTGCTTTTGGTGGTGAGATTTACAATACAATTAATAAGGGCTATCGGTATTTGGTGAGCCTCTCAATAAATCCTTGATGTATATTATCTGCATATAGAAATTAAATTGGCAACATATGTCCCTGGTCTACAGACACCCGTGAGTTATGAATAACATGACAATGTTATTAGTTAACAAATGAGAGTAGATGTGAAATTGTGAATGACACAAAAATAATTTTTATAATATATGTTTTGTGTTTACTATAAAATATAAATTTAAACATAATATCTCGCTAATTCATTTTAAGGACCTATTAAAGTTTATATTTTAGATTAATCAGTGCTATTGTATTGCTGTTAGTGGATTTATAAATATTATGAAATTCATCATAACATTTATTTGTTTTGCGAGTGCCCCAATATAGGAATACTTTTTTCTTTTGTGTTTTCGAACATAATAAAAGGTGCCTGATCCCAACAAGTAGAAGCAGGTGACAAATAATTTTCCTCTTTGATGCACACAGATTTATCTTGACCACCGCGATGCAAAAATACTGTATATCCTGGAAGTTAACCAATTTACTAATTATTTCCCCATTCTTTGTTAATAACAATGTCATCTTTCTGCTAGCACCAGTTCAGGTTAAATAACGTTTCTGGGGAACCCTCTTTTTTTCTGAATTCCCCATTTAAGCATTACCACTAAATCATCTCAAACCAGCAATCAATACTCATTACATGCACTCTACGTTAGAATGCTACTGGTGGAGCAGTAAAGCTACACCTTACCGTGATTAGACGCATTAACGTAACAGCAAATTTAGATTGACCTAGCACAGTCCACCAAGTTCAGGGTACTGACCACAGTTTGCCACCAGCACACATCCCAGGGTTAACAGATATGAGCATATACCTTAAGGGTGGGCACACACCTAAACGACCGGCAATCGTGCCGATGTCCAGGGTGATTTCCCTTCACCCTGGACATTGCATGATTGCCGGTACACACTGCACGATTTAATGAACGACAGTACGATTACTTGTTCCATCCTTCATTAATATGTATGGCGCCGCATGCGATATCATGTGATTGGCTGTGCAGCACATCCAATCACACGATAACGCATGTGACCAGCGGGAGCGCGCAATAGTGCATACACACTAGGCAATATACACGATTTGTTGCGCCGATACGCCAAATTGTGCCGATATCATCCCGGTGTGTATGCACCCTAACTTTGCATGCATTGCATAGCAGATGTCAGCTGGCTGGAAAGAACATACACTAACAAAATCAGATAACAGTTCCTTAAACCTCAGTGTAAGTAAATAGCACAGTGAATAGCAATAAATTCAAAACAGAAGCTATCCTTTCTTTGGGAGCATTGTGGTGAGATTTAGCCTTATGTGAAAGTCCAATAGGAAATTTTATCATAGACATTTAGGGGTATATTTACTAAAGTGCGGGTTTACAAAAGTGGAGTTGTTGCCCATAGCAACCAATCAGGTTCTACTTATCATTTATCTAGTACCTTCTAAAAATGATAACTAGAATCTGATTGGTTGCTATGGGCAACATCTTCACTTTTGTAAAGTGTGCTGCAAATAAAATAACTAGCAGTCCTTTTGAGGCATCCTATGCAAGTTCAGTAGCAGACGGGAGCATAACATGCAATTTATGGTGGATAAAACCAACCAGCGGTCCTTTTGCTGACATCACAGGAAAATTCACCATTAACTTTAAGCAGGAAAACATAATTTATACTATAAACAGCAGATAGTAATTTCTTACAAGCACAGGCTTTTCGCTCAGAGTGACAAGTAGCCTTCCTTTTAAAAACAGCATAGGGAGGGCAAAGCATTCAGTCTATAGAGGGCAGGTAGCATTCTCCTACAGGTATCCTTGGGAACTTCAACATACAAGGGCAAACATACTTGGAAGCATTAGCATCCTTAGAGGCAAGAGCACTTGGCAGCAGATGTCCCACCTTCCGGGGCAGCCAACACTGAGTAGGGGCCCCACTAAAAGGTAAATGTACTCTCCTTCTCCCACTACAACTAAAGAAGGGGTTTCACAGTTGATCTCACCGACCACAATAGCCTATGTCCTTCATCCTCGCAGCACTAAATTCCCTGGTGAATGGGGTACTCTGCAAGGGGCCATCCTGTCTAGGTCTTCTCCAGCTGCGGCTCCCTGACAGTCAGAACAGAACATGCAGGAACTAGTAGTGTCCACCACCCATAGAGGGGGTTTAGACAATATGCTCCACAGTTGATTCTCTGGTTGTTCTCCAGACCCAGGCCCTTGTATAATCTGCCAGACATCATCCCTGCAGACTGCACCCACTACTGATCCCTGAATTCCCGGTCTACAGCTGCTGGAACACAGTAGGTGCCATCCTCCAAGTCCCCTGCCGGCTCAAACAAGCCCTTCCCTGGGCTACATGGCTGATGCTGCTGCACAACTCTCTCCCATCTGTGTACTTTACACTGGGATGCTGATTGTATTCACCCAACTCAGCACCACCTCCACTAGCAGACTACTTCCTATAGTCCCACTTCCCCAGGAAGCAAGGGACCCTATTCAGACTTCAGCCCTACATGTCCCTCAATCAGCAGGGACACAAGAAGCTGCTGGGGCCCTTATTAAAGTCTTCTCCCCTGTGACTGATGTAGCTGACACAGGCTGACTGAAGAGAACACTGAAAGTTCACAGAAGCCATGTTTCATTGACAGAGCTGCTCTGTGCCTCAGCTTAGCCTTGTAAATAAACAGTGGTACCCCAGATTTTAGGGTACCACACATGGATACGAAGGGCAGGGTGCCCTGCAGTGTGCCAGTGCCAGGCAGCTTGCTCTCATCATTTCTCCCTATAGACTGTGACTTTGTATAGACTATAGATGCATCTAGCACACTTTGCATTGTACGTGTACACACAGGACAGGATGTTTTAAGCAGCAAAATGTGGTCAAACCTCCAAAAACTGCAGTTTTCTGAGGTTTTCCACCATATATATGATTGCTCATGTACTAAAAATAGCCCGCAGCAGATGTCGGGGATACTGTACTACTGTATATGCTGCAGACGTGTGGCCATAGAATTCTATGTGGCTGCGATGTGCCCTTATGCATCAAGCTCCAGAAAGCAAAACTTTCTGGAGCTTGAGTGCGATGGGCAATGCCATCGATAGATATCGTTGCCTATAGAAGCGTAAGGGGTCCACTCTGCAGAAATCCTTGGAGCATATGGTAATGGACAGTTATAAAACCCGGAAGTTATAACAGTGCATGGGAGAGCTATTATCAGGACAGCTGTCCCTGGTGTAGGTAACCATGCATACAGCATTAATAAACTCCCTGTATGCATGGCCAGAAGGGACGGGATGTAAAAGATACACCCTGTCTACAGTGGCTACATAACCATAAATATCATATATATCAGCTTCTTCTCTGTGAGTGTAACAAAAAGGAATAAGAAATATAGAAATTTGAATAAACCATGTGACCACCAAACAAACAAACAGCACATCTGTAAAGGGGAGGAATTGGGACCAAAAAGGGGAGGTGCCAGGACAGGTAAGAGGAGGAGTCAGGATGGCTGCTCTTAACTATCTCTTTTACACTGCACTTTTCTTACTATGGCGGTGCCCTGGGGCAGCTTAGCTGTGCTAGTTTGGGGGTGTCCTGCACTCTGGATTTGAACCCTAGTATGTTAGGGACCTACCCTAAAGAGGTTACCTGGATATGGTGGGTAGGCCCATAACCTTGGCCATGATTATGCTAAAAACCTCTATTGATTGCAAAATTTTATTGCATTTATATATTATTAGTAATTTGGAGTTGTGCACCTGAGATTTGTATGTTTCTGTGCCTGCAATTAGTCTCATCAGGTAGCACCTCCCATTATATATACTCAAGGTGTGCAGTCAAGGAACCTTTCCAATATAAGTAACTTTTACCCCTACCCTTCTCTAACCGTGCCTAACCCTAACCTCCCCCCTAGTGCTTAAACCTAACCTCCCCCTCACTGCACCGTAAGCCGAACACTCCCTCCCTAGTGACTAAACCTAACCTCCCTCTACCCACATCCTAAACCTAACCCTCTCCCCTAGTGCCTAACCCCAACCCTCCCTAATGCCTAACCATAACCTCCCCCTAATGCCCAATACTTACCTTCGGGATACCAGAGGTCAAGATTCTGGTGCCGGGATCCCGAAGCTGTCGGGATTTTGGCGCCAGTATTTCGGCTGTTGGCATCCCGCCGACAGGGATTCTGACTACATCCCGTATTTGCACCCCTTGTATTGCAACATGGTTTGTCGAGGTGCAAGTTACTCGTTTGCTTTGCCCCCCAACTCTGCATCAGCCTCATTATCTACGCAATTACCACATTTCTGATAAATAAAACTTTTATAATTAAAAAGAGCAGATAAGTTACCATTTTATAAGGCAAATGTGAAGAGAGATTTTAGTTATATTACTAGCTAAAGTGCTGTAGCCAGCATTGCCAGGGTTTAAATCTTCAAGTTATTAAGTTTTATTAATCTCTCCAAGTTCCTTGACAACTTTGCTTCCTGGCTCCCTCACTTTCTCTCCTCAGACCTTCCCTCCATTATCCTAGGTGACTTCAATATTCCAATTGATATCGCCACAGAATCCTCTGCCTCCAAACTCCTCTCCCTCACATCGTCTCTCCCAATGGACCTCTTCACCCTCCCATGTGAGTGGCCATGTGCTTGATCTGGTCTTCACTCACCATTGTGATATTTCTGACCACCTCAATTCCCCATTCCCCCTCTCTGACCATCACCTTCTCTCTTTTAACCTGTCCCTCTCTCCTTCCCCTCCTCTACCTCCAAAAGCCTCCATTACTAAGCGTAACATTGACGCTATCGACACAGGTTCCTTTTCTTCCCTGCTTGACTCACTTCTCTCCCCTATCCTCTCTCTCCTGCCCTGAAAAAGCCACTTCCCTATACAATGTCTCCCTTACTTTTGCTCTGGACTCTGTTGCTCCGGCGATCACTACTCACACTCGCAGATCTACTCCTCAACCCTGGCATTCCAAATGCACCAGATACCTGCAAAAATGTTCTCGAACTGCCGAGCGACAGTGGAGAAGATCACACTCTAAGACAGATTTTCTCCTTTTCAAATTTATACTCTCATCTTATAGTGCTGCGCTCTCCCTCTCTAAACAGTCATACTTTAAGAACCTCATCTCCTCTCAGTCCTCTGATCCCCAGCGTCTCTTCACCACTTTCAACTCCCTCCTTCGCCCACCCCCTCCTCGTCTCCCCTCCTTTCTCACTGCCCTTGACTTTGCTACCTACTTTACATCTAAAATTGATTCCATACGTCAGGACATCATATTCAACCAGTCCCCCAGCTCTCCACCTCCTCCTTTCCCAAATCACCCCTCCCCATCAACTTTACCAACTCTAAAATCCTTCTCCCCTGTATCTGGAGAGGAAGTCATGGCCCTCATCCGGTCCTCCCCCCCTTCCACCTCCCCCCTTGATCCTATCCGCTCCAGCCTCCTCCGCTTCCTCTCTCTCTCTGCCTGCTCCCATCTTGCCCACCTCATTAACCTCTCCCTCTCATCAGGCACGGTTCCTTCTGCATTCAAGCATGTCCTTGTCTCCCCCTTTCTTAAAAAATCTACCCTTGATCCTAACCTTCTTTCTAACTACCGACCCATCTCTCTCCTCCCCTTTGCCTCCAAACTGCTTGAGTGGATTGTCTACAACCGCCTTACCAATTTTCTTTCCTCCCACTCCCTCCTTGACCCTTTTCAGTCTGGCTTCCATTCTCTCCACTCCACTGAAACTGCCCTCACAAAAGTCAGCAACGACCTCCTTGCTGCCAAATCCCAAGGCCACTACTCTCTTCTCATTCTCCTTGATCTATCTGCTGCTTTTGACACTGTGGACCAACCTCTCCTGCTGAATATCCTTCACTCCCTTGGTCTATGTGAAACTGCCCTCTCCTGTCTGTCATCCTACCTTTCTGACCAATCTTTCTCAGTTTCCTCTCATGACTCATTTCCCCCCCACAGCCTCTTACAGTAAGTGTTCCCCAAGGTTCTGTTCTATTCTCCCTCTATACTTCCTCTCTAGGTGAACTCATCAGCTCTTTTGACCTCCATTATCATCTCTATGCTGATGATACTCAAATCTACCTTTCCTCCCCTGATCTCTCCCCCTCTCTTCTGACATATCTCCAACTGTCTCTCTGCTATCTCTTCTTGGATGTCCCAGCAATTTCTTAAACTTAATATGTCTAAGACAGAGCTGATCATCTTCCCACCCTCCCACATCACCTCACTTCCCACTATTTCTTTATCAATTGATGGAATAACTATCTCATCTAGTCCCAAAGTGCGCTGTCTTGGAGTTATCCTGGACTCATCCCTCTCCTTCAAACCACATATCCAGAACCTTTCACAGTCCTGTCGTTTCCATCTCAAAAATATTTCTAAGATCAGACCCTATCTCACCCAGGATGCTACTAAAACACTCATACACTCACTGATCATCTCCAGATTGGACTATTGTAACATCCTCCTATCTGGCCTCCCCAAATCCCATCTCTCTCCTCTCCAGTCTATCCTTAATGCTGCTGCACGGCTTATCTTCCTCTCCAAATGCTCTACATCTGCCTCCCCTCTACTACAAGCACTCCACTGGCTCCCCTTCCCTTTTAGAACCCAATTTAAGGTTCTCACGCTCGCTCACAAAGCCCTCACCCAATCTTCTCCCATATACATCTCTGATCTCATCTCCCTTCACGCTCCTCTCTGCCCTCTTCATTCAACTAATGAACACTGCCTTTCATGCCAGCTGATTACTTCCTCCCACTCCCACCTCCAAGATTTTGCCCGCACTGCTCCCCACCTCTGGAACTCTCTCCCACTCCCCATCAGACTCTCCACCTCTTTGCAATCCTTCAAGAGCCAGTACTTCATCAAAGCCTTCCAGCTATCATTCTAACTCCTAGCTACATGCTCCTTCCTCCCCATTTACCCCATCTGTGTCAACCCAGTTTGTCTTCCCCCACCTTTTTAGAATGTAAGCTCTCACGAGCAGGGCCATCTACCCTCTTGTGCTTCTCCTTATTATAGTGTAATTTACTTCTTACTCACCACTAGGGCACCTAACACTTGGTTGCTTATGCTCTGTTACTTATCTTGGTGATATGGTCGCTAATGTAGCAATATATAGTATCCATGTCCTGTATTGTATTGTTCTGTAAGTCACTTGTCTACAATTTGTTTATGTACTTTGTAAGGCGCTGTGGAACACTTTTGGTGCCATATAAATAAATGATAATAATAATAATTATGTCAGTGGTTCCCAAACTTTTTCGAATCACAGTACCATTTTTTCCATGGCACCTGTGGGCCAAAAGTTTCTTATTGAGAAATTCAGCAAACATTAAAGTAAGTCAATTGTGCTTATATGTTCACACGGGATGCAGTCAGGATACCGGCGGGAGCTATTCCGCCCGACAAAATCCCGACACTGACATCCCAACATGTGACTAAAGATAGGCGTCAAAATCCCGACACCTATCATTAGCCCCACTACAAATTCCCGACACCTGGCATACCAAATGAAGGTAAGCCGGGTGTCTTACCATTTAGTTGTGGGGGGGAAGGATTAGGTTTAGGGACCCCGAGGGGGACTTAGGGTCAGACCCCCCCGGAGGGTTAGGGTAGGGGATGGGGGTTAGGGTTAAGCACCACTAGGGAGGGTTAGGGTTAGGCTCCCCCCCTGGGAGGGTTAGGTTTAGGGTGCTGGGATGTAGGGTTAGCTTTAGGCACTAATGGGGGGAGGTTAGGGTTAGGCACCCCCTTGGAGGGTTAGGTTTATTGTGCGGGGAGGGAGGGTTAGATTTTGGCACTAAAATGGGGAGGTTAGGGTTAGGCACTAGGGGGGAGGTTAGGGTTAGGCACCACTAAGGGAGGGTTAGGGTTAGGGTAGGGAGAGGAGAGGGTTAGGGTACTTACCTGCTGCAGTCGGGATTTTGATCCGTCAGCTAAACAGCCGCCGGCATTAGATACCGATTCCGTCCACACGATACTAGGCAGCGCAGCACCAAGGCAGCCGTCTATGGCACCATCATCTCCCTTCATCCACCTTCATCTATGATAACAAATCACCCTCCGACGCTGTTATGACACAGAAAATGGCAGATGAACTGAATAATTTTTCTCTAGGGTTGAAAAGTCTGATCCTGTTCTGTGTACCAGTTCTGATCATACTGTCCCATTAAGGGAATACCTTTCAAGTTCCTTACCTGGGCCAGAAAGGGTTGCACCTGTGTTGCAGGTCAGACAAGAGGAGGTGGCTAAACTGTTCAGAGGGTTGAGATCCAGGAAGTTACCTGGTCTGGACGGTGTATCTACTTCCATTTTGAAAACCTGTGCTGAACAGTTTACCCCCATTTTTTTACAAAGATCTTAAACAGCTATTTGGAATTGTGTGTGGTCCCTTCTTGCTTTAAGTGCTCCACAATTGTTGTGGTACCTAAGAAATCTACTATTGCAGGCCTGAATGACTACAGACCGATTGCATTAATGTCTGTGGTCATGAAAACATTTGAACGCTTGGTGTTGAACCATCTGAAGGCAGCAGTTACCCTCTTGGACTTCTTGCAATTTGCCTACTGGGAAAATAGATTGGTGGAGGATGCAGTCAATATGGGAATGCACTACATTTT
Source organism: Taudactylus pleione (assembly GCA_031769625.1). Lineage (NCBI taxonomy): Eukaryota > Metazoa > Chordata > Amphibia > Anura > Myobatrachidae > Taudactylus > Taudactylus pleione. The sequence continues at coordinate 43,522,906 of JAUIMM010000015.1, read as the reverse complement.
ACAACATCTTGGTCTGCTAGGTACCTATGTGACGGTCCTGTTCAGTTCGGTGTTTAATACAATCGACTTCAGTTCGGTGTTTAATACAATCATTCCAGGGACATTGTATACTAAATTGGTTGATTTGGGAGTTCCAGTGCAGTAGCGCACTCGGGGGGGTTCTGATTACCCAGAAACTAAAAACAGATCAAATTTTTAGAGACGGAGACAGCCTTGTCTCTGTCTCTGCAATAGCCGCAGGCCACCCACCAGGATCAAAGCTGCCTGGGCACTGCTTTACAGTCCTCCTAGATGGACCGTGGGAGAAGAAGGCTCACCCAGCAGCCCTGCACCCAGAAGAAGGAGCACAGCAGAGCAGAGGTGGACACCCTAATTGCGACTGTGCCACCTCTCTATGGGGAAGCAGTGGAGTACCTCTCGGAAGGTGCACTTCACCTTGGATGTCATAGGCACTGTTTAATGATTGGTTGCACCTGGGCATCATCATCCAAAGGGGGTGTTCTAAAATGACACCCCAGCGTAGTGACAGACAGCGTGTACAGGCAGCAAGGGCAGCTAAGGCAGCAAATTCAAAAGTGCAGTGTGTTCCTGTGACTGATGCAGTAGCACAGGCAGCCTGCGTTCCTTACCCTTCACTGCTCCAGGGTCCCGTACAGCCTGGCAAGCTGATTCGTCAATGCTTGGATGCAGGAAGTAAGTCATTTGTACAGAGAGGTATGTGACAGGGTATGTATGCTGCATGCTGTGTGTGACAGGGTGTGTGTGCTGCTGCTGTGTGTGACAGGGTGTGTGTGCTGCTGTGTATGACAGTGTATGTGCTGCTGCTGTGTGTGACAGGGTGTGTGCTGCTGTGTATGACAGTATATGTGCTGCTGCTGCTGCTGTGTGTGTGCTGCTATGTATGACAATGTATGTGCTGCTGCTGTATGTGATAGGGTGTGTGTGCATGCTGCTGTGTATGACAGTATATGTGCTGCTGCTGTGTGTGTGTGCTGCTGTGTATGACAATGTATATGCTGCTGCTGTGTGTGACAGGGTGTGTGTGTGGTGCTGTGTATGACAGTGTATGTGCTGCTGCTGTGTGTGATAGAGTGTGTTCTGCTGCTGTATGTGACAGGGAAAGGAATGAATGGGAAATATAATTGCTTTGTTGTTTACGTGCTGTAATACCCTCCTGCCTGGAGTCCAAGATAGCCACTCTCTCTGTTTATGTGCTGCTGGGGTTACTCTATATATATATATATATATATATAAATATATATATATATATAAAATATATGTTTATTTATTTATATAATATATTTAATTGTTTATATATATATATGTATTTGTGTGTTTTTTTTTTAAATCAACCGTTTGGAAACTCCCCTTTAAAATTCCTGCATTTGCCCCTTCAGTATCTACTTGTACATGAATCATAGATTTTTTGGTGGACAGGAGGCAGTGTGTTTACTTCAAGTGTACGAAAGATCAGCATGGGGTCACCTCAGGGCTGTGTTCTTTCCCCCTTACTTGCTCTTTGTACACAAATGACTGCATCTCTAGTGACCCATCAGTGAAAATATTGAAATTTGCCGATGACACTACGATTATCGGTTTGATCAGTGATTGAGTTAAATTCACTTAAAACTGGAGATGTGCACTGACCCCCGTGTTTTGGTTTTGGTTTTGGATCTGGATTGGTTTTGCCAAAACCTCACCTCCGTGTTTTGTTTTTTCGGTTTTGGATCTGGATTTTTTTTAAAAAAATCTTAAAAACAGCTAAAATCACATAAAATTGTCCTTTTCTTGTTCCTACAGTATTATTAACCTCAATAACATTAATTTCCACTCATTTCCAGTCAATTTTGATCACCTCACAGCTCACGATATTGATATTTTACATCTAGTTTAGGCCCAAAATTTGAACCAAGATAGCTGGCTGACTATGCTAAGCTGCAGCAGTGGGTGGCACAAATACATGGCAGTTCAACGTCAAACATGGCACATCAGGAAACACTTTTATTATTCAAGAGAGGCCCGAGGGAGTTGGAGTATGTATGTAGTTGAAGGTAGGGCAGGGACAGGAAGGGTTGATTGGTAGTAAATTTAATTTAGTTTTTTGATTCCAAAGAAAATTTATGAGGGAGAAGGGGAGGGGAGGAGGCTTTTACAAAAAAATGTGATACATTTACATCAGTCTTTGCCACAGAAGAATCCTTGAGCATGGCTGCTGCTGCTGGGAGTTGATTTTCTTATCCCAGAAGGGGACCAGGAAGAGTGTTTCCAAAAAAAAAAATAAACAACTGACTTAAATAATCCTTTGCAAACCTTCTATAAATGCATTTCCCAACCTGTACAGGGATATAAAAAAATATAGCACAAGCACAGATATGTGGACAAGCAAAAGATCTATAAATTAAGGGCAGGGGTAGCCAACCCTGGTTCTTGAGAGCTACCAAAAGTGCATGTTTTCCAGGTCTCCCCACAGAATCACAACTATAATAATTAACTCCACCTGTGGATCTTTCTAAATGTTTTGGTGAGTAATGAATACACCTGTGCACCAGCTAGGTCATCTGGAAAACGTGAGCTCTCGAGGACTGAGGTTGGCTACCCTTGATTTAAGGCCTTATGTTGTGTCTTTCTTGAGAATCCTGCGCCTGCTTCTGTGGCTAGGAGAGGATTTTCATCCCAGAAGGGAACCATGAAGCATGCTTCCAAACAAAACAATTGACTTAAATGATCCTTTGCAAACCTTCTGTAAAGGCATTTTCCAACCTGTACAGGGACATTAAAAAAAACAGATTTAGTTAGTGGCCTTCAAACTGCCATTGTTCCCACTGTCCACTTAACCATATCAGATATGTGAACAAGCGGAATTAAATGCAACATTAAATACAACATTTCAGATTTAAGGTTTAAGTCTTACATTGTGTCTTTCTTGGGAATTCTTTCTTGAGCGCCATGCCTGCTTGCTGGGAGTGGATTTTTTTCATCCCAGAAAGGGGACCAGGAACAGGAAGTGTGCTTTACAAAAATAGATAAACAACTGCCTTATATAATCCTTTGCAAACCTTCTGTTCTGTAAAGGAATTCCCCAACCTGTACAGGGACATTAAAAAAAACAGAGTTATTTAGTGGCCTTCAAATTGCCGTGGTTCCCACTGTCCACTTCTTAGATATGTGAACAAGTGAAACAGAGCATTAAATGCAACATTTCATTTTAAGGCTTAAGTTTTACGTTGTGTCTGGAGATTATTTAGAAAGCAGAAAAAGAGCTCCACCACAAGTGGCAGATGACTAAACTCACACACAAATGTTTAATAGAAATAGATACACCACCAGATCAGATGTTTACCCTGGAGGTTCTGTCTGATTCATCATGGTGCCCCCAAGACCAAGATTGTGCAAATTCTGACAAAAGAGAGACTGACACCGTGGCTAAACATAAGAGTCACCTTTTGGATGTGAATTGTCTCATTTGCATGGGGAAAACCCAACCCTCAGATGAGATGGATCTCAGCCAGTGGACAACATTGAAATCACCATTAAAAAGTCACAATGGAAGACTACAGTGTGGAGAATCTTTCTTCACAGTCAAGAGAGGCCTCAGAGAACATGAAAAAAGATGCTCTAGGTGCTGAACTTCAAGGGATTTCTCCATCATGTTCTGCAGTGTGGAAAGGTTTCATCCACATGTTTTCTATAAAGTAGTTCTAAGTTATAGCCTTCAAAGTGTCTGGCTATAAAACCCACCTTTGCCAGGAATTACCAAAGATTATCACAAGCAAAGGATTCATCTGTCCAGAATCTGTCTTGGAATTCATGGATCGTATCTGGCCTGAATGCACTAAGACATCCAGTGATTCTGTGTTCTGTAGCCGACTTTATTCCTACCCAAATCGCAAACTGAAATACGGAATAGTGAGCACAGACAATATGGAGGCCTTTGTTATTTCGCTGCCTGCATGCCAACCAATACCTCCCAGACTACACCCACTGGGGGGACCAGGTCTTGATAATGACCATCCCCATCTGTTGCTAGGCCTTCTTCTTCCAAACCATCCTTCCTGTCCAAAAATGGTGAGCAGGGTACAGAAAGAGGAGCTAGATGTCCCCGATTACATTTTTTTCATCTATAATAGATGATGTGGAGAGAGAAGAGCTTCAGATGTTGGAACAGGGGCTCCCACCTATTTGGCTTCCCTCCAGAGAACAGAGCTCTGATCCTCAGGAAGTGTCTATGCCTGAGCTGATAGGTAGTCTCTGTCTGTTGGTAAACACCCTTCAGAAGATGGCAACCCCAAATAACAACAACTATAATAAATAATGTGTCCACTGATAACCAGACTGAACCCTTAACAGCAACATACCCCATATGGCCAATTCATAACATGACACCCAGTTTGCAGCCTCCTCTTCCTTATGACACTAATCCAGTCACCGTAGTTGATTAATCAGCCATGTGTGGTCTACCCAATTTTTGGCCTTCTACATTCTAACATCATAATAACACACTATAACACACTAGACTTATAATCTTTGCTTTTATTTATGTTTTTGAATCAAACAGTTTTAGAATTTAGGACATCCACTCTATATAGGTTTGTAAATAAATATAGGCTTTAGTTTTTTAGAGTATATAACTTTATAAGCTGTTAGGATAACATTTCTACTATGTTTAAGATTAAAAAAAAAACTTTTTGTAACCCAATAACTTTAAAAAAAAGTTTTCATTGCAATATTCATGCAGCCCCTTGACAGACAGCAGCACAGCACCCCTGCACCGCTACGCCGATGACATTGACAGCCAGTTGTGGCTGACCCGCACACAAAAAAAATTGTTTATTTATTTTTTGAGCAGCAGCACCTCGACAGACAGCAGCACAGCACCCCTGTGCACCTATGTCGATGACAGGTGTGGCTAACACGCCACATAAAAAAAGTGTTTATGTATTTATTTTTTTAACACTGGCATGAACCCCTGAAAAGAGGCAGCAGCCCCTTAACAGACAGCAGCACAGCACCCCTGCACTGATGAAGTGTGGCTAAGTTAACACTAATATTTATTTATTTTTTCAAACTGGGGGTGGGTGAAGAGCACCCCCTGGACAACACAGCACTACAGTCAGCCAGTCCCTATGGACAGGATAAGTACAACAACCAGCTCCTATGGACAGGACAATGACAGCCAGCTAGCCCCTATTGGCAGGACAACGATAGCCAGCCAGCCCCTATGGACACGACAACAGCCAGCCAGCCAGCCAGCCCCTCTATAGACAACAGCCAGCCAGTAACAAGTATTAAGTATTGACAATAACAACAGCACAGCACAGCTCCCAGCTCCCTCTCTCTTCACTCTCCACAGCCGGAATGAAAAATGGCGTCAAATCGCGAATGATGATGTTTTGCCTCGTTTTCAGATCCGAGTCAGGCGGGAAAACTCGAGTCAACTCGTATCTACCTTGGATCCCCAAAGTTCGGGTGGGTCCGATGATTGTTGAATTTAGGAAGCACTCGGTCGTAGTGTCTCCACTTACCATGGCCGATCACGTTGTAACTGAATCCTTTAAATTTTTGGGTTCAAAAATCTCGAAAGATCTGAAGTGGGTGTACAACATCAATGTAATTGTAAAGAAGGTGCAGTAGAGGTTGTATTTTTTGCAGCAGCTTAGAAAATTCAGTGTCCCGCTGAATGATGATTGTATTATATTTAGCAATAATTGAGTCTGTGTTATGCTCTTTGATTATTGTGTGGTTTGGCTCAGCTACTGAACAAGAAAAGGGCCAGGCTTCAAATAGTAGTTAGGACAGTGGAGAGGATAATAGGGGCTGAATTCCCCCCTGTGCTGGAGTTCAGGAAGCGGGCTAGGAATATTGTAGGAGATCTGTCTCATCCTGGTCATGGTATCTTTCAATTGTTACCGTCAGGTAGGCGATACAGAGCGCAGACTGTAAAGACATCTAGGCATTTAAATAGTTTCTTTCCTCGTGCAGTTTTTTGTTAAATATTTGAGTGTAGGAAAGTCGAATATGTATTTATTAGCATTTTTAAATTAGGATGTTTTATAATTAGAGAAGAATTTATGTTTATTTATGTATTATCTATGTATTGAAACTGCATGGTAAATGGATGTATTTCACATGTTTTGTTTTTTTGTGTACATACTTAGCTTGCAGTGAATCAGAGTTAACTTCCTTGTGTATGGTTGTGTCACGACCAGGGTTTCTCGGCATGGTGGTCGGCGGGTGTTACCTGTGAGGATGCTGTGACGGGGGGCATCTGGCGGTGGTGCTGGTGCCTGGCGGGGAGCATTGGCTGTGCGTGGACCTGTTTGGGCATATTGTCACTCTGTGCTGGGTAGGCCTGGCGGTGCTTCCATTCCGCTCCGGCATGGGTGCCACCATCTTGCTTTCAGCTATGTGACCTAGTAGGCCAATCCTGGCGTGTCACATGCTCACTCTCTGATGGCTTAGCACTGGGTATTTAGGGGAGTTCAGAGCTACCTTGCATTGCCAGTGCAACGTGTTTCTCAGCGCTAGCTGAGAGAGAGTTCCTGAGCTTGTCCACCTGCCTGTTGGATCTCTGCCTAAAGCCTGCTTTACCTGACCTGCTCCATACACTGCTGGAATCCCCTGCCTCCTCCTATTGCCTCTCCCTTGCCTGAGTACCTGTGTCAGCTGTTACCCTGCACCCTGCCTCCACTTGCTAATCCCCTGGACATTATCAATCCACTTTAGCCTGCAATTCACTTCAGTCTGCAAATCACTACAGCCTGCAATTCACTTCAAACCTGCAATTCATTACAGCCTCACAAGACCCGGATTACTGGGCTGCTCCTATCTGCCACTACCTGGACTTTTACTTATTGCTTCACCTCAATTTGCACTTTAGTGCCATCCCTGGACTTTATTTTCTCCCATTGTTCATGTCTGCCAAACCACTCATTAAAAGTTCCACGTTTTGTTTTAAATCTGCTTCTGTGTTTGCTCCAATCACCACCCCGGGCCCACAACAAAACCAGAACATCACAGATTGTACACTTGTCCAATAAAGTTGATTCTGATGTCACCCTTAAGTTCAGTTATGTGGTGGTTAACAGGGCTGTGCTTCTATTTGTCCACATATTTTTTGATTGACAGTCATTAGCAATGATTTTAAAGGATAATGGGAGACCTGCGCTACACTACTGCTGGTTCTTATGTATGGTTTGGTGCTTGCAGCTAATCTCAGTTTGGGCACCCAACCCAATTGTTGAACGTCTTATTAGGTAGTGGAGATCAGTGTTACACTTGCTTGTGAGCGGGTATATATGTGCTGTATAGTATTGATATGAGAGGGATTCTAGTCTGGTCGTGTGCACTAGTGTCCCTTTGCACTATGCACTAGTGCACTATGTACCACCTTTGATAAGAGGGGGCGATCGTAACAAACTTTTACTGCAGAAGGAGTGTCGCTGGATATATGATCTCCATACAATTTCACCTGGTGGATTAAATGAAGAACTTAATTTGAACTGCTTTTTATAACTAATTTCCATATATTCTGACATGCCTTTTTCCTATGCATCTTCGGGATTTCCTTGGATGTTTTTTGTTGTTATTGTGTAATCTGTGTGTGTTTGTCCTTGTAGCACCTTTATAGCCAGTCCTGAACTCATAGGCATCAATACAATACACTTATGGTAATTTAATACTGATATTATGTATCTAGATATAGCACAGTACAACCGGAATACTATTTCCGGTTGTTGAAACGCAAGCTCCGGTGGAACGCACGCGTCACTTCCGGCTTCTCGTTGGACGCGTGGTTCCACTCTCCGGAGGTTCCAGGTGAGAAGATCATGAACAGGTGAGAGTTGTTGATTGATGCAGTTTGCTTTCAGGTGCAGGTCGTCAGGGTGCTATAAGACATGAGGCCTTAGTGTATGTGGCAGTGCCCTTGGAAGAAGGTACCGGAGGGTACCGAAACAGCTGTCGGGCCGGGCCACACGTCATTGCTACAACGATGGTTCAACTAACGATGAGTATCATCCTGGAATTGCATTACTTGACTGCATGTCACTTTTTTTGGCTTATATGAACAGAAGTTTGTAGCTATTGGGCTGTGTACCTTTTGATGGTTTTTATGGATTAAAACTATTTTTTGCAAATGAAAAAGGTGTGCCGGTCGTCTGGTGTTCTGGACTTTTGAGACTAATAATATTTATGATCTGGCACCCTATGATCTTTTTATAAAACAGTAAGAGTGTGCAGGATTTGCTGATCTTTATATATATACATATATATATATATATATATATAGTAGATTTAAGGAACTACACTGTAAAGCAAGGCTTTGGTAATGTGAATGGAGCACATATATTTTAGGAAATGTATCAGTATAATGTGATGAATACCTCATTCAAATATTGTCAGGTTTAGGATTTTCATATATTTTTTAAATTTTACATTTTGTATATCATGTTAAAAGATTCAAAAATTCTAAAATATTTTTTGGCGACATAATTGCAATTGGACAAATTATTCATGTGCACATACACAGACAACCTAAGAAAGATGCAAGGAGGAAGCTAAAAGATTACTATCCAAACACTAAATATATGAAGGTTTAAAAACAGATCCAACTGGATTCTACAAAAGGAATTTAGGCTTGATTTACAAAGCAGTAGCTTTTGTATGCCGCTACCTCCTGGCAGGTTGCAGGGGACAATATAAAATGGTCCACGTTGTCAGTGTAAAAAAATATATGAGGTTCACAGTCAAATGAAATGATGTATAGTCTCAGAATTATGCCTTTTTTGTAGTTTAATAACTTATTCCAGGTTGTTCAAATTTCAGAAATATCTTGTGGCACTTGTGTTTGGTGCTGGAACCCTGGTGACTCTGTGCACAGCAGCATGCTTCTTTGTGCCACGTAAATCGGGAATAACTGGTAAGCAGCCTCGAAAGATGACAAATAAATGGGTAAATGTTTGTGACTAGTTATTTCTAAATTTTAGTGAAATATGATTCTAAAAAAAGCATAGCTTATGTAATAATTAAATGTAAAAAATGATATTATGCTCTTAGTTTGACTAAATGTTTATGTAATGAGGACCTGATTTAGAGACAGTCGCACTGCCAATGTCATCGCAAATAGCAATTTTTTCTCTATTGCGCATGGGTATAAGTAGGGGTGAGTGGGTTCGGATTTCTGAAATCTGAACCCCCCCGAGCCCCCCCGATCCGAGGCCGATCCGAGTCAGGCTCGACTTTTCCCCGCCTGACTCGGATCTGAAATCGAGGCAAAGCGTCATCATCCCGCCTTCCGGGTCTCGCGGGTTTTGGATCCTATATAAGGTACCCGCGTCGGCGCCATTTTCTCACTCGGCTGTGGACAGTGAAGAGGGAGGGTGGGAGTTAGGGCTGGCTGGGCTGTGTAGTGTAGTGTAGTGTAGTGTTGTGCTGTGCTGTGCTGCGCTGTGCTGCTGTTGTCCATAGGGGCTGTGTCCACTACTTCAAAGTCCATAGGGGCTGGCTGGACTGTGTTGTGCAGTCAGTTGTCCATAGGGGCTGTGTCCACTCCAAAGTCCTGTGCAGTGTCCCAGTCCTAAAGGGGTGCTGTAGTGTTGTCCAGGGGGTGCTCTGTCCATCAGGGGTGCTCCCCCCAAGTGCAAAAAAAAAATATATTTTTTCTGTGTTTGTGAATTGTGTGCACTGTGGCTGCACGTGCATCAACAAAGGAGCAGCGCCAAGCGTGTGCCTGTGTCCCATAAGTAAAAGGCCGGCTGGCTTGTTCATTAAAGGGTGCTGTAACCCCCAAAGGGCACTCCAAACAAAATAAAAATATATATTTTTTTGTGTTTGTGAATTGTGTGCGCAGTAGCCGCATGTGCATCAACAAAGTAGTGCCGAGCGTGCGCCTGTGTCCCATAAATAAAGGGCCGGCTAGATTGACCGCTAAAGGGTGCTGTAACCCCCAAAGGGCATTCCAAACAAAATAAATTTTTTTTTCTGTGTTTGTGAATTATGTGCACTGTGGCTGCACGTGCATCAACAAAGGAGCAGCGCCAAGCGTGCGCCTGTGTCCCATAAGTAAAAGGCCGGCTGGCTTGTTCGTTAAAGGGTGCTCTAACCCTCAAAGGGCACTCCAAACAAAATAAAAAAATATATTTTTTTGTGTTTGTGAATTGTGTGCGCAGTAGCTGCACGTGCATCAACAAAGTAGTGCCAAGCGTGCGCCTGTGTCACATAAATAAAGGGCTGGCTGGATTGACCGCTAAAGGGTGCTGTAACCCCCAAAGGGCACTCCAAACAAAATAAAAAAATATATTTCTGTGTTTGTGAATTGTGTGCACTGTGGCCGCACGTGCATCAACAAAGTAGTGTCAAGCGTGCGCCTGTGTCCCATAAATAAAGGGCCGGCTGGATTGACCGCTAAAGGGTGCTGTAACCCTCAAAGGGCACTCCAAACAAGATAAAAAAATATATTTCTGTGTTTGTGAATTGTGTGCACTGTGGCCGCACGTGCATCAACAAAGTAGTGCCAAGCGTGCGCCTGTGTCCCATAAATAAAGGGCCGGCTGGATTGACCGCTAAAGGGTGCTGTAACCCCCAAAGGGCACTCCAAACAAAATAAAAAAATATTTTCTGTGTTTGTGAATTGTGTGGGCTGTAGCTGCACGTGCATCAACAAAGGAGCAGCGCCAAGCGTGCGCCTGTGTCCCAAGAGTAAAGGGCCGGCTGGCTCATTTCTTAAAGGGTGTTGTAATCCACAAAGTGCACTACTCTCCAGCAAAAATAAAAAAATATTTTCTGTGTTTGTGTGCGCCTTAGCCGCACGTATATATATCAAATCAATATAACATAAATGGAGGATCAAACTTTCTCCGATAAAAATAAAATAGGGAAAGATCAAGAACCACTTCCTCCTAGTGCTGAAGCTGCTGCCACTAGTCATGACATAGACGATAACATGCCATCAACGTCGTCTGCCAAGGCCGATGCCCAATGTCATAGTAGAGGGCACATACAATCCTAAATGACAAAGTTCAGGAAAATGACCTTAAAAAAAACATTTAAATCATCTGAAGAGAAACGTAAACTTGCCAATATGCCATTTACGACACGGAGTGGCAAGGAACGGCTAAGGTCTTTCCCTATGTTCATGACTAGTGGTTCAGCTGCACATGACGATGGAAGCCCTCCTCCTGCTAAAAAAATCAATCGAGTTAAGCTGGCAAAAGCACAGCGAAGAACTGTGTGTTCTAAGAAGATATCACAAATCCCCAAGGAGAGTCCAAGTGTGGTGGCGGTTGCGATGCCTGACCTTCCCAGCACTGGACGGGAAGAGGTGGCTCTTTCCACCATATGCACGCCCCCTGCAAGTGCTGAAACGAGCACCCACAGTCCACTTGCTGATATGCAAATTGAAGATGTCACTGTTGAAGTACAACAGGATGAGGATACTCATAATACCAAGGACAATTCCATCTTGCACCTCTTTTTTTTCTTTGCAGTATGTACTGTTTCGGGCCTAGTTTTTCAAACTGTCATCCTGTCTGCCACTGCAGTGTCACTCCTAGATGGGCCACGTGTTTGTGCTGCTCACTCGTGTCGCTTAGCATAGTCATCCAGCTACCTTGGTGCAACCTTTTGGCCATAAAAACAATATTGTGAGGTGTGAGGTGTTCAGAATAGACTGGAAATGAAGGTTATTGAGGTTAATAATTGCATAGGAGCATAAAAACCCATAAATTCTGTGATTTTAGCTGTTTTTATGCTTTTTTAAAAAAGAAATACAGATCCAAAACACAAAACCCAGAACCCAAAATACGGAAGGGTGGTTTTGGCAAAACCAATCCAGATCCAAAACACGAAGAAAGATCCAGATCCAAAACCAAAACACAAAACACGAAAAGTGGCCGGTGCACACCCCTAGGTATAAGTCACTGCGCATGCGCCACAATGGTCCTGCAATGGAGGCGCAGTGAAAATTTATACGCAAGGTGATTGACAGGCAGGGACCTGATTGTGGGTGACAAGATGGGGTGTGGTGACTCAAACGCAGGCACGTTGCAACCATTTGTGGGGAATGCCTGTGACTGTGATCCTGTACACATTTGCGAAGGCACCAGCGTCTCAGTTCCGCCAACAATTCTGAGTGACCACAGGGTTACTTGGAAGTTCGATGATCGTCCGATATGCAATTGATGTTTGCGTCTTTGTATGCAAGCAGTGGATCTGAGAGGCCCCTGGTTGGCATTTCAATACAAGTCCTGACAACTGCATCATTTACATATTTTTGTACAGTCGCTGCGACAGCATCTGTGTCCATCTCTGAACCAGGCCCTGATTTCATATAGTCTGTATTAGTATAAAATGGAAATTTTATTTACCATTATCCTTTTTCCCATAAGTTACCTTTGTCATTTTATTTTATATTAACATATTACATTGAAGCCGAATTGTTTATTTGCCTAACTTAAAACAATATATAATACTAAAAACAAAGGTTTAATATAAAATTATTTTTGTGCACAGCAAGACAGTATTTACCAACCATCATTTTACATGTAGAGTAGAACAAACACACAAACTTATACTTTGTATATACTGTATATATATATATATATATATATATATATATATATATATATATAATTACTGTATTCTGTTCCTGGATGGCACTCTTATGCAAAATATAAGAGTAGTGCACCTGGTGCCCTCCAGTTACCTCTCTGACAGGAGAGAAATACATTCATAATTTATCCAGCGGCACTAATGACAACTTTGCAAATCAAGACCAAGGGGTCAATCCAATTAGGTGAAAATTGCAAGTAGCGAGTTTGTTTCATGAAACTCACAGACTTCGCACGAATGCGCGCTCCCGAGAATTCTCCAATCCAATTAAATATGCCGACTTGCGGTACTCGCAGCTGAAGTTTGCGAATTGACTGCCAAATGAGATGTGAGAGAAGTCATTGGGAAACGCAGGGGGGGTTCTGGTTGCCTGGAAACCCCCCTCCACAGGCCACACCATGTCCGCAATAGAAATAGTAATACTGTATAGAATTTTATTAGTGCTGCACTTTTTTCTCAGTTTCACAAATTGAATAATTAGCACCACCTGTGGATTTTTTTGTGTCCGCCAGTAATAAATACACCTGTGCAACAGCTAGGAGAGCTAGAAAACATGCACGGTTAGGTGAGCACTGCTATAGACAATGCAATATGTAAATATATGTCCAGGTGAGTGCTAAGTTTTTTTGCCCGGACTAGCTCCAATGCTCTGGAATGGTGCCCACATCTGAAAAAAACCCATTAATCTCAGGCAGGATGGCCCTACTGCCACATATAATGGCTTACTGTGATCGCTGGTCTTGTATATGCTGGAATTATGTCAAACAATGCACTTTGTATAACGCATATCAAAGCTGGTTAAGTGATAATATTGCCCTCTTCATGGTCTGGCCAAACTCGCTCTAAAATCAAGCATTTGGAAACCCACAGGGCTGCAACTAGGGTAGGGGGCTAGGGGTGCGTGTGCACTAAGTGACAGATGTGAGGGGGTGAAGGGGCCTGCAGTCAGTGTCTAGCCAGGTACTATAATGAGTCAGACTGACTCATAATAGCACTGGCGTCGCAGGATCGGCACACATAAGGGGCGTTGCTTCTCGGGTCATGGTCACGCCCCCTTCAGCGAAGCCACACCCCTTTCGGGAGTTCCTGCTTTGCCAAGGCGCGGTCAGGACTGTGAAGTACCCTGCACCACCACCATGGTAGCCAGTGAAGAGCCTCCCTGACCCCTGCCTGCCAGACCATCCCAGCCCTGCAGATCACATCACAGCCCAGCTCTGCCTCTTAATGCAAGTAGTAAATTAAATATTCTTATTTTTCTGTGTGTGTGCATATATATATATATATATATTTATATATATACTGTATATATATATATATATATATATATACGTATATTGTATATATACACACACACATATATAATATATATATATATATATAAATACACACACGCATATATATATGTATATATATATGTATATATATATATATATATATATATATATAAGCGTGTGTATGTAAGTATGTACAGTATGTGTATATATACGCAGGTTGAGTCTCCCATATCCACAGTGCTTGGGACCAGAGGTATTTTGGATATCGGAATATTCCATGTTTTGGAATATTTGTATGATATCAAGAAATATCTTGGGAATGGGACCCAAATTTAAACACAGAATGCATATATGTATTATATACACCTTATACACACAGCCCGCAGGTAATTTTATACAATATTTTCAGTCATTTTGTTGCTCAAACAAAGGCCCTGATTCAGACCCACTCGCGAGCGGCTGTCCACTCGCAAGTGGGTCGATGTTCTGCACTGAGCATGCGCACGACGGAGGGAGCTCCGTCGTGCGCATGCGCCAGATGCGACGAGCGAAGGACTTTCCTTCGCTCGTTGTGTCTGATCAAAGGGGGCGTGCTGTCGATGTTGATTGACAGCACGCCCCCTTTGGTGGGCGTGCCGGGGGCGTGCCTCCCTGACGGGGCGTTTCTAAGGGAACGCCTCCCGTCAGAAGCCGGCCCACTGACATCACTAGTGATGTCAGTGGGAGTGATTTTGGCTCTGATAGAGCCAAAATTACTTCGGGCCTTGCGGTTGAAAACCTCAACCGCAGGCTCCGGCTCGCAGTTTCGATGGTCGCGATGGTCAAGACCATCGCGGCCATCAAACTGCACGCTCGTATAGGCTGTGGGTGGTGACCCACAGCTATACGAGCCTCCAGGAGGACGCTCCATAGTTATGGAGGCCGGCCCTCATTCAGAGCGTGCGCTCTGTTCAGAGCGTACGGCTCTGAATGAGGGCCAAAGTTTGTGTACATACATGAAATTCATTTATGTTTCATATACACATTATAAACACAGCCTGAAGGTAATTTTAAACAATATTTTTAATAATTTTGTGCTATAAACAAGGTTTGTGTACATTGAACCATCAAAAAGCAAAGGTTTTATTACGTGTCAGTCATGCTTCTAAAATTCTGTATTTCGGAATATTTGGATATGGGAGACTCAACCTGTATATATATACAGTATGTGTGTGTGTGTGTTTTTGTATATGTAAAATATATATACAGTATATATATAT
Source organism: Taudactylus pleione (assembly GCA_031769625.1). Taxonomy (NCBI): domain Eukaryota; kingdom Metazoa; phylum Chordata; class Amphibia; order Anura; family Myobatrachidae; genus Taudactylus; species Taudactylus pleione. The sequence goes on along the minus strand of JAUIMM010000015.1, from coordinate 43,507,767 downwards.
ATATATATATATATATATATATATATATATACACAGTCAGGTCCATAAATATTGGGACATTGACAGAATTTTCATATTTTGGCCTCTATTCACCACCACAATGGCTTTGAAATGAAACAAACAAGATGTGATTTAACTGCAGACTTTCAGATTTAATTTGAGGGTAATTACATCCAAATCAGGTGAACGGTGTAGGAATTACAACTGTTTCTATTTGTGCCTCCCACTTTTTAAGGGGCCAAAAGTAATGGGACAAACTAAACAATCCTAAATCTAACTTTCACTTTTTAATACTTTGTTGCAAATCCTTTGCAGGCACTTACAGCCTGAAGTCTGGAACGCATAGACATCACCAGACGCTGGGTTTCATCCCTGGTGATGCACTGCCAGGCCTCTACTGCAAATGTCTTCAGTTCCTGCTTGTTCTTGGGGCATTTTCCCTTCAGTTTTGTCTTCATCAAGTGAAATGCATGCTCAATCGGATTCAGGTCAGGGAATTGACTTGGCCATTGCATAACATTCCACTTTTTAGCCTTAAAAAAACTCTTTGGTTGCTTTTGCAGTATGCTTCGGGTCATTGTCCATCTGCACTGTGAAGCGCCGTCCAATAAGTTCTGAAGCATTTGACTGAATATGAGCATATAATATTGCCCAAAACACTTCAGAATTCATTCTGCTGCTTTTGTCAGCAGTCACATCATCAATAAATACAAGGGAACCAGTTCCACTGGCAGCCATACATGCCCACGCCATGACATTACCACCACCATGCTTCAATGATGAGGTGGTATGTTTTGGATCATGAGCATTTCCTTTCCTTCTCCATACTCTTCTCTTCCCATCACTCTGGTACAAGTTGATCTTTGTCTCATCTGTCCATAGGGTGTTGTTCCAGAACTGTAATGGCTTTTTTAGATGTTGTTTGGCAAACTCTAATCTGGTCTTCCTGTTTTTGAGGCTCACCAATGGTTTACATCTTGTGGTGAACCCTCTATATTCACTCTTGTGAAGTCTTCTCTTGATTGTTGACTTTGACACATATGCATCTACCTCCTGGAGAGTGTTCTTGATTTGGCCAACTGTTGTGAAGGGGTTTTTCTTCACCAGGGAAATAATTATTTTGTCATCCACCACAGTTGTTTTCCGTGGTCTTCCGTGTCTTTTGGTGTTGCTGAGCTCTCCGGTGCATTCTTTCTTTTTAAGAATGTTCCAAACAGTTGATTTGGCCACACCTAATGTTTTTGCTATCTCTCTGATGGGTTTGTTTTGATTTTTCAGCCTAATGATGGCTTGCTTCACTGATAGTGACAGCTCTTTGGATCTCATATTGAGAGTTGACAGCAACTGATTCCCAAATGCAAATGTCACACCTAGAATCAACTCCAGACCTTTTACCTGCTTAATTGATAATGAAATAACAAGGGAATAGCCCACATCTGTCCATCAAATAGCTTTTGAGTTGATAGTCCCATTACTTTGGCCCCTTAAAAAGTGGGAGGCACATATTGAAACTATTGTAATTCCTACACCGTTCACCCGATTTGGATGTAATTACCCTCAAATTAAATATGAAAATCTGCAGTTAAATCACATCTTGTTTGTTTCATTTCAAAACCATTGTGGTGGTGAATAGAGGCCAAAATCTGAAAATTCTGTCAATGTCCCAATATTTATGGACCTGACTGTATATATATATATATTACATACCTTCTTTTTGGACATTGTACCACCTGCAGGCCAAAGTCGCGCATGTGCCCATCATCCGCATTGTGATGGGGGGCTGCCCCACAGCTCCTGCAGCTCTGGCCAAGACCCCAGCATGATGAGAACAGAGACATGGGGCCTGATTCAGCAAGGGTCGCAATTGCAAAGCTGTACGCGGGCAGCTTTGCATTTGTGATCCTTGTCAATATGGTGATGCAGCAGGAGGCATCACGCCTCCTGTGCTTTACTTATCCAAGCTGCGTTGTCCAATGCAGCATCGGATAAACTACGTAACATCGGCAGGCTAAGGTGACCAATGGGGCCGCAGGTTAGAGGAAGAGGCCAGGAAATCTCCATCTGCCGACAGAGATCCTTGGCTCTTCCCTACCCCCCCAACGACGGCGACACACCTCCGTTTTGGGTAACGGAGGCTGTCACCACCCCCTCCCCGCCCCCAAAAAGCAGCAGACTGTCAATCACTGACAGTCTGCTGTCATTTTACGAGCGGGCTTGCATACCTGTTCTACACATGCGCAGAACAGGTCATGCACCTGCATAGATTCCCGAACACTGATGAATCAGGCCCATGATGTGCAGCCCCTGCCCCAAAATGTGCTCACGAGGGGGCGGGGCTGCGCATAAGAGAGACATGTGCTAAATTACTGCCTTGCACCGGGTAACAAAGCGTCTAGTTTCGGCCCTGGAAATCCCCCTCTAGAAATCCTGCGTTTGCCACTGGAAATGCATGAAAAAGTGGTTAGACCATCCTGGACTCCCCAAAATTTTAAATTTTGTTAGCAGGACCGTATAGAAAGCTGTTTGTGGGCATTAGGAAGCTACTGTAGGTTTTTAAATGTGTCAAATGGCTGAATTGTTCTTTTAAAAAAAAAGAAAAACAATGATAAAAAGCAAACTTTTTTCGTTTAATCTCAAACAAATGAAACTAAACATGCAGAAAAAGTAGGAAAAAAGGTGATTTTGGGGTACTTTGAGGGCACTTTGAAAATTGTAAAACAATTATAAAAAACAATTATTTTTAAATTAAAAAATATTGTAATTAAATTTGGAGTGCCTAAACTATCGAAAAAGTTGATTTTGGGTAATTTGTGGACAATTTTTTTTCTTACCCCAAGACATGACATGTAATTATTGCACTTATTAAGCTAATTGGAAACTTACAATTGCCTAATTAGTCATTAGGGGTTCAGCACAGTGTCCCAACATTTTAACGTTAAAATAAAAATTTTCCTTTCCATCTCTCAATCTCAGGGAGGTGTGAATGGAAAAATGCGAATTCAGTCTGACTGGTTCAATGCGTGTTGCTAATTGGATTGCAAAATGAATTCGCTATTCAAATTCGAACAGAAAATAGCAACTCACAAGTTGCAATTCGCACACCTAATTGGATTGACCCCCAAAACTCCCGCAGTTGCTTTGGACAAGCTAAAGCTTACCACAGCCTGACCGGGTTCTGGCAGCTTGCGAGGCCAGGAAATCTACATCCATCGTCGAAGTAGACCCTGGCCTCATCCCTCCCGGCAAATGGGGGCAACATGCCCTCATTTCCAGGGATGGTGACCAGTCACACCCCTGCCCCCCCCAAATGCCGTATGTCAATCATGCTGTGGCTTGGGAGGGTGTGGATTACAAGATCTACAGTAAACAGGTTGACAATGTCCATGTAGACACCAACTTGTAAACAGGAAATAGGTCGACAGGTACAAAAGATTGACATGGATAAAGATCGACTGCTACAAAAGGTCGACATGTTCAAAAGGTTGACATTGGAATGGTCGACACAAAAACTAGGGTGTAAATAGGCATTTGAAGGCCCCTTAGCAACAGTTGGTAAGGGCCCTATGTACCACCCAACGGTGAAAAATGTATATAACACATGTAACTTTCACAAGGTAGATTTGGAACCTAAGCTCTGGTCTCCATAGCAGCTGCACCCCATGCACCTATGGTAGTTACACCCTTGTATATGACCCAATATAATGTGTTGAATAATCAAGAATTAATAGCCTAAAATTAAAAGCCTAATAGAAAGTATAATGTATTACCAACACACTTCTCCAAAGACTCTAATTTAGATGGTAGCAGCAAAATAGTTCAAATAAAATTAAAACATGTGTGGGGTCCCCCCCCATATCAATAACCAGCCTGGGACCTCAGAACCTGGTTTTGTATTGGAAAATAGGGGGAAAGAATGGCATTGGTTTCCCCCTATTTTCCTTTAATTAGCACCAGACTGAAGTAGCCGGGGAACTAATGCCATAGCAGGGGAACATACAGCGTAGTTCCCTTGCCATCACATCAACCAGCCCCAAACTAGTCAGCCCATGTTTGAAATTTCATGGAAAAGTGGGTATCCCAAAAACAAAATGGGTTTAGGCCCCTCTCGACTAAATACCAGCTATACCTCGCATCCCTGTTGGTTAATAGTAAAATAATAGTTTATAATATTGTTCTGTATAGGTGGGCTACAGGTCCAAGCAAGCCTGTCCTGGCATGATGGCACTTGTGGAACAAGCAAAAACAACCACTTTATTACTTACAAACTGAAGCGGTCACATCCTCTTCGATCCATGTATTTTTTTTCCTCCCTTCTTTCTTCACATAGTCAATTGGCATCACTTTTTTTTTTTTTTCATATTTCACTTTTGTGGTATTTTTATTATTTGTGATGTCAGCAGATAGAGTCACTATTTTAATATATTAATAAAATTGAGTTTTATTCAATTTCTCTCATTGAGAAGGGCCTTTATGGAATTTTTCTTCCTGGGCTGGAATCTATCCATCCCAAACCTTCTTAGTAAATATACTATGCCAGAAGCACCTCACGACCAATGTGACTAAGTACTTGCATATTAAATTATTATTTCTTTAAACTAAGGTCAGTGGGGAAACAGTCTGGAAGCCGATGGACGGCCGGCTTCCCGACTGTATAATCCCGGCAAGTATTAAATGACAGGTGTCGAAATCCCGACGCCTATCATTTTCCCTACGCCGGGAGCCCGACACCCGGCTTACCAATCGAAGGTAAGCCGGGCAACAGGCGCGGACAACCATGGGGGGGAGGGTTAGGTTTAGGGTTCCCGGGGGGGACTTAGGGTTAGGCACCCCCCTGGAGGTTAAGTTTAGGCTAGGGGAAGGGGGGGTTAGGCTTAGGCACCCCCGGGGGGAGGTTAGGGTTAGGCACCTCCCCTGGGAACTTAGGTTTAGGTAGCGGGGAAGGGGTGGGTTAGGTTTAGGCACTTAGGGGGAGGTTAGGGTTAGGCACCCCTAAAGGAGGGTTAAGGTTAGGGGGTAGCATAGGTTAGAGAAAACTTACCTGGGGACGGTCGGGATTTTCAGTGCTGCCGAGATGCAGCTGTCGGGATTTGAACCGCCGGCCGTGCGGCCGGCGGTAAATCATATTGAATTTGGTCAGTGATTAAATATTTACTTCTGCTTTGTGCGGTTTCCATTTTTTCTTCTGACCATAAGGTTACTCAGGTGGTCGATTAGTGAAGTATCTGCAACCACCTCTGCGTGTTTGTACGCACTTGCTTGGATATGAGGTGGGAGTCTCAATACATTTCCAGGCAGCTACAGCATTAGCATATTTTCGCACAGCAGCTGTGTGTGGGATCGCAGTGGAGAATGCATTTGCGTATATCTCTGAATCAGGCCCATTCTGCTAAATAATCACATAAGGCATTTGCATATGGGAGATATTTCCATGTTGTTGTAAATATATTTCATTTGATTCCAGGATGTTTCTATGATGGAAACGTATATGAACTTGGACATGAATGGAGAACAGAGGACTGCACGGATTGTACCTGCAATATGAATGGGGAAATACAATGTTGTGCTGCGTAAGATAAATCTTTCAATATTTTTACAGAATTAGATATTCTTGTGAATATGTTTTGAGGTCTATGCAGAACATTATGTCAACAAAGAATTACATATATTCAAAAATAGATTATTATTATTATTATTATTATTATTATTATTATCATCCTTTATTTATGTGGCGCCACAAGTGTTCCGCAGCGCCTTACAAAGTACATAGACAAATAAGTGAACAAGCATCAAGTGACTTACAGTATAATACAATGCAGGACAAGGACAATCTTTATATACATTGCTGCATTAGTTTTCATAATACTCAATGAAGCAACAGGCCATAAGCAACCAGGTGTTAGGTGCCTTAGTGAGGAGTAGCTGACAGTATAAGTAAGGAGAAGAGGGTAGAGAGCCCAGCTCACGAGAACTTACATTCAGACAAACAAGTGTGACACAGATGAGGTAGACAGGGTGAAAGGAACATGTAGCAGCGGGCAGTGGCGTAAGTTCATCCCAGACGCCCGGAGGCAAGTTATAATTTGGTGTCCCCCCTGTCACAGCCACTGACACTGTAATGTAGCAATTTGCATGCAGACAGGCTATAGATAGACAAAGGCAGCAGCTGATGGTCTGACATAGAGCTCTCCAACTAGTGTATGGTGGCTTCTCAGGTAGCGGGAAGGGGTGCCATGTATTGGGCAGCCGTCACGATACACTCCGGGTACATAGTTATAGTACATGTGGACAATGGAGGAGGTGCCCCTTCAGAGCTGGAGCCCGGCGGCAGGCGCCTCCATTGTCTCCCATAGTTCTGCCCCTGGCAGCGGGTTAGAATGAGAGCTGGTAGGCTTTGATGAAGTAGTAAATCTTGAGAGCCCATTTAAAGATTTGTAGAGAGGTGGAGAGTCTGATGGGAAGAGAGACAAAGTTCCAGAGGTAGGGAGCAGCACGGGCAAAATATTGGAAGCGGAAGTGGAAGGAAGTAATCAATTGGCAGGAGAGGCGACATGCATTTGTTGAGCGAAGAAAGTTGATGAGAGTATGAAGGGAGATGAGGTCAGAGATGTAAATGGGAAAGGAATGGGTGAGGGCTTTGTAAGTAAATGTAAGTACCTTGAATTGAGATCTGAAGGGGAAAGGGAGCCAGTGTAGGTCAGATAGAAGGATGTTACAGTAGTTCAATCTGGAGATGACCAGTGAGTGTATGAGGGTTTTAGTAGTATCCTGGGTGAGAAAGGGTCTAATCTTGGAAATATATTTGAGATGAAAATGGCAGAACAGTGAGAGGTGCTGAATTATATAGTTATATAATTATATTATATATATTATATATGCTGAATATGAGTTAGGAGAGAGGGAGAGAGGTCAGGGGAGGAAAGGTAGATCTGAGTATCATCAGCATAGAGCTGATATTGGAGGTCAAAGGAGCTGATGAGTTCACCTAGGTAGGGCATATAGAGGGAGAATAGGAGAGGTCCAAGAACAGAACCTTGGGGAACACCTACTGTAAGTGAAAGTGAAGGGGAAGAGTAGTCATGAGAGGTCACAGAGAAGAAATGATCAGAGAGGTAGGAGGACAGCCAGGAGAGGGCAGTGCCATGTAGACCAAGTGAGCGAAGGAGTTGCAGGGGGAGAGAGTGGTCCACAGTGACAAAAGCAGCAGAGAGATCAATAGATTATCATTTGTAATTAAGTATTTCTTTAACTTAATATTTTGGTGATACAGAGGAGATATATCAAACCTTAGACAGAGATAAATGGGTCTATTTATTAAGACTCCACATACTGTGGCATTAATGCCACTCCTGCTTCGCCTGCTATTGCTGCTAAGCAGGAGCTGGCTACTGCGGATATTACTAATAACACAGATCTGCGAAATGTAAGGTATTGAAAGCTTTTTTAATAATACTTTTAAATTCTTAATTATTCTCCTGTGTACATCAAGAAATAGTATATACAAAAAAATTACCACATCACATTTACTTATAATGGGGTTACATACATTTTTAAGAAAAAACAAGAAGTATAATTGTTTTTGACATATTTATTGTGAAATACGAAGAAGTGTAGATGATATCACTGTGTTTTTGTCTTAATTACATAATAAAATAACAATAAAATTAAACAATAATAGAAAAAAACCATAATTATTGAAAAAAAAAATCATTTTTTTTGTCTTCAAACTTCGTTTTGTCGCTTTTTGCTTATAAGCTTTTTCTGTGTCATCTCTGTGTATCATCCAGCAGTAGTCAGCCATCATGCTGACGTCCCAAGGACCCTGGTATCTTCTTTCTACGTCTTGATGGAACCGTTCACCCTGTTCTTCACTGTGGTGTAGTGTAGTGTGAGTGTGTGTAGTGTGTACTGTGTGTGTGTGTGTGTTTTAGAGGTGGGTTAGGGTTAGGCACCCCTAAAAGAGGGTTAGGGGCACTTGCCTAAATTAGCAATCGGGATCTTCACCCCTGCCGGGATTCCGCTGTCGGGATTAGAGCCGTCAGCCAGATACTGATTCCCTCACAGCTCCCCTCCATCCCACTGAGGAGGGGCGGGGCTGCTTGATGACTCCTCCGTACTCTCAGTGATCTGAGGAGTCTTAAGTAACAGCCAGTACTTCAAATAAATTTAGACTCCTTAGATCACTAACAGCCAGTACTTCAACTTAATTCAGACTCTTTGGATCAATGGCTGAGAGATCACTTCATCCTTCTTTTATAGCATTCCAGGAACTCAACCCCCGAGGCAGGCAGAGAGCGTTTTGATGTTGGCATGATGGGGAATGAATGTGCAAGACCACGGACAGCCTTTGACAGGAATATTTTTTTCTGTTCTCCAGCAGATCTTGGATCCTGTGGGCCTATTTATTGCAGCTCCATCTGCCCCATTGTTAATCCGGCCCTGTATATATATATATATATATTGTGGTCGAAGTGGGAATTTTGAAGTTAGGGTATGGAAAAACTATGGCGCATGCCGGGAAAGGGGGTGTAATCACTCACAAGGGGCCATGTCCTTAAGATGCGCCCCTTTTTTCATCAGTGTAGTGTACCAATCATGGTTGGTGTGGAGAAATCCCCTATTGAGGGGATAGAAGCTGAGGTCCCTGGATGAGAGAGAAACTGTAGGTGTGGGGTCTGGATATATGACCTCCTCATCCACAATACGAAACGTTGATGAGACCTGTCCAATGACAGTCTCAATAACAATCCCAAATGTTGATGACCTGTCCAATGACAATACCAAATGTTGACGAGACCTGTTTAACCAACTGGGAGGTGTTCACCAGTGACCCCTCCAAGTGGGATATGGATTTGTGCTGCATCCAGCTGGCAGATCGTGGCCCTTTGGACAGGTGTCTGGTACTGTGGGAATAGAGGCAAACTAACTATTGGCCCTGGGTGTACACTTCATCAAGAAGTACAGAGGACTGATGCTCGTATAAGTATGTGGTGGGTATTTGAGGCAGTGTTGAACCATGGGTTGGCACCAGCAGCTTTTACACTGGAGGAGTGGTGTAGGACACACAACTGTGTCAGCGGATGGTGGAACAGCGCACACTGGTGAAATGTATTGATGCACTGTTGCGCATGGAGTTGACACTTGTATCGCACACATGCAAGGTGTTATGACGCACTGTTGCACAAGGAGGTGGCACCTGTATCGCACACAGGCAAGGTCTTAGGACACACTGTTGCACAAGGAGGTGGTACTTGTATTGCACACAGACAAGGTGTTATGACGCATTGTTGCACAAGGAGATGGCACTTGTATCACACACATATATGTATACAAAACAGAAAAACTTTTGCTATCGGCGCTAACAAGAATATACTGCAAATTTATGTGTGTGCAGCAAATAAAACAAAGGGGATTTTGTCATGATTTGATCAAAGCATTTAAGCCTGCAGCCCAGCATCAAGGGACCCCATTTTTCTGCAGGTCCCTAACACTAGCATATATGCCTAGCACATCATTACATTGCAGTTAAATGTACTCACCTCCTAGATACAGAGGGACACATCTATACAGGGGCTGGCTGTTAGCCACACCCAACTAGGCTTTTTATAGCCTTAATTGAAAGCTGCCATGATAGCACAAGGCAAAATTTTGAAACAAAACAGAAAAGAAATATGCCCGCGCTCGGTTTTACCCATATCATACATGGTACCAGCAGCATGGCACTATTAATGCCATATATGTATACAAAACAGAAAAACTTTTGCTATCGGCACTAACAAGAATATACTGCAAATTTATGTGTGTGCAGCAAATAAAACAAAGGGGATTTTGTCATGATTTGATCAAAGCATTTAAGCCTGCAGCCCAGCATCAAGGGACCCCATTTTTCTGCAGGTCCCTAACACTAGCATATATGCCTAGCACATCATTACATTGCAGTTAAATGTACTCACCTCCTAGATACAGAGGGACACATCTATACAGGGGCTGGCTGTTATCTAGGAGGTGAGTACATTTAACTGCACATAAATTTGCACACACACATAAATTTGCAGTATATTCTTGTTAGCGCCGATAGCAAAAGTTTTTCTGTTTTGTATACATATATGGCATTAATAGTGCCATGCTGCTGGTACCATGTATGATATGGGTAAAACCGAGCGCGGGCATATTTCTTTTCTGTTTTGTTTCAAAATTTTGCCTTGTGCTATCATGGCAGCTTTCAATTAAGGCTATAAAAAGTCTAGTTGGGTGTGGCTAGCAGCCAGCCCCTGTATAGATGTGTCCCTCTGTATCTAGGAGGTGAGTACATTTAACTGCAATGTAATGATGTGCTAGGCATATATGCTAGTGTTAGGGACCTGCAGAAAAATGGGGTCCCTTGATGCTGGGCTGCAGGCTTAAATGCTTTGATCAAATCATGACAAAATCCCCTTTGTTTTATTTGCTGCACACACATAAATTTGCAGTATATTCTTGTTAGCGCCGATAGCAAAAGTTTTTCTAAAATGTTTAGACACTCTGTTGCAATAGGAGTTGGAACTGGATTCACAAGGAGATCGCGTAGTGAAACTGGAACGGGTTATCAGCAATACACAGGGTAGCAACAACGTTTCACAGGCGGACAGCGTCCTTCTGTCCGGAGACTTCCTTTATACCCTAAGGTAGCAGATCATTGGTGGACAGCGTCAGCTTACCACTACCATGCTACCATTGGGTAAAAGGGTAGTCAGGTGATGTGAACTGTCATGGCCGCGACCATGACGATGACAGCAGTGACCAAGGCATGGCGCAGCACATGGAAGTCCACATGGCTCTAAGTATAGTGCTCAGTGTGTCACCCACCCAAGGGATCAGGGGAAGCTGGCGCTGTGGTGAGTAAGGGCCGATCCTAGGCCGCAACCTGACAGTACCACAACGTAGTACCCCTTATACACATTATGCTATACAATAGTAATGCCCCTTATGCAATTCCCACAGTAATATTGTTACCTATACATTGCTCTCAGTAGTATTGTCCCCTATACAATGCTCACAGCAGTAGTACTCCTTATACAATGCCCACAGTAGTAGTGCTCCATGCAATGCCCACAGTAGTAGTGCATCCTGTACAATGCCCATAGTAGTGCCCCCTATGAAATGCACACAGTAGTAGTAACCCTATGCAATACCGACAGTAGTAGTGCCCGTTATAGAATGCCTACAGTAGTAGTGCCCCTTATACAATGCGCACAGTAGTTGTGCACCTTATGCAATGCCCATAGTAGTAATGCCCCTTATAGGATGCCCATAGTCAGGACCGTATTAAGAGGGGGCAACAGGGGCTGTTGTCCCGGGGCCCCCACACACAAAGGGGCCCCCAAAACTAGAGCCCCCTATGCAATGCCCACAGTAGTATTGCCCCTTATAGAATGCCCACAGTAGTAGTGGCTCTTATACAATGCCCACAGTAGTAGTGCCCCCTATACAAAGCACACAGTAGTTGTGCCCCTTATGCAATGCCCATAGTAGTAGTGCCCCTTATAGAATGCCCACAGTGAGGACCAGAAAAAGAGGGGGCGACAGGGGCTGTCGTCCCGGGGCCCCCACACACAGAGGGGCCCCCAAAACTAGAGCAAGCAGGGGGCGTTTCTGAGTGTCTAGAAACTTCCACTGATGGACAAATTCCCCCTTCTACCATTGCTGAAATGGGGTGGAGCCAACATGACAAGCCCCACCCCATATGACCCGGAAACCGTGGCATTATGGTGCAAGGGGGCGGGGCCTAATGAAGTGAGCAGCAGGTGCATAGAATGTAAGTGTATGTGTTTTATTGTTTATATATGTGTGTGTATGTGTTTATGTGTATATATGTGTATATGTGCGCTGACCCCCGTGTTTTGGTGTTGTTTTCGGTTTTGGATCTGTATCTCCTTCATGTTTTGGATCTGGATCTGGTTTTGCTAAACCACCCTTGTGTGTTTTGGTTTTGGATCTGGATCTTTTTTTTTTAAATGATAAAAACTGGTAAAACCACATAATTTGGGCCTGTTTTTGTTCCTACAGTATTATTAACCTTAATAACATTTATTCTCAGTCATTTGCAGTCAATTTTGACCACCTCACAACTCACTATATTGATTTTTTTCATCTAGGTTAGGCCTAGGGCCAAAATGTTGCATCCAGCTAGCTGGCTGACTAAACTAAGCAACAGCAGTGGGCGGCACTAACATGTGGCCATTTTTAAAAAATGAAAGGGGCATACAGGAGATGCTGAGTGTGGCCATTACAAATTCTGGACATTCATAAACAATCAAATTCGAAATGTCAGGCAGCAATGCCCCAAACAATACATAATGCAGAGAAAAGAGGTGCAAGATGGAATAGTCCTTGGGCCCTCCCACCGACCCTTATGTTGTATATGAAACAGGACATTCACAGTTTAACAAACCAATCATTTCAGTGACAGGGACTGCCAATTGTGGCTGAAATGATTGGTTTGTTTGAACCCCCATAAAACAAGCTGCCAATGTGCATTGGACATGAAAATGATCCCATACACAAACTGGTTTTACATTAGAACATCAGATGTCGTCATCAGCTTTATCAGTGTGCACATCCATCCTCTTCTTCACACAATATTAATTCGTCCCCGCTGGAATCCACCATAGGCGCCTCTGTAATTTTTTGATGTAATTGTTGGTAGAGTTCTTCCTCGTGGAATTTGTAATTCATTTTCATGACATCACAACATCTTTTCCACATTTTGAGGAAGAAAACTCCTACGCTGATCACTGACAAGGTTTCCAGCTGCACTGAAAACTCTTTCAGAGTACACACTGGAGGGTGGGTAACTTAAGTAATGCAATGCCAGTTTGTGTATGGGCCTCCAAATTGCCTCTTTTTCCTGCCAGTACTGAAAGGGACATACCTATTTGGATGTTATCCCTAAAATAGACATCCACCATTCTGTGCATGGTGACCGTATCAGACATAGTCACGGTAGACATGTCACTATTAGTAGAAAGTTCTCTCAGGCCCGACCAGATGTAATTTTTTGGTGACTGATCTGCATGATCAGCAGGGATTCTGTAGGGAGAATGTAGTTTTTTTCTGGCAGCCGCAGAAACTGAAGGAGGAGATGATGGCGTGTCACGTGCCGCTTCAGCTGACAATTTTTTTACCAACAGCTCTTTGCATCTTTTCAGATTTTTGTCCATTGGAAAAGACACAAGATATGACTTAAACCTAGGATCAAGTATGGTCGCCAAAATATATTGATGTGATTTCAAGAGATTGACGACCCTTGGATCCTTGCGATGCGAATCGAGGGCTTGATCCACCAGTCCGACATACTTAGTGGAATTGCTCCGTTTCAGCTCCTCCTTCATTTTCTCCAGCTGTTTTTGCAAAAGTCTGATGAGGGGAATGACCTGACTCAAGCTGGCAGTGTCTGAACTAACTTAACGTGTGGCAAGTTCAACTGGTTTGAACCTTGCACAATACGGAAATTATTCTCCACTGCATTTGAGTAAGGTGCATTCCCGCTCCATGGCCTATGTCATAGGCCATTGTGTATCCCTGGATGGCCTTTTGCTGCTCCTCTTTCCGCTGAAGCATATAGAGGGTAGAATTCCACCTAGTTACTACCTCTTGCTTCAGCTGATGGCAAGGAAAATTCAACAGTATCTGCTGGTCATGCAATCTTCGACAAGCAGTTGCCGAATGTCTAAAATGCACGCCCCTGTAATTTTTAAAAAAATGTTGCACCACCAAATTAATTGTGTGAGTAAAACATGGGACGTGTTGGAATTCGCTCAGATGTAATGCTCTCACAATATTGCTGTCAGAAATCACAAATCCCGAGGAGAGTAGAAGTTGGGTACACCATTTTGCAATGATTTCCCTGAGTTTTTCTGAGAGGTTCTCAGTGGTATGCCTCTTAGTGAAACCAGTTATACAAAGAGTAGCCTGCCTCTGAATCAGCTGGCATTTGGTAGATGCTGCTGTTGCTGTTGTAGGCAATATACCTACCCAGTGGGCTGTCACAGTCATGTAATCTTTAGTTTGCCCTGTCCCATTTGTCCACATATCAGTGGTCAAGTGGACAGTGGGTACAACGGCATTTCAGAGGACATTAATAAGGTTTTTTTTAATGTCCTTGTACAGACTGGGAATTGCTGTTATAGCAAAGTGGAAACTAGAAGGGATCTGGTAGCGGGAACACAGGACCTCAGTTAACTCTCTAAAACCCACTGTATTAATGGCAGATACTGGAAGTACATCTAATACCAGCATAGCTGTTATGGCGTCAGTAATCCGTTGTGCAATTGGATGGCTGCTGTCATACTTGTTTGCCCTTGCAAAGGAATGTTTGACAGTTAATTGTTTAGTTACAGTACTACAAGTAGTCATCCTCCTGATCCCCTTCTGGGATGAAGATTCACTCACAGCAACAGCAGCAGCAGTAGCAGCAACAGGCGTAGTCATCAAGGATCCTTCTGAGGAATCACGGATAAGAGAGGAGTCAATCGTGCTTATAACATTAGATGCAGCAGGACTACTTCCTATGACGAATGAGGATGTTGATGATGCAGATGTTGGTGGTGGACATCATAGGCACTTGGATTCCACAGAGAGAGCAAGTAGGTGACACTGGACTGATTGTTACGTTTTTAGTTTTGGAACTTGGCGGCATACACTTTGGAATTTGATGAATGCGCTCCAAGTGATGTAACAAGGAGGAGGTTCCTAGATGGTTAAGGTCCTTACCTCTACTCACTCTTGCTTGGCATCGGTTACAGATGGCTTGACAATTGTTGTCCTGATTTGGGTGGAAATAATTCCACACGTGAGAAGTGGATTTTTTTGTTTTTTGCCCCGGCATGATAACATCAATGGGCTTTTTCATACCATGGGCAACAACTGTTGCCTGACTTACACAAAAAACATCCTCGGCATCAACATCCTCATCATCAACATCCTTATCATCAACATCCTCATCATCCTTAGCGGCAACTACCGAAATATCCTCCTCATCCTCCATGTGCAATTCCACATAAGCATCCTCGATGACTACATCAGCAATATGTTGACTGCCCTTCCCCACAATTACAGAGGGCACACAAATGTTGGAAGGAGGATCCTCAAGTACACTATTTGAAAGGTCTGGCTCACATGGCAATTGCGGACACACTTGCACTCTCCTCGGGGATTTGTGATTTTGATTTCTTGGAGCACACAGTTGGTTCTTCTGGAGCTGTCTTACTCGTCTTCTTCTTAACAACTTTAATTTTTTTTATAGTACCACCACTACTGCAACAAGCAGAAGGGCTATCATCACTAGAACCACCAGTCATAGATAAAGGCCAAGGCCTTATCCTTTGCTTGCCACTTCGTGTAGTGAATGTCATATTGCCATTTTTTTGTTTATCTAAAGCCAGCTTGGCTTTATATATTTTTTTCTTTAATACAGTAAAAGAAGTGACTTTTCCATGTCCATGGCCTAACTTAAGCCCTGGATCATCGGCCTTCATAGAGGACGAGGACGTTGACGGCCTTGCATCATCATCATGACTGCTGCCGGCAGCTACAATATGTGGTTCTTGTTCTCCTGCCATGTGACTGCCCTCCATATTCACTGCGGTCTTGCAGCAGTGTCACCAAGTAAGCAACAATAGTGTAGCCAAGCTGCGTCTAATGCACCCGCACACACAGAAAAAAAAATACACTTTTTATTATTTTTTTTATTTTATTTTTTTTGTCCTGCTGCAGTCTGATAATAAGTGCGGATAATGCACATGCACACACAGAAAAAAAAATTCACTTTTTATAATTTTTTTTTGTCCAGAACTTGGGGCCCAGAGCACCCCTGACCGAGGCAGCAGCAATTGATGACACAGGCAGCACTAGGTTGCTGTCTGATAATAAGTGCGGCTAATGTACACGCACACACAGAAAAAAAAAACACTTTTTATTATTAATTATTTTCTTTTTGTCCAGAACTTGGGGCCCGGAGCACTCCTGACCAAGGCAGCAGCGATTGATGACACAGCCAGCACTAGGTTGCTGTCTGATAATAAATGTGGGTAACACACACACACACACATAGAAAAAAAATACACTTATTATTTTTTTATTTTTGTCCAGACCCTGAGGCCCAGAGCTCACCTGACTGAGGTAGCAGCGATTGACGACACAGTCAGCACTAGGTTGCTGCAGTCTGATAATAAGTGTGGATTTCACTCACACACACACACACACACACACAGAAAAAAATACACTTTTTATTATTATTTTAGTTTTTGTCCAGAACTTGTAGCCCGGAGCACCCTTGACTGAGGCAGCAGCGATTGACAACACAGGCAGCACTAGGTTGCTGTCTAATAATAAGTGCGGCTAATGCACATGCACACACAGAAAAAAAATACACTTTTTATTATTTTTTTCTTTTCTGTTTTGTCAGGCCCTAGGTTGCTGTCTGACAACACTGTACAACAAATTAATACTTTTAATTTGTTTCCTTTCAAAAAATATTCATACATTACTAATTTGAGGTCAAGAAAAACTAAAATGATTTCAGAATGTTTTTACTAGCTCTATTTTTTGAGCTACACTACTTGCACTATACTCTATGTACATTAGTAATATAATCATAGTGAAAAACTATTTAAAATAATCTGATATTTTCTTGATAGAAAATAAATAACAGTTGTTTTAATTCAATCAATCACAAATAAAAACACAACACGAAACAAACATACAGCATAGGAAAGTACTATCTAATATAGTGGCCTATTCATGGGGGTGCTTTCTCTTTGCTTGTCGCTTGTTCTCCTCTTCTGGGGCATCTCTTATCACTGTCCAACAGTAGTGATTCACCTACCCTGATATCTTTGTTCCATTGCTGAAATGTATTGGTGGAATCGCTCACTATGCTTGTCACTCAGGGCCTGATTCAGAGCCGGACGCTCTTTCAGAGCGCTCGCTCTGAATCAGTGCCCTCCTTCTCTTTTTTTAGAGCAGCCTCCTGGCCGCTCGCATAGCTGTGGGTGACCACCCACAGCTATAGCAAGTGGCCAAAACGATGGTCGCGATGGTCAAGACCATCGCGACCATCGGGCTTGCGACGAGACCCTTGTGGTAGGGTCTCATCTGCCGCAAGCCCTGGAGTGCTTTTGGCTCTATCAGAGCACTGTGTGCAGGGTTTGTGTTACAGCGCAAAACATGCGCTGTGTGTGTTTCTATTTATAATTGCAACTGTATATATATATATGTGTGCACGCATTGTGGATACCCATGTGATCGTTTAAGTGTATATATACATACCAATATATATATATATATATATATATATATATATATATATATAGCATGTAGAAAGCGGACGGCACTCGTGGAGACTCAATGCAAAAATAACGATGAAGCAACTGTGCTGGAGGTCAACGTTTCAGTGTATTATCACTTTTATCAAGACATACAGAGAACAAACAATATAACATACCTTAAATACTATTCACCCAGTGTGTCAGCATCGTGCGGCTCGATCCCAGTGGGAGTCCCCTGACGTCACATGCGGCGCCTCAGCACTGACGTCACCGTTATCCCTAGGGGGGCGTGTCCGCATACAAGTGCACCCATCACCAAGACAACCTAAGTAAATAATGAACATAGAATAGCGGAGCATGTACTAGCGGTCTACAGACACAAACTGTCACAGATAAAACTGAGCTATGTGCAACCACATAATGTAAACCTGCTGGAAAAAATGTATGAGTAGAAACCAATTGGGTAGTACGTGCAAATCTAGAAAAAACACGAGTAGGAATTCATTTCATTAAGGCCTAAAGGTTTGAGAGTCTGCAAGATGTGTATCCATCTGGACTCATGCTGTAAAAGGGTACGTCCCCTATCACCCCCTCTGCTATGGGGCGGAATCCAATCTATAATTTTGCAACGTAACGTTGCCAGCCCATGTTTAAAATCCCTAAAATGTTTGGCGACCAGTTGATCCATGGGTCTGTCTTCCAAGGCTGTTTTAATGCTCGAGCGATGGAGAGCCATACGCTCCTTCAACTGACGAGTAGTTTTACCTACATAGAGGAGCCCGCATGGGCACCTTATGTAGTAAACAACATAACGGCTAGTGCAGGTGACTGCATGACGTATATAAAATTTTTTACCCGAACGGGGATGCAGGAATACATTGCCCATTTCCAAATGGCTACTGGTAATGCATCCTGTACATCTATAATTACCCCGGTTTCCTAGTAAGGAAATGTGCAGGCATCGCATCAGTATGCTGTGAGACATCATTGTGTACCACATAATCCTTAATGTTACGGCCTCTTTTAAAGGCAGGTACAATTCTGGCATTTTTCAACATATCCAATGAAGATTGCTGGTAAGATTCTCTCCATTCTGTCCACTTCACTAGGAATACCCCTACATCGCCATCAATGGGCTATATCTCGGAACTCAGAGCTAACTGAGAGTTTTAAAGTTATGATTATATGTAAGGATGCATTGTGTGTCTACATTCAGCGTAAAACGTGCACTGTGTGCAGGGTTTGTGTTACAGCGCAAAACATGCGCTGTGTGTGTTTCTATTTATAATTGCAACTGTATATATATATCATCATCTTGCACGGACGAACATCATCATTCCTGGACTTTTATCCAGGAATGATGATGTTCGTCCATGCAAGATGACGTTTTGCCTCTTTCTGAGTTCCGTTTTTTTGGAGGGAAAAATCCGAACTCCACGTGCAAACTCGAACCTATCCGAGCCTGCACATCCCTACTATATATATATATATATATATATATACACAAATACATACATAACTTCAAACGGTAATATTACTTCTGTCTGAACTAAAAAAATTACAGACAATGGAGTTTGTCCTGTTCAGAGGTTGAGCAAGCTTTGGCAAGAAGTCTGATAACTTTAACAAAAGGTTTTCCTATGTTTATTCAGAATACAATTGTCAGTCCCTCTTAACCACATCAGTATGGGACACAAGGCTTACAATTTCTAACAATAGATAAACGTCTGACAATTATTTCTAAATCACATTCAGAACACTCTCTCTCTGTTTATATCAGTGTCTGTGTTATACTTCAATTGCCACAGACATACTGTTTCTATATGCGAAGTAAACAATCACAGTATCTTTGTATATTCCAATTACTAGTCCCAGACATGTCCACAAGACTTGTTTGTCAGCACTGAATATTTAAAGTCTTTAAATATATGTGTATTCCTAATTATTTGTCACAAACATGTCCACAAGACTTTGTCTGTCTTCACTGATATATGTGTATTATTAATAAATGTACGTATTGTTTTTGTAAGGACTTTTAACAGTGTTCTATTGCGTAGGAAACGCACAACGCTAAATAATAACATAGCGCCGTATACTGTGTAGGATTCGCAAAATGGCGCTGAGTAGCCATTCGCAAAATGGTGTCGTGCAGATTTTGATTTTAACAGATTCTGTCTTAGCCAACCATCCGGCTTCAATAACAGTGCCCACATACTGCATTGTGTAAGAGGCAATACTACTTTGGGCACTTTCACATTATTTATTTATTACCTGTTATTTATATAGCGCACACATATTCCGTAGCGTTGTACAGATAGTTTCTTACCAGTCATATCTGTCCCTGCCCCAGTGGAGCTTACAATCTATATTCCCTATCACATGCTCACTAAAGGTCGACATGTAAGAAGGTCGACAGGTACAAATGGTCAACAGGGTCTAAAGGTCAACATGAAAATGGTCGACACAAAAATGGTTGACACATTTGTGTTTCCTAACCCTAATCTTCCCCCCTAACTCTATCCCTCCACTTGGTGCCTAACCCCAACCCTCCCTCCTGGTGCCTAACCCTAACCGTCGGGGTAGGTGCCTGACCCAAACCATCCCTTCTAGTTCCTAACACTCCGGTAAGTGCCTAACCCTAACCCTCCCCCCTGGTGCTGAACCCTAACCGTCGGAGTAAGTGCCTAACATTAACCATCAGGGTAAGTGCCTAACCCTTAAAAATCATGTCAACCTTTTGACCCTGTCGACCATTTGTGCATGTCGATCTTCTTACACATCGACCTTAAGTGTTTCGACCTTTTGTCCCCGTCGACCTATTGACTGTCTAACATCTGGTGTCAATCTAGACATTGTCTACCTTTTTACTGTAGATCTTTAGACTGGATCTTGGCAAGTGGTGGGGTCTCTCTCAGAGCATAAGGAGAATTGTTCCAGTAAATTTCAAACAGGCCTATGGAATGGTCATCATATAGCAATACACGACTTCTATTTCCACATCTGAGCAGAGTCATTAGTAACCAAAATGGAAGAAATCTAGACAACCATATGTGATCCTGTGATAAATATAACAGAGAGAAGACAGAGAAAGAGATTATGTATAACAGACCCTAAAGGACTAACATTTTATATATCTTAACGTATTTTACTACTTTGTAATGTTCTCTGTGTAAATATATATTTTTTCATTTTATTTAGTTATGGTAAACCAGTTGGCTATGACAGAAGGAACTGTAGGTTTGTCTTTAACAAAAAGACTTGTTCCTACGACCTGGTACTACATAAGGATCCAACAAGGAAGTGTGAAGAGTTTGGCATGGTGGGATAAACATGATGTCTACACTATACATCTCCACCTCATCTGTAGTGATGACTTCAAATGTGGTTTAACTTGTAACAAATGATCTATTATACAAATAAAAATTCTGCAAACATTTCAAATCTGTCGGAATGTCTCATTCATAGAGGTAACAGAATTGTGGCCCAATTTAATATTCTGTGATTTGCGGGAGCTGGTACCACTCCGGTGAGATAGTCACTAGATTTAAAGTATCAATTAGTATAAAGGCAAAACCAAACTGGCTTTCACTTCTAATTTATTGCTGCTTAAATCAAATGACTGTCTTGCTGGAATCGCACAGACTCATGCAAATCACAAGATATTGCTCTTGGCCCTTAAAATGTACCTTTAGCTATGAGAAATTAAAATATTTGAAGATTGCAAACCTGGAAGGGTTGGGGTGTGAGAGCCATCATCTCTACTATGCGAGCCCCAGATTCATGCACAATGTGCAATATCACATGTGCAATTACTGTAACAAGTATTGGGTGGTAACGTTGCTGAGCTATTTTACAGAGCAGTGGGATGAATTCCATTGTACAATCAGACTTTTTTTTTTAATCACAGACTATGATGGTAAATGTTGATGGTAAACACCCATTGTATTTCAAGTATCGTAATGTTCATTAAGCAATCTCCTGACATTACCGTATCAATAATGGCTACAGGGCCAGTTCTAGATCAAGTGGAGCTCAGGGTGAGGATTTCCTTTGGTGCCCCCCCCCCCCCTTCACACACTCACTGGGATCTGAATGATTGTTGTACTAATGAGGTGAGGACCTATAATAAAAAAAATATAGACCAACAATCCATAAAGATAGAAATCATAGCAGGTATCAACACCATTACTCACCAGATAAAAGGAAGGAAGAGACTGAGAGATATGAGAATATTTATACTAATAGTAATAACAATCCAAATAATAATACTTCTACCATGAAACCCTCCCAGGATGATAGAAGATTTCCAACTGATAGAGGTTATACATGTAATGCAAATAGGAATTATACATATACCGGTAATGCTAGACCAAAATAAGAGGATAGAAATAAACAACTAGTCAAGGTATTCTCTTGGTATGTCCCTATTTTAGGAGAGGGCTTTCAGGAAAACAACTCTCACACTCTTCAAACAGACACCCCGAAAAGAAGAAGGGATCCAAGTATAGAGCTATCAGAGGAGGATCTAAAGAACAAAAAAAGAAGAGACCAAAGCAATTAACCAGGTTAGGTATATATAATCTCTCTTCTAGAAGTCCACAGGTATTTCTAGGTATTTACGACCTCATTCAGAGCTGCTCACAAAATGCGAGCGCTCGCTCTGAATGAGGGCGGACGCTTCTCTGTAAAGAGCCAGCCTCCTGGCCGTTCGCTAAGCTGTGGGTGACCACTCACATGATTAGCGAGCGGCCAGGTTGATGGTCAAGACCATTGCGACCATCGGGGCTTGCGATGAGACCCTTGTGGTAGGGTATCGTCTGCCGCAAGCCCCAGAGAGCTTTCAGCTCTAATAGAGCCAGAAGCTCACCACTGACATCACGAGTGATGTCAGTGGTGCTGCCCCCAAATGACAGACGTTCCTTTGGGAACACCTCCATTTGGCCAGCCACCCCCTCACCCCACCTACAAAACAGGGTGAGCTGTCGATCACCATCGACAGCCGCCCCTTTTGTAGTGAGCCCCGGAGCGAGATAATTTTTCTCTCGCTTTGGGGCTTGCGCACGTGCAGTGCCGCTGCTGCGCGTGTGCAGGGCCTCAACATCGACCCGCTTGCGAGTGCTCAGCGCTTGCGAGCGGGTCTGAATGAGACCCTTAGTCTATTAAACAAGGGCATAAAATTTTTCCACCTCCTAAGCCCCGTATTTTTTTACATTTACAGTATTTGTAGAACATAACAGATATATTAGGACCCTTACAAGGAAAAGATATTTTGTGTCCAAAACTTTAAAAGGAGAATGGGACAGTGTTTGTACTGAAGGATACAGAAAAAGAGGGAATAGATGTAGTGGAAACTCTGCTATTGGAGAATGAAGAAAACAAAGATACAGAATATTTGATACAATTGCACATAATGACAAGTTCAAGAAGTTCAAAATACCTTGTAAGACTTTAACACTCTCTGTGAAAAAGAGAATAACGGGTACATTTTCTAAGAATCGAGATTGATCGAGACAAGGCCGTAACTAGGGTAGTGTAACCTGTGCCATGGCACAGGGCACCGCAGGGCAGGGGGCACTGTTTGGGCCTGTCAATTTTCCTGTTTATTATCATTACCAATTGTAAGTTCCTTTTTTTAATCCCCAACATCTCCTGGCACCCCAAGGAGTACCCCTATCTCTTCTATGGCCCTTCCCTATGAAGCCATGGCCCTTTTTCAGGTACACTATCTTATGTAAAAAATATGGTAGTTGCTCAATCAGCTTAATATACTACAGGTGCTTGTAAAGGGCGGGGTTTACACTGAACACAGAAAAAAAGAAAATTGCCCTCCAGCACACTGCAGATAAATCAAAAATACTTGAATCCTACATGATAATAGAAATTCAGAGGTATTGGTTTACATACATTTGCAAATATATGAATAAATGCTGGGCCATCGTCAAGGCTCCTCTATACCAGCGTCCCTAAAATTAAGGGGTTCACATCCGAGAAGCAAGGCACCCCAAAAAATTCCAGCCAAGGACCACCCTCAGGGCATCACACGAAAAGGGGAAAAAAGGTGATAGTGAAGTGTTAAAGGATAGGTGTGTAAAGATAAATCAATAAGTGTTAATGAGATGTAAAAGACTTAAAATGACATAAATAATACACAAACGCATAGAAAAGTGAAAAATATTCTATGTGAATTAAGTGGTGATGCCATGAGCAAGGTCCAGCCAGAACAATCCCGGGGGCCCCACTCCCAAACGCTCACCCCAAAATAATTATTGCTACATAATAGTAGCACCCACTCTGGGTCATATAATAACAAATAGATGTACTGCATGATAACAGTACATGTATGAGCTGAGAGCTAACTTACCTTGGAGGTACCCCAAAAAACCTCCACATGGCACTATAAGGATCAGCACCTCCTCCTAATGCTGACTCCTTTCATGCCTCCAAACTGCAAGCAAAAAATATGGTAGTTGCTCAATCAGCTTAATATACTACAGGTGCTTGTAAAGGGCGGGGTTTACACTGAACACAGAAAAAAGAAAATTGCCCTCCAGC
Source organism: Taudactylus pleione (assembly GCA_031769625.1). NCBI lineage: Eukaryota > Metazoa > Chordata > Amphibia > Anura > Myobatrachidae > Taudactylus > Taudactylus pleione. The sequence continues at coordinate 43,483,912 of JAUIMM010000015.1, read as the reverse complement.
ACACTGCAGATAAATCAAAAATACTTGAATCCTACATGATAATAGAAATTCAGAGGTATTGGTTTACATACATTTGCAAATATATAAATAAGCGCTGGGCCGTCGTCAAGGCTCCTCTATACCAGCGTCCCTAAAATTAAGGGGTTCACGTCCGAGAAGCAAGGCACCCCAAAAAATTCCAGCCAAGGACCACCCCCAGGGCATCACACGAAAAGGGGAAAAAAGGTGATAGTGAAGTGAAGTCTCACTATCTTATGTCCCTATAATAATAATGGGAGGGTGGGACACCAATGCTCTCTCTGACACAGAGCATCAAAAAGTCTAGTTACAGCTCTGGATCGAGATGTCAATCTTGGGTGATGTAAGAGTTGATTTTCAACTGGCAAAGGTAAAGTCTGGTTAGATAGAGACAGATTTCTCTCTTCTCACTCGTAACACTTGGGGGAGATAGCTAACTCGAATCAACTCACCATCGGGCAAATTGGAAGTATACATCTCTCAAATTTACCAAGAATTGGGATGACAAGCTCAGGTGAGATGACCGCAAACTCTCTGCCCAAATCACTTTTCTTACATTCCACCTCCTGAGCTGCGAGTTAGCCTGAAACATACACAAATCTTGTGATTTGTGTATGCTTCTGCCTTGAATTAGTTAAAAGTGGGTTAAATTATTAGGAAAAAAAATGACGTGAGGTCCCACCCCCCAAAAGCCTAACCAGCCCCGGACTTGTCAGCCTGTCCTGGTACCTAAAATGACGGGGAACAAAATGAGTAGGGTTCCACTGTAACTTAGGTACCAGCCTCATGCTGCAGGGCCAGTCCTGGTTTTAAATATAGGGGAAAAAAATTGCGTATGGGTCCCCCTATATTTAAAACCAGCACCCAAAATGACCAGGGTGTAATACCACAGCCCGGAGATTCTATTATCGGGTCTCCAGAGCCAAAGCATTATCACCCCAAGCCACTCAGGTCAAGCCAGGGATCTCAGGGGAAGTGAGAACCCCCAAAAGAAGGGGTTCCCCCTCTACTGAGCACCTCAGGCTTGGTCTGAAGCCCGGGGCTCTTCCCCGCACCTCTGGAGCGGTGGGTATGTGGGTAATAAAGTGTAATATAGATGGAAACTATTATATATTACAGTGGAACTGATTGTCTTCGGCTCCTGACAGTTCCCACATGGGCTGACTTGCCCACATGGGTACTGTCAGGAGCTAGAGCCATGTACAAAAAACAAAGAGCCAAGAAGGGCTTGTTATTGGGGCACACTTAAATCAAATTTTGTAAAATATAACCTTTATTAATACTTATTAAAAGACTGCAGATCTCCTCATTTTAACAGAATAAATGGATACGGCAAAATAAATATTCAAAATAATTCTGGGTAATCTATGTGGAGATGATGTGGAGGCTATATGTATATTGGAGGAACTCCAACAGACCTGTACCCAGATTTATGATACACCTAGCTTAACTAGACCTGTTTGCAAGAAAAAATAAAATGTCTTTCCCCAGGAGAACATCAGTCCTGAGATTAAAATCTTCCAGGAATTAGTATCAAAAGATCTGGACATACTTGATAAAAAAAAGAGATTTAAGAAGTATAGAAATGGCAATCATTCTAGATCAGAAATGAAAATACTTAAAGAGATTCAAGAATGGAAGGAAGTGATCATTAAAACTTCTGACAAAGGAGGAAATATAGTCATCTGGCCTATTGAGAAGTATCTTAAGGAAACAACATTTCAATTAAATGATGGGAGTTGCTATAAGAATACCCTATTAATCCAACAGAGAACTTCACTGCACTCTTCAATAGAATGATAGATCAGTCTCTGAAAGAGGGTGTAATCCTCAAACAGGAATACGAATATTTGAAGACCAGTAACCCAAGAGTCCCCACTTTCTATCTGCTCCCCAAAGTGCACAAGAATATGCAGGAACCCCCGGGCCGACCTATAGTTTTGGGCATAGGGGGACTATTTGAAAAGACCAGTAGATTTTTGGATCTCCACCTACATCAACATGTCCTGGGTTTACCCTCATATTCACAAGATTCAGCAGATATCTTACAAAAACTACATGACATAAGATTGGAAAAACAACATTTTCTGGTCACATTGGACATACAGTCCCTTTACACATGTATCAATCATGAGTTCAGAATTCAAGCTGTACAATATTTTCTACAAATGGAGGAACCTTGCCCTTTTCACCAATTTCTATTGGACTTACTCAGATTTGTTCTGACACATAATTATTTCACCTTCATTGACTGCTTCTACCTGCAAAAGAGGGGGACAGCAATGGGGACGACATGTGCCCCCACCTATGCCAACCTCTTTTTGGGCAGGTGGGAGCGGGAAATAGTCTTTGGTGTGAGACCACGGATCGACATACACAATATGTCATAGGATGGTGGCGCTACATCAATGACATCTTGATGATATGGGAAGGAGATGAGAACTCACTTCTATGCTTTATCAACAGCCTCAACTCAAATTCTATTATATTATATTATATGTGAAATTGACTCACCATTACAGTCAAACTTGGGTACCATTCCTGGACTTGAAAATCTACAGAAAAGAGGAAGGCTCATTACATACGGAACTTTTTCAGAAGGATACTTCAACTAATAGCCCCCTACACCAAACAAGTGCACACTTTCCACCCAGGGTAGAGACTCTGCCTAATGGTGAGTTCCTTTATTTGAAATGTAACTGCTCGGAGATACAAGTCTGCAAAGAAAAAAATATAGAACTTACTCAAAGACTACTAGAAAGGGGCTACAGTAAAAGGAGCATTAAGAAAGCCCAGAAAAGTATCTCACTCACTTCAAGGGAATCTCTTATCTTTTCGGAGGACCCACGGAAGAAATCTAAAACCAAATTAGAAGAGATAAGATTCTTTGGAAGTTTTTGCAGAGAATGGAGGGAAATCCAAGGCATAATTCAGAAACAGTGGCCTATCTTACATCTAGATGAGGACCTATCTATGACACTAGGTAATAAGGTCGCCATGGGATGGCGCAGATCAATGAACTTAAAAGATATCCTAGTGAGTAGCCACTTCATTAGATATCCAACAAAAGAGAAATTGACAAAATGATCATTTCCATGTGGGTAGTGTAAGGCATGCCAATATATGGCAAAATGTGATCAAATAGTGGATAAATATGGTCAATTAATCCAATTGAAGGATTTCATTAATTGCGATACAGCAGGAGTCATCTACTGCATACTGTGCAGTTGCGACATGAGATATGTTGGCATGACCTCTAGACCACTTAAACAAAGAGCCCTAGAACATGCAGGAAATATTAGAAAAGCTCCATCTGATCTGACTAAGTTTAAAAAACTAACATCTGTGGCACGCCATTTTTATACTCATCATAAAGGGAATCATAAAGGTCTACGTATCTTTAGACTAGAAAAAGTCAAGCTAGGTATTCCAGGAGGAGATATGACACATGAATTGATGAGGAGAGAGAGTGAGTGGACATTTAAGTTGGGTGCTCTCGCTCCAAAAGGCATGAACGAATACATCAACTATAGTGTATTTTTGTAGAAAAATTAAGAGGTTAACATCTGCCCTTTAGAGTGAACAGTGATTGTGCAATAACATGATACTCAATTTTTGAGTTTTAATAATTTGAGTTTTGTCCCCAATAACATATGGTGTCTAAGTATTAATAAAGGTTATATTTTATTAAATTTGATTTAAGAGTTCCCCAATAACAAGCCGTTCTTGGCTCTTTGTTTTTTGTACATGTTATACTTTGGGCTTTGGGAACACCCCCAACAACATGCTATGTTATAATTTCTAAATATAAAATGAAATATGGTTGGGTGTAGATAAATGTCGTGATAATATATGGTTCTGTGCGGGACCAAAACCTCCCCCGTTTTTTCAGGAGAAAGAGCCAATCAGCGGCCGCTCTACATTTAGTGGTTGCTGATTAGCAGGCAGCTCCTAACTGTTCTCACTGTTCAGTAAGGAGCTGGTTAGAGGGCTATGTGGTCACACACATACACCGCTAAATGTAAGTTGTTGTTTTTTTGGCAAAGACCCCCCTGGATGCTACAGAGACCAGCGCGAGGATGGAGGTGAGTATAGTATCTCTTTTGCAGGCCATGCACATGGAGTCTACTTGGAGAAGAGGACAGAAACATCTGGTAGAAGGTAAGTATGTGTGATTGATGTATGTCTGTAATAAATCTTTTACTAACTACGGTGTGTGTGTTATTTAACTATTTATTTTACAGTGGGGATACGGGTGTCGGATGCCTGCTGGCATTTGTAGTTCCACAAGTGCCAAAGGGCAGGCATGCTTGCACTTGTAGTTCCACTGTAAAATACAATAGTTTCCATCTATTCAGACCAAGCCTTGGGTGCTCGGGTGAGGGGGCTCTTCTTGGGGGGTCCCCACTTCCCCTGAGATCCCCGGCTTGGCCTGACTGACTTTGGGTGAGAATACTTTGGCCCTGGGGATCTGGTAATAGGGTCTCCTGGCTGTGGCATTACACGCCGGTTGTTTTGGGTCCGGTGCTGGATTTAAATATAGGGGGACTCCTACGCAATTTTTTCCCCTATATATTTAAAACCAGGACTGGCCCTGCAGCCTGGTGCTGGTACCTAAATTATGGTGGAACTCTACTCATTTTGTTCCCTATAATTTTAGGAACCAGGACTGGTGGCATGTCCGGGGCTGGTTATGCTTTTGTGGGGGGGGGCCTACACCATTTTTTTATACAATTAACTTTTTTTTTATAGGTACAACAAAAGCAGCTTACACATATCTCACTGATATGTGCAGGTTGCTTGCTAGGGAGAGTTGTGCAGAGAGAAATCACTGCAATCTCGGGTGAGATAACTCTCTCGAGCTTGCTTTAATATCACCTGAGAAACTCGACCTACAGTACATCACTATCAGCAAACTTGTTTAGCCTCAAATCTCCTGTTGGTAAATTTGAGAGATAAAAAGTGATTAAAGAACCCGAGTTCAGGTGATCTGGAGCAAAATGAATCTCTTTGCAAATCGGGAACATCTCGGATCTTAGTAAATTTACCCCTAAGAATTATAAAATACTCTCATAAACTCAATATCAGAGAAAGGAGAACTACTTTATAAAAGAATTGTCTAGTGATTCCTCCATAATACTCCTCCATTATACTCAAACCAGCTGACAAGACAGAATGATTTCAGCAAGCCTACATCCACAGAAGATCTGTTAGTTATCCAAGATGTTTGGAACAACCTCCCTGCTGAGTTCCTTCAAAAACTGTGTGCAAGTGTACCTAGAAGAAATGACGCTGTTTTAGAGGCAAAGGGTGGTCACTCCGAATATAGGTTTGATTTAGATTTCTCTTTTGTTCATTCACTTTGCATTTTGTTAACTGATAAAAATAAACTTTTAACACTATTTTAGAAAGCATTCATACTTTGCACATTTGCTAATTTTTTCCATGCCTGCCTAAATCTTTAGCTCAGTATTGTACATGTATCCCTTGATTCACCACTGGGACTTCCCATAAAGACTGCAATTGGGTCACTGACTATTAATTAATCACACTTTGTTGACTTTTTTCTTCAACAATATGCAGCCTCCCTTAAGTACCTTATAAAGGATACCACCTCCTTTTATAGAAAAAAAATATATATACATAAACGTATAAATAATACATAATAAATCTTCTTAGTTGGGAGTTCATTATTTTATGTATAAACACAACTAAAAGTCAGGTATCTTCAAACCATATTAAATATGTTTGACCTACAAACATCCACATAACAATTTCAGTAATTTTATCTTAGAGAATCATATGCTGGTCAATTATTAAATTACAACTATTGATTCTTATATATTGGAAATTTGGTTAGCTCTAGGCTCTAATCATATTTATAATTTCTAATGGGCAGTTATAACAAAGGTTTATATTCATGTTAAATAAAACAGTGGTAATCAACAAATTCTATAGTCTCCATATTTCTTATTTGTACTTAGATATTTGATTTTTATATAATATATTCTCTATTCTCCGAACCTCATACATATAATTCAGTACGGAATTCAAAGATCTTACATACTTAAATGTGCCCGTCTCTTTGTAGTCGGTAAAGTTCCAATCCAGTTTTTAATCCTCCATTGAAAGAATGTTTCCTTATGTAGCTATGTGATCCACACGTAAGATCCTTTTGCCCTTTTGTGTGTGATATTCTGTTCCCCGGGAGACTACCCCAGTTGCCGCTATATTGTAGCACTTTATATACAGATTCATAGACGCATTGCGACTTAGCCGCATTTTCTGCAAAAACTCCCCAAAAAATATGCTCGGCGCTAGCAGAGTCTCACAGGACCTGACGCACCAAGAGGGGCTTTTTGGCATGACTGCCACAAAGGTGTGTAAGGACTGTATTTATGATATATTGAGTTTCAAAAGATGTATATATGTATCATGACCAAAGTGGTAACATTTGGGTCACAAAATAACCAGTGGGTTAATTAGATGTATAGGCTTTTATTGGCTGTCAGAACTTCCAGAGATGTGCCAAAGAAAAGTGGTAGAAAAGAGCTAAGTATTTAAAGGTTTCTGACTACTACTGTCTCCGTTTGATGGAGCATTGGATGAGCGAGTCAGCGCATCGGCTGAGCAAGGTAAGTGTAGATGTTAGAAAAAGCACTGCAAGTGCTGTCAGCTAAGCTTGCCGTATGATGCCCTGATGAAGCCACAGCACAGGGCAGACACAGGAAGGTCCATGGTGAGAGTGCAGGAAAAAAAGAAAAGTACCATGTGTGCACACAGAAGAGTGGAATAACCTGGATTGGCGTGGTGTGTACGGAATTCCCTCGATCGCTATAAGAGTCTCCTGTGTGCGCATTTCACCAATGGGTCTTGTTCACTGGATGGCTCGAGTGAAGAATCCTTGCGCACTAGGTCTGCTGCTACTGCTGGGGGAGAACAGCACAGCAGATCACTTAAGCCATGCTGGCTATGTTAGCATTAGATCTGTATCCAATATCTGTTATCAATGGGCCAAATTCAATTCACTGCGAAGGTGAATAGCCGCGGGAGGGAGCTCCCACAGCTATTCAATTCACTACGCTTTTTGGGTGGGCTAAAGGATATCTTCTCGCACCCCCCTGGGGCTGTGAGGAGAAATCCAACAAAAGTGCCTGGCACATAGCTGTTTTCCTGCTTAGTGCAGCGCTAGCAGCCGCGCACCCTGCACTTTAGTCAGAGATTGCTGGTTATCATGCCTAAACACCCAGGTTAAGCAGCGAGAACTGGTATTGTCTGATTTAACCTATTCCTAATGAGGCAAACAGCATGGTGTATTGAAAGGAATTATAAATCAGGTTTTAGACAATTAGTTGAAGTAATGGGTCCCCTCTAGCAAATTCCATCTCAATTCCATTTTACCAGAACAGCTAGTATACTCACCTGTACCAGGGAATTAAAAAAGTTATTCTTGGCCTAGCTAGCAAATGCCTTTGTAATGGCTATCCACTTAACTACAGATATTTGGACAAGTAGTACTGGTCAAACTAAAGAGTACATTACTGTGACAGCCTACTGGGTGTGTGTAACACCTTCAGCAGCAGTATCATTCACAGGCAGGCTACTCTTTGTATCACTGGCTTCACTAAGAGGCATACCACTGTCAATCTATTGAAAAAAATCCAGTAATGTGATAGCAAAATGGCTTACCCCACTAAGACTCTCCTCAGGATTTCTCATGTCAGATGATGCAAGTAATATTATACGAGCATTACAACTAAGTGATTTTCAATGCATACAATATTTTGCACACACAATAAACTTGGTGATTCAGAATTTCTTAAAAATAACAGGTGTGTTCAGGAGATCCTGACTGTGGTCTGAAAAATTTCAGAAGACTTTAGGCATTCAGCAACCGCATGTAAAAGATTGCAACTACTGCAAGAACAGTTCCTTTTTCCATGCTACCAACTGAAGAAAGAGGTAGTAACCAGGTGGAATTCCACTCCTATTTGCTTTAGCAGCTGGAGGAACAGCAACAAGCCATCTAAACATACACAGCAAGCCATGACATAGGGAGAGAGGAGCAACATATCAATCTCCAGCACAGTGGATAATACTCTCTGCTTTATGCAAGCTACTAAAACCATTTGAAATTGTAACTAATGAAGTGAGTTCAGACACTGCCAGCCTGAGTCAGGTCATACCCTTAAAAAACTATTGGAAAAAGCTGAAGGAGGAGATAAAATTAAGCAATTCTGCTAAGTATGTTGGAGTTGTAGATCACTTCACTTCCCCAGGACCAAAGGGTATGTAGCATCTTGCAATTGGATCACTACATTTTGGCAACAATGCTTGTTCATAGGTTTAAGTAATATGTAATTACTTTTTTTCCAACTGACACAGATCTTAAGAGATGTAAAGAGCACCTTGTGAGCAAGTTGTCAGCTTGGCAGTGGCACATTGCATGATGATGCCTTCTGCTTCAGTTTTTCCTTCCAAATGTTGCTGCCAGGAAAAACTGACCTATTCCAAGAGAAACACTGGTGATACACCAAAGTGAAACAACATTATGACTTCTGGTCAGGTGTAAAATAATTGCCCACACCTGTTGACACCTCTATCATGACCCAATCTGATAGATTAAACATCAATAGAATGGTGGATAATAATTTTAATGACAATGTACAAATTAGCCCTGTCATACAGTCCCATTTGAATATTGAGAGGAAAAAATGCAATTTGGAGCCCTTTGTACAAACTAGTTTTGCTATATTTAAGCTGCACACCCTCCAGTGTGTACTCAGAGTGTTTTGTCCAGCTAGGAACCTTGTGAGTGATTGGGCGATTGGTGTAAGAGGCTACTTCCAAAAAATGTAGATAAACTGATGTTCATAATTATGAACTACAAATTTTATGAGGAAGACATTTTACACCAATTACAACAAAGTACAAAAACTTCTATAGTGGTGGATTCCAGTAGGGATGAGCTAATATTGTGTGATGATATTAACACTGATGCGGGTGATTATGAGGATGATAATGACATCTTCCAACTGTGATGATGATTAACAACACTGTTAGCTGTATTAATTTCATTGGTAGCTTGGTTTATAGAGGCCCAAACAAACTAAGAACTTCAGCCACAAAAGTCGCAATTACCTCTCGTTGAAGTTTGTTAATCTATGCATGTCCTTTTTACAACATAAGGGTGCGTGGGAGAGCGAAAGGACAGTTCCATTGTGCACCGCTTTTCATTATGGGATTTTCCCACATTGCTTTATTGGTGTAATTACTACTAGCCTGTTACTCCATCTCCATTTACTGTATCTGTACTGGCCTGAGGGCTGTGATTTGTTGTTTGGAGAAGTCTGTTGGTAATATACATTATTTTGTCTTCTATTAGGATTTTACTTTTAGGCTTTTAGTTCTTGATTAATACACCAAAGAAGAGAAAAAGCATTGTCCTGTTTGGCGCAATAATTAATAAAATGTAACATTTATTAAATACAACATATTTTAATTGTATTTAATAAAGGTTAAATTTTATTAATTAGTGCTTCAAACAGGACAACGCTTTTTCTCTTCTTTGGCATATTAGGTCTTACAGTTGTTAAAAGGCTGCACCCCCTTTAAATATACACAAGAATTTGTGGTGAACACTGAGGGACCAATCTAGTTGGTATAATACTAACAGTGTTGGACTTGTGCAAGGATCCATTATACCCATTTTCCTTTTTCAATGAATCTTGAACCTGAGGTCTTGATTAATTAAAACATTCTATAGTGTTGTATAGTTTATTAAACGCCCATCCTACTGTATATGCCACTGCTGTGCCACTATATTTAATAGATATTCCTTATTCTTTTAACCTGCCATGTGCTTGAGGTGCTGCTCCTTCATTTACACCCTGTGCATGCACAGTTTTTTAATAATCAGAAAACTGTATGAAGAATCAAACTACAGTCAGGACCTTAGACGTCCCTAGATGCATGTGCAGTTAAAAAAAAATCACTGACAATTTTTACGAATATCAGCAATGCATCCTATTTAGAATCAGGCCCAGTTTGTTCATTTGTTATGTATAGGGTATTTCAGGGTTCACTATAGCAATATAATCTATAACAGGTAGCACTAGTGAAAAAATAAGTCACACCAGACACAATTAAAAATCAATTATACTGTTATATATAAAAAATGTTATATTAGTGGCTTCTAAAATAATTTTCCTTACTAATGTTTTAGGTTTAATTTTCCACCTGTCAGCATCTGAGACCAAGCTTTATCTTTTAAATACTAAAAAGGCTTCTGCTCCCTAGGTAAAATCTGCCACTGCTGTTATGCCAGTTATATGATACATAAATACAGTAGTTGTCAAACAAGCAGCCTTAATTGATAAACTAGATAAGGAGGTTGAAGTAGCCATGGATTGAGGTAACATTTTTCCTTTGCCATCATGTGCATTAAAGTATTAACTTATTTCATGCTCCATCACGTTATTTGGTGGAGAAAACTAAAATGTAGGTACTGTAAGTATGGCTCATTTTTTGGAAAAAAATGCAGTTTCTCCAAGGGATATATTTACTAAAGTGAGAGTTTTTAGAAGTGGAGATGTTGCCCATAGCAACCAATCACATTCTACTTAACATTTAACTCGCACCTTCTAGAATTTAATAGCTAAAATCTGATTGGTTGCTATGGGTAACATCTCCACTTCTAAACACTCTCACTTTAGTAAATTTACCCCCTAGAGTTTGTTACACTGTAGGTGATACCACTGCATATTGCTTTTTACAATTGTGAGAATAATAGTTTATTTTCCTTGCTTAACTTCACAATGATTATTGTAAGTAATAAGGTTAAAATTATTTAGCTTGCCAAAGCTAAATTCCAGATCTACAGTGTAGGATGTTTTATAATATTAATTACTTGAGCCTGGAAGTAACAATATAACTACTTCTTATTTACTATTAGTAATGACAAAAATTTAGGTCCACATTGTATTTGTAGTGGTCCCTTCAAATCCTAAATGTATTGTATTGTACGGATTTCTTTTTTGTAATACTAGTCACAAGGACATCTTTATAGTGTCCCCACTGCCTGTATGCATACTGTACCTTAGTGCCAGGCAGCTTTGTTGTCGCCAAAAAGTAGAAAATATTATTGCAAAATAAATTGTACAACTATTGGAATATACACTTAGGTGTTGCTCCTATTAGGTGCGAGGGGGCAAGTTGCCCACTTTATCTCTCTCCAAGTCTTGATATATCTCCCCCATAGTCACACTTACTCATGCTGTGAACTGATTCAAGGATAATAGGATTGAACACCTACAGCTAAAACAAAACAAACCAACAAACAACATTTATCAGAAAGAAAAGTTTTAGTTTAACCAGCATAGGATGCTAGGAATGGTCGGAAATGTGCAAATCTCAGGGTATAAAAGTATTAACAACACGTGTTCAGGTCATGCAGGCTGCAGTGACATCACCAAAACATCTGTCTTTCTTTAGAAAGTGCTATTGCTCACCATTTACAGTATTTCACCGGAGTATAAATACTGTAACATTCCAGGCTCCAGATATTCAGTATTTCCAGAAAACATCCCATGATGGTAAGTTCTTCTTTCAAAGTACTGACAGTTACATTTCACTTGTTATTAAATCTTTACATATGCAATGGTACTGTATAGTAGCAACTAGTATGTACAGTAGTTAGACCAGTAAAAATGAATGTAATATAAAAATGATCATCTCTGTCAATTGACAAAGCACTCACATCTTAGTGCATAGATATGGTACTACATTAGATTTGACTGGCACCAAAATAGGTCTAAAATTACTGAAATGATGCAGAAACTTGCAAAAACACATGTTGGTGCCCTGTTCAAACAATAACATTACCAGTTAATTCACTTACGAAGTGTTTGAGAAAATTTGTAAGAACAATTAAAAAAAGGGGAAACCACTAGTTTAGTGGTGAGATAAATCTGCTGTAAAATACATGAAATGTACTAAGATGAGGGCACAGTTTCCTTGTTTAATTCAGTATAAAACAATACAATGTATCATCCTGTGTCTCTGTCTGTGATACTTATTACAAATTTGATTTTGGTCACCAATTGCTATGGTACAGTATGTGGAGTTTCATTGCAGATGAATGAAATGATTTACAAATGTAAACATCTCTTAAGTACACAGTATATTTTTGTATTATTGAGTTATAAGAGATTTCACTAAAAATAGAACTATTGGTACAATATTTGGAATTGTTATGCAATTAAAATAAAAAATAATCTGCTTATTAATTTTTGCAGATTTTGTCTGCCACATTTAAAAGAGCAATAATATTTTATGGAAAATAAACTTGATTTTGCATTTACTATTATTACCCTTTTAGATATGGCAGACAAAATCGGCAAAAAATCACGAGGTTCTGAAAATCATTGCTTAGTAAATATACCCCTAATAATATTATCAAAGTACCTGATCCCTATTTGATGCAGACAGATTTATCTAGACCACTGTGATGCAAAAACACTGTATATCCTGAATGTTAGCCAACTTACAAATTATTTCTCTGATCTTTGCTAGTAACAATGCCTTCTTCCTGCTAAAATAACTTCAATTTACCAAGTTCAAAGACTATTTCTGTAGAATGGTACAGCTAAACTTTGTGTAAGAGCCTGAAAGTCAATGAAAATGAGTTTGAAAGAGTGATATACATTTGCAACACTCTCTGTAAAACTTAATGTAGGGACTTAAATGGGCCTATTTATCTTTGCAGAAGTGAAGCTGTCAGTGTAAACTTGCCATTGAGATCAGCAGCAAACACGCAGGACAGGGCAGTTGTTTATTGGAGCAGTTATCCCAGCATGAATACATTTAATAAACTGTCCCGTAATATCATTCCTTACTGGTGCAAAATGTGACAATAATGAATTGTACTTTTCAGAGCCCCACATGCAGATCTCCTCTGACTCCCTCAACCCCCATAAAGTGATGCAGTGGTCTGGGACCATAGCCATCACTGCTGGAATCGCGCCCCATGAGAACGACTCTCTAGGGGCTCATGCACCTAAAGTCAAGGTGCATAACTATGTTACCCTCCAAGCACAAATATGCTGATCTCTGCGTGTGCAGATGGTGTATACTGCTTGGAGCCTATGGAGGCTCCAGGTGCAGGAGAGAGATCTTTCTGTCTCTCTCTCTCTCGCAGTCCCTGGCTGTCTCTGGAAGCTGATACTATGCGCATGTGCAGTGTCAGCTTCCCCCGGAGAACTACTTCTACAATTTGATATTTTCATTAAAAATGGATAGATAATAATCGCGGCAGTTCCACTATTATTAGGACATAGATCCCTAAGTCCATTATCAGGTGTTCCCAGGGCCGGCTTTACCATTAGGCAGCTGCCTAGCATGCCGGAATCTGGGGGGCACCACTGAGTCTGCCTATCACAACATTAAGGATGTCTCTGAGAGAGGCATCCTTCTTGTACTTAGGGCCGTATTCAATTAGCAGCGATATTATCGCACCCGCGATATTATCACATCAGTGATAATTTTTCGCTGATTTTTTATGTAAAAATGGAGAAAACTTTTCTTTTCTTAAAAAAGGGGGAAAAGGTGCAATATCCCTATTTTTGTGTAAAAATGTGGGGATTTCTTACAGGACCCTTTGGACAGCCCCCCCTAATGATACTTTAGCAAAAAAATTTTTTCGTACAGAGTGATCTCTAAACAGTGACTGCTTTACATCACCAAACATGCAAGTTTTGCTAAGTGACTGCAATTCTGGAACATACTGATCAAACCCAGCTCCTATCTCAGAGCCGGCCATAGGCATAGACATTCTAAGCAAATGCCTAGGGCATCAGGAATGCCTAGGGGCATTCCATGGCTCTGCAGTCATCATCCCGCCGCTACCGCATTCGGAGCACAGCTCCGTTCGGGTAGCGCCGTAGTCATACTGTCAGGTGACAGACTGACAGCCACAGACAGGTCAGAATGAGCATCTGAATAGAAGCTCATTCTGGCTAAAGGGGACAAGGAAGATGGCCGTGGCCGTAGGAGGGCATACTGCGCATGCCCAGCTGCGGCCACTCCTCCCATGGGCCTTTTTGTAGCCGTGAGTGACTGTCAACTCACGGCTACGCCTCCGTATTTACCACCCGCCACCAAGCGCACACGCCGCACATCGGACCAGGACACTGCGCAGCACTGCAATGCAGCACAGCCTGAGCCCCGAAGCCATCAGTGTGATCTCTCCCCCCCCACAGGCATAGGAGACTGCTGTGGCTGCTGCTCAGCAGCCACAGCAGTCTCCCACTGCAGCTCAGCACACTCTGTGTGCTGGGCTGCTGTGAGGGAGGAGGGGGCGGTGTTGTACCCAGGCCTCCGCCGGGCCCCTCAGGAAGCCCGGACCCGGGTAATTTGTACCCGATGCCCTCCCCCCCTCTCTGCGCCCCTGAGCACATCCTCCCCTATCACATGGAGGAAAATGGATGCCTTATTTTATCTTCCTCATTATCTGCCCCACATGCAGTAAGGTAAATATTAAACCTTTGCTTAAATCTTCAGTTTTTAGTCAAGCTACCAGATATTTGCATGTCTGTTGGAGGAAACAGCTTATTTATGGTTACTCAACATCTAATGTGACAAGAGCACGTGTCCGATTTCTCACTCACTGGGTATCACAGCTTTTCAGGCTTTCGCATCTCCCTGCACACTTTGGGCCTGATTCAGAGCCGGACGCAATTAGAGCTCGCTCGTTCAGAAAAAGGGGGCGGCTATTCAAATGAACCGTTCGCTCTTTGCGGTCTGTTCATGTCTGAACGAGCAAACAAAACCTGCGGCCGCTATTTTGTAAAAAACGCCCCCTGGCCACTCGCATCATACGTCATGTTCGCTATTTAATAGATTAATCGAGTACATCGAACAGCGTATGAACTGCTCGCTATTCTTGTGGCTGGTTTTTCCTACTGCAATCTTGCGAGCAGTTCTGGCTATAAAATAACCAAGTGACGTGGTCGATGATGCTGCTGTTATAATTATGCACACCCTAAAAACGCCCGTTTTGACCTTTAAGCACGCCTGCGTTCGGATCTCCACTTCCCGTTTTCAAGCACCTTCCCCTGTTACCACCCACAAACGCCTCATCCTGTCACTCAAATTAGCAGGCACTCGCTATATAGCGAACAAATGATTTCTGCCCGCACTGACTGGTTCGCGCATGCGTATTAAAATCCGTACGCATGCGCAGATGTGAAAACATCGCTCCGAACGAGCGAACGGCCGCTTACGAGCGGCTCTGAATCAGGCCCTTTCAGCACTAGGGGGTATATTTACTAAAGGTCTATTTTAATCTATTTAAAATCGAACAAAATCGATTAACATCGATGTTGTGTTTCTGAAGCTAAATCACACATTTACTAATATTTAAAAAACTAAATAAAAAATTGTCTGTTAGTAAATGTGTGACTAAGCCCCAGAAACCCAACATCGATTTTAATCGATTTTGATTGATTTTTAATTGATTAAAATTGACTTTTAGTAAATATACCCCTAGAAGTCCATCTAGACCTCTCCTGACACCATGTTTTGCTTGTATTTCTATTAAAAAGAACACTGTAGTATGGGTAATAACCAGTGCTTCTTGATTTAGCCATTACAAACTATACGTATACACATCCTGGGCCTGATTCATTAAGTATCGCAACTGCAACAGTGTACGCAGATCGGTCAATGGTGCGTACTGCGCATGCATAGCAGTACGCATGCGAGAGGTAGCATTGCAATTGCTTTGCAATCACACATGCAGAAAGCCATCACAGAGTGAGTGACAGGAGGTCAGCGTTTGGGGTGGTGACAGGGGAGTGGTCAGAGAAGTGCGCCGTTGCATGAGCATGCATAAATTAGCCCCTGCGACGGCATAAACAGCTTGAGTACTCACTGCGTGTTACGAGGTTAGCAATATCTGAGTAAGATCAGACCTGCTGTAATTTTGCTTGAGGGGCCGATGTTACTCGATGTTACTGATGTATACACTGGACTGCAAGGTATTACGGATGTGAGGTAGTAGTGGATGGTGGTGGGCGTGGCTATGCTGGCTGTGCAGCGGCTTTGAAATTGCAATCATTAGCATATTTTTGCAGCAGACCTGCATGTGTAATCGCAGCCGTGATTGCAATAGCAATCCGTAATGAATCAGGCCCACTGTACACAGGATTGCACCCACTTCCAATCATTCCCCTTGGTCCTAGGGACCAGCACTGAAGATTCAGGCTATCACATAAGTAAGGGAATGTCTACAAATATTAAGCATATATCTAAAGCAATACCATCACAGACTGCAACAATTATATCCCCACAAATAGCAGCCATAACAGAAATAGGATCAAAGGGATACCGGGAGAAAAATTTAAGTGGATAAGCAGAAATTGTTCTTGCACAGCAGGCTTTCAAGATCAATCCTCCAAAATGAAACAAACATTTATCAAAAAGAAAAATGAGAAACCGTAAATAGATGAAGCCTTAAGGTGCGTACACACACTAGACAATATTTTGCACGATTCACCTGATATCAACGAATTAGAAAGACAAATCATGCATAATATGTGAAAATCGGGAGTGGCCACTCACGATAACGATGCCGATGCGCGTACCGGCGGGTCGTATGTCATATCTTCAGATCTTGCCTCCAGCAGCCAAGATCTGCCAATCTTGTACACGAGGCACTGGAAATCGTTAAGGACGCACGATAGATCGTTGCTCAGATTGGACACTTTTTAGCACCATATCGTGTCCTGCAGTGCCGAGGAGAATTCAAGGGAAATCGTTCACGGTATCGCATCGTGAGCACATCGTCTAGTGCGTAGGCTCCTTTAGAATTGTCAAGAAATATTGAAAGGAAACATCTATTAAAATACATAGTAACATAACCAATAAGAACTGCTACACTAACATTCAAGAAAGTAACCAATGCTGGCTAGATAACTGATTTGTTATATTACTTTTAAATATAACTTTATATCATATATTTGCTAAATAAACACTCATTTATTTATTCCAAATTGTATCCCACTCATATATCACTATATACTGAGAGTAACCTTTTATATTTAACATTCTGGTGGCATTATTTCCTCTTCCCCAGCACAGTATCACCAGTAGGGAGCGCTAATGTACAAACTAAAAACCTCCCTCCACTGACAACAACATCTGCAGGAAATATTAACCCCATGTAAACATCAACATTTATTACGCTTCCATATCAGCCATAGTATAAACAATTACTCCAGATAATTTGTTTATTGTTATATATGTAATCCATGCCAACTCAACAGAGCATCTACTTTGGTCTACCTTTTTCTCCAAGAGCTCAGTGGCTCTCATGGGCTCCTCCCAGTAAACAAACTTTCCATGTTAAATACAACAAGAGTACATTAGCATCACAATATCTCTGTCTGCAATGAATGGTGCTGGGACAAGATGATAGATTGAGGCTAAAGCTGGGTACACACTAGATGATGTGGGTACGATGGCAGATGCGACGGCACAATAGCAGTAGCAGGGCATGGTCTAGTAAGCAGATTGGTTTTCAGAAAGCTTTTAAGGATTTGGAGACTGGGGACAAATGTGATCTGACATGGCGGGACATTCTATAAGTTGAATAGTGGCACTGGAGAAGTCTTGTAGGTGGGAGTGAGTTGAGGATATAAGGAGCAAACTTATGGATTTGCAGACTGGTGCATTGGATGTGGATTGGCAACAGGAAGACCCATCTTGTCAAAGCATTTCAACAGATTAAAATGGTAATAGGTGGATGAGGGGACTGCCAATAAGAGGATGATGCAATAGTAGAGGCAGGAAATGATGAACAAAAGGATAAGAAGTTTGGGTGCATCTTGGGTAAGATAAGGGCATAGTATAGCAATATTTGGATGGTAGAGGCAACAGGACCTTGAGAGTGGCTGTGAGGGAAAAAACAGAAGACAGAGTGAAGTGTGACACAGAAGTAACAGGTTTGGGAGATAGAGGATATTGGGCCTGATTCAGAGCCGCACGCTAGATGCGATCGCTCACACAATGTGTATGCAGATTGCGTAGGCAGTGCTATCGCACAGCAATGCATTAGCACACCTAGTATTTCTTACAGAGCGATCACATAGTGTATGTAGACACTCACCAGCCTGTTTTAAGACACCCACTTGTGCACGTCATGTCCAGGAAATGTATGCAACCATCAGTACATCGTGTAACATCAGATGCTATCGCAGCTCTTGAGGTTGACCATACCCTGCCGCAAGCACTGCGAGCACTTCCGTGTGAATACAAGCCCGGTGACGTGTACTATGATACTGTCTTATAATTATGCACACCTCTAAAACGCCGTTGAAATGCTCAGGCACGCCTGCGTTTGCACCTTCACTCCCCCATTTTTAATGGGCAGCCCCTGTTATTACCTACAAACAGCTTCCCCTGTCACTCACTCTGCTGGGCTGTGTATCCGCAACGAGCGAATGCATTGTGAACTTTCGCTAAGGTATGCGCATGCGCACAATGCATACACACTGCATACCCAGGGCCGGATTAAGGCTATGGGGGGCCCGGGGCACATCAGACAGGGGGCCCTATTACAGAGGTAGGCAGATGAATTCTCTCTCTCTCACTCTCTCCCTATATAAAATATGTATTTTGTTACCATATAATGTTTGTGTGTGTGTGTGGATGTATGTTCTGCCGTAGATGCTCCCAGATGGTATTACTATAATCCTCACCCCACATAGCGAGCCTGATTCCAAGGTGGGTGCAGCTATGGTTACCGACGGGGGACGCATATTGGAATTGCATGGAGATCTATGCAATTTCAATAGGTGTTCCTGGAAGGGGACTTAAATGGCGATCAGGGCCGGATTAACAATGGGGCGGGTGGAGCTACAGCTCCAGGCCTCCCATTGAAAATAGGCCCACACAGACTGCAGTGCAGGCAGGAAAAAAAAAAAGTGTTTTTTTTTTCCTGTCAACACGAGGATCAACAGGCCAGGCCAAAGCCCCGCCCACCCTCGGCCCGCTTAAGCCCCGCCCACCTCTGAAGCCCCGCCCCATTATACCGAGGCTATGCCCCCTGAACCGTTCTACTACAAAGCAGTGTCAAGTACCTAGTTGAGGAGGGAAGGAAGCACAGCCTAGTATGTCAGGATTAACTCAGGTCAGTGTAATGTCTGGCCAGGCTCTGTCTGTCTCTCTCTCTCATGTCTGTCTCTCTGTCTATCTATCTCATGTCTGTCTGTCTCATGTCTGTCTATCTATCTCATGTCTGCCTGTCTCATGTCTGCCTATCTCATGTCTGTCTATCTCATGTCTGTCTCATGTCTGCCTATCTCATGTCTGTCTATCTATCTCATGTCTGTCTCATGTCTGCCTATCTCATGTCTGTCTATCTATCTCATGTTTGTCTATCTCTCATGTCTGTCTGTCTCATGTCTGTCTATCTATCTCATGTCTGTCTGTCTCATGTCTATCTATCTATCTATCTATCTATCTATCTATCTCATGTCTGTCTGTCTATCATTCATGTCATGTCATGTCTGTCTATCTACAGTATCTCATGTCTGTCTGTCTATCATTCATGTCATGTCTGTCTGTCTATCATTCATGTCATGTCATGTCTGTCTGTCTATCTACAGTATCTCATGTCTGTCTATCTACAGTATCTCATGTCTGTCTGTCTGTCTGTCTGTCTATCTATCTATATCATGTCTGTCTGTCTCAAGTCTGTTTGTCTGTCTGTCTGTCTATCTATCTCATGTCTGTCTGTCTATCTATCATGTCTATCTATCAATCAAATTAGGTGGGTATAAGAGCATATGTGTATATGTGTGTGTATATATATATATATATATATATATATACACACACAAGCACAGAAGTACATGCATATATATGCGTGTGTGTATACATACAGTACATATACACACACACATACTGTATATACAGTATATACAGTATATATATATATATACAAATGTACGTGTGTATATATATATATATATATATATATATATATATATACACTTACATTATATATATATATACACACACACACATACTGTATATACAGTATGTGTGTGAACATGTACTGTATGTATACACACACACGTGTGTGTATATATATATATATATATATACATACACTTACATTATATATATATATATATATATATACACACATACTGTATATACAGTATGTGTGTGTATATGTACTGTATGTATACACACACACGTGTGTGTATTTATATATATATATATATATATACACACACTTACATTATATATATATATATATATATATATATATACACACACATACTGTATATACAGTATGTGTGTGTATATGTACTGTATGTATACACACACATGTGTGTGTATATATATATATATATATATATATATGCACGTACATGTGTGCTTGTGTATGTATATGTATATATATATATATATATATATATATATATATAGTGTGGGTATATATATTAGGGGTGTGCACCGGCCACTTTTCGTGTTTTGTGTTTTGGTTTTGGATCTGGATCTTTCTTCGTGTTTTGGATCTGGATTGGTTTTGCCAAAACCACCCTTCCGTGTTTTGGGTTCTGGGTTTTGTGTTTTGGATCTGTATTTTTTTGAAAAAAAGCATAAAAACAGCTAAAATCACAGAATTTGTAGGTTTTTCTGCTCCTATGCTATTATTAACCTCAATAACCTTAATTTCCACTCATTTCCAGTCTATTCTGAATACCTCACACCTCACAATAGTGTTTTTATGTCCAAAAGGTTGCACCGAGGTAGCTGGATGACTATGCTAAGCGACACGAGTGGGCGGCACAAACACGTGACCCATCTAGGCGTGAAACTGCAGTGGTCGACAGGATGGCATTGAAAAACTAGGCCCCAAACTGTACATAATGCAAAGAAAAAAAAGAGGTGCTAGATGGAATTGTCCTTGGGACCTCCCACCCACCCTTATGTTGTATAAACAGGACATGCACACTTTAACAAACCAATCATTTCAGCGCCAGGGTCTGCCACACAACTGTGGCTGAAATGATTGGTTCGTTTGGGCCCCCACAAAACAAGCTGGCAATTAATCTGTCCCTGCACAAACTGGCTCTACGGAGGCAAGATGTCATCCTCATCCTCCTCATCCACCGATTCCTCACCCTCTTCAGTGTGTACATCCTCATCCTCACAGAGTATTAATTCGTCCCTGCTGGAACCACAGGTCCCTCTGTACGTTCTGGAGGCTGGTCTCCCTGGAAGAGTTGATAATTCATTTTATGAACATCATCTTCTCCACATTTTGTGGAAGCAGCCTCCTACGCCTTTCGCTGACAAGGTTCCCGGCTGCACTAAACACTCTTTCGGAGTACACACTGGAGGGGGGGCAACTCAGGTAAAATAGAGCCAGTTTGTACAGGGACCTCCAAATTGCTTCTTTTTCCAGCCAGTACAGGTACGGACTGTCTGACATGCCTACTTGGATGCTGTCACCGATGTAATCCTTTAACAGACAGACGCACGCTTGTCACTGCTGCTTTGAGGATTCAAGTGCGGCTACAGCCCACACAATTCACAAAGACAGAAAAAAAAAAAGAATATTTTTATTGTTTGTGGAGCACACTTTGAGGGTTACACCACCCTTTAACAGACAGACGCATGCTTGTCGCTGCTGCTTTGAGGATGCAAGTGTGGCTACAGCCCACACAATTCACAAAGACAGAAAAAAGAAGAAGAATATTTTTATTGTTTGTGTAGCACACTTTGAGGGTGTCACCACCCTTTAACAGACAGACGCATGCTTGTTGCTGCTGCTTTAAGGATGCAGGTGCGGCTACAGCCCACACAATTCACAAAGATAGAAAAAAGAAGAATATTTTTATTGTTTGTGTAGCACACTTTGAGGGTGTCACCACCCTTTAACAGACAGACGCACGCTTGTCGCTGCTGCTTTGAGGATGCAAGTGCGGCTACAGCCCACACAATTCACAAAGACAGAAAAAAGAAGAAGAATATTTTTATTGCTTGTGTAGCACACTTTGAGGGTGTCACCACCATTTAACAGACAGACGCACGCTTGTCGCTGCTGCTTTAAGGATGCAGGTGCGGCTACAGCCCACACAATTCACAAAGACAGAAAAAAGAAGAATATTTTTATTGTTTGTGTAGCACACTTTGAGGGTGTCACCACCCTTTAACAGACAGACGCACGCTTGTCGCTGCTGCTTTGAGGATGCAAGTGCGGCTACATCGCACACAAGTCACAATCACATTAAAAAAATAGTTTTTTATTTTTTGGAGCACTTTGAGAGTTACACCACCCTTTAACAGACAGACGCACGCTTGTCGCTGCTGCTTTAAGGATGCAGGTGTGGCTACAGCCCACACATTTCACAAAGACCGAAAAAAAAGAACAATATTTAAATTGTTTGTGTAGAACACTTTGAGGGTGTCACCTCCCTTTAACAGACAGACGCACGCTTGTCGCTGCTGCTTTAAGGATGCAGGTGCGGCTACAGCCCACACAATTCACATAGACAGAAAAAAGAAGAAGAATATTTTTATTGTTTGTGTAGCACACTTTGAGGGTGTCACCACCCTTTAACAGACAGACGCACGCTTGTCGCTGCTGCTTTAAGGATGCAGGTGCGGCTACAGCCCACACATTTCACAAAGACCGAAAAAAAAGAACAATATTTTAATTGTATGTGTAGCACACTTTGAGGGTGTCACCACCCTTTAACAGACAGACGCACGCTTGTCGCTGCTGCTTTAAGGATGCAGGTGCAGCTACAGCCCACACAATTCACAAAGACAGAAAAAAGAACAATATTTTAATTGTTTGTGTAGCACACTTTGAGGGTGTCACCACCCTTTAACAGACAGATGCACGCTTGTCGCTGCTGCTTTAAGGATGCAGGTGCAGCTACAGCCCACACAATTCACAAAGACAGAAAAAAGAAGAATATTTTTATTGTTTGTGTAGCACACTTTGAGGGTGTCACCACCCTTTAACAGACAGACGCACGCTTGTCGCTGCTGCTTTGAGGATGCAAGTGCGGCTACATCGCACACATTTCACAAAGACCGAAAAAAAAGAACAATATTTTAATTGTTTGTGTAGCACACTTTGAGGGTGTCACCACCCTTTAACAGACAGACGCACGCTTGTCGCTGCTGCTTTAAGGATGCAGGTGCGGCTACAGCCCACACATTTCTCAAAGACTGAAAAAAAAAGAACAATATTTAAATTTTTTGTGTAGAACACTTTGAGGGTGTCACCACCCTTTAACAGACAGATGCACGCTTGTCGCTGCTGCTTTGAGGATGCAAGTGCGGCTACATCGCACACAAGTCACAAACACATTAAAAAAATAGTTTTTTATTTTTTGGAGCACTTTGAGAGTTACTCCACCCTTTAACAGACAGACGCACGCTTGTCGCTGCTGCTTTAAGGATGCAGGTGCGGCTACAGCCCACACATTTCACAAAGAGCGAAAAAAAAGAACAATATTTTAATTGTTTGTGTAGCACACTGTGAGGGTGTCACCACCCTTTAACAGACAGACGCACGCTTGTCGCTGCTGCTTTAAGGATGCAGGTGCGGCTACAGCCCACACAATTCACAAAGACAGAAAAAAGAAGAAGAATATTTTTATTGTTTGTGTAGCACACTTTGAGGGTGTCACCACCCTTTAACAGACAGACGCACGCTTGTCGCTGCTGCTTTGAGGATGCAGGTGGAATCTAGATGGGATTTGGAACCGAGGACACACTACCTCCATCAATTGTCTAAATCCCACTGCACTAATGTCGGATACCGGACGCACGTCTAACACCAACATAGCAGTCAAGGCCTCAGTTATACGTTTTGCTTCAGGATGACTGCTGTCGTACTTCATCCTCATCGCTAGGGACTGTTGGAGGGTCAATTGTTTAGTAAAAGTAGTGATGTTCCTACTTCCTCTCTGGGATGATGAACAACTCCCAGCAGCAGCAACAGCACTAGGAGGAAGTGGTTCTTGATCTTTCGCTATTTTATTTTTATCGGAGAAAGTTTGGTCCTCCATTTTTGTTATATTGATATATATACGTGCGCCTAAAGCGCACACAAACACAGAAAATATTTTTTTATTTTTGCTGGAGAGTAGTGCACTTTGTGGGTTACACCAACCTTTAAGAAATGAGCCAGCCGGCTCTTTACTTATGGGACACAGGCGCACGCTTGGCGCTGCTCCTTTGTTGATGCACGTGCAGCCACAGTGCACACAAGTCACAAACACAGAAAATATATATTTTTTTGGTTTGGAGTGTACTTTGGGGGTTACAGAACCCTTTAACGGTCAAGCCAGCCGGCCCTTTACTTATGACACAGGCGCACGCTTGGCACTACTTTGTTGATGCACGTGCGGCTACTGCGCACACAATTCACAAACACAGAAAATAATTTTTTTTTTGGTTTGGACTGGAGTGTACTTTCAGGGGTTACAGCACCCTTTAACAGTCTAGCCAGCCGGCCCTTTACTTATGACACAGGCGCACGCTTGGCACTACTTTGTTGATGCACGTGCGGCTACTGCGCACACAATTCACAAACACAGAAAATAATTTTTTTTTTGGTTTGGACTGGAGTGTACTTTGGGGGTTAGAGCACCCTTTAACGGTCAAGCCAGCTGGCCCTTTACTTATGACACAGGCGCACGCTTGGCACTACTTTGTTGATGCACGTGCGGCTACTGCGCACACAATTCACAAACACAGAAAATAATTTTTTTTTTGGTTTGGACTGGAGTGTACTTTCGGGGGTTACAGCACCCTTTAACGGTCTAGCCAGCCGGCCCTTTACTTATGACACAGGCGCACGCTTGGCACTACTTTGTTGATGCACGTGGGCTACTGTGCACACAATTCACAAACACAGAAAATAATTTTTTTTTTGGTTTGGAATGGAGTGTACTTTGGGGGTTACAGCACCCTTTAACGGTCAAGCCAGCCGGCCCTTTACTTATGACACAGGCGCACGCTTGGCACTACTTTGTTGATGCACGTGCGGCTACTGCGCACACAATTCACAAACACAGAAAATAATTTTTTTTGGGGTTTGGACTGGACTGTACTTTTGGGGGTTACAGCACCCTTTAACGGTCAAGCCAGCCGGCCCTTTACTTATGACACAGGCGCACGCTTGGCACTACTTTGTTGATGCACGTGCGGCTACTGCGCACACAATTCACAAACACAGAAAATAATTTTTTTTTTGGTTTGGACTGGAGTGTACTTTCGGGGGTTACAGCACCCTTTAACGGTCAAGCCAGCCGGCCCTTTACTTATGACACAGGCGCACGCTTGGCACTACTTTGTTGATGCACGTGCGGCTACTGCGCACACAATTCACAAACACAGAAAATAATTTTTTTTTTGGTTTGGACTGGAGTGTACTTTCGGGGGTTACAGCACCCTTTAACGGTCAAGCCAGCCGGCCCTTTACTTATGACACAGGCGCACTCTTGGCACTACTTTGTTGATGCACGTGCGGCTAC
Organism: Taudactylus pleione; assembly: GCA_031769625.1. NCBI lineage: Eukaryota > Metazoa > Chordata > Amphibia > Anura > Myobatrachidae > Taudactylus > Taudactylus pleione. Next base: position 43,458,320 of record JAUIMM010000015.1, on the reverse strand, counting down.
TGCGCACACAATTCACAAACACAGAAAATAATTTTTTTTTTGGTTTGGACTGGAGTGTACTTTGGGGGTTACAGCACCCTTTAACGGTCAAGCCAGCCGGCCCTTTACTTATGACACAGGTGCACGCTTGGCACTACTTTGTTGATGCACATGCAGCTACTGCGCACACAATTCACAAACACAGAAAATATTTTTTTTTTTGGTTTGGACTGGAGTGTACTTTGGGGGTTACAGCACCCTTTAACGGTCAAGCCAGCCGGCCCTTTACTTATGACACAGGCGCACGCTTGGCACTACTTTGTTGATGCACGTGCGGCTACTGCGCACACAATTCACAAACACAGAAAATAATTTTTTTTTGGTTTGGACTGGAGTGTACTTTCGGGGGTTACAGCACCCTTAACGGTCAAGCCAGCCGGCCCTTTACTTATGACACAGGCGCACGCTTGGCACTACTTTGTTGATGCACGTGCGGCTACTGCGCACACAATTCACAAACACAGAAAATAATTTTTTTTTTGGTTTGGACTGGAGTGTACTTTCGGGGGTTACAGCACCCTTAACGGTCATGCCAGCCGGCCCTTTACTTATGACACAGGCGCACGCTTGGCACTACTTTGTTGATGCACGTGCGGCTACTGCGCACACAATTCACAAACACAGAAAATAATTTTTTTTTTGGTTTGGACTGGAGTGTACTTTCGGGGGTTACAGCACCCTTAACTGTCAAGCCAGCCGGCCCTTTACTTATGACACAGGCGCACGCTTGGCACTACTTTGTTGATGCACGTGCGGCTACTGCGCACACAATTCACAAACACAGAAAATAATTTTTTTTTTGGTTTGGACTGGAGTGTACTTTCGGGGGTTACAGCACCCTTTAACGGTCAAGCCAGCCGGCCCTTTACTTATGACACAGGCGCACGCTTGGCACTACTTTGTTGATGCACGTGCGGCTACTGCGCACACAATTCACAAACACAGAAAATATATTATTTTTTTGCACTTGGGGGGAGCACCCCTGATGGACAGAGCACCCCCTGGACAACACTACAGCACCCCTTTAGGACTGGGACACTGCACAGGACTTTGGAGTGGACACAGCCCCTATGGAGAACTGACTGCACAACACAGTCCAGCCAGCCCCTATGGACTTTGAAGTAGTGGACACAGCCCCTATTAACAACAGCAGCACAGCACAACACAGCCAGCCCCTATGGACTTTGAAGTAGTGGACAACAGCAGCACTACACTACACTACACTACACAGCCCTAACTCCCACCCTCCCTCTTCACTGTCCACAGCCGAGTGAGAAAATGGCGCCGACGCGGGTACCTTATATAGGATCCAAAACCCGCGAGACTCGGAAGGCGGGATGATGACGTTTTGCCTCGATTTCAGATCCGAGTCAGGCGGGAAAAGTCGAGCCTGATTCGGATCGGACTCGGATCGGGGGGGCTCGGGGGGGTTCGGATTTCAGAAATCCGAACCCGCTCACCCCTAATATATATATATATATATATATATAGTGTGCATATACACGTGTGTACATATATACATACGTGTGTGTGTGTGTATATATATATATACGTACACACACACATATATATGTATATATATATATATATATGTATATATACATACACACATACAAGTGTATATTAGGGGTGTGCACCGGCCACTTTTCGTGTTTTGTGTTTTGGTTTTGGATCTGGATCTTTCTTCGTGTTTTGGATCTGGATTGGTTTTGCCAAAACCACCCTTCGGTGTTTTGGGTTCTGGGTTTTGTGTTTTGGATCTGTATTTTATTGAAAAAAAGCATAAAAAGAGCTAAAATCACATAATTTGTAGGTTTTTCTGCTCCTATGCTATTATTAACCTCAATAACCTTAATTTCCACTCATTTCCAGTCTATTCTTAACACCTCACACCTCACAATAGTGTTTTTATGTCCAAAAGGTTGCACCAAGGTAGCTGGATGACTATGCTAAGCGACACGAGTGGGCGACACAAACACGTGACCCATCTAGGTGTGAAACTGCAGTGGCAGACAGGATGGCAGTTTGAAAAACTAGGCACCAAACTGTACATAATGCAAAGAAAAAAAGAGGTGCAAGATGGAATTGTCCTTGGGCCCTCCCACCCACCCTTATGTTGTATGAACAGGACATGCACACTTTAACAAACCAATCATTTCAGTGCCAGGGTCTGCCACACAACTGTGGCTGAAATGATTGGTTCGTTTGGGCCCCCACAAAACAAGCTGGCAATTAATCTGTCCCTGCACAAACTGGCTCTACGGAGGCAAGATGTCATCCTCATCCTCCTCATCCACCGATTCCTCACCCTCTTCAGTGTGTACATCCTCATCCTCACAGAGTATTAATTCGTCCCTGCTGGAACCACAGGTCCCTCTGTACGTTCTGGAGGCTGGTCTCCCTGGAAGAGTTGATAATTCATTTTATGAACATCATCTTCTCCACATTTTGTGGAAGCAACCTCCTACGCCTTTCGCTGACAAGGTTCCCGGCTGCACTAAACACTCTTTCGGAGTACACACTGGATGGGGGGCAACTCAGGTAAAATAGAGCCAGTTTGTACAGGGACCTCCAAATTGCTTCTTTTTCCTGCCAGTACAGGTACGGACTGTCTGACATGCCTACTTGGATGCTGTCACCGATGTAATCCTTTAACAGACAGACGCACGTTTGTCGCTGCTGCTTCGAGGATGCAAGTGCGGCTACAGCCCACACAATTCACAAAGACAGAAAAAAAAAAAGAATATTTTTATTGTTTGTGGAGCGCACTTTGAGTGTTACACCACCCTTTAACAGACAGACGCACGCTTGTCGCTGCTGCTTTGAGGATGCAAGTGCGGCTACAGACCACACAATTCACAAAGACAGAAAAAAGAAGAAGAATATTTTTATTGTTTGTGTAGCACACTTTGAGGGTGTCACCACCCTTTAACAGACAGACGCACGCATGTCGCTGCTGCTTTAAGGATGCAGGTGCGGCTACAGCCCACACAATTCACAAAGACAGAAAAAAGAAGAATATTTTTATTGTTTGTGTAGCACACTTTGAGGGTGTCACCACCCTTTAACAGACAGACGCACGCTTGTCGCTGCTGCTTTGAGGATGCAAGTGCGGCTACATCGCACACAAGTCACAAACACATTAAAAAAATAGTTTTTTATTGTTTGGAGCACTTTGAGAGTTACACCACCCTTTAACAGACAGACGCACGCTTGTCGCTGCTGCTTTAAGGATGCAGGTGCGGCTACAGCCCACACATTTCACAAAGACCGAAAAAAAAAGAACAATATTTTAATTGTTTGTGTAGCACACTTTGAGGGTGTCACCACCCTTTAACAGACAGACGCACGCTTGTCGCTGCTGCTTTAAGGATGCAGGTGCGGCTACAGCCCACACAATTCACAAAGATAGAAAAAAGAAGAATATTTTTATTGTTTGTGTAGCACACTTTGAGGGTGTCACCACCCTTTAACAGACAGACGCACGCTTGTCGCTGCTGCTTTGAGGATGCAAGTGCGGCTACATCGCACACAAGTCACAAACACATTAAAAAAATAGTTTTTTATTTTTTGGAGCACTTTGAGAGTTACACCACCCTTTAACAGACAGACGCACGCTTGTCGCTGCTGCTTTAAGGATGCAGGTGCGGCTACAGCCCACACATTTCACAAAGACCGGAAAAAAAAGAACAATATTTTAATTGTTTGTGTAGCACACTTTGAGGGTGTCACCACCCTTTAACAGACAGACGCACGCTTGTCGCTGCTGCTTTGAGGATGCAGGTGGAATCTAGACGGGATTTGGAACCGATGACACACTACCTCCATCAATTGTCTAAATCCCACTGCACTAATGGCGGATACCGGACGCACGTCTAACACCAACATAGCAGTCAAGGCCTCAGTTATACGTTTTGCTTCAGGATGACTGCTGTCGTACTTCATCCTCATCGCTAGGGACTATTGGAGGGTCAATTGTTTAGTAAAAGTAGTGATGTTCCTACTTCCTCTCTGGGATGATGAACAACTCCCAGCAGCAGCAACAGCACTAGGAGGAAGTGGTTCTTGATCTTTCCCTATTTTATTTTTATCGGAGAAAGTTTGGTCCTCCATTTATGTTATATTGATATATACGTGCGGCTAAAGCGCACACAAACACAGAAAATATTTTTTTATTTTTGCTGGAGAGTAGTGCACTTTGTGGGTTACACCACCCTTTAAGAAATGAGCCAGCTGGCTCTTTACTTATGGGACACAGGCGCACGCTTGGCGCTGCTCCTTTGTTGATGCACGTGCAGCCACAGTGCACACAAGTCACAAACACAGAAAATATATATTTTTTTTGTTTTGGAGTGTACTTTGGAGGTTACAGAACCCTTTAACGGTCAAGCCAGCCGGCCCTTTACTTATGACACAGGCGCACGCTTGGCACTACTTTGTTGATGCACGTGCGGCTACTGCGCACACAATTCACAAACACAGAAAATAATTTTTTTTTTGGTTTGGACTGGAGTGTACTTTGGGGGTTACAGCACCCTTTAACTTTCAAGCCAGCCGGCCCTTTACTTATGACACAGGCGCACGCTTGGCACTACTTTGTTGATGCACGTGCGGCTACTGCGCACACAATTCACAAACACAGAAAATAATTTTTTTTTTGGTTTGGACTGGAGTGTACTTTGGGGGTTACAGCACCCTTTAATGGTCAAGCCAGCCGGCCCTTTACTTATGACACAGGCGCACGCTTGGCACTACTTTGTTGATGCACGTGCGGCTACTGCGCACACAATTCACAAACACAGAAAATAATTTTTTTTTTGGTTTGGACTGGAGTGTACTTTCGGGGGTTACAGCACCCTTAACGGTCAAGCCAGCCGGCCCTTTACTTATGACACAGGCGCACGCTTGGCACTACTTTGTTGATGCACGTGCGGCTACTGCGCACACAATTCACAAACACAGAAAATATATTTTTTTTTGGTTTGGACTGGAGTGTACTTTGGGGGTTACAGCACCCTTTAACGGTCAAGCCAGCCGGCCCTTTACTTATGACACAGGCGCACGCTTGGCACTACTTTGTTGATGCACGTGCGGCTACTGTGCACACAATTCACAAACACAGAAAATATATTATTTTTTTAGCACTTGGGGGGAGCACCCCTGATGGACAGAGCACCCCCTGGACAACACTACAGCACCCCTTTAGGACTGGGACACTGCACAGGACTTTGGAGTGGACACAGCCCCTATGGAGAACTGACTGCACAACACAGTCCAGCCAGCCCCTATGGACTTTGAAGTAGTGGACACAGCCCCTATTAACAACAGCAGCACAGCACAACACAGCCAGCCCCTATGGACTTTGAAGTAGTGGACAACAGCAGCACTACACTACACTACACTACACAGCCCTAACTCCCACCCTCCCTCTTTACTGTCCACAGCCGAGTGAGAAAATGGCGCTGACGCGGGTACCTCATATAGGATCCAAAACCTGCGAGACTCGGAAGGCGGGATGATGACGTTTTGCCTCGATTTCAGATCCGAGTCAGGCGGGAAAAGTCGAGCCTGACTCGGATCGGACTCGGATCGGGGGGGCTCGGGGGGGTTCGGATTTCAGAAATCCGAACCCGCTCACCCCTAGTGTATATACATATATGCACGTACTTGCGTGTATGTTTATGTGTGTATTTATATATGCACGTACGTGTGTATGTGTGTGAGTGTATATATATATATATATATATACACATATATATATATATATATACATATGTATATGTGTGTGTGTGTACTATGTATGTATATATACATACACACACGTTGGTAAATAGGGATGGTACAGGAGCTTCAGGCACATTTAAGGGGATTGAAGCAGGTGAGGAATGATGTGTAAATATTCATCATGTTGATAGAATGTCAACATGGTCATAATGTTGAAGTTGTCCGTGTTGACATTCATGTGGACAGTGTTGGAATGTCGACATATCATCCCTATTGGCCCAGTCCTCACTGACCTGCTCTTGATGGCTGCAGTGACTCCAGCAAGGCTTCCGGGTCCCAGCGGTCATGACCTCTGTGGCTCCAGTCTTCCATTGAGTATCCCCCCTAACCCTAATGCCTACCCCTAACTTATAGTGCCTTTCCCTAACCTCCTCCCCCCGCAGTCTAACTGTAACCTCCCCCTAGTGCCTAACCCTATTCTCCTCCCCCTGTAGCCTAACTCTAACCTTCCCCTAGTGCCTAACCCCCCATGTAGCCTAACCCTAATGTTGACATTTGCATCACTGTCAACATATCACACCACACCTGCTTCGGTCCCCTTAAGTGTGCCTGAAGCCGCTGTACCATCACAATTTATGTGTGTATGTGGGTGTGTATGTATTAGTGATGAGCGGTTCGGATTCCTCCGAATCCGAACCGCTCCGAACAGGTGGAATCCGAGTCCACCCGAACGCAAGTTCGGGTGTTCCCGCCTGATTCGGATTCCACCTCGAGGCCGAACATTACCCGTCCGGCGTCGGATTCTCGCGAGACCCGGGTGACGTTCGGCCTCTATAAAAGGCGCGGCGCCCTACAGTCGGAGCCATTTCGCGTGTCACGTGGTTAGTGAGTGTAGAGTAGACTTAGTGCGTGCACTGTGCTAGACTGCTAGTGTTAGATTAGACTGCAGGCTAGAGTTAGATAGAGTAGGCAGTGTTCTTGCCGCTGGAATTATTAATTACATATATTATAAAAAAATAACATCTGTCCCCAGTGTGTGTGCTCCATGACTGGACATAATAAGCCCACTGTGTGTACTTTATTATACAAGCTACGTGACACGGTATAGCCCACTGAGTGTATTATACAAGCTCTGTGACTGGGCATAAGCCCACTGAGTGTATACAAGCTCCGTGACAGCCTGGGCATAGCCCACTGAGTGTATTATACAAGCTCCGTGACAGGGCATAGCCCACTGAGTGTATTATACAAGCTCCATGAAAGGGCATAGCCCACTGTGTGTATTATACAAGCTCCGTGACAGGGTATAAGCCCACTGAGTTTTATACAAGCTCCGTGACAGGGCATAGCCCACTGAGTGTATTATACAAGCTCCGTGACAGGGCATAGCCCACTGTGTCTATTATACAAGCTCCGTGACAGGGCATAAGCCCACTGAGTGAATTATACAAGCTCTGTGACAGGGCATAAGCCCACTGAGTATTATACAAGCTCCGTGACAGGGCATAAGCCCACTGAGTGTATACAAGCTCCGTGACCTTACTGGGCATAGCCCACTGTGTGTATACAAGCTTTGTGACAGGGCATAAGGCCACTGTGTGTGTATACAAGCTCCGTGACTTTACTGGGCATAAGCCCACTGTGTGTATACAAGCTCCGTGACTGCTTGGGCCTTAGCCCACTGTATACAAAGCTCTGTGACTCTGTGGGCCTTAGCCCAATGTATACAAGCACTGTGACTTCTTGGGCATAAGCTCTCTGTGTATACAAACTCAGTGACTCCTTGGGCCTTAGTCCTCTGTGTATACAAGCACCATGAGTCCTTGGGCAGTAGCCATCTGTGAATAAATGAAAAGCACCGTGACTCCTTTGGGCAGTAGCTCTCTGTGTATAAAAGCACTGTAACTCTGCATGTCCTTTTTAATATCCAACATAAGGGTGGGTGGGAGGGCACCAAAGACAATCCATCTAGCACTACCTTTCATTTCTGCCACTGCTGTGTGGCATAGTTTCATATATGTGCTTTAAACTGTGGTGTCTGTGCCACTGCGCCACTGCTCTGACGCTTGGTAACCAGTCAGCTCACTGCAACCCTTAGCCAATAATGGTGAAAACAATAATTTAAGCTGTGAGGTGGTCTAAATTGACTGTAAATGACTGGAAATTAATGTTATTGAGGAAAATAACACTCTAGGAAGAAAAAAAAGCCCAATTTATGTCATTTTAGATTTTTTTGCCAATTTTGGCAAAAAATCCAAATCCAAATCCAAAGCCAGTCACCGCAGTTTGGCAAATCCAAATCCAAAGCCGGACGACGAATTAGAACCAAATCCAAATCCTGCAAAAATGGTCCGGCGCACATCCCTAGTATGTATGTACACACCCACATACACATATATATAGCAGTCAAATGGACGGCACTCTGGACGGCTTGTATAAAACACACTAAAACTCAGTTTAAGTTATCAATGCTTCAGAACTTGTATTCATTCTTTCATCAGGATTACTGAAAGGACGAATACAAGTTCTGAAATGTTGATAACTTAAATGGATTTTAATTGTTTTATACAAGCCGTCCAGAGTGCCGCCCATTCGACTGCTACATGTCTCCCTTCACAGGCAGAGGTAATTAAGAGGACACCAGATGCCAGAGCACTATCCTTTGCACGAGAGTGCTGGTCTACACATGCACAGTCAGCGGCATAGCAGGGCTAACTCCTGCACCGTGCCGCTTAAGTGTGTAACGTCATGCCATTGCGTAGAGGTACTGAGGCTGCCGGCACCTGAAAATGCAGCACTGCTTGGAGCGTCCATGGAGAACACTGCACTGGCCACACCCCTATGTAAACCACAACCACACCGCACTGGTCATGACCCCACATTACCAGTCACACTGCTACGGCACTTGTCACACCCCCTTCAGCGGCATACAATAGGCCCATCAAAAATTTCAGCTCCAGGCCCATGTGGACATTAATCTGGCACTGATGGCGATGGGCGTGTTGGTGTCAGACGCAGTTCCACTGGCACCGCCGCAGACATTCTAAGCAACCATAAGGTTGCTCTAATGTCTGATAGTGCAGTTGATGTTCGATTGATGGTGCGTCTTCATGTGCGCATCGGCGGATTTGTTTTGTGGCCGGTGGGTGTCTCAATAAGATGCCTACCGACCGCGGCATTAGCATCAAGATGCTGTAGTGGCTGCGACTTCGTTGCAGCTGCTACTGCAGATCCATCCACCTCTGAATCAGGCCAAGTATTGCTACACCTCCACCCCATCACCCAGATGGCAATAATATACCATAAATAATATTACTGCACCCCCACCACCCAGAAGGCAGTAATATCCCCCCATAATATTACTGCACCACCACCCAGATGCCAGTAATATACCCCCCATAATATATCTGCACTCCCACCCCACCACCCAGATGGTAGTAATATACTCCCCACAGGGCTGGCCCTAGCCCAAATTTTTTAGTAAGCGAGTATATTTTTTGGCGCCCCCCCTATGCAGTGCCCCTTTTACAGTGCCCCCGGTAGTGGTCCCCCCTGTGCAGTGCCCCTTCTGCCCCCAGTAGTATTCCCCTTATATAGTGCCCCCAGTAGTTGTCCTCCTATGCAGTGGCCCCAGTAGTGGTACCCCCTATGCAGTGCCCCTTTTACAGTGACCCCGGTAGTGGTCCCCCCTGTGCAGTACCCCTTGTGCCACCAGTAGTATTCCCCTTATATAGTGCCCCAGTAGTATTCCCCATATATAGGGCCCAAGCAGTACTCCCCCCCTATGCAGTGCCCCCAGTAGTGGTACCCCCTATTCAGTGCCCTTTATATAGTGCCCCCAGTAGTGGTTCCCCCCTTGTAGTGCCCCTAGTAGTAGTCCCCCCTCTTGTAGTGCCCCCAGTAGTAATCCCTCCCTTGTAGTGCCCCCAGTAGTAATCCCCCCTTGTAGTGCCCCCAGTAGTATTCCCCCCCCTTGTAGTGCCCCCAGTAGTATTCCATCCCTGTAGTGCCCCCAGTAGTATTCCCCCCTGTAGTGCCCCCAGTAGTAATCCCCCCATGTAGTACCCCCAATAGTATTCCCCCCCTTGTAGTGCCCCCAGTAGTATTCCCTCCCTGTAGTGCCCCCAGTAGTATTCCCCCCCTGTAGTGCCTCCAGTAGTATTCCCCCCCAGTAATCCCCCCCTTGTAGTGCCCCCAGTAGTATTCCCCCCTGTAGTGCCCCCTATAGTAATCTCCCCTTGTTGTGCCCCCATTAGTAGCCCCCATTGTAGTGCCCCCAGCAGTAGCCCCCCACTGTAGTGCTCCCAGTAGTAGCCCTCCTTTGTAGTGCCCCCAGTAGTAGTCCCCCCCTTGTAGTGCCCCCGGCAGTAGCCCCCCTTTGTGGTGCCCCCAGTAGTAATCCCCCCTTGTGGTGCCCCCAGTAGTAATCTCCCCTTGTGCTGCCCCCAGTAGTAATCCCCCCTTGTGGTGCCCCCAGTAGTAATCTCCCCTTGTGCTGCCCCCAGTAGTAATCCCCCCTTGTGGTGCCCCCAGTGGTAATCCCCCCTTGTGCTGCCCCCAGTAGTAATCCCCCCTTGTGGTGCCCCCAGTAGTAATCCACCTTCCCCCCCGCAGTAGAAACATAATAAAAATAAAAAAAAAAACACTTACCTGAAACCCGCTCCTGCTCCTGGTCCCGCCGCTGATATCAGATCCTCCGTCCGCCACTTTGCATTATGGGAGTGACGTCACGTCATGACGTCACTCCCATTACCCACTGCGGGAGCCGGAAGATGTCCGGCTCTGGCAGTGGGAGCAGCAGCCGATGAGAGTCTGTCTGACTCTCATCAGCTGCTAAAGCAAACACACAGCTGCCGGAGACGGCGGCTGTGTGTTTGTGTTGTGTAGCGCTGACCGAACTCCGTCCGGTCAGCGCTACACACGTGGTGCAGCTGTGTCACAGAGACACAGTCTGCACCACGGCCCGCATGGTACGCAGCTGAGGCGCCCTTCACTATGTGGCGCCTTACGCAGCTGAGTACCATGCGTAACGGGATAACCGACCCTGACTCCCCATAATATTAATATACCCCCATCCCCTTAACAGTATCCCCACAGATAACATTAATGCACCCAACTCCCAGACTGTATTAGCATACATGATACAACTTCTCATCCATTGTACTTACCTCAGCAGGAAGATCATGTGTCCTGGTTTCAGCAGACTGTCACTGCAGAGCTCGGAGGAGGAGAGAGACAGGCTGCCCTACACAGACAGGGGACTCGAGGGAGAGAAGAAGACTGGGTGGTGGGTGGAGACGAAGGCTAAACACAGGGTAGAGTGGGGAAAATGGGCGGGGCTTAATGGAGGCAAAGGGGCGGAGTCTCAGCCAGGAGGCCTCAGACGAGAAAGAGGCTTGCTTACTTCAGCGCACTCACAGCCCTGCAGTGCACACTGCATAGTTTACTGCATACAGGGCATAGAGTACTGCTCAACACAGAGCAGCAGCAGTGCTGGACCCGACCACAAAGTTTTCTACAGGTCCAGGAGGCCCCTTCTGAGAGGGGGGCCTGGGGTTACTTGCCCCCTTTGCCCCCCCATAATCCGGCTCTGTGCATACCATCGGCAGCAGCGAGAGTATGCATCTTAGCGAGCATGTCTGAATCAGGCCCAGGGGCTGGCTGGCAACTTTTAGCCTTGGGGGACAAATGCATGCAGACGGCCCTGGCAGAGGAGTAGCGTGTAGCTAGGGTGCCTGAAGAATGTTCGTGCTACAGCGCTTCCCCCCCCTCAAGTGTTCCAGGGAGGCGGCAGGTACATATGGGATTAATGTAAAGTAAAAATAAAGATTAGGGGCAGCCCCTTGTTGTAGTGCCCATATGCAGTGCCCCCCTGTGCCCCAGGAGAGGACCCCCTTATGCATGCCTCCAGTAGTGCCCCCAGTAGTGATCCCCCTATGCAGTGCTCCTTATACAGTGCCCCAGTAGTGGTCCCCCCTGTGCAGTGTCCCTTGTGCCCCGAGTAGTAAGCCCCTTATATAGTGCCCCCAATAGTGGTACCCCCTATGCAGTGCCCCTTATATAGTGCCCCCAGTAGTAAGCCCCTTATATAGTGCCCCCAATAGTGTTACCCCCTATGCAGTGCCCCTTATATAGTGCCCCCAGTAGCAGTCCACCCCCCATGCAGTGCCCCCAATAGTGGTAACCCTTATGCAGTGCCCCTTAAATAGTGGCTCCAGTTGTGGTCTCCCCCCTATGCAGTACCCCCAGTATTGCCCTTTATATAGAGCCCGATGCAGTGCCACCAGTAGTAGTCCCCTCCCCTTGTAGTGCCCCTAGTAATAGTCCCCGCCTTGTAGTGCCCCCAGTAGTCGTAGCCCCCCCTTTGAGGTGCCCCCAGTAGTAGTAGTCCCACGTAGTAGTAGTCCCCCCCTTGTAGTGCCCCCAGTAGTAGTAGTCCCCCCCTTGTAGTGCCCCCAGTAGTGGTCTCCCCCTTGTAGTGCCAGCACCCCCCCCAGTAGACACACGTAATAAAAAAAAAAAAACCCACTTACCTAAATCCCCGCTCCCGCCGCCGCCATCCGCTCCTCCGTCTGTCCTCCCGGGCCGGGCCACTCTGCATTATGGGAGAGATGCCATATGACGTCATGACGCCTCTCCCATTACCCACTGTGGGAGCCGGAAGATGGAGCGGCTCCTGCAGTGGGCGCAGCAGTAGCTAATTAGAGTCTGACAGACTCTCATTGGCTGCTGATCAAAACAAACACACAGCTGCCGGAGCCCGGCAGCTGTGTGTTAGTCAGTGTAGCGCTGACCAGGCTGCACGCGCGGTGCAGCCTGTGTAACAGAGACTGGCACCCTGGCCCAGCCCGCCACTGATCAGGCCCATTGTGCTGTAGGTGATGGTGACTGAGATTTGAGGGGAGATGGTGACTATGACAAGAGGGATGATGCTAAGCTCTGTTTGTGACATGATGAGCTTTAAGTAGCATTGGGATATCAACATGGAGACAGCTAATTAATCATACAAACAGCATTCTGGTGAACTGTATATAATACAGAGAGCATTTTAGTGACCAGAATACAACAGAGTGCATATGAGCAACCATAACAAGCTCTATATGGAGATATTCCTATTCCCAGGACCACTATACAGTGCTGAACACACCACTTGAGGGAGCTATAAAATCATCAACCCTTACTAGCTTTTTATCCAGTCCAGTTGCTCTGGTACCTTCCCTTCCTCCATTAAACATACCCTTCTCTCCACCATACTCATAACATTTCTCTTGACCTTGCTTTTCTGTACAATTACTGGCCTATCTACCACTTTTGCTTAAGCTTTCGAGTAGGGTGTTTACAACCATCTCTCCTCCTATCCGTCCTTGACCCACTTCATTCTCTCTATCACTCTCTCCTCACCATGGAAGTAACTTCCACAAAATTAATTATCGATCTTCTCACTGCTAAGTCTACGGGTCACATCTGTTTTTTTCTGTATAAACCTTTCTACTGTCTTTGATACTATTGACCACGTTCTTGCTTTGCAAATCCTACATTCCTGCCCTGTATGGGTTTACTTTCTACTTCACCAACTGCTCCTTCTCTGTATATAATCCTGACTTAGCTTCCCCTCTTCCCTTACTTCTACACCTCCTCCCTTAGTGATATTATCAGCTCCTTTAGTCTCCAATATCACTTGTATGCTGACAACACCCAAATTCATCTATCCTCCCCTGACTTCTCCCCTTCCTCCTGTCTTGTGTTTTGAGATGTCTTTCAGACATGTTTTCCTGGATGTCACAGTGCTTTTTGAAACTCAATATGTATAAAACTGAAATCATTGTTTTCCTTCCCTTATGAGATCCCTCTCCTCCGCTCCTGTCCATTTCCACTGAAGGCAATACGCACTTTTCTTTCTTTCAAATCCACTGCCTGGAAGTCATGCTTCACTCCCCATATTAAGAGTCTCTGGCACTCCTACAAGTATCTCTGCAAAAACCTCCAGGATCCAATCATTACCAACTTGATAGCAACCAAAACTCTCATGCAAGCACTCATTATCTCCTGTCTTGATTAATGTAATCTCCTTCTCACCGGCATTTCCAAGTCCCACCTTACAATCTATCCTACAAACTTCTGACCATTTATTATTATCTCTCACTGCTCTGCTGTTACTCAGCTGACCTTCTCTGCCAATTGTTACACTGTCTGCCTCTAAAAGAATCAGGTTCAATCTCCTCACCATGAAGTACAAAGCACTTAGCTCATCTATTCCTCTCCTCCCTCCATCACCAACTTAATTTCTACTTGCACCCTCTCCTGACCCCTCACTACCACGCTGATTACCTCTTCACACTCCTACCTCTAGGATTTTGCCAGTTCTGCTCCTGTCCTGTGGAACACATTGCCTTATCCGATTATATTAGTCACTAGTCTCCAAGGCATCAAACTTTCTGTCAAAATCACCTACAGTTTTCATATAAGCCTATCAATCTTACTAACTTCTCTGCCTTTGTTACCATCTCTATTCTAGTGTCACCCTATTTGTGTCTGTCCCTTCCCTCTACAATGTAAGCTCTCATGAGCAATACCCTCTTTCCTTGTGTTTTCCTTCCAACCACTGCACTCTGTCTCACCAGCCCTATTTCTCGAGTCCATACGCCTGAGTTACTTTTTATTGATGCTCACTATCTTGTTAATAGTTGGACCTGCCATACTGTGCTCTGTTTTACTCTGTCAATTTGTTGCTGTTTGGTCATTGTATAACTTTGCATTGTGAAATGATGTATTATTTATTGCCGTTTATGTATTATTTAATACGGTCAAACACCGGAAAGTCAGAAAACTATTTTGGTGTACAGTATTTCATATATGGTTATATAACACCCTGATTTCAAGGAATCCACCTAATAAAGAAAATCAAAAGTTTTTGATTAAAGCATTGCTTAATACGATCATTGTAGCTGATCCAATTTGTAATATGGACGAGAACATAAAACAATGATGTACTCTATAGCATTCTGTGATAATTTGTGAATCCATTAAAAACAATTTTTCGTAGATAATATGAAATTTGTGCTTCTCAGAAATGACTAATGTTCCCATTATAATCCCCAATGGGAGGTACACCACTGAGTCAGGCAACTGCATGAACTTAAAATATAAATATTGCTATTGAAAGGTATCCTTGGAAATGTCCCTCCCAAAATAGCGGATAGTATTAAAATGAAAAGTTCTACATAAAAATGCTAGATGGGAATCATAGAGAGACTAATAGATAGGTCCTACCTAAAATGGCACATGAGCGTTACATAGAATCAAACTAATTATTGTTAATCATGTACAGTGTCGGTGTTGCCCATATATTGGACATACCTAACTACTAATGTATCATAGTTATATAATTTAATCAGGGCTATAGAGAGCCGGGCCAGGTCCCGTAACTCTTGGGTACGTGGCCTAATCATGGAAGATGTGGCCCTTAGGGAAAAAAAATAACTATTTGCAGAGCTGAGGCAGGGGGCGCTGGGAGCCCCTCAGCCAGAGTAAAATTCAGAAGGGGTGCGATCAATGTGATTGCTCCCCCCAACCCCCACACAGGCAGAGGAGAGGGGACTGTAGCTGCTGTCCCCCTGGTTCCAATGCAGCCCAGCACACAGCAGCGTGTGATGGGCTGCTGACAGGTATAGAGGGAGGGGGGCGGCCTCCAACAAGCCCAGGTTATTAGTTCCCGCTCCTTCCCCTTTCTGCGCCCCTAAATTTAATTTTAATGACCGAATATGGGTAGATATTATAAACACATAAAATTAACTACTATTTATACTGTACATATATAAATGTATTTATACATGTGTCTATGTATTTTATTAATATATTGAGCTAAAGATCTATTATGGGAAGGAGTTAATACTATACTTTTTTATACTCTCAGCCACTATACATAGATATAGAGAGTCCAATAAACTTTTAAATTGCTTTATTTAACAGCAATAAACAGTCTTCATATGGAAAATGAGCAACTCCAACTAGATGCAATGGCAATAGGGGGTCTATTTACTAAGCAGTGTTAGGAGACAGAGTGAAAAGTGATAAGGTGCCAGCCAATCAGCTCCCAACTGTCATCTCGCAGGCTGTGTTTGAAAAATGACAGTTGGGAGCTGATTGGCTGGCACCTTATCACTTTTCACTCTGTCTCCTAACACTGCTTAGTAAATAGACCCCTAAGTTTTACAGCCCTTGGTCTTTATCAGTCTTATCATATTTTATTCAGTAATTCCACAAACATATGACTGTCCCAGAGTCAGCTGAAAAGATGTATAGTCTCGGAATCATGTTTTTTGTAGATTGATAACGCATTCTGGTTTTGTTCCTTCTTACACAAATTTTAGAAATATCTTGTGGCGCTTGTGTTTGGTGCTGGAACTCTGGTGACTCTGGGCCTGATTCAGAGCCGGAGTCAGGGCATTTTTTTTTTTTGTGCGTCCTCCTGGACGCTCACATAGCTGTTACCACCCACAGCTTATGCGAGCATCCATGATGATGGACGCGATGGTCAAGACCATCGCGACCATCGGGCTTGCGACGAGACCCTTGCGGTAGGGTCTCGTATGCCGCAAGCCCTGGAGTGCTTTTGGCTCTATCAGAGCCAAAAGCACTCCCACTGACATCACTAGTGATGTCAGTGGGGCCGGACCCAGATGGTAGGCGTTCCCATGGGAACGCCTCCGTGTGGGCAGCCACGCCCCTGGCACGCCCACCAAAGTGGGCGTGCTGTCAATCACCATTGACAGCACACCCCCTTTGGTGCGAGACCCTTAACGACGGCTTGGCCATCGTTATTTGGGTCTCGCGCATGCGCACGACGGAGCAGCCTCTGTCGTGCGCATGTGCACTTGGGCAACATCGACCCGCTTGCGAGCGCTCAGCGCTCGCGAGTGGGTCTGAATCAGGCCCTCTGTGCACAGCCAGTTGCTTCTTCATACCACATTAACCGGGAATAACTGGTAAGCAGCCTAGAAAGACATATGGCAAATAAATGGGTAAATTACTACAGAAAAATGTTTGTGACCAGTTATTTCTACATTTTAGTGAAATATTATGCTTTTTTGAATAATTAAATTTAAAGAATTATATTATGCTCTCAGATTTTTTTTTCTATTTCGAATGTGCCATGATGATCCTTTGATGGCGGTCACAGTGAGGATTTATTTGCAAAGTGATTGACAGACAGAGACAATTTGTGGGTAGCAACGTGGGGTGAAGGGTGACTCAAATGCAGACGTGTCTCAGCCATCAACTGCATTACCGTACGCAGTTGTGAAGACTCCTGCATCTGAGTCAATGGTGTAAATTCATCCCAGACGCAAGTTACAATTTGGTGCCCCCTATCACAGCCACTGACATTTTAATGTTGGACGTGTCACACTGATATAAGCTGAGGAGCAGCGACACCAATGAGTAAGGACAGGCTATAGATAGATGGAGGCGAAAGCTGATGGTCTGACATGGAGCTCTCCACTAGTGAATGGTGGTTTCTCAGGTGCCAGGAAGAGGTGCCATGCATTGGGCGGCTGTGACGGTACACTCCGGGTACATAGTTACAGACCTAAGTGGGGTGAATATGTTGCTGACAATGGAGGAGGTACCCCTTCAGAGCTGGAGTCCGGCGGCAGGCGCCTCCATTGTCTCCCATAGTTCTGCCCCTGATCTGAGTTCCGACAGCAATTCCATAGGGTTATTGAGAAGTTCGATGATTGTCCGATGTGCGACAATCACGTATTTGGACACAAGTGGCGTATCTGAGACGCCTCAGGTGTGTGTCTCAGTAGAAGCCCTGGAGCACAGCCACTGCGCACGGAATTGCAGCAGCGACATCATTTGTATCCATCTCTGAATCAGGCTCAGTTTCCATATACTCTTTATTAGGTGTATCCTTTTTTCCTTATATTGACTCTCATAAGATACACATTTAAGTTATATGTTTAACAACGTAATCCTATTTTGATAAATTACATTCATGCACAGCAAATATTGGGACCATATTTTGCCCAAATAACTCAACTTTTCAGGCTGTTACAGGACCCTAAATAAATTTGTATTAGAAAACTGCACTTATAGTCAATCATACAGTACATTTCATTTTGATTGGTTGCAAAGTTAGCAAATAACTCCCTATTTATGTTATGAGGGGGTTGGGTACAGTAGTTGGGATGCCAGCAGTAAGAATACCAACAGTGTCATCCCGACAAACTCCTGACCCAATTAGGTAAGTGTCCTAACCCTAACCCTCACCCTAACCATAACCCACCTTTCCCGCAGCCTAAACCCACCCCCCTGCAGCCTAACGTTAACCCTCCCCCACATAGTCTTAGCCTAACCCTCCACCTCACAGCCTAAACTTAACCCTCCCCCTAGTACCCAACTCTAACCAATAACCCTAAACCTAACCCTCTCTCTAACCCTAATACTTAGCATTGGGATGCCAGCGGTCGGCATTCTGGTGCTGGTATTCCTACTACTGTCGGGATTCCTGCCCCATTTTTCTGGGCGCCAGCATCCCTACCGCCGGGATGGTAACTACATTACTTAAAATGTAATGGCTTCAATAAACTGTGTGACATCCTCACTTGAAAGAGAGTAGAGTTAGGTGATAGACGAGGACACTGCAACATCTCTGATCCCTACACACTCAGGAGCACCATTTATTTTATTTGTTTATTAACAATTACTTATATAGCGCCAGCATTTCCCATTGCACTTTCAGTAATACTGTAGATCAGTAAAAAACAAAACTGGGTTATAATAACAGACAAAGAGGAAAGAGGGCCCTGCTAGCAAGCTTTCTATCTATAGGAAAATAGGCATCGATACACAAGGATAAGGACAATTTGAATAGGGCAATGTTTTACAGATTGTGGGATGTTAGCGAACAATAAATATTTAATAAAAATGTAAGTGAGATGTTTTAATTGACACAATTCCGTTTTGCTGGTTGATACATGTAACTAAAAGAAAATAGACTGTTACCACCTGAGCCAAAGGAAAATTACACATTACCTGCCAAATACATTATATGAACAAAAGTATTTGGCCACACCTGTTAATTATTGAATTGAGGTGTTTCAATCAGACCCATTGGCACAGGAGTATAAAATCAAGCACCTAGCCATGCAGTCTCCATTTGCAAACATTTGTGATACAAAATGGTTCGTTGAGAGAACTTCAACAATTAAACACATTTTACAACTGTCAGCAATTTGCATATATGAGACATTTCCATATTGTTGTTAATACAGTATATTTTATTTGATTCTAGGATATTCCCTTAAAGGAAATGTATATACACTTGGACATGAATGGAAAACAGATGATTGCTTTGCATGTACCTGCCATATGAATGGGGAATTACAATGTTGCACTGCATAAGATAAATCTTTCAATATTTGTATTACAGAATTAGATACTCTTGTTTTTCTTTGCTCACAACTCTGAAACAGCCTCATTATTTACAAACAGATTCAGTAACAATCTATTACAGTGTAATGTGACATGTTTGCAATAGCATTCATTATTTCTATCATCAACAAACTGAATCCAAGCATAGACGTTTGCAATCACCTGCAAATGAGGTCACACTTAGAATGATAATGGAGGGCATGTAATATGCAAAATATATTTTAAACCCCTAGGCAGGGTCAGTTTAGAAACATTTTACAGGACAGTTGGGAGTTAATGCTTATTTGTTACTAGGTAGGTGTGCCAGCCAATAGTGTACATTATATTGTTGTTAGGGATGGAGTTGGGTCTGAAAAGTGCTGATTCTGCCCCTTTCGATGCGTATTCTCCTCCCTCCCTTCACCAAATGTTCCTATATTGGCTTTTTATGGCGGAGAAAGTACGGCAGTCCCAGCGGCCATCTTGCAGCGCTCCCCTTCAATACACCGGATAGGCTTATTTTACCCTACTGGACTCAGTGGCACAGTCTTTCTGGCAAGCCTGGGAGTGTATTGGCACTAAAGATGTGCCCCAATCCCCGTATTTTGGTTTTGGATCTGTATCTCCTTTGTGTTTTGGATCTGGATTTGGTTTTGCCAAAACCATCCTTGCGTGTCTTGCTTTGGTTTTGGATCTGTATTTTTTTTTAAAAATCATAAAAACAGACAAAATCACATAATTTGGGCCTGTTGTTGTTCCTACAGTAATGTTAACCTCAATAACATTTATTTCCAGTCATTTTCAGTCAATTTTGACCACCTCACAGCTTGCAATATTGATTTCATACAGTTTAGGCCAAAAGGTTGCATTGAGCTAGCTGGCTGAATAAGCTAAGTGACAGCAGTGGGTGGCACTAACATGTGGCAGTTCAGCTCCAACATGGCACAGGGTGGCACTGCAGTGGTAGACAGGATGGCAGTTTAATAAACTATACAACCCCATAGGAAGTTTAAAAAGCAAGAATGTTTTAAATCAAGAACTAGGTCAGAGGCCCTGGGGAGTTGGAATATGTTTATGGACTAAAGACAGGGAAAAAATGGAAGTATTGATTAGTTTTTAATTTATTTATTTTAATGTTTTGATTCTTAACAAAATTTATGAGGGAAGAATGTAGGATCAAGTTCTGCAGTTCCTTAAAGACATCTTTGATATGGAGGAGGTTTTTTATAGAGTACATCTAATAGAAAGGAGGTGGCCTTGCTTGTGGAGGTGCTACTAGTACACACTGTAAACATACATTTACTTTGTGCTCAGAGAGGTTGTTAGGGATAATGGGACCAAGACTTGCTGTTTACATCAGAGGAAAGCAGTCTGTATCTCTCTGTCTGAACTACAACTCCTAGCATCCGTGCTGTTTGTCGTGTCTACTGGAAGTTGTTTGTCAACAACATGTGGCGTGCCTCAGGTTGCCTCAGCCTTCTTTACGCACTGTATGTAACATGTAAATATGTATGTATGTGATCAATATAAACAACTAATTTTTGTATTAAACATATTTGCACTTTATTGCACACATCCTGGCAGGAAGATGTTCTGTGCTGCTGCACAAATTTCTGGTCTCTCGCATGTCACCTATCATCTACATTATCTAGTTATTCCACTTAGAGTCACCTACATGCAAAGGAGGCAGGTGTTTATTGAGCTGAACCATTATTTATAATACCAGCCTATCAATTCACCAGGGTCCTGGGGCAACCGGTTGGGGTTGGTGGGGGTAACAATTAAAAAAACTGGGTGAATTTGAAAATCTACCATGTTTTGCCCACGCCATCAACTTGGTGGTTCAGAATTTTATTTTAAAATGAAAAGGGCATACCAGGGGATGCTGTCTGTGGCCATAACAATTTTTGGCCATTTTTGCGATGCATCCTCCACATGTAGAAGATTTCAGAGGCTGTGGCAGTGTGACTTCCAACATGGCACATCAGGGAACAAATGTTTCATTTATCAAGAGGCCTTAGGGAGATGGAGTATGTATGTAGTTGACACACCTCACTGGATGTGAACAAGCCTTTGTGAAGGTGAAACGTATGTCATCTGAGGTCATATGATCAGGAAGGCTGGGCACCCTGCCATCTGATGTACACACGGGATTTGCCCTGCACTTCATCGCTGCCCGATCAGTGACCAGTAGCAGAGACTGCCCGCCCTCCACAGACACATTCCTGTAAAGCCGCTCTGGTCTACACGTGCTGCGCTGACAGCAGGAACTAGGATTCCCTCACACTATCATTAGTGACCAATTAGTGACTGGCAGCAGAGACTGCCTGCCCTTCACAGACACATTCCTGTGCAGGTGCTCTGGCCTACACGTGCTGCGCTGACAGCTGGAACTAGGATTCCCCCATACGTAAGTACTCTACTGGGTTATTATACTTACTCGCGCAGGTCTCACAGATACCAGCCGTAGAGCTGGGACTAATAAGGCATTTAACACAGTACAGCTTACTAAAGGAGCAGGATTTTTTACATGCACAATAAGTATCATAGCAAACAAGATACATACATATATATATATATATATATACATACATACATATATGCATGTTTGATGTTTACTACCCATTTGGGAGAGTGAGAAATATCTTTCTTTGGGCTTACTATTTCTCTTTATTTACTGCTTAGAATATTAATGTAATTCAAGATTAACTCTGAGTCTTGGTTTGCCAAACGGACAATTTGTAGTCCTCTTAGAGCATATCCAAGGTCCTCTCTCCTGTTTGTGATTTCACCTTATCAAGTTAACTTATCTACTGTACCGTACATCTCCTTTCGCACTCTCTCATCAGCTGACCGGCTCTGTATGTCCTGCAATGTTTTTTAATATCAGGATAGCCAGGGTTTGTGCACACTGACATCAGAAGTGCCCATACCCCTTCCTTCCCACCAGCTGCCAATCCCAATCTCTCATCCCATGTCCTCTGTCCTTTCAAGACGTGGTGACAGCAGAAGTGGGGGAGACAGATCCTGGGTCCCTTTTGTCTCACAATCTAACTGTCGCTTTGACAAGTCACACTGTCACAAATCTGGTTTATGCAACTTACCACTGATTTGTTTTTTTTGTTACAAGTGTTCAATACTATTACTGACATTGCAATATCTAACCTGCCAATTCTTATAGGTGACAATCTATCCCAAATGTCTCAATGTCTAGGAAGGGGATGTATAATATTTATTTTTAACAACATAGTTATCTGATTACTGTGTTTCAGGAAGTATAATTATATTATTAAATCACATGCAAGGAGCTTTATAATCAATTAATCAACTGATACTGTTTTGGTGACGCTATCTATCTAATTTACCTTAATTGGATACAAATCATTGGTATGCGTTACCTTACCTATGTATTTCCTCACTTGCATTATGATATGACAGGTTCTTTTTCTTAACATAACCCTGTATGCCTAGGGTTAATTGGAGCGGTAAAATACTGTACTTCCAATGTGTGTATGCCGTCTTTTTAGGAGGGTTTTTCTGCTATATAGTATAAGAAATTATTGTATATATCTATATATCAAATTGGTACCTAACGGATCTAATTGTTTGGTCCTTCACATATCGTGATTACACAGATTCATTTACTCATTATCGAGTGTACAAACATTCTTTAGGCAGGTACTGTCAGAATACCACTAATGGATTAATCCTTTGCTTCTTAATATTCGCCTTCATTCAGACTTACTTATGAATGTATGCTTTTTAATATTTCAATATACATATTGAGTGCCCCCCAAAAAGAGTCTTCTTTTCTTAACACTTATATACATTTGAAAATCTACCATGTTTTGCCCACGCCATCAACTTGGTGGTTCAGAATTTTAACATTAACATGGCAGATGAATAATTAAGGAGCTCTGCTGCAGCTGACATTTACTGCTGCCCTCCTACATCCCAGGGCCCGTGGAGCCGCTTCCTGCTCATCCATGCCACCTCCTGCGCATTGGAGTACCCCGTTGAGTGCCCTCTATCGTGCTCTGGGCTGCTCCTTACCCTTGAATGGGGCTCAGATCCTTCTGATGTCGCCATCTTGGATCCAACTGGATGGCATCTGAAGATCCCCACCAGCCACAGCAGTTCTCCTGGAGGTCCCACTGACACTCCACTGCCAGCCTTCCCCGGGGAGGTAGATACCACAGGTGCCATCTTGGATTTGGAGCCTGCTTGAGTATTACACTGCTGGCTCCCTACAAGCCAGCCCCTGCTATTTTACCCTGCTGAAGCCTCGGTTAGAAGCTGCTGGATGGTGGTAAACACCAAACATGCCTGTGCTCCCCTAACAAGTGTGTTTTGTGCTCTGAGAACTCTGCTTCATATATGGTCACAGCTCTGTATACAGGGGCTTTCAGTTATAGGCAGGATTACATCCTCTGCAGAAGTGCTTCTAGTTTCAATTACATATCTGGACGTCTTGCATGTTTTTCCCTGCTTATCCACTGTAAAGCATTACTGAGCTGTCCAGCACTACTGCAATGCTGACACCTAGGGGTAAATTTACTAAGAAGGGAGTTTTATTAAGAAGTGATGTTGCCCTTAGCAACCAATAAGATTCTACTTCTCACTTATCTAGCACATTCTAGAATATAATACCTGGAACCTGGTTGCTATGGGCAACATCACTTCTTAATAGAACTTCCATCTTAGTAAATTTACCCCCTAGTGGTAGATCTAAGTTACTCTTTCTGCTCCTATAAATTGCACCATGCCAAGCTATTTGCAGAATAATGACTCTGTCACCCTGACTGCTCCTGTCAATTATGTTTTTGTGACCTTCACTGTCATATGTAACTCCCGCATTTCTGCCCCATTCAACTTCGATTGCCATAGTACTAGCCTCAACTTTTGTATTTCACCTGTTTGAGAAGCTATAAAATGTCCCCAAAGAAAATCAAGCCAGATAACTCAGCTCTGCCAGTACAGTTTTTCGGTTCCCCATCCTCCTCTCATAGTTAGGGCTGCTCACATAAATCACCTCCTGTTGCTTCGGATTCCAAAGCTTTGCCTCCACCTTCACAACATGCTGATTCCCCCTCATTGGAAGAACCAGTCTCATTAGATGATCCTGTGACCCTTCGTTCTATCCATCTCCTGCTGTCCTCTGTTTAATTGGAAATTACTTCAGAACTGTGGTCCTCAATTAAAGAACTATGCTCTGATATTTGTGAGATTTGTTCCCGTACTGACCATTTCAAAATAGTCCTCAACCACTCTTTGAATGGTCACTGTAATCAGATGGAGTCACGGTAGAGGTCTCATTAATTGTAGGCAATTCTTTTAGACCCAACCAAATGTCATCTATATCACCAGTGGGTCTTTGGTAAAGTTTAGTTTTTTCTTGGCAGCCAAATTTGCTTGAGAAACTGAAGGAGGAGCCATCACTACATCACGTGCTGCTTGAGCTGACAATATGTTTACCAACAGCTCTTTGCATCTCTTCAGATCTATGTCCGTTGGGAAGAAAGACACAACATATGACTTAAACCTAGGATCGAGTACAGTCACCAAAATGAATTGATCTGATTAGAAGGTCCTAACAACCCTTGGTTCCTGGCAAAGCAAATAAAGGACTGGATCTACAAATCTGACATACTTAGCAGAATCACTTAGTTTCAGCTCCTCCTTCAGTTTCTGAAGCTGCTTTTCCAACAATCTAATTAGGTGACTTACCTGACTCAAGCTAGCAGTGTCTGAACTCACTTCACAGGTGACAACTTGATTCTTCCAGCATCAAGTTGTTGGTGCAATAACAAAAAGTAAAAGTATTTTCCACTGAGCTTGAGTAAGGTACATTCCTCCTCCTCTTCCTATGTCATAGTTTGTTGTGTAGCTTTGGATGGGTTTTGCTGTTCTTCCATCCACTGAAGCATATAAAGGGTGGAGTTCCACCTTGTAACTACCTCTTACTTCAGCTGGTGGCAGGGCAAATTCAACATTTCTTGCAGGTGCTGCAATCTTCTATATGCACCAGCTGAATGGCGAAAATGTGCAGAAATTTTTCAGGCCACAGACAGCATCTCCTGCATGCCCCTGTCATTTTTTAAAAAATGTTGTACCACCAAGTTAATTGTGTAAGCAAAACATGGGACATGTTGGAATTCACCTAGCTCTAATGCTCTCACAATATTGGTGGCATTGTTTGAAATCACAAATCCCGAGGAGAGTTCAAGTGGGTTAAGCCATATTGCAATGACTTCCCTGAGTTTTTCTAAAAGGTTGTCAGCAGTTATGCCTCTTAGTGAAACTGGTGATACACAGAGTAGCCTGCCCCTGAATGAGCTGCTGTTTCTTAGATGCTGCTGCTGTTAGTGCCACTGAAGGCAATACACCCACCCAGTGGTCTATTAAAGTCATGTAATCTTGCGTTTGCCCTGTTCTGGTTGTTCACATATCTGTGTTTAAGTGGACAGTGGGTACAACACAATACTTTTATGAATATTACACTGCAGTATGAGAATGACCTACAGTGTCACATTCTTTTTATGAGTGGTACACATGGCAGCGTCACAATATTTCTATGAATATTACACTGCGGTACGAATGGCAGTGTCACAATATTCTTGTGAATATTACACTGCGGTATGAATGACCTACAGCACCACAATACTTTTATGAATATTATACTGCAGTATGAATGACCTACAGCGTCACAATACTTTTATGAATATTACACTGCGGTACAGATGGCAGTGTCACAATATTTTTATGAATATTATACAGTGGTACGGAAGGCAGAATCACAATATTTCTATAAATATTACATTGCGGTATGAATGGCCTACAGCATCACCATACTTGTATGAATATTACACAGCGGTACAGATGGCAGTGTCACAATATTTTTATGAATGTTACACTGCAGTATAGATGGCAGTGTCACAATATTTTTATGAATATTACACTGCAGTATGGATGACCTCCAGCATCACAATACTTATATGAATATTACACTGCGGTAGGGATGGCAGCATCACAATATTTTTATGAATATTATACTGTGGTATGGATGGCAGCATCACAATATTTTTATGAATATTACACTGCGGTTCAGATGGCAGCATCACATTTTTATGAATATTACACTATGGTATGGATAGCAGCGAAGCAATATTTTTATGAATATTATACTGTATTATAGATGGCAGTATCACAATATTTTTATGAATATTACATTACGGTTTTGATGGCAGCATCACGGTATTTTTATGAATATTACATAATGGTACAGATGACAGCGTCTTTTACAGTCAGACACAAAGCCCCCCTGGAGTGGATGGAGCACAGTACACCCCTGGATGGGGACAGAGCACAGTCACAGCAGTGCACACCCCTGTAGCGGACAACAGCCCCTGGACACACAACCCCCCCTGGAGTGGGTGGAGCACAGCACCCCCCTGGATGGGGACAGAACACAGAGCACTCCTGCTTTGGACAACAACCCCCTGACAGTGGACACACAGTCACCCCCTCTACAGTGGACACACAGCTGCCCCCTGGACACACCAACCCCCTGGAGCAGACAGAGTACAGCACAGCACAACTGTACAGCCTGGGACTCAGCAACGAAATGGCACCAATCACTGTGGGGAGGGACTTATATACAATCCAAAACCCGTGAGAATCCGACGGCAGGAGGATGACGTTTTGCCTTGTTTTGGATTCCGCGTTAGGCAGGAAAACCCCAGCTGACTCGGATTCTACTCGGACCTCCTATGTTCGGGTTGTCCGGTTTCGGAGAACCAGAGTAGTTCATCTCTAATTGTCACAGGAGTCAGAAACCTGAAAGCTATTGTACATTTCAATTTGCATTAGTCAAGTGGTTATTGATTAACTGGCCGTCCTTTCCTTCTCCACCATATTTTATGTGATTTAATAAAAAGCTGAAACTTTTTCAACGCCACATGCAGATGTGTCCTCAGGACCCCTCATACTTCTAGCCTCAATACACCACCAGTGCGACTTGCCTGGCAATGAGTGAGGATCCATGCTACTCTGCTTGTGTCAGGTGGTCTAAGCCGCAATGTGATGAGACTAGGACACAACAGCAGACTGTGCTGATTAATTTGGTATATGAGCCACAACGGAACTTGGAATGAAAAAAGCTGCAGCTGCTACATTGTAGCAATTCATATACAAATTGAGACTCAGTCGCACACAGATATACAAGTGTTGCATATAAAATTAATCGGCACAGTCAGCTGGTGCATGCTAGTCACATTGCATTGTAATTAAAGAAAGACACCTGGCTCTAGTAGAGTCTCACGTGACCTGCCATGCCGAGAAGGGCTTTTTAGCATGACTGCAGCAATGATGTGTTAGGTCACATCTGTATGGTTGTCCATGTTTTCATTTTAGATAAGTTTATTTTATGTTATATTGTTGAACTGCACTACAAGGGTTTCAAGCTGACATCTGCCGCCAGGGCGTTTAAATATTAAGCAAACACCCTTTTATATCCCCTACAGAATCATCAAACAGCAAATCATGATATAAACAAGGACACTCCTGAAAATCAAACAGTGCCAACAATACATGCCAACATCACATTATCCACATCAAGAAAAGAATAAAGTTATAAAAGAAAAGAAAAAGGTCAACAGGAATGCCATGGACAGATTTAGAAAGTTAAAATATTGTGGGCCTGTTTCAGCTTAGATTCATGCACCACGTCTCACCATAACTCCTACACACTCCACGCACCAGGCACCGCCCCATCACATCCAGACATCTGATGGGGCAGTGGGGAATCCAGGGGATTTGTTTAACTTCATGGGGCAGTAGAAGACTCTACAGTGATACTGGAGTCTCCGCAGAATGGGAGAGGGTAGCCAACTTGGATCCATAGCAACCCCTCTTCCCATACAACTTGATACCAATAAGTAGTTGTCCCAGCACTTATTTTCAAGTAGTTATAACTTAACAAGTGTATAACAGTTGAATACTAAAAGAGATTACGTTGAGTAGCACTTCAAAGTACAGTGAAGACAAGGAAACAGGATACACCAAACAGAAAATGTAAATAACAGGTATTCAGAATGCAGCAGGGCCATAGGATAGGCACACATAGGGGGAGCTGTATCACACCTTCAAGAGAGAAAAAAATGGAAAAGTTGTCCTTAGCACCTAAGCTTCTAGCGATCATTTATCTAGCACAGTCTATAAAATAACAATTAGAAGCTGATTGGTTACTATGTGCAACTTCTTTACATTATCTCTCTCTAGGGCTGTCCCTGACAAATTTGGTGCCCACTCCCACCTGTAAATAGATGGCACATTAAACTAGTGTCACACCAACATCTTACTCTTCACACACCTATGCAGCCACAGTGACATGGGCCTAGTGCAGATAATTAATTCTACCTTCTTATGAGCCGAGCACTCTTTCCTATGGGCCTAGTTCCTGCCTAGCCATAGGCCTAGCTCCCACCTAATGCCCAACTGCACGACACGGACCTAACACTTGCCAACATAGTGGTCTAGGGTGGTAATGAGAAAAGGGTGTCCCACAGGGAGACGAGAGGCTGCTGAAGGGACACAGGGAGGTGAGTTGCTGGAAGGGTGGGGCATAATGTGTAAGGGGCATTACTGTGTGGAATATTATGTCAGGGGCACTACTATTGTGTGGAAAAATTTGTTATATGGAGCACTACTACTATGTGGCATAATCTGTAAGGTACATTACTGTGTGGCATAAAGTATAAGAGGCACTTCTACTGTGTGGCATAATGGGTATAAGGGATATACTTTATAGCATTACCTGAATGAGCTCTGTGTGGCATAACATGAATGGGCTCTGTGTGGGGGCAAATGTATATATTTTTTTTACCTCTGAGGTACCTTGCCATGTGGCCCACAAAGTTCTAGTTACGCCCTTGCATGCATATACATGGGGCTGACTGATATAAAGTATATGGTCACTTTAAAAAGGAGCAAATCTGGATTAATATGAACTTGCATGAGTCATAAAATTTGACACTTGCTCACACTATAACGTTAAAAAGGATACTTTTATAGCTTTCACACAGGATTTTGGCAGACTGTTAATTTCCACTTGAGAAACAAAAAAGGTTTAGATTCCTGCTCTAAACCAGTCACCTTATATTTTTTATTTCAATTTGTAAAGTGACATTTAGGAGTATTTGGAAATATTGTTGTATTTCTGTTGGTTATTATGACTCCAATCCTGTCAGTAAGAAAGAAGTGCCACTTTTATCTGATCAATGTAAAGAAGAAATAAGAAAAAATGAAAGGACCCCTCTTCTACATACAGTAATAATAAGCCATCGTGAGGATTCATTAGAACATAACTTTTATTAGTTTTAATCCTTAAAATGTTAGCCTAGACAGCAAAATATAAAATATAGAAGTGATTGTAGAAAAGAATATGTGAAATAAAATAATAATTTAAAACAAAGAATCCACTTGTATTTCAAACCTTTATTATCTCCAACAGATAATTATGGGCCTGATTCACTACTGTACACAACTGGGAATGCAACAGCGATTATGCACGTTCAACTGTGATAGTATGATAGTATGCTAATCCAATCCCTTGCAGCATAACATAAGGATGCCCACTTTACTTACCACCATCGGTACAATTGAGAACCATCGCAGCCTCATGCACACTTGCACAAGCCCTGACCTTACTCAGAAATTGCTAACAGCCACGCACTCTATCAGGCCTCTTGCTGCGTAGGCCATTGCAGTGTATCATTTATGCTCGCCCCTGCAGCGGCGATGAAACGCACTGGCACACCTACGTTTACCCGACTACTCCCCTTGTTACCACCCACAAACGGCACTTCCTGTCAATCACTCTGGGTCTGCGCAGTCATTGCGATCGCAGTTCCGATCGCCATGGCTAGTTCATGCACTGCGCTGCATATGCATGTGCAGTACACAATAATCATCCGATTGGGTGCGTAATCGCAGTTGCGTACTGTAGTGAATCAGGCCCTATGTCTGTAACCTTTATTTCTTAAGGAATATATTATTTTATTCATATGTGTGTTGAGGTCTCAATATTTCTGGCAACCTTACCACAATCTTTACCTTATCAGTTTCTGTCAGAATATTAATGGTATATCGTTGGTATAGTTCCTACATACAACTGTAGCAGATTATTCACTTTGTTACCCTTTAGTATAACAGTGTATTTCTCTCTTGCTACAGTGGTAAAATATTCCAAAATTTGTTACATTAATTAATACTGTGTATCAGATGTTGGCTACTAGTACCTGTATGAATCTGACTAGATTCCAAAGTCTACAAATACTGTAGTTGCATAAACTGAGGTACTGTAGTTATAATTACATTTATTAAGCTGAGTTTTCCCAGCAAGGATTTTGAATTCACTCAAGAGCTATAAATATGTATTATGGTTGCATTGTTTAAGTTGCTAATTTACAGCACAACAAAATATTCATACTGTATAGTCTTCTCGATGTGTTTTCTGCTCCATGTGCATATAATTATTTGTGAATCTTAATAATAACATAGAAGTACTGTATATTACAGCAAGATGTATCCTTATTGCCTTTATATACAGTAGGCACACAGGACCTTATTCAGACCCGCTCACAAGCACTGAGGAGCTCATTCAGAGTCAGTCGCGAGTGCTGAGCGTTCGCAAACCGACTCGATGTTGGTCCACAGGGCATGCGCACAACGGAGGCTGCTCCGTCGTACGCATGCGCGAGCCCCCGCTAATGACGGATCACCCGTCGTTAGCAGGCTCAAAGCAGATGGAGCGAGCTGTCGATGTTGATTGACAGCACGCTCCGTTTGCTGGGCGGGCCGGGGGCGTGCCCGGCCAAACAGAGGCGTTCCTTTCGGAACGCTTGCCGTTTTGCAGGAAGCTCCCTGGGGCTTAAGGTTGACGAGACCCTACCCTAGGGTCTCGTCGTAAGCCCCGATGGTCGCGATGGTCTTGCCCATCGTGACCATCTCCCTTAGCGGTCGTTAGAGCTGTGGGTGTTAACCCACAGCCTAACGACCGACATGGAGGCGGCCGTTCAGGAAGCAAGCGGCCGCCCTGTTTCTGAGCGACCGCTTGCATCCTACGACCGCCTCTGAATGAGGCCCTGAGTGCTCGCAAGCGGGTCGATGTTTAGGCCCTGCGCACGTGCAGCAGCCGCACTGCGCGTGCGCAAGCCCCGGAGCGAGAGAGAAATTCTCTCGCTCCGGGGCTCACTACCAACGGATGTTGATCGACAGCTCGCCCCATTTAGTAGGCGCGGAGGGGGGGTGGTTTCACAAACGGAGGCGTTCCTTAAGGAACGCATGCCGTTTTGTGGGCGCCACACTGACATCAGCAGTGATGTCAGTGGGGAGCTTCCTGCTCGATCAGAGCAGGAAGCTCCCTGGGGCTAGCGGTTGCTGAGACACAACCTTAGGGTCTCGTCGCAATCCCCGATGGTCGCGATGGTCTTGACCATCGCGACCATCAACCTGGTCGGTCGCTAAAGCTGTGGGTGGTAACCCACAGCTTAGCTAGCGACCAGGAGGCCGGACTCCAAAATACAAGCGGCCGCCCACATTCAGAGTGACCGCTCGCATTTTGCGAGCGCCTCTGAATGAGGACCACAGTGTGCTGTGAATATATTACAGTTTTATCTTCTCAGTCACATGGGTTTATTATGCCAGTAGTTCCCTGATATTACATTCATTATGAGAGTCACTTAATTAGCTGTTTAATACATACGCAATGTGACTTAAGTAGATTCATCTTATGCTAACGATACTTGCTTTTCCAGCTATTGTTGTAAGTGATTCGGATAATCCTATTATATATTTGTGTTCTTAATCAATATCGCAGTTTGTTAGGTTTAGTATTGCCATAAAGTTCAATAAACTGTTTGTTGTTCATAGTTTAGTCTAGTGCCCGGTACTCTCTTATTATTATGCAGCACATCCAAGTACCAATGTCTACTGCTATGATATTAATCACTTTATATTGTGTGCTGAGGTACCAATGTTTACATACAGTGTTATATGGATGTATGATAATTATATCACATTAAATTGACTTGTTGTATTATGTATCTTTCTTTGTTTTTAATCTAAATCAGTAGTGATATTATTCATATAGTATAGCCACAGTTTGATTTACATTTCACATCTACTGCTGGATTCCAAAACAGACCAGCGGTTATTTACAACATCATGGGCTCTATTCATGTAGCAGTGAAAAATCCTTTATCAGTGATAAACACTAGTTTGCAGGAATATATGATCTGCAAACTTTCTTTGTTCTAGGGAATAGGATTGCCACCTAGCAACATCTGGTGGGTTAGGTGCAAGCCTCCCTACGAGCACAGAGAAGGTTAAGTGAAAGAACTCTTTCACTTACCTTCTCCACAGCCAGGGAGGAGCGGGGCACAGGAGACATGCGGGTCGCAGGTGATGGGTGCCGATGAATGCGTGTGCACGCCGGACACGGGCGCACGCACGTTGGGCCCGTGCGCGCGCTCAGTATAAAAAGCTGAGCCACGCCCCCCCTGCTAGATTTTACGCAAGCTTACAGACGGTATTCCCAACTAGAACAAGAGAGAGGTAGGGAAGGGTGAAATCACCTTAATTCCTGTAACCTAAGTACAAAGGAGACAGGAGACTATGTTGATGCAGAAAGAAATATGATTACTAGAAACCAGAAAACTGTAGTATAAGGTAATCAGGAAAGCAACTGGGAATGGTGGAAGAATGCCTTGAAACTGGAACATAGTCTTAAACTCCTGTGAACTTGCGGTGACTGTAGAAGATAAGGAGTAAAGCTACTTATGACACTTAGGTAGCTGTGACTGCTGCTGCTTCTTCTGGACCTTTGGAGCACCTGCCCAATAGATAGCCAGCTGCATGGTATAAGGTGTGTCAGATGACTGATTGAACAGGGCAAGAAGTTTAATGGCCAAGTGGATTTCTTTGGGGCTGCAGAGTTGAGCGAGTGAGATCAGATGTCAGTATGCCCAGCACATCTTGCTGCGATATCCAGTTCGCAGAGGAGAGGGTTTTTGATTTGGTACCACAGGAGGGGTGAGTGTACATGAATGACTACTTATCTTACGTATTTTTAAAAATTGAACAATCTTTATGAATAGACACCCAAGTACACATACGAATGCTGCAGAACCTGTCAGTCTAATACAGACCCTCCAATATGACCATTAGGTACAAAATGCTCTGCTTCTGGACTTCCACCTTAATTTATGATTGCAGACACCTGTGCTGAAACATATGTTTCATCAATTATCTAGTTCAACACAGGTGATTGCAATCATACATTAGGTGGGAAGTCCAGAAGCAGAGTGTTTTGTACCTAATGGAATGGGTCATGTTGGAGGGTAGGCTAATATCTCCTTCCCCCATCCCACATTGTGCTCCCTTTCCCCAATCACATACCTCACTGCACTCCTCTACCCCCTTCTCTTCTCCTCCTGGACCCTCATCACAACACCTACCGCCTCACTGGACTGTGTCAGACTCGTATTTCTTTGTCGACCGGGGTCTGAGAAAAGTCTGTAAGGGTGTCTGGAGGTGTGTAGGGAAAGCTGGCAGGCCTGAGGAGACCTCCTGGCATGAGGCATGAAAACTTCCCTGACCGGGAATCGAACCTGGGTCTCGGCGGAGAGATGCCAGATCGTACCCACTAGACCACCAGGGACTTCGGTGTTGGAGACAGGTTGGTATGTATAGCAGAGAAGAGTGTAGCAGTAGATTGACCAGGCTGGTACTGGGTTGTTAATGTAGATAACATGTAATAACACTCTTCTTACTTGTATCTGTAAACCGGAATGCTGGAGTGGCAGATCTTGGCAATGTATTTACCATGCTCGAACTGAGTTGTCACTGTAGTCTAGGATCCAGGAGCACTCAGGTGGTAGCAGGACTGGATGCAGACCGATCACCGGAATGGGTAGTGGATAGTGATACAAGGAATGGCACCAATGGAGTTGGAACCAGCAGAAACTCACTGTGCAGCATGGATGGTATATACACATGTGTGGTACTGGTTCAGGTAACTGGAACAGGCTGACATTGTACTGGCAATTAGGTAGAGTCAGCAGCTGGGATATATACCCTTGGGATACCTGGGGTAGGCTGAACAGAGCCAGAACTGTAGCATAGGCTCTGATGTTGTCTGAGGCCTAGCAGGCCAGGAAATACTGCAGCCTGTATGACCAGGATGTGACAGAGAGTGCTGGCAGAATCGGCAAGTGACTCGGTGACAGGGGAAACAGACCCGAGTTATGACAGAGTGCACTTTACTTACTTCCATACAACTCACCAGCTAGAAATGTGTCCCCAGGATGCTGCTGAGCCTGCTGCTGGGTTGGACTGGAGAGGCTGAGTACTAGGGTGTAGGCGGTGCTGCCTATTAACTACTCGGATTTCTCAACCAGTGATCTGGGTAGACTGATGTAACAGACAGTAGGATTTCTCTGGCAGTAATCTGGGTAGACTGAAGTAACAGACAGTTCAACTTACTACAGACACCTCAGATCACAACAGACCCGAGTTATGACAGAGTGCACTTGACTTACTTCCATACAACTCACCAGCTAGAAATGTGTCCCCAGGATGCTGCTGAGCCTGCTGCTGGGTTGGACTGGAGAGGCTGAGTACTAGGGTGTAGGCGGTGCTGCCTATTAACTACTCGGATTTCTCAACCAGTGATCTGGGTAGACTGATGTAACAGACAGTAGGATTTCTCAGGCAGTAATCTGGGTAGACTGAAGTAACAGACAGTTCAACTTACTACAGACACCTCAGATCACTGGCTGAGAGATCTGAGGAGTTATCAGACAGCAACCCCGCTCCCAACCAAGTGCTATGCCTTTCCAGGTAGGTCTTTCCACCAGGGGCATCAAAACTTAGTTCAGATTAAAAAGTCTGATGTAGGACTGGTTCTGTGCATGTGCTCTCCGCCCCAGCTCTGTGGAGGTTAGGTTGTCTTAAGCAATTACCTAGGTTGCCTATGCACCGGGCCAGCCTTGTCTTTCTCTAAAGTTTTTAAACATCTCCCCATAATCTTGAACAAGGTAGATGCGCACCCAAGTTTAACCAATGCTCTTCTTGGCAGTATAGAGTAGTGACAAGCTAAGTAAAGCAAACCGTAAATTCAACATGTTGACAGTATGCAGACTGAAGTACCAGAATCAGGCCAGTTAGGTTGTAGCAGTGTAGAGCAGTTGATATGATGGTTTAGCATCATATCAACTGCTGAAGTGGGCAAACTAGCAGTAGTGAGAAATAGGATAGCCAAGGTTATAGCGCAGGATACCATGGATCAGACAGAATACAAACAGCATAGTGGCAGTAGCACAGAAGCGCTAGCGTGTAAACGCTATAACCAGCAAGGTCTATTTGAAACAGGTGGCTATTAAAAGAGGCTGATAAAGATTACCTTAAGGTAAAGGCCAACCTCCTAGATCACATAAATGACATGTGACTGCAATTGTCTTAGAGAAACAAGACAAAATAACTACCAGAATAAAACCAGTAATAAGAACCACAATACATGCAAAGATGAGCAGTTATACGTTATTCTTAAAAACCATAAGTTATAAATTATTTCTATTTACTCTTGAATGGTTCCATGCAGGAGTAAAACTAAATTTACCTTGTAGTTCAAATAATGGAATCAGGGGTCAACGTTATCTGCTTTCGGGAAGTGCTTCCATATAGATGCTTTGCACAAACATTTGCAGATCAAGGAAGAAAATTTATGTGCAGGCAAAAACAAATATTCATCATTGTCCAGCCTACTTTCACTTTTGGACTTTCCACTTAATTACAACATTTACATTTTTCACTTAAAATAATGATTGTTGGTGTCGCACATATGTCGTTTTAAGTGGTGACAGTAAGGTGGAACTGCATTCAATTTATACGTTACAATTGTTCATTGTAATATATCAGATAATATGCCCTTGTGGCTTATTTATTTAGATAGTTCTGATAGAGTGCAGATAAAGAAACTATATATGTCTATGTACTCACTTATGGTTTAATATGCATATGTACTATGTTTTAATATTATCCTATCGGTTTTGAGAAATAAAAATATAGGTATCGCCACCTTTATTGATGACCCTGTTGCAGTGCTGAGTGCATTTTATTCAGGTTAATGTGTGTCCATATGATCTTTTATATACAGTATGTGTGTGTTTTTGTTTATCATGATCTCCTTGGTGATGTGAGCTGAGCACTATTGTATAGCAGTGATGATGTAATTTTGTATGCGCCCCCTGGTTAGGTGGTGAGCCCCACCATGGGAGGTGTTCACTTGTAACATGATGTCTGTATTTAAAGTATGTCACTTTGTTTGTATGTTAACCTGAAGACAGTGTCGCCACGATATAGGCACTGAAACGTTGCTGATTGTCTAACTTTGGAATATACACTTCTCACAAGTCCTATGAGTGCTGCATCTTACCGATAATTGTCTTACCGATAAGCACTCCATCAGCCGAGACTAAGTATCTAATTTTTACATGCGGGCACCAAGGTATACTATTTGATACCTGGGAGAGCTGGATGTATTGATTTGTATATATATATATATATATATATATATATATATATATATATATATATATAGATAGCTGGCACTCCTGTGCAAATAGAGAAATACTTGTGTCTGGTGCCCTCCAGTTACCTCTCCTTAGCAGGTGAGGATATGTACATGCAGAGATGGCAGCACTCACGACGACTAATAAAACAGTCAAGTAGCCCGTTGTTGTATCAATGTTTCAGGGACTTTAATGGCCCTTTCATCAGCATAAAGAAAAAGATAAAAACAAACACCCTGGGTGTGGTCCTGTCTCTTTAAGGCAGGACCCAGTTTCATGTTTAAAGTGTATGCAAACTTGAGGCCAAGATGGCAGATCAAGTTCATTTATCTGAGAATCAGTGTAGGGACTGGCTAGATGGGAATGACCGTGAAGCGGTGGCCAGCTTAACAAATTATTGCAATATTTTGGAACCAACATTCCCTATGTTCAAAGGAGTTGCAGTTTGAAAAGCATGTGAGTGCCGAGTTTGTATGATATTTTATATATATATATATATATATATTTTATATACATACACACCTACCTATACAAATGCCCAGCCTGTCCCTGAAGGAGAACAGAACACTGCTCAAAACTGATATCAGTAAAGGGACAGTTAGTCAAGATTTAGAAAAGAAAAGGGGTTGGGGGCATGGTTCTGCATAGCATATGGGGGGTGATTCAGAGACGGCTGCAGTTACAGTAGCGTCTGCGACTTTTGTCACAGCTGCTACTGCGTCTTTATTTTAATGCTGCGGCCAATGGGCAATCTATTGAGACACCCACCAGCAGCAACATGAATACGCCGATATGCGAACAATAATGCACTATCAGTGGACCAACAGCCTCGCCAAAAGATATTGCACCTGCCTATAATCAGCGCAACTGCCTCTATAGATCCAGTCACCAACACGTCCCCGTCTGTTACCCACCCTCCCAGTTACCACTCAGAAAAGCCTACCGAAATTGCATGGATCTCCATGCAATTTAATTGGTACGTATGCGCAGTGATCCTTGAATACACACACAGAGGGAAAACAATGAATGCTTTTGCACGATACTCTTCCTGCGTCCGACTCCGTCACCCCCATAGTGTGCAGATACAATATAATTGGTGGGAACCCCACATTTGTTAGATAGAACTAATTTACTTTAATAAAGGTATATATTTTTTTTATATTTAATCTAAAGGTTTAATTTTATTGACCATTTAAAACATTTTTCCCGTGAATTTTTGGGTAGGGGCCCCAGTGCATTGCTTTGCCCAGGGCCCACACTGCTGTTAAGACAGCCCTGCCTCTGACATCATCAACATGTGACAAACCCATCACCATAACAACAGTACAAACACAGACATACGGAAACCTAAAGGGTAAAAAATAGTGCATTAAGCAAATGTTTAAGGACTATGAAAAAAGTAGAATCGCAACTCTGCAATGTAACATTATGTCACAGTTGCTTTATTATTGCTTCAGTATATATGAACGGTCACTCTGTATAGTATTGACCTGTGTATCATAGCCATAAAACATGCACTAAGAGCAAGAAGGTGACTTTAAACAGCGATCACTCAGATCCACATAGCTCCCCATAGTGGTTATAAAAAACACTGTAACCCTAACTGCTCATTCAAGCCTTTAGGGGCAAGTGTATCAAGTACAAATATCCATTTGGATTCCAATTTTAGTAGCTGATGGGAACGATCTCCCCCTCTTAAATTCCTGGGCACATGATCAATGATCCTGTATCCAATAGATGCTAAATTATGTCTGGCCTCTAAAAAATGTTTGGCCACCGGCTGGTCACTATGCCCCCTCTCCAAAGCTAGTCTAATGACACTCCGATAGAGAGCCATCCGCTCTTTAAACATCCTGTCAATTTTCCCGACATAGTTCTTACTGCAAGGACATGTTATTACATAGATGGCGAATTTAGTAGTACAGGTCAAAAAATGTCTGATGGGATAAATCTTACCGGTTAGGGGGTGATGAAAACATGTGCCACTAATCAAATATCTGCATGTAATGCAGTTTACACATTTAAAACAACCCTGTTTTTTAACACCCAGAAAGTTGCTTACAGGATTGAGTGTGCTCGAAGTGACATCCGACTTGACAAGTATGTCTTTAAGATTTCTACCCCTTTTGTAGCATAGCATAATTTTCTTATTATTTAAACTCAAAAGACTTTTGTCGCTGGATATGATGGGCCACAAACGTGCAGTATGACGTTTAATGTTGATACTTTCAGGGTTAAATTGATTAACCCAATTAATCCGGTTATCAATATGTTTCTTTGGGGTAGATTTTAGTAATTGCTCACGCGTCAACCTTAGTGCCTTTTCTTTTTGTTTCAGGAGGTCACATAATTTGTAACCCCTCTGCAAGAACTTGGTTAACATTGAATCTAATTGGGGTTCTATTTCCTTACTATCGCTGGTGATTCTGCAAACTCACAGAAACTGCGAGTAAATAAGCCCCTGTTTAAGGCCATATGGATGGAAACTTTTTGAATGTAGCAAATTATTCCTATCCGGTAATTTTGTAAATAAAGAAGTCTTAATCTTTGTACCATTCTTTTGAATCGTTACATCTAAGTAATTAATTGACTGGCATTGATGTTCAAAAGTGAACTTGATTGGATGTTCACTACTATTATGTATTATTAATAAGTCACAAAATTTATCTAACGGACCGTCCCAAAATATCGAAAGATCGTTTATGTATCTTAAGTACAAAAACAGATGTTGACTAATGTCATTACTTGCATAAAACAATTTTTTTTCTACCGCAAACATATAACAGTTTGCGAACGATGGTGCCACCGATGGCACATCCAGCTAATTGGAGGTTATAATTACCATCAAAATACAAATAGTTTTGCGTGAGAGTTAGTTCCAATAGGGTAATAAACAGATCAATATCGTGTCCCCAGTATTTGGGATTTTTGGTTAAAAGTTGTCTCACAGCTGCCAAACCACTCTGGTGGGGGATACTCGTGTACAAGCTCTTCACATCCACTGTACACAGAAGAAGGGACTCAGGTAGTTCTGGTAGGTCATGCAAAATCCATAATAACATTGTTGTGTCTTTAAGAAAAACTTTCTCATGTTGAACACAAGGTTGCAACAGACTGTCGAAATAAATGGAGATCGGTTGATATAAGGAGCCTTTGGCTGATATAATCGGTCTCCCTGGTGGTTTAATAAGCGACTTGTGAACTTTTGGAACTGTATATAACAGCGATGTAATTGGAAAATCCAAAGTCATGGCTCTTTGTAATTCAGAGCTTAATCTTCCCTTCATCACTGCTTGTGTTAGAATTCCATCCAGTTCTTTTTTGAAAACAGATGTGGGATCATTCCCAAGTGTCTTGTAAGTTCTCAAGTCTGAAAGCTGATTATATATCTCCTCTTTGTAATCCGTAACATTCTGTACTGTAATCGATCCCCCCTTATCGGATGGTCTCTGTAGCTACTCAAATCCCTAAGGGCTTGTTGGTCTGATCTATTCAAATTGGAATAATGGTATTCACTTTTTTCACTGAGTACTGAATTTTTTAAGAGTCTTGAAAAAGTTTTGATAGAATGATTATTTGAAATGGGGTCAAATTTTAAACCTGGTTGTATTGCCTTAAGTTTCTGTGGTACTGGTTCCTCTACTGCACAGGTTCTCAAACCCGGTCCTCAGGACCCCAAACAGTGCATATTTTCCAGGTCTCCTCAGAATCACAAGTGAAATAATTAGCTCCACCTGTGGATCTTTTAAAATGTGTCAGTGAGTAATGATTACACCTGTGCTCCTGCTGAGTGACCTGGAAAACGTGACCTGTGTGGGGTCCTGAGGACCGAGTTTGAGAACCACTGCTCTACTGGAATAGTAAATACTGGTGTTTCATTTTTGAAAAAGTCTTTTATATTAAGAGACCTCTCTAACTTGTAGTTTTCTATCTGCCACTGGAATTGATCAAAAAAGGTGGTCGGAACAAAAGATAAACCCAGGTTCAAGATTTTCAATTTTCCTTCTGTGAGTGTTCTATCTGATAGGTTGAAAACTAGGTTCTCGGTGCAAGAGGTGGTTTCTTGCCTTTTCCTCTCCCTTTGGTTTTGTTTGCCTCGCTGCGTGCAGGTTCTCTTGATCCAGAGGCAAGGGCCCTGGTTGCCATGCCTAAAGGGAAAGTATTATCCTGTAAGGTAGTTGGTAAGCGCTCCGGTTCACTCGCTGTGCTGTTGGACTCTCCTGAAGTGTCTGTTTCTTTTTGCTTCTGTGTTCTTTTTGGCCTAAAGATCCGTCGTGGTTGTTGGGCCCCTGTAAGCCATGAGTATACATATTGTTTTTCATAATAATAGTTGACTTTCTCCAGTTTAGATTTTTAAATTTAATCAACTCATGTGTATACTGGTCAATTTGTTTCTCCAGTTTTTCAAGCCATTGATTGGAAGTATCCTTAACTAGGGTTTCTTTATGGCAAGTTTCAAATGACGAAATATGTTCTCTGGTTATTTGTAGCTCCCTGGTAGCCTCCTCTATAACCAATAGAATGAGGTCCAGGGAGCACTTGTTCAAAATCGCCAGACATTTTTTGCAAAATAGGACATTATTTCTGCCAATCGTGGGTACATTTTTGACCCTAAAG
Organism: Taudactylus pleione; assembly: GCA_031769625.1. Classification (NCBI taxonomy): domain Eukaryota; kingdom Metazoa; phylum Chordata; class Amphibia; order Anura; family Myobatrachidae; genus Taudactylus; species Taudactylus pleione. The sequence continues at coordinate 43,416,894 of JAUIMM010000015.1, read as the reverse complement.
CCCCTAGGATTTTTTTCAGACTTGAAATAGTCCGACAGCGTGATGCCGTGGTAAAGATAGTCCACCTCATGTTTCTTTAATTTAATTTAATTACTAAATATATCCTCACAGGTAACTTCCTCCTTATCTGTAAACTGTTCCTTAAACAAAATCAATGCAGCCTCCACATCGGAAAAACTAAATGTGTTGCCAACCTGTAGTTGGATCCCTGGTGTTGTATCATCTGCCATTTCCATATGGAAGAACCAATAAATCCACTTGAATTGGACAGGTACGCTGGTAGTAGCTTCTTGCAGCCTTTCGGTTAGATCCAGATCACTGGATCAATCCTCAGCCCTAGCAGGGCTTTTTAACAAGACACCTCAAACATAAATTTTCTCAGTCCTGATAGTGTGTTTAAGTACACATAAAATGTTGCTGGGTGCCTCGCTGGTATACTGCTGTGACGGGATGACAGAGTGTACCAAATATATGTATATAGATAGCTGCCACTCCTGTGCAAATAGAGAAATACTTGCGTCCGGTGCCCTCCAGTTACCTTTCCTTAGCAGGAGAGGATATGTACATACAGAGATGGCGGCACTCACGACGACTAATAAAACAGTCAAGTAGCCCGTTGTTGTATCAACATTTCAGGGACTTTAATGGCCCTTTCATCAGCATAAAGAAAAAGATAAAAACAAACACATCTTACCTGAAATGCACTGCACCACGAGTGAGCAAATGCCGGGAGCCCGTCGCAGACGCGGCTTGCCTCTGACATCATCAACATGTGACAAACCCATCACCAACCATCAACGACAGTACAAACACAGACATATGGAAACCTAAAGGGTAAAAAATAGTGCATTAAGCAAATGTTTAAGGACTATGAAAAAAGTAGAACTGCAACTCTGCAATTTAACATTATGTCACAGTTGCTTTAATATTGCTTCAGTATATATGAACGGTCACTCTATACAGTATTGACCTGTGTATCATAAAACATGCACTAAGAGCAAGAAGGTGACTTTAAACAGCGATCACTCAGATCCACTTAGCTCCCCTTAGTGGTCATAAAAAACACTGTAACCCTAACTATGCAATAACATGTCCTTGCAGTAAGAACTATGGCCCTCATTCAGAGCCGTACGCTCTGAGCAGAGCGCACGCTCTGAATGAGGGCCGCCCTCCATAATTATGGAGCGTCCTCCTGGACGCTCGTATAGCTGTGGGTCACCACCCACAGCCTATACGAGCGTGCAGTTTGATGGCCGCGATGGTCTTGACCATCGCGACCATCGAAACTGCGTGCAAAAGCCTGCGGTTGAGTTTTTCAACCGCAAGGCCCGGAGTGATTTTGGCTCTATCAGAGCCAAAATATCACTCCCACTAACATTACTAGTGATGTCAATGGGCCGGCCGCTGACGGTAGGCGTTCCCTTGGGAACACCCCCGTCAGGGAGGCACGCCCCCGGCACGCCCCGGCACGCCCACCCAAGGGGGCGTGCTGTCAATCAACATCGACAGCACGCCCCCTTTGATCAGACACAACGAGTGAAGGAAAGTCCTTCGCTCGTCGCGTCTGGTGCATGCGCACGACGGAGCTCCCGCCGTCGTGCACATGCGCAGTGCACAACATCGACCCACTTGCGAGCGGACAGCCGCTTGCGAGTGGGTCTGAATCAGGCCCTATGTTGGGAAAACCGACAGGATGTTTAAAGAGCGGATGGCTCTCCATCGTAGTGTCATTAGACTAGCTTTGGAGAGGGGGCATAGTGACCAGCCGGTGGCCAAACATTTTTTAGAGGCCAGGCACAATTTAGCATCTATTAGATACAGGATCATTGATCATGTGCCCAGAAATTTAAGAGGGGGAGATTGTTCCTGTCAGCTACTAAAATTGTAATCCAAATGGGCAGTGCACAACATCGACCCACTTGCGAGCGGACAGCCGCTTGCGAGTGGGTCTGAATCAGGCCCTATGTTGGGAAAACCGACAGGATGTTTAAAGAGCGGATGGCTCTCCATCGTAGTGTCATTAGACTAGCTTTGGAGAGGGGGCATAGTGACCAGCCGGTGGCCAAACATTTTTTAGAGGCCAGGCACAATTTAGCATCTATTAGATACAGGATCATTGATCATGTGCCCAGAAATTTAAGAGGGGGAGATTGTTCCTGTCAGCTACTAAAATTGGAATCCAAATGGATATTTGTACTCGATACACTTGCCCCTAAAGGCTTGAATGAGCAGTTAGGGTTACAGTGTTTTTTATAACCACTATGGGGAGCTATGTGGATCTGAGTGACCACTGTTTAAAGTCACCTTCTTGCTCTTAGTGCATGTTTTATGGCTATGATACACAGGTCAATACTATATAGAGTGACCGTTCATATATACTGAAGCAATATTAAAGCAACTGTGACATAATGTTAAATTGCAGAGTTGCGGTACTACTTTTTTCATAGTCCTTAAACATTTGCTTAATGCACAATTTTTTACCCTTTAGGTTTCCATATGTCTGTGTTTGTACTGTTGTTATGGTGATGGGTTTGTCACATGTTGATGATGTCAGAGGCAAGCCGCATCTGCGACGGGCTCACGGGATTTGCTCACTCGTGGTGCAGTGCATTTAAGGTAAGATGTGTTTGTTTTATCTTTTTCTATATCCTGATGAAAGGGCCATTAAAGTCCCTGAAACGATACAACAACGGGCTACTTGACTGTTTTATTAGTCGTCGTGAGTGCCGCCATCTCTGTATATATATATATATATATATATATATATATATATATAGAAAAATGCCCTTATTTTGTGCTAAGATATGTGCCGCACCTCAAAGAAGAACCCCTGTTAGTGGGAACCAATTCTAGACAACAAAGAAATAAAAATATGAGGGCGCAAATCACAACAAAATTTCAAACATTAATAGAATAGGAAAAATGTTGGACGTATGGAATTTTTTTTTGTGTAATCCACACCAATGGAAATGTCCAATATAGGGCCTGATTCAGACCCACTCGCGAGCGGCTGTCCGCTCGCAAGTGGGTCGATGTTCTGGACTGAGCATGCGCACGACGGAGGGAGCTCCGTCGTGCGCATGCGCCAGACGCGACGAGCGAAGGAAAGTCCTTCGCTCGTTGTGTCTGATCAAAGGGGGCGTGCTGTCGATGTTGATTGACAGCACGCCCCCTTTGGTAGGCGTGCCGGGGGCGTGCCTCCCTGACGGGGGCGTTCCCACGGGAACGCCTCCCGTCAGAAGCCGGCCCACTGACATCACTAGTGATGTCAGTGGGAGTGATTTTGGCTCTGATAGAGCCAAAATCATTCCGGAGCTTGCGGTTGAAAACCTCAACCGCAGGCTCCGGCTCGCAGTTTCGATGGTCGCGATGGTCACGACCATCGCGGCCATCAAAATGCACGCTCGTATAGCCTGTGGGTGGTGACCCACAGCTATACGAGCGTCCAGGAGGACGCTCCATTTTCATGGAGGCCGGACCTCATTCAGAGCGTGCGCTCTGCTCAGAGCGTACGGCTCTGAATGAGGGCCATAGTCTCTATTAAGAAATTTTCAAATGACAGTCCACAGTCCACTTTTCTTCTTTATCACACTGGACCAGCTTCACGTGGCTTCAATTGGACTTTTCTAAAAAAGACCCACTCACCAAGAAAGACACCCAAGACAGATTGGCCCAAAGGCCCACTGTTAGATCTTTGAAAATATTGTATTTATTAAAAATTCTTGTCTAATAGACATATAGATAAAACCAAAATTTATTATATAAAAAATGCTTACACAGTTCCTTCAATATTCAATATAGAAGACAATATGGAATCTGTTATTATCCCTCAAGGGCCAGATTTTCAAAATGGGCAGGTTTCACCCTGCTGATAGTAGTTCACAACCCAACGCATTTCGTCTGTTACGACTTCATCAGGGGCATATATATATCTTCAATTGAAGGTAAACATAATAAATATAAAAAGGGTGTACAGAAACAATGGTGTGGGGTCTAAATTCTCAAAATATTAATGATATCGTACATACCAAATATACAAACTCCAGCAGAAATTTGCAAAGTATTTTCCTTAAGGTTGTCCTTGAAATGGACCTATATATAAAATTATATTTCATGTTGTAAAAAATGTCAATCTTACTTCCTAACAATAAGTTACACCTTTAAAGGTTATACACAGAAATATTGTACATACCAAATTAGAATATAAATCCAGAGTAAATAAAGTACAATGCTGTCCTCTAGGATGGACCTATATATTAGAAAATTTCTGTCAATCAATACAGTTTATAGGGATATTCCACATGATTTATATCAATACAATTTCTCGGTTTATTCCACATAAAATCCATATAATTTATATCAATAAATATACCTCCATTTATAGAGGTTACCATATATCATATTTAAAACATCAATCAGCCTAATGAAATTGATAATAAACTTGGTCATATATATATACCAGTATATACCTGCATACATATACACCAATATTACATCCATGTCAATAATTTATATATCACCATTAACAATACTAGAAAAATGACAAGATACAGAATGTACATGACATAAATACAGCCTTTACTTAACCAGGATTATACTGGAAAGATTTAATAGGAATCAATATACTCACTAATTGATTTGAAGGAGTTCCACAGACTGTGATGTGCTCTGATCCCTGGATCAAGCTATAATGAAAGATGTGATCTAACCCTCTTTATATCCTCAAATGGGACTGATGTCACTTCCTGTCAACCATTCTGGGGAAAGTTACTATTAATCAATAAAACCTCCCTTTTAAACCTCATAGAAGTGTCCTCAATAACTTTTACAGCTTGCTAATAGTTAGAATGACAAATGCCTTTGAAATTCCTATAGATATAATGATTCTCCCCCATAGAAAATCTTTAATTGCAATATTAACTTAAAAACGCCTGGAAATCGGCATTTCCGGGTTCGTTGCCCGGCAACAAATACATGTCAAATGACACAAAGGCTACGGGTTAATTCCCCAGCTATAAACTTGTATCCACAATTTCCACCTCTTATAGATTTGCTATAAATAAACTTACACTCCGGCTATTTGCGGGAGCTTTAGCTGCCTAAGTGTTCACACCGATATCACAATGCTTGTGCTCCAACAGCCTTGCGTTCCATCGCCCATCTTTAACTCACTACCAATGCATTCCAGCGGCCATCTTAAGCTTCTTCCTAGTGCATTCCAGGAGCCATCTTACATTTACGTCTGATGTCCTGATTATTACCTGGACATCTAATAAGCTTGCGTTCCAGCAGCCATCTAAAGCCTGCGTTCCAACTGTCTCAATGCCCCAAAATAGGCAACATAATGGCTTACACATATACTTAGAGTCTTCAGCAATCATCACCTAATTAAAGACATATCAGTAGGAATTAATATAATAAAACTACACCGTCCCCTTTTATATAAAGTGACCTAACAATCTTATTCCCATAGATTATATACCTCATAAACCAATATTAGCTATAATGGTGCTCATATATAATAAGAATTCCAATTAAAATGGTGCTTATATACAATTAGAATTCCAATTCACCTATATATAGTGATACTGAAAATAACCAATAACTTTAAAATATTTGAAAAGTATATATAAAAACCTATACTTATATAAATACGTATCTATACTTATATCAATTAAAATGTATTATGTATAACTCAACTCATATAAACGAAATAATATATATTCACCCCCTCTTAAATTAATATATTGATAATCCCTTACAGATCCAGAATATTTCCAATACATTCACTGGTTTTACAAGTGATGATTCATTCATTTAATTCCTATAAGAAAGACACTACATCTATATTTTCATTAAGCCCATTCAGGGCTAGAGAATTTAAAGAGAATTTAAAGTATATATCCAAAATGTTTCTCTCTTTGAGAGCAAAAGATCCCTACTCTCGCCTCTCAGATCACATTTCACATGTTCTAAAATAGTGAAAGAAAAATCTTTGACATTGGACTTATGGAATTCAGTAAAATGGCGCAGACTATGTTTTTTCAGCTGTTTTATATGTTGCGCATATGTTCTTGAATGGAAAGCTTCATACGCCTTTTTGTTTTACCAACATAATCCATATTACAGCTACATTTGATTTTATAAACTACATAGTCTATATTACAAGTAACAATTCCCTTCAGGGAGTACATAGTTTTGTCCTCAAATTCTCAACTAAAACTCTTTTTCTCCATAAATTTGCAGCATATGCAATGATTACAGGGATAACACCCATTTCTCTTTGTCAAAAAATATCCACTGATGTTACTTATTCCTTCAGAAATATCTGATTTTAATGGTTTAAGCCTACCAGGAGCTAAAATACTTTTCAAATTTTTAGCTCTCCGATAGATCAAATTAGGTTTAAGAGGTAAATTCGGACCCAATATAGGATCTCTAAGAAGGATGCCCCAATGACATTCTAATGATTTTTTAATCAGATGACTTTCTTTATTAAATTGAGTAACAAATGGCCTACTAGTCTAATTTTTTATATTAGCTAATGACACTGCATCTTTAGTTTTTTCCACTAAGAGTTCTCCTCTATCTTTAACTGAGGCTTTAAATCTAGCCTCCTCTATTTTAACTATATCATAGTCTCTCTCTATAAACCGATCTCTTAGTAGGGCTGACTGTGTCCAAAAATCCTCTATGGTACTGCAGTGTTTCCTAATTCGAAGAAACTGTGCAAATGGCACATTATTCAACCATACTGGATAGTGACAGCTTCCAGATGGAATGAAACAGTTTGCGTCAACATCTTTAAAAAATGTAAATGTTTTAATAATTTCATTGAGTCTACCTTCTAACACTAAATCCAAATAGTCTATCTTAGAACTATCATATGTATTAGTGAATCTAAAATTGAAATCATTTGTATGAATATGGAACATGAAATCCTCAATTTTGCAACTATCACCTCTCCAGATCAAAATTAGATCATCTATGTATAGTTTATAAAACTCAATATTACTTGATTTGAAGGGAGAGTTGTGAATGAAAATTTCTTCCCATTCACCCATCAACAGATTGGCATATGATGGGGCAAATTTAGTCCCCATCGCAGTGCCCTGTTTTTGGAGAAAAAAGATACCTTCAAACTCAGAAAAAAGATATCTCAGCTGGTGATTTATCAGGATCCGCCATTAGTACTTTCCTAACAGCCTCCAATCCTTTAATGTGAGAAATTGATGAATAAGTTCAAGTTTAAATTGAAGATCGTTCACGTGCCTTTTAAACTCTTTGCTATTTTCAAATTTTTTTACAGCTATATTTGGCGTGGAAAATACATAGTCTTCCATGCCATTTTACTGAATTCTATAAGTCCAATGTCAAAGATTTTTCTTTCACTATTTTAGAACATGTGAAATGTGATCCGAGAGGCGAGAGTAGGGATCTTTTGCTCTCAAAGAGAGAAACATTTTGGATATATACTTTAAATTCTCTAGCCCCGAATGGGCTTAATGAAAATATAGATTTAGCTTCTTTCTTATAGGTATTAAATGAATGAATCATCACTTGTAAAACCAGTGAATGTATTGGAAATATTCTGGATCTGTAAGGGATTATCAATATATTAATTTAAGAGGGGGTGAATATATATTATTTAGTTTATATGAGTTGAGTTATACATAATACATTTTAATTGATATAAGTATAGATACGTATTTATATAAGTATATGTTTATATATATACTTTTAAAATTTTTTAAGGTTATTGGTTATTTTCAGTATCACTATATATAGGTGAATTGGAATTCTAATTGTATATAAGCACCATTTTAATTTGAATTCTTATTATATATGAGCACCATTATAGCTAATATTGGTTTATGAGGTATATAATCTATGGGAATATGATTGTTAGGTCACTTTATATAAAAGGGGACGGTGTAGTTTTATTATATTAATTCCTACTGATATGTCTTTAATTAGGTGATGATTGCTGAAGACTCTAAGTATATGTGTAAGCCATTATGTTGCCTATTTTGGGGCATTGAGACAGTTGGAACGCAGGCTTTAGATGGCTGCTGGAACGCAAGCTTATTAGATGTCCGGGTAATAATCAGGACATCAGACGTAAATGTAAGATGGCTGCTGGAACGCACTAGGAAGAAGCCTAAGATGGCCGCTGGAATGCATTGGTAGTTAGTTAAAGATGGCCGGTGGAACGCAAGGCTGTTGGAGTGCAAGCATTGTGATATCGGTGTGAACACTTAAGCAGCTAAAGCTCCCGCGAATATTCTGAGTGTAAGTTTATTTATAGCAAATCTATAAGAGGTGGAAATTGTGGATACAAGTTTATAGCTGGGGAATTAACCCGTAGCCTTTGTGTCATTTGACATATATTTGTTGCCGGGCAACAATTAAAGATTTTCTATGGGGGAGAATCATTATATCTATAGGAATTTCAAAGGCATTTGTCATTCTAACTATTAGGAAGCTGTAAAAGTTATTGAGGACACTTTTATGAGGTTTAAAAGGGAGGTTTTATTGATTAATAGTAACTTTCCCCAGAATGATTGACAGAAAGTGACATCAGTCCCATTTGAGGATATAAAGAGAATTAGATCACACCTTTCATTATAGCTTGATCCAGGGATCAGAGCACATCAAAGTCTGTGGAGCTCCTTCAAATCAACTAGTGACTATATTGATTCCTATTAAATCTTTCCAGTATAATCCTGGTTAAGTAAAGGCTGTATTTATGTCATGTACATTCTGTATCTTGTAATTTTTCTAGTATTGTTAATGGTGATATATAAATTATTGACATGGATGTAATATTGGTGTATATGTATGCAGGTATATACTGGTATATATTTATATATATATATGACCAAGTTTATTATCAATTTCATTAGGCTGATTGATGTTTTAAATATGATATATTGTAGCCTCTATCAATGGAGGTATAATTATTGATATAAATTATAAGGATTTTATGTGGAATAACTCGAGAAATTGTATTGATATAAATCATGTGGAATATCCCTATAAACTGTATTGATTGACAGAAATTTTCTAATATATAGGTCCATCCTAGAGGACAGCATTGTACTTTATTTACTCTGGATTTATATTCTAATTTGATATGTACAATATTTCTGTGTATAACCTTTAAAGATGTAACTTATTGTTAGGAAGTAAGATTGACATTTTTTTACAATATGAAATGTAATTTTATATATAGGTCCATTTCAAGGACAACCTTAAGGATAATACTTTGCAAATTTCTGCTGGAATTTGTATATTTGGCATGTACGATATCATTAATATTATGAGAATTTAGACCCCACACCATTGTTTCTGTACACCCTTTTTATATTTATTATGTTTACCTTCAATTGACGATATATATATGCCCCTGATGAAGTCGTAACAGACGAAACGCGTTGGGTTGTGAACTACTATCAGCAGGGTGAAACCTGCCCATTTTGAAAATCTGGCCCTTGAGGGATAATAACAGATTCCATATTGTCTTCTATATTGAATATTGAAGGAACTGTGTAAGCATTTTTTATATAATAAATTTTGGTTTTATCTATATGTCTATTAGACAAGAATTTTTAATAAATACAATATTTTCAAAGATCTAACAGTGGGCCTTTGGGCCAATCTGTCTTGGGTGTCTTTCTTGGTGAGTGGGTCTCTTTTAGAAAAGTCCAATTGAAGCCACGTGAAGCTGGTCCAGTGTAATAAAGAAGAAAAGTGGACTGTGGACTGTCATTTGAAAATTTCTTAATAGAGACTATATTGGATATTTCCATTGGTGTGGATTACACAAACATTTTTTCCATATGTCTGAAATTTTTCCTATTCTATTAATGTTTGAAATTTTGTTGTGAATTGCGCCCTCATATTTTTATTTCTTTGATATATATATATATATATATATATATAATTCCAATGCGGCGGGACTCTACTTAATGAAGACAACTGGAAACAGGGATATCACCGACGTTTCAGATCTGTTTATTGCTCCATCATCAAGGTCAAAGTGTATAATACAAATGAACACATATAAATACTTACACACAACCACGTGTGGTCCACTCCACCCGGCGTCCGGTATCGGGTCGCCCTGGGGTGATGTCATACCACCTGACCACGATGCCGGCACCTACTGATGATGCACCAACACTGGAGGTGAGAGGAATGCCCACCAGCAGCATCCAAGTTGCCCCGGACAACATGCAGCATGGGACCTATAACAAAACACAGACAAAAAACCTGACATATATATATAAGCGGACTGCATATCATGACACATTCTATATAAGCCAGCTGTTGGCATATAGTGTATTAATACACAAAACCAATTAAATGTATGAGAAGGAAGATAGAAAAACATCTCATACAACACACTGGGAGTACCAGTAGTCAGACTCTTATGGCTAGTATGCTAAATGTATTAGTTAACAAGAAAAATATAAATATAGCAATAGCAACTAATTGAGACACATTGCCTTTGTGTATCAATCATGTAAATATACTGGACTGATATTGCATCTCAATATACCAAGCCCAAAAAGTACAACAAAACAAAATATAACAAAGGCAGTTTAGAGAGACCAGCAAAACTCCACACCCTAGCACAAAAACAAAGGCAATCTTAATCTAATTAAACCTGCTACTAGATAACATTTAGACACCACATATAGCGTATAGGTCGATCAATTATAAAAAGCAGTGCCATCCCAGATTCTCATTAAGTCCACTGGGCGCCAGTGAGTCTAATTTAAAGAGCTACCGAGATTCACATTGCAATAGTCTCCGTTATCTATCACCTCCATGGGGAGATGGTGGAATATAATCAATGATCATATAATGTAATGTGGATAAATTATGTTTTTTATGTCCCCGATATGCTGGCACTCACACAGATAAGAAGCAAAAAATTCCAGCCAAGGACCACCCCCAGGGCATCACACGAAAAGGGGAAAAAAGGTGATAGTGAAGTGTTAAAGGATAGGTGTGTAAAGATAAATCAATAAGTGTTAATGAGATGTAAAAGAATTAAAATGACAAATAATACACAAACGAATAGAAAAGTGAAAAAATATTCTATGTGAATTAAGTGGTGATGCCATGAGCAAGGTCCAGCCAGAACAATCCCGGGGGCCCCACTCCCAAACGCTCACCCCAAAATAATTATTGCTACATAATAGTAGCACCCACTCTGGGTCATATAATAACAAATTGATGTACTGCATGATAACAGTACATGTATGAGCTGAGAGCTAACTTACCTTGGAGGTACCCCAAAAAACCTCCACATGGCACTATAAGGATCAGTACCTCCTCCTAATGCTGAATCCTTTCATGCCTCCAAACTGCAAGCAAAAAATATGGTAGTTGCTCAATCAGCTTAATATACTACAGGTGCATGTAAAGGGCGGGGTTTACACTGAACACAGAAAAAAGAAAATTGCCCTCCAGCACACTGCAGATAAATCAAAAATACTTGAATCCTACATAATAATAGAAATTCAGAGGTATTGGTTTACATACATTTGCAAATATATGAATAAGCGCTGGGCCGTCGTCAAGGCTCCTCTATACCAGCGTCCCTAAAATTAAGGGGTTCACGTCCGAGAAGCAAGGCACCCCAATAAATTCCAGCCAAGGACCACCCCCAGGGCATCACACAAAAAGGGGAAAAAAGGTGATAGTGAAGTGTTAAAGGATAGGTGTGTAAAGATAAATCAATAAGTGTTAATGAGATGTAAAAGAATTAAAATGACATAAATAATACACAAACGAATAGAAAAGTGAAAAAATATTCTATGTGAATTAAGTGGTGATGCCATGAGCAAGGTCCAGCCAGAACAATCCCGGGGGCCCCACTCCCAAACGCTCACCCCAAAATAATTATTGCTACATAATAGTAGCACCCACTCTGGGTCATATAATAACAAATTGATGTACTGCATGATAACAGTACATGTATGAGCTAATTGCCCTCCAGCACACTGCAGATAAATCAAAAATACTTGAATCCTACATAATAATAGAAATTCAGAGGTAGCAAAATAATTATTGCTACATAATAGTAGCGCCCACTCTGGGTCATATAATAACAAATTGATGTACTGCATGATAACAGTACATGTATGAGCTGAGAGCTAACTTACCTTGGAGGGACCCCAAAAAACCTCCACATGGCACTATAAGATTCAGCACCTCCTCCTAATGCTGACTCCTTTCATGCCTCCAAACTGCAAGCAAAAAATATGGTAGTTGCTCAATCAGCTTAATATACTACAGGTGCTTGTAAAGGGCGGGGTTTACACTGAACACAGAAAAAAGAAAATTGCCCTCCAGCACAACAGATTGGCATATGATGGGGCAAATTTTGTCCCCATCGCAGTGCCCTGTTTTTGGAGAAAAAAGATACCTTCAAACTAAAAAAAAAAGATATCTCAGCTGGTGATTTATCAGGATCCGCCATTAGTACTTTCCTAACAGCCTCGAATCCTTTAATGTGAGGAATTGATGAATAAGTTCAAGTTTAAATTGAAGATCGTTCACGTGCCTTTTAAACTCTTTGCTATTTTCAAATTTTTTTACAGCTATATTTGGCGTGGAAAATACATAGTCTTCCACACCATTTTACTGAATTCTATAAGTCCAATGTCAAAGATTTTTCTTTCACTATTTTAGAACATGTGAAATGTGATCCGAGAGGCGAGAGTAGGGATCTTTTGCTCTCAAAGAGAGAAACATTTTGGATATATACTTTAAATTCTCTAGCCCCGAATGGGCTTAATGAAAATATAGATTTAGCTTCTTTCTTATAGGTATTAAATGAATGAATCATCACTTGTAAAACCAGTGAATGTATTGGAAATATTCTGGATCTGTAAGGGATTATCAATATATTAATTTAAGAGGGGGTGAATATATATTATTTCATTTATATGAGTTGAGTTATACATAATACATTTTAATTGACATAAGTATAGATACATATTTATATAAGTATAGGTTTATATATATACTTTTCAAATTTTTTAAGGTTATTGGTTATTTTCAGTATCACTATATATAGGTGAATTGGAATTCTAATTGTATATAAGCACCATTTTAATTGGAATTCTTATTATATATGAGCACCATTATAGCTAATATTGGTTTATGAGGTATATAATCTATGGGAATATGATTGTTAGGTCACTTTATATAAAAGGGGACGGTGTAGTTTTATTATATTAATTCCTACTGATATGTCTTTAATTAGGTGATGATTGCTGAAGACTCTAAGTATATGTGTAAGCCATTATGTTGCCTATTTTGGGGCATTGAGACAGTTGGAATGCAGGCTTTAGATGGCTGCTGGAACGCAAGCTTATTAGATGTCCGGGTAATAATCAGGACATCAGACGTAAATGTAAGATGGCTGCTGGAACGCACTAGGAAGAAGCCTAAGATGGCCGCTGGAATGCATTGGTAGTTAGTTAAAGATGGCCGGTGGAACGCAAGGCTGTTGGAGTGCAAGCATTGTGATATCGGTGTGAACACTTAAGCAGCTAAAGCTCCCGCGAATATTCTGAGTGTAAGTTTATTTATAGCAAATCTATAAGAGGTGGAAATTGTGGATACAAGTTTATAGCTGGGGAATTAACCCGTAGCCTTTGTGTCATTTGACATATATTTGTTGCCGGGCAACAATTAAAGATTTTCTATGGGGGAGAATCATTATATCTATAGGAATTTCAAAGGAATTTGTCATTCTAACTATTAGGAAGCTGTAAAAGTTATTGAGGACACTTTTATGAGGTTTAAAAGGGAGGTTTTATTGATTAATAGTAACTTTCCCCAGAATGATTGACAGAAAGTGACATCAGTCCCATTTGAGGATATAAAGAGAATTAGATCACACCTTTCATTATAGCTTGATCCAGGGATCAGAGCACATCAAAGTCTGTGGAGCTCCTTCAAATCAACTAGTGACTATATTGATTCCTATTAAATCTTTCCAGTATAATCCTGGTTAAGTAAAGGCTGTATTTATGTCATGTACATTCTGTATCTTGTAATTTTTCTAGTATTGTTAATGGTGATATATAAATTATTGACATGGATGTAATATTGGTGTATATGTATGCAGGTATATACTGGTATATATATATATATATATATATATATGACCAAGTTTATTATCAATTTCATTAGGCTGATTGATGTTTTAAATATGATATATTGTAGCCTCTATCAATGGAGGTATAATTATTGATATAAATTATAAGGATTTTATGTGGAATAACTCGAGAAATTGTATTGATATAAATCATGTGGAATATCCCTATAAACTGTATTGATTGACAGAAATTTTCTAATATATAGGTCCATCCTAGAGAACAGCATTGTACTTTATTTACTCTGGATTTATATTCTAATTTGATATGTACAATATTTCTGTGTATAACCTTTAAAGATGTAACTTATTGTTAGGAAGTAAGATTGACATTTTTTTACAATATGAAATGTAATTTTATATATAGGTCCATTTCAAGGACAACCTTAAGGATAATACTTTGCAAATTTCTGCTGGAATTTGTATATTTGGCATGTACGATATCATTAATATTATGAGAATTTAGACCCCACACCATTGTTTCTGTACACCCTTTTTATATATTTATTATGTTTACCTTCAATTGAAGATATATATATATGCCCCTGATGAAGTCGTAACAGACGAAACGCGTTGGGTTGTGAACTACTATCAGCAGGGTGAAACCTGCCCATTTTGAAAATCTGGCCCTTGAGGGATAATAACAGATTCCATATTGTCTTCTATATTGAATATTGAAGGAACTGTGTAAGCATTTTTTATATAATAAATTTTGGTTTTATCTATATGTCTATTAGACAAGAATTTTTAATAAATACAATATTTTCAAAGATCTAACAGTGGGCCTTTGGGCCAATCTGTCTTGGGTGTCTTTCTTGGTGAGTGGGTCTCTTTTAGAAAAGTCCAATTGAAGCCACGTGAAGCTGGTCCAGTGTAATAAAGAAGAAAAGTGGACTGTGGACTGTCATTTGAAAATTTCTTAATAGAGACTATATTGGATATTTCCATTGGTGTGGATTACACAAACATTTTTTCCATATGTCCGACATTTTTCCTATTCTATTAATGTTTGAAATTTTGTTGTGAATTGCGCCCTCATATTTTTATTTCTTTGATATATATATATATATATATAATTCCAATGCGGCGGGACTCTACTTAATGAAGACAACTGGAAACAGGGATATCACCGACGTTTCAGATCTGTTTATTGCTCCATCATCAAGGTCAAAGTGTATAATACAAATGAACACATATAAATACTTACACACAACCACGTGTGGTCCACTCCACCTGGCGTCCGGTATCAGGTCGCCCTGGGGTGACGTCATACCACCTGACCACGATGCCGGCACCTACTGATGATGCACCAACACTGGAGGTGAGAGGAATGCCCACCAGCAGCGTCCAAGTTGCCCCGGACAACATGCAGCATGGGACCTATAACAAAACACAGACAAAAAACCTGACATATATATATAAGCGGACTGCATATCATGACACATTCTATATAAGCCAGCTGTTGGCATATAGTGTATTAATACACAAAACCAATTAAATGTATGAGAAGGAAGATAGAAAAACATCTCATACAACACACTGGGAGTACCAGTAGTCAGACTCTTATGGCTAGTATGCTAAACGTATTAGTTAACAAGAAAAATATAAATATAGCAATAGCAACTAATTGAGACACATTGCCTTTGTGTATCAATCATGTAAATATACTGGACTGATATTGCATCTCAATATACCAAGCCCAAAAAGTACAACAAAACAAAATATAACAAAGGCAGTTTAGAGAGACCAGCAAAACTCCACACCCTAGCACAAAAACAAAGGCAATCTTAATCTAATTAAACCTGCTACTAGATAACATTTAGACACCACATATAGCGTATAGGTCGATCAATTATAAAAAGCAGTGCCATCCCAGATTCTCATTAAGTCCACTGGGCGCCAGTGAGTCTAATTTAAAGAGCTACCGAGATTCACATTGCAATAGTCTCCGTTATCTATCACCTCCATGGGGAGATGGTGGAATATAATCAATGATCATATAATGTAATGTGGATAAATTATGTTTTTTATGTCCCCGATATGCTGGCACTCACACAGATAAGAAGCAAAAAATTCCAGCCAAGGACCACCCCCAGGGCATCACACGAAAAGGGGAAAAAAGGTGATAGTGAAGTGTTAAAGGATAGGTGTGTAAAGATAAATCAATAAGTGTTAATGAGATGTAAAAGAATTAAAATGACAAATAATACACAAACGAATAGAAAAGTGAAAAAATATTCTATGTGAATTAAGTGGTGATGCCATGAGCAAGGTCCAGCCAGAACAATCCCGGGGGCCCCACTCCCAAACGCTCACCCCAAAATAATTATTGCTACATAATAGTAGCACCCACTCTGGGTCATATAATAACAAATTGATGTACTGCATGATAACAGTACATGTATGAGCTGAGAGCTAACTTACCTTGGAGGTACCCCAAAAAACCTCCACATGGCACTATAAGGATCAGTACCTCCTCCTAATGCTGAATCCTTTCATGCCTCCAAATTGCAAGCAAAAAATATGGTAGTTGCTCAATCAGCTTAATATACTACAGGTGCATGTAAAGGGCGGGGTTTACACTGAACACAGAAAAAAGAAAATTGCCCTCCAGCACACTGCAGATAAATCAAAAATACTTGAATCCTACATAATAATAGAAATTCAGAGGTATTGGTTTACATACATTTGCAAATATATGAATAAGCGCTGGGCCGTCGTCAAGGCTCCTCTATACCAGCGTCCCTAAAATTAAGGGGTTCACGTCCGAGAAGCAAGGCACCCCAATAAATTCCAGCCAAGGACCACCCCCAGGGCATCACACAAAAAGGGGAAAAAAGGTGATAGTGAAGTGTTAAAGGATAGGTGTGTAAAGATAAATCAATAAGTGTTAATGAGATGTAAAAGAATTAAAATGACATAAATAATACACAAACGAATAGAAAAGTGAAAAAATATTCTATGTGAATTAAGTGGTGATGCCATGAGCAAGGTCCAGCCAGAACAATCCCGGGGGCCCCACTCCCAAACGCTCACCCCAAAATAATTATTGCTACATAATAGTAGCACCCACTCTGGGTCATATAATAACAAATTGATGTACTGCATGATAACAGTACATGTATGAGCTAATTGCCCTCCAGCACACTGCAGATAAATCAAAAATACTTGAATCCTACATAATAATAGAAATTCAGAGGTAGCAAAATAATTATTGCTACATAATAGTAGCGCCCACTCTGGGTCATATAATAACAAATTGATGTACTGCATGATAACAGTACATGTATGAGCTGAGAGCTAACTTACCTTGGAGGGACCCCAAAAAACCTCCACATGGCACTATAAGATTCAGCACCTCCTCCTAATGCTGACTCCTTTCATGCCTCCAAACTGCAAGCAAAAAATATGGTAGTTGCTCAATCAGCTTAATATACTACAGGTGCTTGTAAAGGGCGGGGTTTACACTGAACACAGAAAAAAGAAAATTGCCCTCCAGCACAACAGATTGGCATATGATGGGGCAAATTTTGTCCCCATCGCAGTGCCCTGTTTTTGGAGAAAAAAGATACCTTCAAACTAAAAAAAAAAGATATCTCAGCTGGTGATTTATCAGGATCCGCCATTAGTACTTTCCTAACAGCCTCGAATCCTTTAATGTGAGGAATTGATGAATAAGTTCAAGTTTAAATTGAAGATCGTTCACGTGCCTTTTAAACTCTTTGCTATTTTCAAATTTTTTTACAGCTATATTTGGCGTGGAAAATACATAGTCTTCCACACCATTTTACTGAATTCTATAAGTCCAATGTCAAAGATTTTTCTTTCACTATTTTAGAACATGTGAAATGTGATCCGAGAGGCGAGAGTAGGGATCTTTTGCTCTCAAAGAGAGAAACATTTTGGATATATACTTTAAATTCTCTAGCCCCGAATGGGCTTAATGAAAATATAGATTTAGCTTCTTTCTTATAGGTATTAAATGAATGAATCATCACTTGTAAAACCAGTGAATGTATTGGAAATATTCTGGATCTGTAAGGGATTATCAATATATTAATTTAAGAGGGGGTGAATATATATTATTTCATTTATATGAGTTGAGTTATACATAATACATTTTAATTGACATAAGTATAGATACATATTTATATAAGTATAGGTTTATATATATACTTTTCAAATTTTTTAAGGTTATTGGTTATTTTCAGTATCACTATATATAGGTGAATTGGAATTCTAATTGTATATAAGCACCATTTTAATTTGAATTCTTATTATATATGAGCACCATTATAGCTAATATTGGTTTATGAGGTATATAATCTATGGGAATATGATTGTTAGGTCACTTTATATAAAAGGGGACGGTGTAGTTTTATTATATTAATTCCTACTGATATGTCTTTAATTAGGTGATGATTGCTGAAGACTCTAAGTATATGTGTAAGCCATTATGTTGCCTATTTTGGGGCATTGAGACAGTTGGAACGCAGGCTTTAGATGGCTGCTGGAACGCAAGCTTATTAGATGTCCGGGTAATAATCAGGACATCAGACGTAAATGTAAGATGGCTGCTGGAACGCACTAGGAAGAAACCTAAGATGGCCGCTGGAATGCATTGGTAGTTAGTTAAAGATGGACGATGGAATGCAAGGCTGTTGGAGTGCAAGCATTGTGATATCGGTGTGAACACTTAGGCAGCTAAAGCTCCCGCGAATATCCTGAGTGTAAGTTTATTTATAGCAAATCTATAAGAGGTGGAAATTGTGGATACAAGTTTATAGCCGGGGAATTAACCCATAGCCTTTGTGTCATTTGACATATATTTGTTGCCGGGCAACAATTAAAGATTTTCTATGGGGGAGAATCATTATATCTATAGGAATTTCAAAGGCATTTGTCATTCTAACTATTAGGAAGCTGTAAAAGTTATTGAGGACACTTTTATGAGGTTTAAAAGGGAGGTTTTATTGATTAATAGTAACTTTCCCCAGAATGATTGACAGGAAGTGACATCAGTCCCATTTGAGGATATAAAGAGGGTTAGATCACACCTTTCATTATAGCTTGATCCAGGGATCAGAGCACATCAAAGTCTTTGGAGCTCCTTTAAATCAACTAGTGACTATATTGATTCCTATTAAATCTTTCCAGTATAATCCTGGTTAAGTAAAGGCTGTATTTATGTCATGTACATTCTGTATCTTGTAATTTTTCTAGTATTGTTAATGGTGATATATAAATTATTGACATGGATGTAATATTGGTGTATATGTATGCAGGTATATACTGGTATATATATATATATATATATATATATATATATATATAACCAAGTTTATTATCAATTTCATTAGGCTGATTGATGTTTTAAATATGATATATTGTAGCCTCTATCAATGGAGGTATAATTATTGATATAAATTATAAGGATTTTATGTGGAATAACTCGAGAAATTGTATTGATATAAATCATGTGGAATATCCCTATAAACTGTATTGATTGACAGAAATTTTCTAATATATAGGTCCATCCTAGAGAACAGTATTGTACTTTATTTACTCTGGACTTATATTCTAATTTGGTATGTACAATATTTCTGTGTATAACCTTTAAAGGTGTAACTTATTGTTAGGAAGTAAGATTGAAATTTTTTTACAATATGAAATGTAATTTTATATATAGGTCCATTTCAAGGACAACCTTAAGGATAATACTTTGCAAATTTCCGCTGGAGTTTGTATATTTAGCATGTACGATATCATTAATATTATGAGAATTTAGACCTCACACCATTGTTTCTGTACACCCTTTTTATATTTATTATGTTTACCTTCAATTGAAGATATATATATATGCCCCTGATGAAGTCGTAACAGACGAAACGCGTTGGGTTGTGAACTACTATCAGCAGGGTGAAACCTGCCCATTTTGAAAATCTGGCCCTTGAGGGATAATAACAGATTCCATATTGTCTTCTATATTGAATATTGAAGGAACTGTGTAAGCATTTTTTATATAATAAATTTTGGTTTTATCTATATGTCTATTAGACAAGAATTTTTAATAAATACAATATTTTCAAAGATCTAACAGTGGGCCTTTGGGCCAATCTGTCTTGGGTGTCTTTCTTGGTGAGTGGGTCTTTTTTTAGAAAAGTCCAATTGAAGCCACGTGAAGCTGGTCCAGTGTAATAAAGAAGAAAAGTGGACTGTGGACTGTCATTTGAAAATTTCTTAATAGAGACTATATTGGACATTTCCATTGGTGTGGATTACACAAACATTTTTTCCATATGTCCGACATTTTTCCTATTCTATTAATGTTTAAAATTTTGTTGTGAATTGCGCCCTCATATTTTTATTTCTTTGATATATATATATATATAATTCCAATGCGGCGGACTCTACTTAATGAAGACAACTGGAAACAGGGATATCACCAACGTTTCAGATCTGTTTATTGCTCCATCATCAAGGTCAAAGTGTATAATACAAATGAACACATATAAATACTTACACACAACCACGTGTGATCCACTCCACCCGGCGTCCGGTATCGGGTCGCCCTGGGGTGACGTCATACCACCTGACCACCATGCCGGCACCTACTGATGATGCACCAACACTGGAGGTGAGAGGAACGCCCACCAGCAGCGTCCAAGTTGCCCGGACAACACGCAGCATGGGACCTATAACAAAACAGAGACAAAAAACCTGACATATATATATAAGCGGACTGCATATCATGACACATTCTATATAAGCCAGCTGTTGGCATATAGTGTATTAATACACAAACCAATTAAATGTATGAGAAGGAAGATAGAAAAACATCTCATACAACACACTGGGAGTACCAGTAGTCAGACTCTTATGGCTAGTATGCTAAACTTATTAGTTAACAAGAAAAATATAAATATAGCAATAGCAACTAATTGAGACACATTGCCTTTGTGTATCAATCATGTAAATATACCGGACTGATATTGCATCTCAATATACCAAGCCCAAAAAGTACAACAAAACAAAATATAACAAAGGCAGTTTAGAGAGACCAGCAAAACTCCACACCCTAGCACAAAAACAAAGGCAATCTTAATCTAATTAAACCTGCTACTAGATAACATTTAGCATATAGGTCGATCAATTATAAAAAGCAGTGCCATCCCAGATTCTCATTAAGTCCACTGGGCGCCAGTGAGTCTAATCTAAAGATCTACCGAGATTCACATTGCAATAGTCTCCGTGATCTATCACCTCCATGGGGATATGGTGGAATATAATCAATGATCATATAATGTAATGTGGATAAATTATGTTTTTTATGTCCCCGATATGCTTGCACTCACACAGATAAGAAGCATAACACTCCGGTGCCAATCCTTAAAACATAATAGATCCCAGCAAAGAGAGGCGGCACTCAGAGATTATTATAGAGAAAAATGTATATTAGGTATACATAGAGGCAATGTTTCGAGGTGTAACCCTCTTTCTCAAGCCTACACCATTGCAATACAGACAAAAATGATGTATTGCAAAGGTGTAGGCTTGAGAAAGAGGGTTACACCTCGAAACGTTGCCTCTATGTATACCTAATATACTTTATGCTATATAATAATCTCTGAGTGCCGCCTCTCTTTGCTATCAGGCACATACTATTGAAATGTCTTTGGTCAGAAAAGTACATAGAAGGAGTTAACAGTAAATCATAGCATTGAATTGTCTTGCAAGTATGTTGCAGTGGTCAACATTTGCTTTGAATTTAGAAATTGCATTGCTCAATATTGACAAATAGTGGGCTCCACAGTACTTAAATAACAACTTTCCAGGGACATTATGTTCAGTCTCTGCAGAGAACAATCCACGATGGTAAGTTTATTTTGCTTGGCAACAGTACAACATATTAGAATTAATAGACACATTTGAGTTTACTTTATTAAATGTTTTCATACAATATTATAGTATGGCATGTTAAATAAACCAGCAACTTTATAATTAATGTAACAATATCACACAAAATAATTAAATCATTACAAATATTATTGAATTAAATATGTGGTAACACATGATGTATCCAAAACATTCTTAGTTTTATAATTCTGAAATAGAACAAGCGACAAAATATAATTACTATATAATTACTAATATATCACTATATTTATACAGTGTACATACTGTAATATTATTATTATTATTACTATTACTAATATAATTATATTTTATTTATGTAGCATGTAATAATTGTGAATATCTAACATGTGCTGCCCTGTGACTAGATCAGACAAATTCCTTCATCAGATTTATTTATATATAAGTGGGGATTGAATACAAGTGTAGAAAAGTTTTTTACGTCTGCTGAAAGATGTATAAAGACACACTCACGATGAAGAGGGCACAGCTTCCTTATTTAAATCAACATGAAAACCGCTGAAGCTGTGTCTCTGACATCTACTTGTAAATAAGTAACTTGGGGGTCTATGTACTAAGCCTAGGAGAAAGATAATCTAAACTGATATAAAGTACCAACCAATCAGCTCCTAATCGTCACTTTAAATGCAGTTTGAAAAGTGACAGGAGCTGATTGGTTGGTACTCTATCTCCGTCCACTTTTGCTCCTTCCAAGGCTTAGTACATCTACCCCTTGATGTCTGTCACTAACTTCTCTGTATCTGGATTATTATTACAGATAAGCACAATAATTTTTTTCCTTTACAAGTTTCAAATATTTTTGGTATTAATGAATTGTTACAGATTTGTAAATCAATTTGCCAAAATAGAGTCATTGTCCCAATATTCCCATTTACCTCTAATTATAAGTAAAGTCACCATGATTCTAACACAGTGGTTCTCAAACTCGGTCCTCAGGACCCCACACAGGTCACGTTTTCCAGGGCACCCAGCAGGTGCACAGGTGTATTCATTACTCACTGACACATTTTAAAAGATCCACAGGTGGAGCTAATTATTTCACTTGTGATTCTGAGGAAACCTGGAAAACATGTACTGGTTGGGGTCCTGAGGAACGAGTTTGAGAACCTGTGTTCTAACAAGTAGTAGTAGAACAGAGAAAATGATTCACAGTTGGTGCTGGAAGGTTTATGTGTAGACCATTGCGAAGTAAAAATAGCCCCTGAAAATTCAGCAGTTGGACCTAGCTGTCCCCAATCTTTGCTGGTTGTAGTTTTCATTTCTCACCTGTTTAATGTTCAAACTACTGCAAACATTAAGCTAAAATTTAACTTGCCAAGCCTAAAGACGAGGTGTTCTTTTCTTTTTGTTTTATAACTATACTATACTTTATCACAAATAGTTACATTACAGTTACATTACAGCAATAAAGAAGCATAAGATAACTGTTGCCATGTTTTTACAATGGGTATAAGCATGCTCACAATATCATAAAACCATAATATCAGTAGTCAAGTAAATAACCAAGATAACAAACATTGGGGGGAATTCAAATCAATGTGCTATTGAATAGCGACAGGAGGGACTCCCGAAGCTATTCAATACACTGCGCTAAGGATTTCTTCTCGCAACCCCCTGCCTGGGGATGCGAAGAGAAATCCGTCCAGAGTGCCGGGAGTGCGGCTGTTCTTCTACACAGCGCAGCGCTAACAGCCGCACGCCCGGCACTTTGGTCAGAGAATGCCGGTCACCGCGCCTTAACACCCTTGTTAAGGCGCGATTACTGGCATTCTCTGACCACACAGCGCACTGAATTGAATAGCTTCGGGAGCTCGCTCCTGGCGCTATTCATTTCGCATTGAATTGAATCGCCCTAAATTAAACCGTAAAGCACATGGGTTGGTCATTTGCATATTATCCAAAGTAATTGCAAAATTAATTTACATTATGCTGCATAAAAAAAATCTGTACAGAATAAAACATTCTCAGTTTTATCATAATTAAAGAGATACAGGAGTGTCCTCTACCAGTAATCTAGTCTCGTACCGGGGACTGTGTCCAAGGAAAATGTGCATGTAACGAAGCTGAAAGATAGGCTAGGTCTGTTTCTCTTTATGCTGTAATGGGTGCATCCAGTCCATTTGGGACACCTTATACATTTCTTTTCAAAAGAAAACAGATTGTTGGAGATTGATCCTCAATCCACATTTGCATTATATGATTTCTAGCAACAGCAGAAATGATACGTAATGTTTCCTACTTGTCTTAGGACCTGATACAAAGATAGATGGTATTGCACAGCCACAGGGAAGAAGCTGTGCAATACTTTCCAACTAAAATGCAAATGCAGCAGGAGGTCTATGTAGGAAATAGACGTCTTCTCCATTCACACCCGATCCGAGTGCAGCATCCATAGACACTGTCTAGGACCAAAATTGTGACCATCATGACCATCGGTTGCATTGGTTGCTGCTTTGGTCAGGCTGTCTAAGCCGGGCAGCCTGGTTCAACAAGTCTGCAACCGATGATGCAGACCCTGGGCTCGGCACACATCCAAAACCGCTTTGGAGTAAGTCCTGCACCTCCGCAGACCCCAAACAATCGGTTTTGCGTAAAGAGTGGTGATTACCCTCCAGGGCCGGATTAAGGGGGAGCGACAGGGGCGGTCGTCCCTGGGCCCCCATACATGGAGGGGACCCCACTAGCAGTGGTGCGCTGTCTGCACCTGCCGCTAGTGTCCCTCCCGCTAGTGTAGTGTAGACCGCAATGAGCGCGGTCCACACTACACAGTGGCAGCTGTGTGTTTGTTACAGGCAGCAGCCTATGAGAGTCAGACAGACTCTCATTGGCTGTCGCACAACGGAGGGAGCCGGCTGGAGCTCACTCATGAGCTCCACCTTACGGCTCACCCCGCAGCGTGTGATGATGGCAGAGACGTCATAACACTGACGTCTCTCCCATAGTGCAGGAGAAGAGGCGGGACTCGGACTGCGGCGGTCACATCAGGAACGGTGATTCAGGTAAGTTGTGATTTCTTTTTTTTGAGTGTTTGCATAAGGGGCACTGCTTAGGGGGGGCAGCTACAGAGGGGGGCTGCTACAGGGTGCACTGCATAGGGGGGCACTACAAAGGGCACTGCATAGGGGGGTGCTACAGAGGGCACTGCATAGGGGGGGTGCTAGAGATGGCACTGCATAGGGGAGGTTGCTACAGGGGGCACTGCATAGGGGGGGTGCTTCATGGGGGCACTGGGGGGGTGCTACTAGGGTCAGTGTATAGGAGGGACTGCTACTGGGGGCACTGTATAGGGGGGACTACTACTGGGGGCAATGCATAGGTGGGGACTACTACTGGGGGCACTATATAAAGGGCCCTGCATAGGGGGGACCACTTCTGGGTCTAGGGCACTATATAAGGGGCACTACTGGGGGCACTGTATAGGGGTACCACTACTGGGGGCATTATATAAGGGGCACTGCATAGGGGAGGACCACTACTGGGTCTGAGGCACTATATAAGGACCACTATTGGGGGCATTATATAAGGGGCACTGCATAGGGGGACCACTATTGGGGGAACTGCATAAGAGGCATTACTACAGGTGACACTGCATAGGGGGGGCTACTACAGTGGGCACTGCATAGGCGGGACCATTACTGGGGGCACTGCGTAAGGGGAACTACTACAGTGGGCATTGCAAGAGGGGCATTACTACTGAGGTAAATACAAAGAAAAAATTTTTTCCTAGGGTGACAAGAAACGGTGGTATATAGGGGCCCTCACAAGTGTGTTGCCCAGGGGCCCCCACAGACCTTAATCTGGCCCTGTTACCCTCAACACTGCATATTAAGAAGACTGAGGAACATAACTCACTAGATGCTTGGAAACAAACTGCTGAACTTGCCTTCAAAATAGCTTAATATATGGGAAAGTAACAAAGATTCATGCACAGCCTTATATTTTACATTACATGTACATGACTCAGGCAATCCAATTAGACATTGTCATTGTGGTGACAAATTATGATATGTACTATGAAGCATTTCCCTGTAAAATGGTCACAGAACAGAAGATTTTAAAATTTATATCCAAATTGATATCTGGATAAACTCCTAAATTTATATATATATATATATATATATATATATATATATATATATATATATATTAATATATATTAAATTTATTCTGGTTCACAGAAGTATATATTTAGGAAAAATACAATACGATGCTCATTAACCTACCATTTTACTCTCACTGTCACTCCTAATAGGGAGACAGCACTGCACACATGGGTAAATTACACACAGTAAGTAACCTCAACTTTCTGTCCTGCCCCTCACAGTCTTGGAACATTCACAACTTTTCACAGTGCTGCAAGGTGCATCTGCCCGAATAAGAAGCAGTGTTGACAGTGGAGGTTCTTTTCTAGAAAAAATAAAACAATGCATGCTTCTTTGAATTGGTCATTACACACATAGAAAGTTGCAAGAACTTTTGGCTGAATATCCACCTGGAGAGATTGGTGACCTTCTCTTATACACTATAACAGCTGATGTGAGCCTGCTCAACCCAGCATTTGTCAGAATCCTTACTTATCTAAAGTAAAGACACAGGAGACTTAAATGGTGGTGAAAAAGGGATGAATTTTAATTAGGAATAGGTATAAAGTATGGTAGCAAAGAAAGAACAGTGAGACGCCAAAAGCTATCTGCAACCACAACATAAAAATTGGACAAGATAGGGCTAACTGCCAGCGTGTCGGCAATAACTCCAAGCTTAGATGAGGGTCAATTACCAGTTCATCACTATCAACTAAGGTTTTTAATGGGGGCCAACTTCCAGCCCATTGCCAATTACTCAGGGTTTAAATGGGGGCCAATTACCAGTCCATTGCCAACATCTCAGGGCTTAGATGGGGGCCAATTGCTAGTCCATTGCCAACAACTCAAGGTTTATATGGGTGCCAATTGCCAGCCTATCACCATTGAAGCCAACTGCTAGCCCATCACCATTCTCCTCTCCCAATAACACAAATAAGCCCATCTGTATTTGTGGTGCTGCTAAGCCCTGTAAGGTAAAACTCAGCCTATGCCATGTATTGGTAGGGAGAACACCTTGGGGCTGCAGCACAGTCTAAATTAAAATAGGGGAGCCACACCAACTGCCCTTTTAAATGCTGCTAATCATCGATGGCTGGGACTCACTGGCAGTTGGTGTTGCTCCCCTATTTGAATTTTGGACTGCGCTGAGCCCCACCTGTGGAGTCGCCACTGATTGCTACCATTCTCTCCTGCAGTCACAATAAAGCGAACCACTAAAATAAGGTTTAAGGGAAGGGATTTCCCAAGAAAAGAGAGGTAGAAACTAACTACATAACCAGATAAAACCTACACCACACATCTCCACCTGAAACAAAACACCACAACACAAATGCTTAAAAATGCCTTGTTTAAAAAATCTAATGGCCAATAGACTGCTACTCCACAGATTCCCTGTTAGAGCAGGATCTGAACAACACATACAACCAAATTATCAAAGATGGAACCTACATTTTTGTACTTGTCTTCAATTAGAGCATACTATATTACTGACCATCCATAAGGTATATAATCACAAGCAGTGGCAGATTTGACCTACTTTGACTGCCTGTGGCTTCCCATTGGAAGTGCTTCTGCCAGTCACACACAGGACAGGCAGCCTCAGGGTGTTTTCTTCCTCTGGGACAGCCAGCACAGGCTGCGATTAGCAGAGAGCATGCTTCCAGTGGTCCCTACCCAGCTTCTAGAGGCTGCAGCCAATGCAATTCCTAGCAGCCACAGTTATGCATATGCAAGGTGCCACCACCGCATATGCGCATTCGCCAGTCCCGCCTTCCAGAACCATTGTGCAGGCACCGGGACATGGCCAACTGGCGATGGACTGCAGTGTCTCCTCCTCTCCCAGGTCAGAACACCGGCTGCTCCCCTCATCTAAGAGGGTAGGAGCCACTTCTCATCACAAATATACTGTTCTGAAGAAAGTTTGGAGGTTAATACTAAAGCTCGGTACACACCTGGCCGATCATCCGATATAGATTGATCGCACCAACGATTGTATAGGTATGTATGCCATCCCATTGCTCCTGGCATTAGCCAATAAATGGGTATGGGAGATTGCATCTTATGAGCTGTTTAATATTTGTTGGCCTGACCTCCAGAACCCATAGAAGCAAATTATTATTTATCATGTATCTGTGCCATCCTTGGTAAATGAATGCCATTATGTCTGAATTTGATAAGAATATTAACATCCAAACCATATAAATGGAAACTGAAAGTGACAAAATGCTCCAAGAATTCTATTTGTATTATTGTATATTATATAGGTACCTAACATGTTCACTAATTATAGGTTACAATATTGATCTCTGTGTTATATTTCGATCCATCAAATGCTTTAGGTATTGTATTTTGATCACTAGAATAGTCTATTTATTGTGTTATGGTCACTAGAATACTTTTTGTATGATATATTGGTCACTAGAATAGTCTCTATCTTCACTGAATTGATATTGATAATATCATCCCATAATTAAATACATATGTAATTGAAACACCTATTTTCAATGCCTGTGTATTTTTTTAACCTAAGGGCCTGATTCAGAGATCAGAGACGTCACTGGGTCCTAGTGCACACTCTTAATTCCTCTAATTTCCCTCTTAATTGAAAGGGGGTGTGGCTAACCACACAGGGGAGTGGCCTCACAGAGACTCCCGATAGAGTCACTCTGGGGTAGTGCCCATTATTCCCAGAGATGCTGGGCTGTCCCTGGAAATTGTGTCTGCCTGCACTGCCTCCTCTGTGACAGGAGCCGAGTGCTGCAGGAGAATGTCACACTGCAGCACCCACCTCCTGTCACTGAGGAGGAGCTAGCATTTTGGTATCACCCCCTCCAAGAGTGACATCCGCTATGGCCTGCACACTGCCATCCAGTGCATGCATAGAGACACCCACTGAAAGCATCTCACATCCACTGCTCACGCACAAAACCATAAATAATCAGAAAAATGTAATGCAGTTCAGGCGGCCATCAGCCTTCTGAGTAAGTCTAACATGCCTCAGACACAGTATGTCTCCAGACATGCTCTCCTGCTGCGGGCAAAGACGCAGTGGCGAATTTATGCATGCCCTGAAGCCCTGTAATCATTGGGTCATGATACACCTGCATTTGCCTAACCACCCCCCTTACCTCCCCCTGACTACATGTCACTCATTTTGTAAGTGATCCCTCTGTGCGAGCGCAATCACAATTCAATAGCTGCGTTTGCACAGTGTAGCTTACAAACATGCGCAATGGCAAACAATCGCTTAGTCTGTGTAAATGTTGCCAATGCGTCCATCTCTGTATCAGCCCCTAAGGCAAAGATCTATCAAAGGTAGAAATTACCACTGTGAAAATGTACTTGCAAAACCTACAGCTTCTCTGGGTTTTAAGGGCCTGATTCAGACCCGTTCACTAGGATGCCTTCGGACACAGCCGTCAGCAGCCTGAATATGCAAATGCCGCGATCGCTAGCAAGACATTAGCATGCCCACTATGTCTTGCCATGCGATCGCGATATGTATTTAGATGCCGACCAGTCTGACAAAAGACGCCTACTTTCCCTTCGTAACATACGTAATCTCCAGGAGGTGTATTAAACAATCAGTAACATCGAGTAACATCGGAATCATACGCAGCACTTGTGGCTGACCATACCCTACCGCAAGCACTGCCAGTGTTGCAGTGTGTAATTCAGCCATGTGACGTGTATTATGACGCTCCGTCTTAATTATGCACACCCCTGAAATGGCGTTAAGTCGCTCAGACACGCATGCGTTCGCACCACCACACCCCCGTTACCATCGATCAACCTCTGTCACCACCCACAATCAGCTCGTCCTGTCACTCGAGCTAGTGGAGCATCTGTGTACAGGGTACGAACGCTTCCCGATCGCATGGACTAGTTCGCCCACGTGCACTGCGTCTTACACACATGCGCAGATTGCAAACATCGGCAGGCTACGTGCGAACGCAGCCTAGCGAACGGGTCTGAATCAGGCCCAAAGAGCAATGCTTTTAAATTTTAAGCTTAAACACACCAAGAAGATGAATGTGTGAAACCAGATACTCCAATAAACTTTCTTTATCTAGCGGCATTAAACCATGTTTGTATGGCAAATGTAAAACTCCAAATTGAACCATTCGCATACTTTCTTGTGACCCTGAGATTTTATAATTCTAATCACATTCCTTATACTGTAATTCTACAAAACATTTTTTCCAAAACTGAGGTCTCACAATGTGCAGTCATTAAAATTATATATTTCTTAAAATTAGATAACAAAGTCCTATTTTGTTATTACATGAATTTCAGAAATATCTTGTGGCGGTTGTGTTTGGTGCTGGAGTCCTTCTCGCTGTATGCAATGCTGCCTGCATGATACAGATGCCTGAACTGCGAGAAGACGGTCAGGGTCCAGAGGGTAAGTCATTATACATTGGTAATGGCAAATAAATGAGAATAAGTAAGCAAAATTATAGCTAAAAGTGTATGCAACCATTTATTGAATTATTTAATACAAATTAAAAATGTCTCCTTTGCCATGAATGGTAAGTTTATCACAAAGAAGGATCCATGGTCAGTCCAAGCACTGTTGAAGCAAGAACCAGGAACTCCCTCAGCTGTTGTCTTCTGCTCTGAGGGGTATATTTACTAAAGTGCGTTATTTTAGAAGTGGAGATGTTGACCATAGCAACCAATCAGATTCTACTTAACATGTATCTAGCACCTCTAGAAGATAATAGCTAGAATCTGATTGGTTGCTATGGGCAACATCTCAACTTCTATAAACCTGCACTTTAGTAAATATACCCCTAAGCCTGAGTTTTGCAATATACTTATGTGCTAATTATGTCTTAGATACATACATATGTTGTAATAAGGATGCCGAGGAAGAGGTGGCTACAGATGACCTATTCCTAGGATTGTTTATGGGTTCAAGATGGAGCACCCCCTCCCTTCCCCAACCAGGCATGCACAATCTTCTATTTGAGCCTTTTTCCAGGCTAGCACAATCATGCCCCCTTGCTTGGCTACCCCCACCCCTCTATCTACTATACCACCCTGTCCTCACAGTGTACCACTGTTTTTACTAGTCTTGTGGTAACCTGCTATTACTGATGGTGAGTGCCAACTGCGCGCCAGTTGTAGCAGAGTAATCACTACCACCACCAGGCTACATCAGTGGCACATGGAACTACTTACTTCTGGTTAGTGTGTGTAGCTCTTTACTGACACACTTTCCAGTGCTAGTCTATTCTTAGAAAGGAAGAATCCCCACTGGACATGCAGTCAAAAGATTGTGGTGAATAAGGTAACCTACAGTACCTGGTTTCAGATCAGATGCTAATTTGCAAGGGATTTCCTGTATGTCGTACACAAACATGCTTTAGTCACCCGATCTAAGAAGTTATTTCTTTGTGGGAAGGTAGATTCACTCACATGGTTTTTTATAGTAGTACACATTTATCGCCACCTGTTTATCTGCATACAGTGGGCCAAATGTAATAGGGTGTCAGTTTTAGTAACAGTACAAACTCGCACTTTCTCGCACTTTTAAAAAGTGCGAGTTTGTACTGAAACTAGCAAATTCAATAGCCTGCGAACTTTTCAGCTCGCGGCTGCTGCATTTGCGAGTTTAGGCGAGTTTAGGACTATGTAAACTGACACCTTTAATGCGAGTAGCATTAAAAGGTGCGAGTTCTAGAGAAGCCATCACAGATCAGTGAGATCCGTGATGGCTTCTGTGTGTGTTTAAAAAAAAAAACGTGCACCCCCTCCCCAAAAGCATAAATAGCCCCGGGCTTTATAAAGCCTGTTCTGGTTCTAAAAATACAGGGGCCAAAATGCGTAGGTTGCCCCTGTATATTAAGAACCAGCTTTGTTGAGCTGGTCCTGGTTCTGGAAAATCAGTGGATAAAACAAGTAGGGGTCCCTGAAAATTCCAGAACCAGCACCGAACTCTTTCTAGCGGGGGAATAATGCCACAGCCAGGGAAAACCTTTCACCGGTTTCCCCGGCCAAAGCATTATCCCTGACCGCTAGTCAGTCCAGGCCGGGGATCCCCGGAGAGTTGGGTACCCCCCCAATAAAGGGGTACCCCTCTCCAGGGCACCCCAGGCCTAGACTGATAGCCCAGGGCTATCCCCGGCACCCTATGCCCGTGGGTACCGGGTTGATAGTGTTAGTGTAAAGTGTAAAAATAAAGTTTCCATATTGTCTTTAGTTGTAGAACCACAAGTACCAGCAAGCCTCCCCTACATGCTGGTATTTGGAGAACCACAAATACCAGCATGCGGGGCATTACGGGCCCGCTGGCACTTGTAGTTCCACAACTAAAGAAATACGTAAATAAACAAACATACACCGTGAATGTAAAATTTTAATAAAACATACATGCACACTCACACTCACACATACTCACCTAGTATCCGAAGTAATCCATAGGGGTGCACCTGAAAAAAAAAATCCATACTTACCTCTCTGCGTCGATCACGTCCACTGGCAATCCAGGGGTTAAAATAAAAAACCGCAAATACCCGATCCATGCCGGACACAGCAAAGGTATGTGTGTACACATACCTTTGCTCCGCGTAAATGACCGGGGCACACGTGTGCCCCGTCAGTGAAGGGGCAGCCAGCCAATGATACAATGTCGAGACATTGTATCAGTGATGTTACCACAAGATTAACCTCAATTAATCTTGCGGCTACGATGTAGCGGTTCCCACCATAGACTTCAATGGGGATTTCTCACCATAGGAGTCTATGGGAGACACAGGCTGGCCGCATTCAGCTAATCAGGGAGCTGCTCCGACCGAGATGCTCCCTGATTGGCTGGCGGCCTCTTCAATGATGGGGCAAACATTTATGCGGAGCAAAGGTATGTGTACACACATACCTTTGCTGTGTCCGGCATGGATCGGGTTTTTGCATTTATTTATTTTAACCCCTGGATTGCCAGTGGACGTGATCGACGCATAGGAGAGGTGAGTATGGATTTTTTTTTTCAGGTGCACCCCTATGGATTACTTCGGATACTAGGTGAGTATGTGTGAGTGTGAGTGTGCATGTATGTTTTATTAAAATTTTACATTCACGGTGTATGTTTGTTTATTTACGTATTTCTTTAGTTGTGGAACTACAAGTGCCAGCGGGCCCGTAATGCTCCGCATGCTGGTATTTGTGGCTCTGCAAATACCAGCATGCAGGGGAGGCTTGCTGGTACTTGTGGTTCTACAACTAAAGACAATATGGAAACTTTATTTTTACACTTTACACTAACACTATCAACCCGGCCCCCACGGGCATAGGGTGCCGGGGATAGCCCCGGGCTATCAGTCTAGGCCTGGGGTGCCCTGCAGAAGGGGGCCCCTTTATTGGGGGGGTCCTCAACTCCCCAGGGATCCCCGGCCTGGACTGACTAGCGGTCGTGGATAATGCTTTGGCCGGGGAAACCGGTGAAATGTTTTCCCTGGCTGTGGCATTATCCCCCCGCTAGAAAGAGTTCGGTGCTGGTTCTGGAATTTTCAGGGGACCCCTACTCGTTTTGTCCCCTGATTTTCCAGAACCAGGACCAGCTCAACAAAGCCCTGTGCTGGTTCTTAATATACAGGGGCCCCCTACGCATTTTGGCCCCTGTATTTTTAGAACCAGAACAGGCTTTATAAAGCCCGGGGCTGGTTATGCTTTTGGGGAGGGGGTGCACGTCATTTTTTTTAATTTAAAAACATTTTACATAAGTACACACTGAAACATTTACATATCTCAAGGATATGTGCATGTTTCTGTATTAATCTGACCTGCTCAGGCTGTACTCGCTAGCCTGAAGCAGGTCTATTATTTGGGGACTTTTGGTAATCTTTTTTTTGCGAGTCTGAATCAGACACTCTATTACATTGGGCGAGTTGATTGTTTTCAATGTGAAAACATCTGGATGCGAGTTTGAGAATGGAGAGTTTTAGTAACTCTGAAAAATGTGAGTTTTAGTGAACAGACACCCTATTACATTGGAGAGTTGTGAAAAATTGCGAGTTTAGCACCAAACTCGCAATTTACCAAAACAGACACCCTATTACATTTGGCCCAGTATGTTCTATCTGACATTTTTTTTCTGTCATATCATTACATTGATGCTAAATTGCTTGTGCATCTTTTTCTGATCTTTCTGTAGCTGGTTAAAGTCTCTGTTTCCCCTACATTTCAAAGCTCAATACAATTTCAGGGAAGGTCCTAACAGTCATCAGTCACTTTTGTCCTAAGGACTGTTAGGACCTTCCCTGTTTTACCATTAAAGTCAATGCTCATTGTGATATTTATGAGCAAACACATTCTTAAGAACAGCCAGGGAATTGTCTTCTGCTGTTTCATCCATCTATATGGACGAAACTGGTTGGGTATTGAGTGCCATTGTCCATGTGCTAACTGAGTGGATCCTGCCTCGAGCTCACACCCATAAGGGTGCCTGCAGGAATCAGTACTGTCTCCCTTATTAGCAACATTAGAGTCTCTGACACCATCTTTTATGCTGTAAGCAAATTTTAAAGCTGTTATAAAATTTTATCAAGAATAAATTATTATTGATATTCACGTTTGACTTTGGGAGATCCCCTACTGAGGGGATGAAAGCTGAAATCCTGGGTTGAGGGAGAAATCGGAGGTGTGGATGAGGAGATATAAGATCTCCTCATCCATGAATATCGGATGTTGACGAGTCCTGAGCAAGGCTGGGGAATCTAACCTGCTGGGAGGTGTTCTCCAGTGACCCCCTCCAAGCAGGATATGGGTTTAAGCTGCACCCAGCAAGCAGGTCGCGGTTCCTTGGTCAGGTATGTGATACCCACAGGAATAGAGAAAATACAACAATGGCCCAAGAGGAATACTTCAGGAAGAAGTACAGCTGCACCAGGAGTTGGTGTTTGTAGTTGTACACAGATGATGGATTTTAGACACACTGCTACACCAAGAGGTGGCACTAGTAATTGCACACAGGCACTGTGTCTTTGACGCACTGCTGCGCCAAGGAGTGGTACTTGTATAGCACACAAGCAAGGAATTCTGACTCACTGTAGCACAAGTAGATTGCACTTGTATGGCACACAGGCAATGTGTTTTTACGCACTTTTGCACAAGGAGATGGCACATAGAGACTCAAGGGTATCACGATACAGGAACCTGGAACGAGATGACGGCAAGTATACACAAGGTAGCGACAATGTTGCACAGGCAACTTGCTGCTGTCCGGAGACTGGTTTTATACCCTGCGGTAGCAGATCATTGGTAGACAGCGTCAGCTGACCATCGCCATGCTATCATTAGGTAAAGGGTAGTCAGGTGATGCAGACTGTCATGGCTGCATCCATGATGGCGACCACAGTAACCAAGGCACGGCACAGGTCATGGATGTCCACATGGCTCTAGGTATAATGCTCAGTGCATAACTCGCCGCCGCACCTGGCGTCTGACTACCCGAAGGATCAGGGGAAGCCAGCGCTGGGGTGAGTAACGGCCGATCCTAAGCCACAACCTGACGGTACCCTCCCCTTTCAGGGTGGACTCTGGACACCCACAAGGCTTCTCAGGAAATCTTCTGTGGAATGCTCGAACCAAAAGAGGAGCAAGAACATCCGAAACCTTGTTTCAAGTACATTCTTCAGGTCCGTACCCCTTCCAATTGATAAGATACTGCAGACAACAAGCTCGATGCTGGGAATCGAGGATCCTTTCAACCTCAAACTCAACTCCCTGAAGACTTTGAACTTGAGGAGTCTTGGGAGGAGAACACTGAAATCAATTAAGAACCAGTGGACGTAACAAGGAAACATGAAAAGTATTAAAGATTATCAACTGTGGAAGGAGCTCCAATTTATAAACCACAGGATTGATGACTTTCAGGATGCGGTATGGTCCAATGAAGCGAGAAGCAAACTTCATACTAGGACCCTTCAGACAAATGTTCTTCAATGAAAGCCACACCCTGTCTCCGACCTTCAGAAAAGGAACAGCAAGACGTTTCCGGTCTGCAAATATTTTGTAGCTACTAGAAGCTTTTTCAAAGAGCAATGAATTTTCTTCCATAATGTTGAGAAAGAAACAACAAGACTTGCAACCGCAGGAACCTCCATTGGTGGTAATTATTGGAAGTCAGGTACTCATGGGTGTTTGCTGTATACTGCAAAGAATGGAGTGGTATTAGAAGAGGAATGGTACCTGAAGTTGTGAGCAAACTCTGCCTAGGGTAAAAAATGTATCCAATTGTCTTGTGAAGAAGACACATAAGGGCATATTCAATTGTGTGCGAGAATAGCAAAAAACCCGCACCTGTGAGGTTTTTCGTGCAGGTGTGGGTTTTTTGCTATTCTATTAGGTGCGTGGTTTTTTTAAAAACACGCATCGGGAAGAAGGCCGGTTAACGGGATGAAGTGGGCCATTTCTGAAAACCGATCAACTACCACCCAAATTGTGTTGTGTCCCTTTGAAGGTGGTAACTCACAAATAAAGTCCATTGAAATGTGGGTCCAAGGGGCATCTAGCACAGGTAGAGGTTGCAGGGGACCAACGACTTTGTTACTGCTGGATTTATGTTGGGCATTTATGTTGGGATTTATGTTTTGGAACCAATGGGTTTGTTCAGCAGTGGTTGGTCGAGACCTATTGACCTGCATAATATCTTTTCTACTGGTAGTAGGAGACGATGGACGAACATCCATGGATAGTCGATCTTGGAAACGGTCCCCTCGACCCCTGCTGGCCAGATGTTCCCTGTGCCATAGGTCAATTTTTATGCATAGCGAGACTACCTCAGCGAAGGACTCTGGGAGGTCCCAAGAGGCTAGCTCATCATTCATCTTTTTGGAAAGCCC
Organism: Taudactylus pleione; assembly: GCA_031769625.1. NCBI lineage: Eukaryota > Metazoa > Chordata > Amphibia > Anura > Myobatrachidae > Taudactylus > Taudactylus pleione. The sequence continues at coordinate 43,379,851 of JAUIMM010000015.1, read as the reverse complement.
ATGAAGGTAAGTTGCCTTAAGGGTCTCCTGATTCCACTTTAATTCGGAGGAAATGGTTTGGAATTGAACCACATACTGCACCACAGTACGGGTTCCCTGACGGACTCGAAGGAGATCAGAAGAAGCTGAAGCAGTATGACCAGGCTCATCAAAAATTATTTTGAAGATAGAAATGAATGTGTTATAGTTGGATACTAGCAGATCCGCTCGTTCCCACAGTGGAAAAACCCAGTCCAAGGCAGTTCTAGGCAACAGGGAAATAATGTACGCCACCTTCAACCTAGGCATAGGGAAGTTCTGTGGCAGACATTCGAATTTAATTTTGCACTGGTTGATGAAACCCCGGCATTGTCGAGGGTTACCATCAAAGTGTCCAGGAGATGCCAGCTGAAGACAAGACTTTGAGCCACCAGAAACCAGAGGTTGAACTGGAGGATTAGACAGTGCAACCGCAGCAGGAGGGGGAAGGAGCATAGCTAGTGTCACCTGTATAGACAGTAATTGTCCGGAGACTTCTTGCAGGTATTCATCCACTTGATGTTGAGCTGCCTCCTGATTATCCATGCACAAGGCAAGGTCTTGTAATGCCCCCGCTGCCTGTGAACCATTAGCTTCCATTGGGCCTGTGAAAACTGTCATGTTTGACTTTGGGAGATCCCCTACTGAGGGGGTGAAAGCTGAGGTCCCAGGATGAGGGTATATAAGATCTTCTCATCCACGAATATCTGATGTTGACGAGACCTGACCAAGGGTGCGGAATCTAACCTGTTGGGAGGTGTTCTCCAGTGACCCCTCCAAGCGGGATATGGGTTTAAGCTGCACCCAGGAGCGGTCCCTTGGTCAGGTATCCGATACCCACGGGAATAGAGAAAATACAACAATGGTACACAGATGATGAATTTTAGATGCACTGTTGCACCAGGAGGTGGCACTAGTAACTGCACACAGGCACTGTGTCTTTGATGAACTGCTGTGCCAAGAGGTGGGTTTTGTAACTGCATGCAGGCAAGGTGTTTGGATGCACTGTTGCACGAGGAGAAGGTACTTGTATGGCACAAAGGCAAGGTGTTCTGACGCACTGTTGCACAAGGAGATGGTACATAGAGACTCAAGGGTATCACTATACGAGAACCTGGAACGAGGTGACGACAAGTATACGCAAGGTAGCAACAATGTTGCATAGGTAACTTTCTGCTGTCCAGAGACTGACTTTATACCCTGTGGTAGCAGATTATTGGTGGACAGTGTCAGTTGACCACTGCCATGCTACCATTGGGTAAAGGGTAGTCAGGTGATGCAGACTGTCATGGCTGCATCCATGATGGCGACCACAGTAACCAAGGCATGGCACAGCTCATGGATGTCCACATGGCTCTAGGTATAATGCTCAGTGCATCACTCGCCACAGCACCTGGCGTCTGACCACCCAAGGGATCAGGGGAAGCCTGCGCTGGGGTGAGTAACGGCCTGCGCTAGGCCGCAACCTGACAGGCTGCCCATTGGGCCCTTATATTTGGCTGAAATGGTAAAGGTTTATACTTTAAGATTGTATGGGCTGCACCAACCCCCACTATTGGGATCCCAAAGAGGTCTCAAACCAAATTAACCTGTTTTGAACCACCCCAGACTGGACACTGTTTCAAAAGAACACTTTTATTCATCATTTGAATTTTTACATGTATAGTTATGATACATTATATGGTATAGTGTATATATATATATATATATATATATATATATAAAATCTATGCTGAGGGGGCTGGGCTGTCATTGATGCAATTTCCTAAAATCACATCATTTTTGGTTCCACCTCCTTCACGTAGACCCAAGAATCACAGCATTGCAGTTGCGACAGGGAGGTGATCCGATCAAGGGCCATCCACTGTAGAGCTGTTTTTGTCAGAGGAAACACTCGGTCCATCAAGGGAGGTTTCTGTTACTCAGAAAATGCTTTCTGGATTATCAGAAATGCCCCTGCATGTGCCACTGTAATAATATATGAGCATGAGAAGCCATAATCACAGATATGGTTTCTTATATAAAATAATCCTATCTTGATGAACTTTCTTTAAAACCAGCTAAGCTTACGGTTTTCAAAATTGTACACTGATATTATATTTGTTTGTGAGTAGTCAGGAGCTAGGCAGTACAGGATATGCCGGCAGCCCATGTTAGGTGGTGCAACAGGAATCTGGCAAAGAAGGCATGTTATGCTGTTAGAAAACTGGCATCAAGATTGGTGACATTATATAATTGCTTCCCTACAGAAAGTGTCTATTCATTAAAGCTCAGTCTCACAACGTGATAAGCTTGGATGAAATGCTGGTATGCACATAAAATCCAGTCAGCAGCTACTCAACATCTGGGATTGGCATATTCTACTGCGTAGTTATCATACCAACAAGCAGCCATGGGACCCACTCTGCATGAGCACCAACTATCCAGTTTCTGTCCAAACTGGCCACTCTCATGTGTGGCTACAGAACAGATGCTTTTGCCGGACAACAGCACAGGCATGTGAGTGACCAGCAATACCGCTCGATACCTATCACCGTATGTAGTCAGGCTTCCATCCAACCCCGGCTGTAGTGGAACCAAAGGACACGGTTGCAAGTGAGCTTAACATTATAAGGGTTATATGTGTACTGAGATCTATTACTGATATGCTGCTTTATAATCTGCACAATTGCTTAAGCTACAAACCACAGCAACATGGTCTGCGTGCAGCACACTGAGACAGTGTGTCTCATACCCTCCCACAGGCTCCCTGCATCTCTCCTGCCCCTAGTGCACCCCAGACCTTGAACAATAATTATAATAACATTCCATACTGTCCAGGGAGGGACTATTACTTGGGTTCTTACCTAAAAAGAAGATGTTACTTTCCCAGCAGAAACTGTTTAGGCCCCTGAGCAGCAGCACTTCCTCTCACCCCCTGAGAGGGACGCTCCCCACTCACCACACAGCAGCGCTCTTATCATTCTCCCTCCGGACTCTGCTAGTGCTACTTCTTCACCTCCAGCTGCCAGAACGGGGCTGTCACTGACTCCCCCTCCTCATGTTTGTCTGTGTAACCGGGAGGGCTGCTCACTTCACCTCTAGTTGGTATCCTCCTCTATGGGAGGCAGCAAGGCATCTCTGCTGTGCGGACAGTCTCTCTCCAGTGCTCTACAGTCTGGGCAATGACAGAGGTACAAGAAGGAGGGGGCGCTGGTGAAGAGACTGCAAGAGACAGAGCCTCATCACTTGCACAATGGTGAGGCTCTGTCAGGGGATTAGACAGACTGCCACCTGATTACCCTTCCTTGTGCCAAAAAGCTAATCAAGCAGCAGTCTGTCTAATTCCCTGACTCACGGAAACTGATTTGCACCATGCCCCAGTTAGCTTTAGCCATGCCTCTGTAATACGAGGCCACACTCATTTTGTGCGAGCGCACTTGCAGACGTTGATGCAATACTTCAGGGACACAGGCACACACACACACACACACTTTAAAAAATAAATTTCTGCCAGTGATTGAATAAGTAACTAGCTGCTATAAATACGTATAAGAGCCAGAATATGTGTGAAAAGCTCTTGTCGTTTGAGTAATAAAATTGTGTTCCTAATATAAGGACATGTATGCTAAAACATACAACAAGGAAAAAAAGATAAAAACTAACAGCAATTAAAGGCTATTATTCACAAGTGATTGGGCACCCCAACATTTTACCTGGTTTGCCATGGGTCCACTAGTTGTAATGCATATTCTGAGAAGTATAGAGATGTTTTCGATAACTCTGTGTTCCCTATATTGTGGCTTTTCTATGGAAAGAACAAATGTTTTTTATCAGGACGACAATGCCACCTGTCATGTTTCCAGAGAGATGCTTAACTAATATACAGAAAACTTGGTAACCCGGATGGACTAGACAGCTTAGAGTCCAGATCCTCTGGGAAGAATTGGAGCGACGGGTGCATTCTAGGCTGACTCGACCTTCTTCAGTGTCACAGTTGGTCACTGTACTTAAGGCGGAATGGTAAAACATACCACCTTCAGTTGTCCAGGAACTTGTGGACAGTTTGCCAAGAAGAGTGTTTGCAGTAATCACTGCACGTGGTAGCCCTACAAAGTACAGACCTCAATAAAATCTTGTTGGTCTATTTGCTATCAGTGTCCAATCACCTTTGTCCAGGGGCACTGAGAAGGGGGAGAGGGTACTAATTACCCGGGCCTAGTCTAGTTGGAGAGTCCCAGTGGGGGCCCAGGTCTGATGCCACCCCCCTCCTATGTGGGTGCTATCACACTGATCACACCCACACCCCTGGATTTGCGCCGGGCTGAGGGACGCTCAGTGACCCCCCCAGCACTGCAAACTGTTTTTTTTCTAAGGGGGTGTGGCCACACCTCCCACAATTAGGCTATGCCCCCTTCCCCTTGGGCTCAGGCTGGCTCTCTATGGCTCTGCTTTTGTCTTCATAGTGTATGTTGTGACAGTGTCGAACTTAATCTACAACAAAATGCAGTTTATTGTATGCTGCAAAACTGTATCTGAGTCAGGATACTATATATGGAAGGTTTTAATCACTATCTAGAGCGGGTTAACTAAGACTATGTATGCTCCTAACAGCTTATAGAAGAAGTTAACAATTGTATTAGATTGGATTCCAGCTGCAGACAGTAGGTGTCATTAATGTACAAATTCTGACAAAGATATTTCCCTTATTGAAGCAGGTATGTAAGGGTTATGTGCCTGATAATGGACACTCTTTGAGAATGCTTCTGGGCGGAGCGAAATGCGTCAGTATATACCTGGTTCAATTGTGACTATCATGCTAATGTCGACTTACTGATATTTTTACTCCGGTGATGGTATTTCTAATTGGGCCTTGGCAACACATCTTGGACTGTTACACTTTGACATGCAGAGGCAGGCTATGGAGGTAACACCTAGCCAATATTTCTATTGTGCCGCTGAACCGGGATCACTGACCTCATGAGCACATAGCAACAAAAGCTGGGGCTATTTTCACCGGCAAGGACTGTGAGTATAATCTGGTCGGAAAAGACTGCTTTGGGATCCTACATAGGAAGCACAGCCAGCGGAATGTCTTCCAAATCCCTGATAATATTAGGAGACAAGAGACTTGTTCACAGCAGGTGCCCCAAAAGTTCATATCAGCTCATTCACGTGTACTCACAGAGACTTTGATATTGTTTATTGAGATCATATCACTAAATGAGTGAACACAGTGAGGAGCGTTACATCTCATAAACGGAATTTACTTAATAACCAATGGGGTGAGCAGTTCTAACGGGTGCCTAGCACATTCTTTTGCTGCAGAAACTAGTCACAAACAGTACTTCCCTTCAGTACTAAAGCAAATTATATAGGATAAAAGTAGTGACTTGTCAGGTGCGCACAGTGCTAATTCAAAAGGAACAATAGTTACAGTACTTCCCAAATGATTTCCTGTCGATGTCCCGTATGTAGTGATCAATTCTCAATGATGTAGTTTTCATTAACATGGAAAATATACAAATCGTCCATATATAGTGTATTAAAGTTAAAAACTACAAATTTATTCACAATATTTGAAAATAAAAAAATATAAAATGGATGAATATATTCTCTGTGTTACAGCATGTACATAGAAATACAAACGTTCAATGCAAACACAGAATCTTAAAGCAAATAATTCACATATGAGTGTTGTTACTCCTTATTCCAATGAAATATGGGGAATTACCAGAAGTCCCAAAACTTCGGGCTCGTAGTTTTTATAGGTGGAGGTCTCCGGATGGCCTCTCCCTTTTAAATCCTGATTAGGGAACTTTCTTCCGCAATCCCACTAGGATTAATAGTCCTGTCACAGCTTACCACCAACGCGTTTCGGGAGTTCCTGCTCCCTTCCTCAAGGCAATGTCACATTGCCTTGAGGAAGGGAGCAGGAACTCCCGAAGTGCGTTGGTGGTAAATTAGCGCCTAAATACCTGTACATGTTTTTAACCTATATCAACTTTCAACCACATGTTACAAATGTCATGGTTGTGTGCGTGTGAATGGTTTCTGTAGTTTTGTTAATATATTTAATTTGTTTCCAGGATGTTTATTTGAAGAACAATTATATGAACTTGGCAGCTCATGGAGATCAGAGAGTTGTATGGATTGTAGCTGTGATTCAAGTGGAGAATTAAACTGTTGCTCTGCGTAAGATGAATAGTTTCATATTTCTTTTTAATTTGTATTTCATTTATACAAGGTTTAGAAAATTATAAAAATAGCATCCATAAAAAAAGAATTAATTGTAACACATTGAAAAAAATTGAACATAAAAAGGTGAGGGGGTATATGGATAAAGGGGGCTTAGGGAAGTGGTTGGACCTAAGTCCCTCGTCCCTGTTCCCAAATTTCAGAGTGCTACTAAGGAGGACAGAGTAGAGTACTTAAATGACTGTATTCTTGCATAATATATATTTGGACTCTATGCAGTGCATGCTATGAACAAGGTAGCTTTTGTAATTAAGAATTTAATTGATTTTAACCTTTTATCTGTAAAAGTTCAATGAAATGCAATACCATCAAGCAATCTAAAAGTAAACAAATACAATTGTCATACCTCTCAATATTCTTAGCTGAGAAATCATTGTACTGTAGACCACACCCCATACACTACTCAACCAACCACACTGACAATTTGACTTGAATTAACCCACAAATAAATAACCTCTTCCCTTATTTAGTATGGAAATGTAAAATAAGGACATGTGAGAGATATGCATGCTAAAGTGTGAAAAACCGAGCAGTGTTAACACGGATACTCTGAATCCAGTGATTTAATTTTTTTCCTCTTTTAAAGGTAGTTATTTAGGACATACAAGTACAACCTAACCTGCAATTTCTAGGGATGTGCAGGTTCGGATTAGTTCGAATTTTCCCACAAAATTCAGTTTTTTCCCGCCAAAAATCGGGTCTCAAAAAGAGGCAAAACGTCATCTTTCATGGACAGACATCATCATATCTGGACAAAAGTCTATGAAAGATAATGTTTATCCATGAAAGATGACGTTTTGCCTCTTTCTGAGACCCGATTTTGGCGGGAAAAATCTGAATTTGGTGGGAAAATCTGAACTAATCCGAGTCTGCACATCCCTAGTAATTTCATCTGTGCTCTACTTTTGCCCTATAAGCATACATATGCACACACTTATTTTGGATTTTGTACTGTTTGTCCACTGTCAAGCACCTGAACACATGACACATTTCATTGTTGCACTCCCGCAAGTTTCTCAGAGGTGAAATGGCATTTCAGCTCTAAGAAAGTTGCTGGAGTAATGGAGGGAAGAGAGAGAAAGAGCCTATGTATACAAGTCCCTACATTATATATTTCTTTATTGCTTTGTAATGTTCTCTAAAGAAATACTGTATTTTTTGTTTTATTTAGTATTGCTAAACCAGTCAGATATGACCGGAAAACGTGTAAGTTCGTCTTTAACAAAGAGACCTGTTCCTACGACCTGGTACCGAATAAGGATCCAACAAAGCAGTGCAAAGGGTATTCCAAGGTGGGATAAATACATTGTGTACAAAAGCCACCTCCAGACTCATCTGATTTGTGAAGACACCAGATGTGGTTTATCTTATCCGAATGGTCTATAATATAAATAAAAAAGTATCTGCAAACATTAAAAACTGTCAGATTGTCTTATTCATAAAGGAACAGAATAAATATTTATCTCCATCAACTATGAGAAGTTATATATGATTAATTAACCCCTGAGCTTCTACCAATATGCCCCGAATATGACCCCCTAAGCACAACCATCAGATTACTTTATTATTGGTGTTTTAAAAGTAAGTTTTTATTTTAATATTTTGTATTTATAGCATGCCATACATGTACAAGATTGCAATTCACATAGTTGCTCAACAAATTTAGATTGGGTTTGGAAATACAGATCGGCATTCAGAATGTTGCCAAACAGAAGGAGGACCCCAGTATGTTGAACCCAAAATGCCGGCGTGGTATTACTGCGCTATAAAGCATCATTACCGACTTTAAACATGATGGAAAACATGCTTTACAGTGCAGTACTGGTGTGCTGGCATGTCGAGTTTGACATACTGCTGTCCTCCTTCTGCTTGTATATTAAGTGTTGATAAGCAAACTGCATCCTATTTAGAATATATTAGACCAAGTCAGATGAATCTGTGGTCGCTGCAACCTACTTACTAGCTCTTACTAATATGAGCAATCACCCGTGTATGCCAAACATCTATACATCTGCTTATGGAATCCCATCCCATACACTGTTTTCCCATCAGCAGCCGAAACTTTCATCATTGTTATATCGACATGCACAGGGGCGGATTGGGATGGAAAACCAGCGTGGGAAATTTCTGGAAGCAGCCCTCATGGGGGCGGGTCTATTGAGGGGGTGGGTCTGTTGAGGAGGTGGGGTCTGTGGAGGAGGGCAGGATACTCTCTCCTCTTAGGGCCTGGGGGGCTTTTGCAAGCCACTGAGGGGAGCAGGATCGGCAACAGAAATCTTGTGAATGATAAACTTTTTGGGGTCCCACATCCCTTTGAACTAGGTACAGGTCTGTCAGTTTGGAAGTCTTTTTTCTTACCTATATTGTGGTTTCTCTGCAATGGGGTTAACCTCTGAAGAATTTGAGCCTCTCTGGGCAGCGTCCTCAACCAGTATTCACTCTTCATGTAGATCACACTGTCCGGAAGATGCCTGTTTATGTAGAAATATAACCAATGTCATCATTATAACCATATAATGTATTGTTACAGAAGATTTTGTGCAGGGCAAAATGTGAATTTCCCTGATCAAACAATTTCTGTGTTTTTTCAAGCCCCAGTATTACTCCAGACCCCCTTATGTCTCTCCATCCTCAGGCCCCATGTGGTTCTCCAGGGTCCCTGTGCCTCTCCATCTCCAGGCCTCCATGTCTCTCTCCAGGACCCCCTGCATCTCTCCAGGCCAACTTGTAGCTCTCAACCTCACTCCCCCAGCCCCAGTGTGTCTCGCCCTATTCCCCCAGACCCAGTGTGTCTCTCAATCCCATTCCCTCAGACCCAGTGTGTCTCTCATCCTCAATCCCCCAGCATGTCTCAGCCTCTTTCCTCAGACCCAGTGTGTCTCTCATCCTCATTCCACCAGGGTGTCTCAGCCTCATTCCTCAGACCCAGTGTGCCTCAGCCCCATTCCCTCAGACCCAGTGTGTCTCTCATCCTCATGGTCCCAGTGTGCCTCAGCCTCATTCCTCAGACCCAGTGTGTGTCTCTCAGACCCATTCCCCCAGCCTGTGTTTGTCTCAACCCCATTCCCCAGCCCCAGTGTGTGTCTCAGCCCCAGTGTGTCAGCCTCATTCCCCCCAGCACCAGTGTGTGTCTCAGCCCCGGTGTGTCTCAACCCCATTCCCCAGCCCCAGTTTGTCTCAGCCCCAGTGTGTCAGCCTCATTCATCCTAACCCCAGTGTGTATCTCAGCCCCATTCCCCCCAGACCCAGTGTGTGTCTCAGCCCCAGTGTGCCCTAGCCTCATTCCTCCTAGCCCCAGTGTATCAGTTCCAGTGTGGCCTAGCCCCAGTGTATCAGTTCCAGTATGCACTAGCCCCAGTGTATCAGTTCCAGTGTGCCCTAGCCTCATTCCACCAGCTCCAGTATTTCTCTCAAACTTGCAAACCCACCCCCCTATCCCCCCCCGTACAGCCACCGCCGCCGCCACGTACTTGCAGCTCCATCCTATGCCCTTTGCTTGTCTTGGCCATGTGGCACAGCGTCACTGTGTCCTGGAGGTGAGGAGATGGGCCGGGCCGCAGAGGGGCTGCACAGAGGCGGAGCCATCAGTGATGACTGACAGGCTCCGCAAAGGCTTGTGGGAGGAGCGGCAGCAGCTCCCCTGTCAGCCTTTTTTCTTTTTCCATCAGCAGTGTTTGCGTTTGCGCATGCGCTGCTGAAGTTGCAGAGCTGCCCTCTAATCGCGGCAGTGGGGTGCTGGGTGGGCACCGGCTACTATGGGGACCGGCCCAGCGGGAACCAGCCCGGTTTCCTGGTGGCCCAATCCGCCCCTGGACATGCATCCACTCCATGCTGGGTACAAAAGATCTGTGGAAATAGGCATCCCATCGCCATCTGTACACTATTGAAGCTAGCTTACACACCCACGACACTCCTCCAGTTCCGTAAGTCCCCATGGTAGTTGCCCAGTTACTGCCCAGAAATGCTCATTTCACGGAAAAAGTGGTCCTATCGTCTATGCGCACCTGCATTCTCCATCCATGTGCACATGCCTGATTCTGCGCATAAACCTTAACTGATTACTTTATGACAGCCCATGTGCATTATGCTACAATCCACTAGAGGTATCCGCAAGCCCACTTGCATCCAACTCAGAATCAGGCATTAAAGAGCAACTTATACAGTTAGAAAAGCTAAAAAGTTATTTTATTTTTCAATTTATATGAAAGGTGAAAGATAAGAAGATAAGTGGAAGGAGGAGACAGATTTCACTGGAACTAAAGGGGAAATGGGGAATGAGGAAATTATTAAGTAACAAACCACCCAAGTTTTGTGTAAGTTTGTTAGTGTCATTAACTCTTAGTATATTCCATTAACACAACAAACTAAGGGGAATATTTATTAACGAGTGATATTCTTTTTCTCACTCATTACTAATCTTAAATTTAGCTCCAACCAATCAGCTCCTAACGTTCATGTGTTTGAAAAATGACAGTTAGGAGCTGATTGGTTGGAGCACCATTTAAGATTAGTAGCGAGTGATAACAAGAATATCGCTTGTTGATAAATATGCGCCCAAATGTGAGAGATCATTATGTTATAGTAAGGAGAGTCTGGATCTTTTCAATCTCTCATTATTTAAGACTGTGCAGCATTGCACATATGTTGCACCAATATATTGTTTGGTTTACTGAGTGTTTTAATAGGTTGACTGTCACGTCTGAGGGTTGGTTTTGGGTTGGAACAGGCATGGGAGACTGAAGAGGAGATTTGAGAGGCGTGGACTTAGGTGGTTTGACCAGGACCTCCTCATGTATAGATGTGAGGAGGTAGAGATATAGCAGAGAATGATGGGCCCAAAGGCGAGAACAAGAATGGAATGTCTTTATTGAACAGCAGGTTGGAATGGAACTGAATACATACTACTAAATGAATGAGCAGAATCGGATTGGGGATGATGATGCTGGATTGAGAGCTGGATAGGTTTGAGAACGATGTTGATGATTTGAAGAACTTGATGGAATTGAATTTGATGTTGAAGAATTGATGAACTTGATCGGTTTGAGACCGATGTTGAAGAATTGAAGAACTTAATTGATATGAGTCCAATATAAATGAATTGATGAACATGATTGGTTGGGACCGATGTTGACGAATTGAAGAACTTAATTGGTAAGAGTCAGATGTTGGAAGCATCGGATGAGCCCGATGGTTGGAGGTATCAGCTGGAACTGATGGTTGCTGTAAGAACAAGTCTCAGTGGTAAAACCAGACTGGTGAGCAAAATGGTATAGGAGACTTGTATACCAGATCTAGGAACTGGATATAATGGATTGGGACCATTCAGCTAAAGAGTAACTTGGAGCTCAGCACTGAGCTGTAGCTTCAGCAAGTAGTGATGTTGTACTGGCACAGAGGCCAGTCAGGAAATGGAATTCATAGGGGAGGATCCCTAGGGATTGGATGCTGCGATCAGCTGGTCTGGGAGCAGCACTTCAGGAGTCAGGAGTCCAACATGGCTGCACCCATGTTGTTCTGGTGGGAACTCTGGCGTGCAGTTTGTATACCATCGTGCTGGGAGCAATGTGCAGTGTGAGCGTAATTCTGAGCTATCTGGGAGTGAGGCATAGCACAATTGAATCTCAACTCTAGCCCAGACAGGCACCGGAGAGGTAAAAAGGTGGTTTTAAGTGTTCAGGGTGTGACATTGACAAAGTAGAAAGATGAGAGGGTCAACAATAATCTTGGATCAAGTAAAATGTTGGTGGCATTCTCGCCAAACATGCATTAGTTTACCAACATTAGACCTGGTGTGATAGATCTTTGGTAGTTTAGAGGGAACCATCTTGTATATATCTTACAGTTATTTTATTTCAAGGATGTATTTATGGATGACTTGGCAATTCATTGTCTGGTGAGAAACCATCCTAAATCCCTTTCCCAGGTTGATTTAGACATTTCAAGTTGATACGTTGTGGGGGATAAGATGGTAGGATAGAACAGGGAAATGGTTCCCCAACTGCCTACTGAATATACAGTAGACATTTTTTTGGAGCAATAATTTGGCCTTGAATGAATCCCTTGACCTGTTGGTATTAAAAATGAATAGTTTATCACAGAAATCATCTATTCATGCCACATGGAGATTCAGTTTGGTACATCTTAGTGGCAAAAATATATTGGGTCATTACTTTTTTTTTACATCAATGAATTGTATTGGCGTTTAGAAAACAAATATGGGGAAAGTGATACAGAACAAAGAATAGGAAGTATGGAAGAGTTGGGAACCACAGTTCACACATAAGGATAAACATAGCACATAAAGAAACACATACACAAATAATAAACACTAGAAAACCAACAGGCATCATAAAGGAGATAAAATCCATGTATAACATTGGCACCACAATAGAGATCATTCAGTGGATGTAGAGGGAAGAGCCAAAGGTAAGTCAGCTCCCTCTCTGTCTATCAAAAACTTGTGCCACTGAAACCATTTAAGTAATGGAGATGAAGCTGAGGTTAAATATGAGATTCCCAACTTCTCCATCTCAAAGGCAAATTAGAACTTGTGGGTATGATTCTACCAAGAGAAGGTGGGGAGCATTCTTCCGAATTTGAGCTATGGCATTTTGTTTGCGACTAAGATATTTCTTAGCACATAACGATCTTGTTTTGGGAATCCAGAGAATAATTGTGTTAAAGTGCAATTAAAGCCAGGGGCTGTAAGCTGCGTTCTAAAACTTTAGAAATTACAGGTGTGTCCATGCTCATCCTTGCTGTAGTCGCAGCAAACAGGCAACCTACAGTAGTTGCGGCATGAAAATAGCATGATTTGGTGTGGTAAGGCACAAGAGGATCCACAGCATGCAATACACAACTTCACCACTGGGTGGCGATTGCTCCACTAATAAAAACTACTGAGCTGAATAATACAGCAGTGGATGGACATGGCACTACAGAATACAATAGTAAGCCCTGACAGGCGGGCCAATCATGCACAGTACTGCACAGTGTAAACAATCTTTTAATACACTGTAGTAATATTACACGGCAGGCTATTTTATTAAAGACTGCACGTGCGATTACTTGTGCCATGTACATTGTTCTGCAAGTGCCTAGCAGCAATTATGGCAATGATGTGCGGCACTCACACAGTGCTGACATGCCTTACAAATGAATAGTGGGGGTGAGGGGTGCTCTATGAAATCAACACTCAACTAAAATTCTCAGCAAAAAGGTCTGTTTAAATTAGACACTGGGCCAAATGTAATAGGGTGAGAGTTTAGAAAATGTCAGAGTTTAGCAGTAAACTCTCACATTGGTTGAATTTTATCTTCAAAATGGGAAAACATCTGGATGAAATTTTAAATCGTGAGAGTTTTAGGGGTAAATTTACTAAGGTTCGAGATAAGTCGAGATGACCATCTCAGGTGATTTATTGATTTTTTCCCTGCTTGCAAATTTACTAAAGGCAAAGTCGGGTGAGTTAGAGAGAGATTTCTCTCATCTCACTCGTAAAACTCGGGTGAGATAGCAATCTCGAATCTTATCACCATCAGGCCAAATCGGAAGTAGTTTTCATCAAAAACATACATCTCTCAAATTTACCAAAAATCAGGATGACAAGCTCCAGTGAGATAGGAGCAAACTCTCTGTCAAAATCACTTTTCAAACTCTCAACCCCCTGAGCTGCGAGATGGTCAGAAACATACACAAATCATTGTGATTTGTGTATGTTTCTTTCTGTAAATGTTGAAAATAGGGATAATATGAAAAAAAAAATGATGTGAGGTCCCCCCCCCCAAGAGATTAACCAGCCCCGGGCTTGCCAGCCTGTCCTGGTTCTTAATTTACAGGGAAAAAAATGTGTAGGGCTCCACTGTAAATTACGAACCAGCAACAGGAAGCAGGGACAGAGCTAGTTTTAAATATACAGAGAAAAAAAATGACGTGAGGTTCCCCATATATTTAAAACCAGCCCTGGACCCTTTCTAATGGGGGACTGATGCCACAGCCAGGGGTGCTCTTTCACCGGGCCCCCCAGCCGCAGCATCAGCCCTGACCGTTAGTAAGCCTAGGCCAGGAATCCCTGGGGAGTTGGTGACTTCCCCAATAAAGGGGTCACCCTCTCCAGTGCACCCCTGGCCTAGGCTGATAGCCCGGGGCTATCCCCGCCACCCCTGGGTGGTGGGTGGCGGGTTGATATTGTTAGGAGTAGTGTAATAATAAAATTTTTCATCATTGTCTTTACAGTGGAAATACAGGTCCCAGCAAGCCTCCCCCGCATGCTGGTATTTGGAGAACCACAAGTACCAGCATGCGGGGCATTAAGGGCCCACTGGTCCCTGTACTGGTCCACCCACAAACGGCACTTCCTGTCAATCAATATCGTAAGGGTATGCATACACACTGCATGTAATCTGCGTACCCTTACCTGATTGCACTAGCTAGTTCGCACATGGCCATCACACATACACATGACACAAAAGCCCATCGCTGGCAGCGGTAAGCTGCCAGCAACAGAGCGGAGGATTCCGCTGAGGAGGGGAATGTCACTGGACCTCACTGGAGGGGTAAGTAATGTTAAATACCAGTGGCATTTACATGGGTATTACTGCAATTCTAAATTAAGTATGCCAGTTGTACCAAGTCCTTTGTCTATATTTAATTTGGAAACTCTGTTGATACAAAACAATGTAAATAATAAATGTACAGTTAATAAACTTGTAACAAAGGGAGCTTCCTTGTCTTTTTTGACAATCACATTTCAGAATGAACTTATTTGTGCCAAATACAATGCAGTCTGATGCTTTTATTCAAGTTAAAGGTAACAGAACTGTATAACTATATCTTACACATTGCTAGTAATAGTGGTTTCTTTAAGTTACTGTACTGAATTTGTAAACAGCTATTGTAAACACTAAGCTATAAAAAAGAATGAACTTTACCTTGCATAAACCAAAGACCACAAAGTAAACAAAAAAATACAAGTAGGGACTGAAATACTGTAACATTTTACAGTTTATTTGTAGCAGTTTCTGCTAATTTTCAAAATATGTTAATTTACATATTTTCTATGTACAGTATGACATTTTTGGTTTCCCTCTAAAACATTCCTGCCCGTTGTACATATACATTAGTTGTAAAAGTTTGTTCTGGCCAAACTTTTACGTGGGCTAAATCTGTAGATCACACACTCCTGAGTGCAGTACTATACTTTGGGAGTTGTACAAGAATCGATTTAATTGTTTCCAAGTCTCACAGTGCATATGTTATCTTTAATGAGGGAGTGAGGACTTGTTTAAGAACCTAGATATGAAAAAAAAAACAGTTTAGCTTTCACTAGTTAAAGAAAATCTATAGTTCATATTGATTACGTCTTACAAATTATTAAGGTCTACATTAAATACCTTTAATATTGGTTATTGATAATGCTTACAGTAGCCACATATGCATTTTACACAATTAGCTACAATTGCTAATTTAGGGTCTGATTCAAAGTGTGACACTCTTTAAGAGCGCTCGCTCTGAATCAGGGCGGTTTTTTTTTGTTTGTTTGCGGCCTCCTGGCCACTCGCTAAGCTGTGGGTGACCACCCACAGCTTTTGCGAGTGGCCAGGTGATGGTCAAGATGGTCGCGACCATCGGGGCTTGCGACAAGACCTCTGTGGTAGGGTCTCATCCATCGCAAGCCCCAGAGAGCTTCCTGCTCTAGCAGAGCAGGAAGCTCTCCACTGACATCACCAGTGATGTCAGTGGTGCCTCCCACAAACGGCAGGTGTTCCTTTGGGAACGCCTCCATTTGTGTAGCCACCCCCCTCCCCGCCTACAAAACGGGGCGAGCTGTCGATCAACAGCCACCCCTTTCGTAGTGAGTCTCGAAGCGAGAGAATTTCTCTCTCACTCCGGGGCTTGCACATGCGTGTGCCGCGCGTGCGCAGTACCCCACCATCGACCCGCTTGTTCACGAGTGGGTCTGAATCAGGCCCTTTGTGCCTTATGACTTTTGTTAACTTCAGTATATGTCTTAGGGTGTACTCTCATTTTTGCACTGCCATTTTTACCTTCTCTTAATATTATTATACTGTAAGTTATTTTTTTATGCTATTATTTCTCAATGTACAGTGCTGCATAATATATTGGAATTTTATAAATAAGAGATAATGTAAAATGTTAAACTAAAGCAAAAACTTTAAAATTATTAGGCTCAAAAGCATATATACAACTTAACTGGACATCTTTTTTAATATTGATAGTTGAAATGTGTCAAGGTCAAGAAAGTACAAATATTAGTGACATTGCTACCCAAGTGTGATGCTGTGGTCAACATTTGCTTTGAATCATTAGAAAAGGCATTGCTCAATATTGGCCAATCATGGATTTCACAGAGCTAAAATAACACATCCAAAGTTCATTTTGTTTAGTATCTGCAGGGAACATTCCACAATGGTAAGTTCATTCTGACTCTTGTAAATAGTATTAACATACTAAAATTGACAAATCTTAACTAAATAAATAACAAATGTATCAATATTCTACAAAAGCTGTCAACAATTGCATAGATCAATGACTTGCCCCTATGGATAAATCCCTGGGGGATTTCTATTGAATGCAATGTGCTGCCTGGTCACTGTGGTGATGGCCAGCTGTGCACATATCGGGCAGTTATGATAGTTTTCCCAACTTTTCCCTCTGAGCTGGATTGGTTTGAGAACGATGTTGATGATTTGAAGAACTTGATGGAATTGAATTTGATGTTGAAGAATTGATGAACTTGATCAGTTTGAGACCGATGTTGAAGAATTGATGAACTTGATCGGTTTGAGACCGATGTTGAAGAATTGAAGAACTTAATTGATATGAGTCCAATATAAATGAATTGATGAACATGATTGGTTGGGACCGATGTTGACGAATTGAAGAACTTAATTGGTAAGAGTCAGATGTTTTAAGCATCGGATGAGCCCGATGGTTGGAGGTATCAGCTGGAACCGATGGTTGCTGTAAGAACAAGACTCAGTGGTAAATCCAGACTGGTGAGCAAGATGGTATAGGAGACTTGTATACCAGATCTAGGAACTGGATATAATGGATTGGGACCATTCAGCTAAAGAGTAACTTGGAGCTCAGCACTGAGCTGTAACTTCAGCAAGAAGTGATGTTGTACTGGCACAGAGGCCAGTCAGGAAATGGAATTCATAGGGAAGGATCCCTAGGGATTGGATGCTGCGATCATCTGGTCTGGGAGCAGCACTTCAGGAGTCAGGAGTCCAACATGGCTGCACCCATGTTGTTCTGGTGGGAACTCTGGCGTGCAGTTTGTATACCATCGTGCTGGGAGCAATGTGCAGTGTGAGCGTAACTCTGAGCTATCTGGGAGTGAGGCATAGCACAATTGAATCTCAACTCTAGCCCAGACAGGCACCGGAGAGGTAAAAAGGTGGTTTTAAGTGTTCAGGGTGTGACATTGACAAAGTAGAAAGATGAGAGGGTCAACAATAATCTTGGATCAAGTAAAATGTTGGTGGCATTCCCACCAAACATGCATTAGTTTACCAACATTAGACCTGGTGTGATAGATCTTTGGTAGTTTAGAGGGAACCATCTTGTATATATCTTACAGTTATTTTATTTCAAGGATGTATTTATGGATGACTTGGCAATTCATTGTCTGGTGAGAAACCATCCTAAATCCCTTTCCCAGGTTGATTTAGACATTTCAAGTTGATACGTTGTGGGGGATAAGATGGTAGGATAGAACAGGGAAATGGTTCCCCAACTGCCTACTGAATATACAGCAGACATTTTTTTGGAGCAATAATTTGGCCTTGAATGAATCCCTTGACCTGTTGGTATTAAAAATGAATAGTTTATCACAGAAATCAACTATTCATGCCACATGGAGATTCAGTTTGGTACATCTTAGTGGCAAAAATATATTGGGTCATTACTTTATTTTACATCAATGAATTGTATTGGCGTTTAGAAAACAAATATGGGGAAAGTGATACAGAACAAAGAATAGGGAAGTATGGAAGAGTTGGGAACCACAGTTCACACATAAGGATAAACATAGCACATAAAGAAACACATACACAAATAATAAACACTAGAAAACCAACAGGCATCATAAAGGAGATAAAATCCATGTATAACATTGGCACCACAATAGAGATCATTCAGTGGATGTAGAGGGAAGAGCCAAAGGTAAGTCAGCTCCCTCTCTGTCTATCAAAAACTTGTGCCACTGAAACCATTTAAGTAATGGAGATGAAGCTGAGGTTAAATATGAGATTCCCAACTTCTCCATCTCAAAGGCAAATTAGAACTTGGCTATGATTCTACCAAGAGAAGGTGGGGAGCATTCTTCCGAATTTGAGCTATGGCATTTTGTTTGCGACTAAGATATTTCTTAGCACATAACGATCTTGTTTTGGGAATCCAGAGAATAATTGTGTTAAAGTGCAATTAAAGCCAGGGGCTGTAAGCTGCATTCTAAAACTTTAGAAATTACAGGTGTGTCCACGCTCATCCTTGCTGTAGTCACAGCAAACAGGCAACCTACAGTAGTTGCGGCATGAAAATAGCATGGCTTGGTGTGGTAAGGCACAAGAGGATCCACAGCATGCAATACACAACTTCACCACTGGGTGGCGATTGCTCCACTAATAAAAACTACTGAGCTGAATAATACAGCAGTGGATGGACATGGCACTACAGAATACAATAGTAAGCCCTGACAGGCGGGCCAATCATACACAGTACTGCACAGTATAAGCAATCTTTTAATACACTGTAGTAATATTACACGGCAGGTTATTTTATTAAAGACTGCACGTGCGATTACTTGTGCCATGCACATTGTTCTGCAAGCGCCTAGCAGCAATTATGGCAATGATGTGCGGCACTCACACAGTGCTGACATGCCTTACAAATGAATAGTGGGGGTGAGGGGTGCTCTATGAAATCAACACTCAACTAAAATTCTCAGCAAAAAGGTCTGTTTAAATTAGACACTGGGCCAAATGTAATAGGGTGAGAGTTTAGAAAATGTCAGAGTTTAGCAGTAAACTCTCACATTGGTTGAATTTTATCTTCAAAATGGGAAAACATCTGGATGAAATTTTAAATCGTGAGAGTTTTAGGGGTAAATTTACTAAGTTTCGAGATAAGTCGAGATGACCATCTCAGGTGATTTATTGATTTTTTCCCTGCTTGCAAATTTACTAAAGGCAAAGTCGGGTGAGTTAGAGAGAGATTTCTCTCATCTCACTCGTAAAACTCGGGTGAGATAGCAATCTCGAATCTTATCACCATCAGGCCAAATCGGAAGTAGTTTTCATCAAAAACATACATCTCTCAAATTTACCAAAAATCAGGATGACAAGTTCAGGTGAGATAGGAGCAAACTCTCTGCCAAAATCACTTTTCAAACTCTCAACCCCCTGAGCTGCGAGATGGTCAGAAACATACACAAATCATTGTGATTTGTGTATGTTTCTTTCTGTAAATGTTGAAAATAGGGATAATATGAAAAAAAAAATGATGTGAGGTCCCCCCCCCCAAGAGATTAACCAGCCCCGGGCTTGCCAGCCTGTCCTGGTTCTTAATTTACAGGGAAAAAAATGTGTAGGGCTCCACTGTAAATTACGAACCAGCAACAGGAAGCAGGGACAGAGCTAGTTTTAAATATACAGAGAAAAAAAATTACGTGAGGTGCCCCATATATTTAAAACCTGGACCCTTTCTAATGGGGGACTGATGCCACAGCCAGGGGTGCTCTTTCACCGGGCCCCCCAGCCGCAGCATCAGCCCTGACCGTTAGTCAGCCTAGGCAAGGAATCCCTGGGGAGTTGGTGACTTCCCCAATAAATGGGGTCAACCTCTCCAGTGCACCCCTGGCCTAGGCTGATAGCCCGGGGCTATCCCCGCCACCCCTGGGTGGTGGGTGGCGGGTTGATATTGTTAGGAGTAGTGTAATAATTAGATTTTTCATCATTGTCTTTACAGTGAAAATACAGGTCCCAGCAAGCCTCCCCCGCATGCTGGTATTTGGAGAACCACAAGTACCAGCATGCGGGGCATTAAGGGCCCACTGGTCCCTGTACTGGTCCACCCACAAACGGCACTTCCTGTCAATCAATATCGTAAGGGTATGCGTACACACTGCATGTAATCTGCGTACCCTTACCTGATTGCACTAGCTAGTTCGCACATGCGCAGTGTGATGCAATAGCATGCGCAGTGCAAAACCATCGGCTGAGTGCGTGCGCTCTCTCACTTGCGTTCCTTGCTGAATCAAGCCCCCAGTCCTGACAAAAATGTGCAAAACATTGAAACGTTGACCACTGAGACATCCTGTGTACTTTTTCTTTGAATCCTCTGAGTGCCACTATCCACTGCATTTCCGGTCGCTCTACTCGAGGGCTGCGAAGAGACTTGAGGTATAATACTGGCGGTGTCTCAATGTAGATGGTTATAGTCACTCCAAAGTGTATCGGCCGCTAGGCCATCCTCAGGGAATACAGTTTGCGCCATCTTTAGTGTGGTGTCTTCTTATAGGGACTTGGGTGCGGTGCCACCTTTGTTGTGGTATAAGCATATTTCTCTCACATTTGTTGGAATTCTGGGTATTCTGTGTGGGGGCCATCTTTGTAGTGGTCAATTCTGTGCTATTGCCATGTTTCATGATGGCAATGTGTCTCCTAAATGACTTTAATTGACACTATTTCAATAACTTCTGTTATATACATTATTTTGATTCTGTTTATATATGCCAATCTAAATCATAATATTATGTTGGTCAATGTCAACCATGTGTTATAAGTATCATCCTGAAATTCTGACTTTTTGTTATCAGAATCCCTCATTCTATCAATGTTATCAGGCGGTCTGGGTTGTTAGTTCGTAATTACTGCTTTAATTTAGTTGTCTGCATTTAGTCCACACGGGTTTAAGGGTTTTCAGGGTGAAAATCCATTTTAGTTCATCTTGGTTCAACACCTTTTCAAAGTCTCCCCCCTCCAGTTGTTTTCATTTAGGGAAATCCCTAGGAATTTGAGTCCCTGTGGATTCTGATTATGTTTCTCCTTAAAGGGTAGTGAAAGGTTATGGGTGTCTAATCCTTTCCTCGCATTACGAATGTGTTCCGAGATTCTCACTTTTAGTTTGCGTGTGATCCTACCTACGTAATGTAGTCCACAGGGGCATTCAATCAAGTAAACCACCCCTGTGCTGTTGCAGCTGATGTGTTGTTTAATCTTGTAGTTTATGTTGGTGGAAGTGGATCCAAATTGTTCTATCCTTTTGGTTGTGCTATTCCCAATCTTGCAGTTTTGGCAAGTACCACCATAGTAAAATTATTGGTATGATGTAATGTGGTTTGAACCAATTTGTCCATTTTAATGTGTTTCTTCACTAGTCTTTGTTTCAGTTCTTGGGCCTTCCTGTATATTATCTTGGGGTTGTCTGGCAATATGTCTGCTATGATCTCATCTATGGGGTAAATTTACTAAAATTCGAGTTTGGTCAAGATATCAATCACGGGTGTGTTTGGCCATTTTTTACCACTCGCAAATTTACTAAAGGCAATTTGTTTCCACATACATCTCTTCCCCGGTAAATTATGGAGCCTGGGTGGTTTCCATCATTTGCCGGGCAGGCAGCCAGTCAGAGGCTGCTCTAGAGTAAGCAACCGCTGATTGCCTGTAAGCCACATGGCTGTCAATCAACCCCCATGCCATTTTTTCCCAGTATTTTTAAAACCAGGACCGGCTCACAGAGCCCAGTGCTGGTTCACAAAATATGGGGGAACCCTACACATTTTGTCCCACATATTTTTAAAACGAGGACTGGTCCCAGAGCTGGTTATGTTTTTTTGGGGGGAACCTCACGTAGTTTTTCTCTACTTTTTAATATTTTTTTTTACACAAAATACACCATGCAGCCTCCACTTATCTCACTGATATGTGCAGGCCTCCTGTTCAGGTGATTTTAGCTGCGGCCAGACAAAGGGCTTTCGGGGAGAAACACGATCACATACACCATTGAAAAACATGATTCAGCAAAACACGATTCTTGGTAAATTTGAGAGTTTGCTCTGGAAAAACTCATGTGTGTTCATGGGAACCTGATTGAATTTCATCTCCCCCAAATTCAATTCTTAATAAATTTACTTATCTATAGTAACTATAAAATGCCCCAGTACCCCATAGTTTAAGGAATAAAAAATATATACAGTATGTTTTTTTGTATTTCAAGTTGTATTTGACTTTACCTATTTTTACGCTGAGTCTGGCAAAAAAAATTCACACTACAAAGTGCTGTGCATAAGACTACATATAGTAAATAGAGAATACACTATCACTCTGCAATTTAAGATAAAAAATATTTCACCGTTTACCAATTTGCCAGGATGTTCATATGATGCTTAGATCATCTGGCAACCAGTTTTATGGCAGAAATGATTGGAGAGGCAAGAAAGAGATGCGTGGTTGAGTAAAGCATTATGTTTATTTTTAATATCATTTATTATATAATTAAAATGGTACCCTCATATTAAGTTATTTTGCCTTTACAGGAGATAGTGGATATCCTTGTCACCCATGGCTCCCGACTCCCAAATTGCAACTCGACACAGAGGTTAAGTGTGCATACAGTGACACACATACGGACACCAGACACATCACTGAATGGGCCTTTGGCCTCTCAGAGGTCCACTTTAGGTGCATTGATTGGTCAGTGGGAGTCCTTATGTATGCACCAGATATTGTATGTTAAGTAATCGATCTAAGTGTGGTGTTTCACAACATCATCATAAAAGGCAGGGAGCCATGGGATTAACCAGCCATTGAGCAAGAGGATGAGGTAGTTGTGGCCAGATCATCAGATTTGCCACAGTATAGGGAGTTTTGGCTATAGTTTATGTGTTGGACACATATTTTTTATAAGCTGTATTCATTTTTAATTATCTTTGTCATGAACATTGCAGTTCAAATTCTCACACTCCAAAACTTAAAATTTAAGGCAACATTTGTTGGGGTTGGGTACGTGATCCCGGCGCACAGAATGCTGGTGGTTGGAATCCCAGTTCCGTTCTTCCCAGTTCTCAATGTTTGAAATACCAACACCTGCAGGACAGTAATTTAACCCCTCCCCTAACCCTACACCTATCCCAACTTTCTCTCAGCCCTAACCCTCCCCCCCACAGCCTATCTCTAACCCTCCAAACAGCCTAACCGTACTTACACCCATTGTAAGAACAATAATTTACTCCTCCTTTAAACATATTGGTCGCACTAATCAAACTATGTATGAAAATGGTGCAATGAAGCAAACATAGGCATGATATCACTATGTGCAATGTGCCCTTCATAGTTTTTCCTAAATTTCTCCCCCTGAAAAAATCTTTAAGCATACAGTATACACAGCATTCTTCACGCTCTGCATACAGTCACTGGACCATCTTGTATAGTACCTAACCCATGAATCCATCCACGAATGCAAAAGTAAGATTTGATTTTGTGAGACAAGATAAGAGGAGTCTGCCCATCCATGGGCCAGATGTACTAAGCTATGAAAAGTGATAAACTGGAGAGTGATAAACCACCAGCCAATCAGCTCCCAACTGTCATTTTTCAAACACTGCCTGTAACATGACAGTTGGGAATTGAGTGGCTGGTCATTTATCACTCTCCAGTTTATCACTTTTCAGAGCTTAGTACATATCCCCTGGAGTAGTTTCAGACTTAGAACATACTAAGTACTGTATTATCTACAGTACATAAAGCTGCTAGACTTTTACACCATCTAGAGGTTGGCAGTAACAGGGCCCCATTTATCAATAACATAACCCCTTTAGAGCGGGCTAAAAGGGTTATATGTCCTCCTTTCAGTATTTAACAAACAGCAGTATTCTATGATTACGGCTGTTTGTCACTGTATCCCTTATGCCATCTATAGACGGCAAGAGTGTGTGCTGGGAGCTGTGTTATTCCCCCTCATATGTCACTGTACTGTTCCCTCTCCCCTATATAATAATAATCCCACATATCAGTGTGTGCTGGGAGCTGTGTTATTCCCCCTCATATGTCACTGTACTGTTCCCTCTCCCCTATATAATAATAATCCCGCATATCAGTGTGTGCTGGGAGCTGTGTTATTCCTCCTCTTATGTCACTGTATTGTTCCCTCTTCACTATATAATAATAATCCCACATATCAGTGTGTGCTGGGAGCTGTGTTATTCCCCCTCTTATGTCACTGTACTGTTCCCTCTCCCCTATATAATAATAATCCCACTTATCAGTGTGTGCTGGGAGCTGTGTTATTCCCCCTCATATGTCACTGTACTGTTCCCTCTCCCCTATATAATAATAATCCCACATATCAGTGTGTGCTGGGAGCTGTGTTATTCCCCCTCTTATGTCACTGTACTGTTCCCTCTCCAAGTTCCAGGTTTTGCTGTGTCCACGCCGGGTGAAAGTAGCATCATGTGCATAGTGGCCATCACACATACACATGACACAACAGCCCATCGCTGGCAGCGGTAAACTGCCAGCAACAGAGTGGAGGATTCCGCTGAGGAGGGGAATGTCACTGGACCTCACTGGAGGGGTAAGTAATGTTAAATACCAGTGGCATTTACATGGGTATTACTGCAATTCTAAATTAAGTATGCCAGTTGTACCAAGTCCTTTGTCTATATTTAATTTGGAAACTCTGTTGATACAAAACAATGTAAATAATAAATGTAAAGTTAATAAACTTGTAACAAAGGGAGCTTCCTTGTCTTTTTTGACAATCACATTTCAGAATGAACTTATTTGTGCCAAATACAATGCAGTCTGATGCTTTTATTCAAGTTAAAGGTAACACAACTGTATAACTATATCTTACACATTGCTAGTAATAGTGGTTTCCTTAAGTTACTGTACTGAATTTGTAAACAGCTATTGTAAACACTAAGCTATAAAAAAGAATGAACTTTACCTTGCATAAACCAAAGACCACAAAGTAAACAAAAAAAATACAAGTAGGGACTGAAATACTGTAACATTTTACAGTTTATTTGTAGCAGTTTCTGCTAATTTTCAAAATATGTTATGTTACATATTTTCTATGTACAGTATGACATTTTTGGTTTCCCTCTAAAACATTCCTGCCCGTTGTACATATACATTAGTTGTAAAAGTTTGTTCTGGCCAAACTTTTACGTGGGCTAAATCTTTAGATCACACACTCCTGAGTGCAGTACTATACTTTGGGAGTTGTACAAGAATCGATTTAATTGTTTCCAAGTCTCACAGTACATATGTTATCTTTAATGAGGGAGCGAGGACTTGTTTATGAACCAAGATATGAAAAAAAAACAGTTTAGCTTTCACTAGTTAAAGAAAATCTATAGTTCATATTGATTACGTCTTACAAATTATTAAGGTCTACATTAAATACCTTTAATATTGGTTATTGATAATGCTTACAGTAGCCACATATGCATTTTACACAATTAGCTACAATTGCTAATTTAGGGTCTGATTCAGAGTGTGACACTCTTTAAGAGCGCTCGCTCTGAATCAGGGCGTTTTTTTTTTGTTTGTTGCGGCCTCCTGGCCACTCGTTAAGCTGTGGGTGACCACCCACAGCTTTTGCGAATGGCCAGGTGATGGTCAAGATGGTCGCGACCATCGGGGCTTGCGACAAGACCTCTGTGGTAGGGTCTCATCCATCGCAAGCCCCAGAGAGCTTCCTGCTCTAACAGAGCAGGAAGCTCTCCACTGACATCACCAGTGATGTCAGTGGTGCCTCCCACAAACGGCAGGTGTTCCTTCGGGAACGCCTCCATTTGTGTAGCCACCCCCCTCCCTGCCTACAAAACGGGGCGAGCTGTCGATCAACATCAACAGCCACCCCTTTTGTAGTGAGTCTCGAAGCGAGAGAATTTCTCTCTCACTCCGGGGCTTGCACATGCGTGTGCTGCGCGTGCGCAGTACCCCACCATCGACCCGCTTGTGAACGCTATGCGCTCACGAGTGGGTCTGAATCAGGCCCTTAGTGCCTTATGACTTTTGTTAACTTCAGTATATGTCTTAGGGTGTACTCTCATTTTTGCACTGCCATTTTTACCTTCTCTTCATATTATTATACTGTAAGTTATTTTTTTATGCTATTATTTCTCAATGTACAGTGCTGCATAATATATTGGAATTTTATAAATAAGAGATAATGTAAAATGTTAAACGTAAGCAAAAACGTTAAAATTATTAGGCTCAAAAGCATATATACAATTTAACTGGACATCTTTTTTAATATTGATAGTTGAAATGTGTCAAGGTCAAGAAAGTACAAATATTAGTGACATTGCTTCCCAAGTGTGATGCTGTGGTCAACATTTGCTTTGAATCATTAGAAAAGGCATTGCTCAATATTGGCCAATCATGGATTTCACAGAGCTAAAATAACACATCCAAAGTTCATTTTGTTTAGTATCTGCAGGGAACATTCCACAATGGTAAGTTCATTCTGACTCTTGTAAATAGTATTAACATACTAAAATTGACAAATCTTAACTAAATAAATAACAAATGTATCAATATTCTACAAAAGCTTTCAACAATTGCATAGATCAATGACTTGCCCCCTATGGATAAATCCCTGGGGGATTTCTATTGAATGCAATGTGCTGCCTGGTCACTGTGGTGATGGCCAGCTGTGCACATATTGGGCAGTTATGATAGTTTTCCCAACTTTTCCCTCTGAGCTGGATTGGTTTGAGAACGATGTTGATGATTTGAAGAACTTGATAGAATTGAATTTGATGTTGAAGAATTGATGAACTTGATCGGTTTGAGACCGATGTTGAAGAATTGATGAACTTGATCGGTTTGAGACCGATGTTGAAGAATTGAAGAACTTAATTGATATGAGTCCAATATAAATGAATTGATGAACATGATTGGTTGGGACCGATGTTGACGAATTGAAGAACTTAATTGGTAAGAGTCAGATGTTGGAAGCATCGGATGAGCCCGATGGTTGGAGGTATCAGCTGGAACTGATGGTTGCTGTAAGAACAAGTCTCAGTGGTAAAACCAGACTGGTGAGCAAAATGGTATAGGAGACTTGTATACCAGATCTAGGAACTGGATATAATGGATTGGGACCATTCAGCTAAAGAGTAACTTGGAGCTCAGCACTGAGCTGTAGCTTCAGCAAGTAGTGATGTTGTACTGGCACAGAGGCCAGTCAGGAAATGGAATTCATAGGGGAGGATCCCTAGGGATTGGATGCTGCGATCAGCTGGTCTGGGAGCAGCACTTCAGGAGTCAGGAGTCCAACATGGCTGCACCCATGTTGTTCTGGTGGGAACTCTGGCGTGCAGTTTGTATACCATCGTGCTGGGAGCAATGTGCAGTGTGAGCGTAACTCTGAGCTATCTGGGAGTGAGGCATAGCACAATTGAATCTCAACTCTAGCCCGGACAGGCACCGGAGAGGTAAAAAGGTGGTTTTAAGTGTTCAGGGTGTGACATTGACAAAGTAGAAAGATTAGCGGGTCAACAATAATCTTGGATCAAGTAAAATGTTGGTGGCATTCCCACCAAACATGCATTAGTTTACCAACATTAGACCTGGTGTGATAGATCTTTGGTAGTTTAGAGGGAACCATCTTGTATATACCTTACAGTTATTTTATTTCAAGGATGTATTTATGGATGACTTGGCAATTCATTGTCTGGTGAGAAACCATCCTAAATCCCTTTCCCAGGTTGATTTAGACATTTCAAGTGGATACGTTGTGGGGGATAAGATGGTAGGATAGAACAGGGAAATGGTTCCCCAACTGCCTACTGAATATACAGCAGACATTTTTTTGGAGCAATAATTTGGCCTTGAATGAATCCCTTGACCTGTTGGTATTAAAAATGAATAGTTTATCACAGAAATCAACTATTCATGCCACATGGAGATTCAGTTTGGTACATCTTAGTGGCAAAAATATATTGGGTCATTACTTTATTTTACATCAATGAATTGTATTGGCGTTTAGAAAACAAATATGGGGAAAGTGATACAGAACAAAGAATAGGGAAGTATGGAAGAGTTGGGAACCACAGTTCACACATAAGGATAAACATAGCACATAAAGAAACACATACACAAATAATAAACACTAGAAAACCAACAGGCATCATAAAGGAGAAAAAATCCATGTATAACATTGGCACCACAATAGAGATCATTCAGTGGATGTAGAGGGAAGAGCCAAAGGTAAGGCAGCTCCCTCTCTGCCTATCAAAAACTTGTGCCACTGAAACCATTTAAGTAATGGAGATGAAGCTGAGGTTAAATATGAGATTCCCAACTTCTCCATCTCAAAGGCAAATTAGAACTTGGCTATGATTCTACCAAGAGAAGGTGGGGAGCATTCTTCCGAATTTGAGCTATGGCATTTTGTTTGCGACTAAGATATTTCTTAGCACATAATGATCTTGTTTTGGGAATCCAGAGAATAATTGTGTTAAAGTGCAATTAAAGCCAGGGGCTGTAAGCTGCATTCTAAAACTTTAGAAATTACAGGTGTGTCCACGCTCATCCTTGCTGTAGTCGCAGCAAACAGGCAACCTACAGTAGTTGCGGCATGAAAATAGCATGATTTGGTGTGGTAAGGCACAAGAGGATCCACGGTATGCAATACACAGCTTCACCACTAGGTGGCGATTGCTCCACTAATAAAAACTACTGAGCTGAATAATACAGTAGTGGATGGACATGGCACTAAAGAATACAATAGTAAGCCCTGACAGGCGGGCCAATCATGCACAGTACTGCACAGTGTAAACAATCTTTTAATACACTGTAGTAATATTACACGGCAGGTTATTTTATTAAAGACTGCACGTGCGATTACTTGTGCCATGCACATTGTTCTGCAAGTGCCTAGCAGCAATTATGGCAATGATGTGCGGCACTCACACAGTGCTGACATGCCTTACAAATGAATAGTGGGGGTGAGGGGTGCTCTATGAAATCAACACTCAACTAAAATTCTCAGCAAAAAGGTCTGTTTAAATTAGACACTGGGCCAAAGGTAATAGGGTGAGAGTTTAGAAAATGTCAGAGTTTAGCAGTAAACTCTCACATTGGTTGAATTTTATCTTCAAAATGGGAAAACATCTGGATGAAATTTTAAATCGTGAGAGTTTTAGGGGTAAATTTACTAAGGTTCGAGATAAGTCGAGATGACCATCTCAGGTGATTTATTGATTTTTTCCCTGCTTGCAAATTTACTAAAGGCAAAGTCGGGTGAGTTAGAGAGAGATTTCTCTCATCTCACTCGTAAAACTCGGGTGAGATAGCAATCTCGAATCTTATCACCATCAGGCCAAATCGGAAGTAGTTTTCATCAAAAACATACATCTCTCAAATTTACCAAAAATCAGGATGACAAGTTCAGGTGAGATAGGAGCAAACTCTCTGTCAAAATCACTTTTCAATCTTTCAACCCCCTGAGCTGCGAGATGGTCAGAAACATACACAAATCATTGTGATTTGTGTATGTTTCTTTCTGTAAATGTTGAAAATAGGGATAATATGAAAAAAAAAATGATGTGAGGTCCCCCCCCCCAAGAGATTAACCAGCCCCGGGCTTGCCAGCCTGTCCTGGTTCTTAATTTACAGGGAAAAAAATGTGTAGGGCTCCACTGTAAATTACGAACCAGCAACAGGAAGCAGGGACAGAGCTAGTTTTAAATATACAGAGAAAAAAAATGACGTGAGGTTCCCCATATATTTAAAACCAGCCCTGGACCCTTTCTAATGGGGGACTGATGCCACAGCCAGGGGTGCTCTTTCACCGGGCCCCCCAGCCGCAGCATCAGCCCTGACCGTTAGTAAGCCTAGGCCAGGAATCCCTGGGGAGTTGGTGACTTCCCCAATAAAGGGGTCACCCTCTCCAGTGCACCCCTGGCCTAGACTGATAGCCCGGGGCTATCCCCGCCACCCCTGGGTGGTGGGTGGCGGGTTGATATTGTTAGGAGTAGTGTAATAATTAGATTTTTCATCATTGTCTTTACAGTGGAAATACAGGTCCCAGCAAGCCTCCCCCGCATGCTGGTATTTGGAGAACCACAAGTACCAGCATGCGGGGCATTAAGGGCCCACTGGTCCCTGTACTGGTCCACCCACAAATGGCACTTCCTGTCAATCAATATCGTAAGGGTATGCGTACACACTGCATGTAATCTGCGTACCCTTACCTGATTGCACTAGCTAGTTCGCACATGCGCAGTGTGATGCAATAGCATGCGCAGTGCAAAACCATCGGCCGAGTGCGTGCGCTCTCTCACTTGTGTTCCTTGCTGAATCAAGCCCCCAGTCCTGACAAAAATGTGCAAAACATTGAAACGTTGACCACTGAGACATCCTGTGTACTTTTTCTTTGAATCCTCTGAGTGCCACTATCCACTGCATTTCCGGTCGCTCTACTCGCGGGCTGCGAAGAGACTTGTGGTATAATACTGGCGGTGTTTCAATGTAGATGGTTATAGTCACTCCAAAGTGTATCGGCCGCTAGGCCATCCTCAGGGAATACAGTTTGCGCCATCTTTAGTGTGGTGTCTTCTTATAGGGACTTGGGTGCGGTGCCACCTTTGTTGTGGTATAAGCATATTTCTCTCACATTTGTTGGAATTCTGGGTATTCTGTGTGGGGGCCATCTTTGTAGTGGTCAATTCTGTGCTATTGCCATGTTTGATGATGGCAATGTGTCTCCTAAATGACTTTAATTGACACTATTTCAATAACTTCTGTTATATACATTATTTTGATTCTGTTTATATATGCCAATCTAAATCATAATATTATGTTGGTCAATGTCAACCATGTGTTATAAGTATCATCCTGAAATTCTGACTTTTTGTTATCAGAATCCCTCATTCTATCAATGTTATCAGGCGGTCTGGGTTGTTAGTTCCTAATTACTGCTTTAATTTAGTTGTCTGCATTTAGGCCCTGATTCAGAGCCGTACGCTCTGAGCAGAGCGCACGCTCTGAATCAGGGCCGTCCTCCATAAATATGGAGCGTCCCCATGGACGCTCGTATAGCTGTGGGTCACCACCCACAGCCTATACGAGCATGCAGTTTGATGGCCGCGATGGTCTTGACCATAGCGACCATCGAAACTGCGTAGGAAAGCCTGCTCTATCAGAGCCAAAATCACTCCCACTGACATCACTAGTGATGTCAGTGGGCCGGCTTTTGACGGGAGGCGTTCCCTTGGGAACGCCCCCGTCAGGGAGGCACGCCCCCGGCATGCCCAGCAAAGGGGGCCTGCTGTCAGTCACCATCGACAGCACGCCCCCATTGAAGAGACACAACGAGCGAAGGGAAATCCTTCGCTCGTTGCGTCTGGCGCATGCGCACGACGGAGCTCCCTCCGTCGTGCGCATGCTCAGTTCATACCATCAACCCACTTGCGAGCGGACAGCCGCTTGCGAGAGGGTCTGAATCAGGCCCTTAGTCCACACGGGTTTAAGGGTTTTCAGGGTGAAAATCCATTTTAGTTCATCTTGGTTCAACACCTTTTCAAAGTCTCCCCCCCTCCAGTTCTTTTCATTTAGGGAAATCCCTAGGAATTTGAGTCCCTGTGGATTCTGATTATGTTTCTCCTTAAAGTGTAGTGAAAGGTTATGGGTGTCTAATCCTTTCCTCGCATTACGAATGTGTTCCGAGATTCTCACTTTTAGTTTGCATGTGATCCTACCTATGTAATGTAGTTCACAGGGGCATTCAATCAAGTAAACAACCCCTGTGCTGTTGCAGCTGATGTGTTGTTTAATCTTGTAGTTTATGTTGGTGGAAGTGGATCCAAATTGTTCTATCCTTTTGGTTGTGCTATTCCCAATCTTGCAGTTTTGGCAAGTACCACCATAGTAAAATTATTGGTATGATGTAATGTGGTTTGAACCAATTTGTCCATTTTAATGTGTTTCTTCACTAGTCTTTGTTTCAGTTCTTGGGCCTTCCTGTATATTATCTTGGGGTTGTCTGGCAATATGTCTGCTATGATCTCATCTATGGGGTAAATTTACTAAAATTCGAGTTTGGTCAAGATATCAATCACGGGTGTGTTTGGCCATTTTTTACCACTCGCAAATTTACTAAAGGCAATTTGTTTCCACATACATCTCTTCCCC
The DNA here is from genome assembly GCA_031769625.1 of Taudactylus pleione. NCBI lineage: Eukaryota > Metazoa > Chordata > Amphibia > Anura > Myobatrachidae > Taudactylus > Taudactylus pleione. The sequence continues at coordinate 43,347,419 of JAUIMM010000015.1, read as the reverse complement.
GGTAAATTATGGAGCCTGGGTGGTTTCCTTCATTTGCCGGGCCGGCAGCCAATCAGAGGCTGCTCTAGAGTAAACAACCGCTGATTGCCTGTAAGCCACATGGCTGTCAATCAACCCCCATGCCATTTTTTCCCAGTATTTTTAAAACCAGGACCGGCTCACAGAGCCCAGTGCTGGTTCACAAAATATGGGGGAACCCTACACATTTTGTCCCACATATTTTTAAAACGAGGACTGGTTCCCAGAGCTGGTTATGTTTTTTTGGGGGGAACCTCACGTAGTTTTTCTCTACTTTTAAATTTTTTTTTTTACACAAAATACATCATGCAGCCTGCACTTATCTCACTGATATGTGCAGGCTTCCTGTTCAGGTGATTTTAGCTGCGGCCAGACAAAGGGCTCTCGGGGAGAAACACGATCACATACACCATTGAAAAACATGATTCAGCAAAGCATGATTCTTGGTAAATTTGAGAGTTTGCTCTGGAAAAACTCATGTGTGTTCATGGGAACCTGATTGAATTTCATCTCCCCCAAACTCAATTCTTAATAAATTTACTTATCTATAGTAACTATAAAATGCCCCATTACCCCATAGTTTAAGGAATAAAAAATATATACAGTATGTTTTTTTGTATTTCAAGTTGTATTTGACTTTACCTATTTTTACGCTGAGTCTGGCAAAAAAAATTCACACTACAAAGTGCTGTGCATAAGACTACATATAGTAAATAGAGAATACACTATCACTCTGCAATTTATGATAAAAAATATTTCACCGTTTACCAATTTGCCAGGATGTTCATATGATGCTTAGATCATCTGGCAACCAGTTTTATGGCAGAAATGATTGGAGAGGCAAGAAAGAGATGCGTGGTTGAGTAAAGCATTATGTTTATTTTTAATATCATTTATTATATAATTAAAATGGTACCCTCATATTTAGTTATTTTGCCTTTACAGGAGATAGTGGATATCCTTGTCACCCATGGCTCCCGACTCCCAAATTGCAACTCGGCACAGAGGCTAAGTGTGCATACAGTGACACACAAACGGACACTAGACACATCACTGAATGGGCCTTTGGCATCTCAGAGGTCCACTTTAGGTGCATTGATTGGTCAGTGGGAGTCCTTATGTATGCACCAGATATTGTATGTTAAGTAATCGATCTGTGTGTGGTGTTTCACAACATCATCATAAAAGGCAGGGAGCCATGGGATTAACCAGCCATTGAGCAGGAGGATGAGGTAGTTGTGGCCAGATCATCAGATTTGCCACAGTATAGGGAGTTTTGGCTATAGTTTATGTGTTGGACACATATTTTTTATAAGCTGTATTCATTTTTAATTATCTTTGTCATGAACATTGCAGTTCAAATTCTCACACTCCAAAACTTAAAATTTAAGGCAACATTTGTTGGGGTTGGGTAAGTGATCCCGGCGCACAGAATGCTGGTGGTTGGAATCCCAGTTCCGTTCTTCCCAGTTCTCAATGTTTGAAATACCAACACCTGCAGGACAGTAATTTAACCCCTCCCCTAACCCTACACCTATCCCAACTTTCTCTCAGCCCTAACCCTCCCCCCCACAGCCTATCTCTAACCCTCCAAACAGCCTAACCGTACTTACACCCATTGTAAGAACAATAATTTACTCCTCCTTTAAACATATTGGTCGCACTAATCAAACTATGTATGAAAATGGTGCAATGAAGCAAACATAGGCATGATATCACTGTGTTCAATGTGCCCTTCATAGTTTTTCCTAAATTTCTCCCACTGAAAAAATCTTTAAGCATACAGTATACACAGCATTCTTCACGCTCTGCATACAGTCACTGGACCATCATGTATAGTACCTAACCCATGAATCCATCCACGAATGCAAAAGTAAGATTTGATTTTGTGAGACAAGATAAGTGGAGTCTGCCCATCCATGGGCCAGATGTACTAAGCTATGAAAAGTGATAAACTGGAGAGTGATAAACCACCAGCCAATCAGCTCCCAACTGTCATTTTTCAAACACTGCCTGTAACATGACAGTTGGGAATTGAGTGGCTGGTCATTTATCACTCTCCAGTTTATCACTTTTCAGAGCTTAGTACATCTCCCCCAAGCTTTGGAGTAGTTTCAGACTTAGAACATACTAAGTACTGTATTATCTACAGTACATAAAGCTGCTAGACTTTTACACCATCTAGAGGTTGGCAGTAACAGGGCCCCATTTATCAATAACATAACCCCTTTAGTGCGGGCTAAAAGGGTTATATGTCCTCCTTTCAGTATTTAACAAACAGCAGTATTCTATGATTACGGCTGTTTGTCACTGTATCCCTTATGCCATCTATAGACGGCATGAGTGTGTGCTGGGAGCTGTGTTATTCCCCCTCATATGTCACTGTACTGTTCCCTCTCCCCTATATAATAATAATCCCACATATCAGTGTGTGCTGGGAGCTGTGTTATTCCCCCTCATATGTCACTGTACTGTTCCCTCTCCCCTATATAATAATAATCCCGCATATCAGTGTGTGCTGGGAGCTGTGTTATTCCACCTCTTATGTCACTGTACTGTTCCCTCTCCCCTATATAATAATAATCCCACATATCAGTGTGTGCTGGGAGCTGTGTTATTCCCCCTCATATGTCACTGTGCTGTTCCCTCTCCCCTATATAATAATAATCCCACATATCAGTGTGTGCTGGGAGCTGTGTTATTCCCCCTCTTATGTCACTGTACAGTTCCCTCTCCAAGTTCCAGGCTTTACTGTGTCCACGCCGGGTGAAAGTAGCATCATGTGCATGTGCATAGTGGCCATCACACATACACATGACACAAAAGCCCATCGCTGGCAGCGGTTAGCTGCCAGCAACAGAGCGGAGGATTCCGCTGAGGAGGGGAATGTCACTGGACCTCACTGGAGGGGTAAGTAATGTTAAATACCAGTGGCATTTACATGGGTATTACTGCAATTCTAAATTAAGTATGCCAGTTGTATCAAGTCCTTTGTCTATATTTAATTTGGAAACTCTGTTGATACAAAACAATGTAAATAATAAATGTAAAGTTAATAAACTTGTAACAAAGGGAGCTTCCTTGTCTTTTTTGACAATCACATTTCAGAATGAACTTATTTGTGCCAAATACAATGCAGTCTGATGCTTTTATTCAAGTTAAAGGTAACACAACTGTATAACTATATCTTACACATTGCTAGTAATAGTGGTTTCTTTAAGTTACTGTACTGAATTTGTAAACAGCTATTGTAAACACTAAGCTATAAAAAAGAATGAACTTTACCTTGCATAAACCAAAGACCACAAAGTAAACAAAAAAAATACAAGTAGGGACTGAAATACTGTAACATTTTACAGTTTATTTGTAGCAGTTTCTGCTAATTTTCAAAATATGTTATGTTACATATTTTCTATGTACAGTATGACATTTTTGGTTTCCCTCTAAAACATTCCTGCCCGTTGTACATATACATTAGTTGTAAAAGTTTGTTCTGGCCAAACTTTTACGTGGGCTAAATCTGTAGATCACATACTCCTGAGTGCTGTACTATACTTTGGGAGTTGTACAAGAATCGATTTAATTGTTTCCAAGTCTCACAGTACATATGTTATCTTTAATGAGGGAGCGAGGACTTGTTTATGAACCTAGATATGAAAAAAAAACAGTTTAGCTTTCACTAGTTAAAGAAAATCTATAGTTCATATTGATTACGTCTTACAAATTATTAAGGTCTACATTAAATACCTTTAATATTGGTTATTGATAATGCTTACAGTAGCCACATATGCATTTTACACAATTAGCTACAATTGCTAATTTAGGGTCTGATTCAGAGTGTGACACTCTTTAAGAGCGCTCGCTCTGAATCAGGACGTTTTTGTTTTGTTTGTTGCGGCGTCCTGGCCACTCGCTAAGCTGTGGGTGACCACCCACAGCTTTTGCGAGTGGCCAGGTGATGGTCAAGATGGTCGCGACCATCGGGGCTTGCGACAAGACCTCTGTGGTAGGGTCTCATCCATCGCAAGCCCCAGAGAGATTCCTGCTCTAAGAGCAGGAAGCTCTCCACTGACATCACCAGTGATGTCAGTGGTGCCTCCCACAAACGGCAGGTGTTCCTTCGGGAACGCCTCCATTTGTGTAGCCACCCCCCTCCCCACCTACAAAACGGGGCGAGCTGTCGATCAACATCAACAGCCACCCCTTTTGTAGTGAGTCTCGAAGCGAGAGAATTTCTCTCTCGCTCCGGGGCTTGCACATGCGTGTGCCGCGCGTGCGCAGTACCCCACCATGGACCCGCTTGTGAGCGCTATGCGCTCACGAGTGGGTCTGAATCAGGCCCTTAGTGCCTTATGACTTTTGTTAACTTCAGTATATGTCTTAGACTGTACTCTCATTTTTGCACTGCCATTTTTACCTTCTCTTCATATTATTATACTGTAAGTTATTTTTTTATGCTATTATTTCTGAATGTACAGTGCTGCATAATATATTGTAATTTTATAAATAAGAGATAATGTAAAATGTTAAACGTAAGCAAAAACGTTAAAATTATTAGGCTCAAAAGCATATATACAACTTAACTGGACATCTTTTTTAATATTGATAGTTGAAATGTGTCAAGGTCAAGAAAGTACAAATATTAGTGACATTGCTTCCCAAGTGTGATGCTGTGGTCAACATTTGCTTTGAATCATTAGAAAAGGCATTGCTCAATATTTGCCAATCATGGATTTCACAAAGCTAAAATAACACATCCAAAGTTCATTTTGTTTAGTATCTGCAGGGAACATTCCACAATGGTAAGTTCATTCTGACTCTTGTAAATAGTATTAACATACTAAAATTGACAAATCTTAACTAAATAAATAACAAATGTATCAATATTCTACAAAAGCTTTCAACAATTGCATAGATCAATGACTTGCCCCCTATGGATAAATCCCTGGGGGATTTCTATTGAATGCAATGTGCTGCCTGGTCACTGTGGTGATGGCCAGCTGTGCACATATCGGGCAGTTATGATAGTTTTCCCAACTTTTCCCTCGCACCCCAAAACTTGCAATGCTGGTGACGTGATGTGCTGTTCTGGAATGGCACATTGCGTCCAACATGTTCAATTGTCTGTAACCAGAACATTGTCAGTTTTAGAGTTATGAAGTAGAAAAAAACAGCAAATGGTAATTACCACCATACATATCACTATATGGATATAGCCTATGGGCCTGATTATAAAGTGGATGTTGTGGTGATGCGGCATGCAAATGGCTAATGTTTTATCCTTATAAAAGGGGTTATCTTTTTTTTTAGTAATGTATTTCCACCTTTTTTACTGTTTCCCCTATAACAAAGAGCACAGGTGTGCTGGATGTCTTAAGGAAATGCCATTAAATACAAAGCTTACTGTGTGATATAGCAGGCTACATTTGTACATTGTTAAATATAACGCGCACTGTATAATCTAGTCACGTGATTAATTACAATGACCGTTAATACCTTTTATAAGAATTACACAGAGGTTGTTATATTTAATTACTATATGTGATTCACCCTAGCAATATTCGTTTAATTTTCCAGAATGCTCATTATTCATTCATTTTTATTCAAACAATATCTTCAAACAACCTTAAATTATAATACCACCATCTGCTGTTCTCTATTTATAACAATCATTTTGAATTATTTAATATCAAAAACTATAAATCCCTTTTCTGCAGGGAAATGAAACTGGAAATGTCAGTAACAATTATTGAGTGATACAAAATAGCAACATTATGTAACTTATGTTGTAACTATTGGGAAGAAAAACTCTGAAACTTATTTTAGCACTACTCACTGTTCCAATAATGGATACAGTTTGCTACTAATTTATTGCCACATCATTCTCTTGGTATGTTGTGATGAAAAGAAGAGAAGGAAAGACCATATATTTTATTTATACATAATAAAAGTTATATTTTGATTGTATTTAACTAAGAGTGCCCCAGCAACTAGCCCTACTTTTTTTCTTCTTGTGTGTATATATTGTGATGAATATAGCAATTTTATCATCTACAAACTGCCATTGTCTCATGGGATTATACAAACCTTGCATCTGAACCTAACCTGCTAATTATCCCAGTACAGAACCAAGATACACTGATATATGATTTTGAGGATAGTTTATTATGTTAACAAGTACATTTTGATATCTATGTAATTGATTATCACTGAGGTATTATAAAACCTAATTTAACTAGGAAACCATAAAAAATATTTTACAAGTTTATATATATAAAAAATACCTCTTCTACTCATGCTTAGAAACATACTTGGTGCTAACAATACAGAGATTAGAGCAAAATAATAACACATACTGTAAGCGAATTAGGGGCCTGATTCAGAGCTGTACACTCTGACCAGAGCGCTCGCTCTGAATCAGGGCCCTCCTCCCTGAAAATGGAGCGGCCTCCTGGCCGCTCGCATAGCTGTGGGTGACCACCCACAGCATATGCGAGCGTCCATGATGATGGTCACGATCTTCAAGACCATCGTGACCATCGGGCTTGCGACGGAGACCCTGCGGTAGAGTCTCGCTGCCGCAAGCCCTGGAGTGATTTTGGCTCTATCAGAGCCAAAATCACTCCCGCTGACATCACTAGTGATGTCAGTGGGGCCGGCTTCAGACGGTAGGCGTTCCCATGGGAACGCCTCCGTCTGGCAGGCATGCCCCCGGCACGCCCACCAAAGGGGGCGTGCTGTCAATCAACATCGACCGCACGCCGCCTTTGGTGCGAGACCCGGAACGATGGAGAGCCCGTCGCTCGCCGGGTCTCACGCATGCGCACGACGGAGCTCCCTCCGTCGTGCGCATGCGCAGTGGGGGAACATCGACCTGCTTGCGAGCGTCCTGCCGCTCACGAGCGGGTCTGAATGACCCCCTAGGTTTTAATCCACTATCTTTATATCTTTATACAACTATACTTTCTGTTTTTATTTTGCTAATTTTCTCAAATGTGGCATATTACAAATAATGTAGGAGTATAAGAAATATTGAATTTTACTGGCATGACTGAAATAGTGAAACCTTTGATTTTTGATGCTACAATTTACACAAACTTTGTCTAAGGCACAAATTATTAAAAATTATTTATAAAATTACCTTCAGGCTGTGTGTATAATGTGTATATGAAACATAAGTGAATTTAATTTCTGTCAGAAAGCTGCTTTAGATACCTTGGGCCCTGGTCATGTAGGGCTTTAAAGGTAAGGCTCCATCTTACAGGCAGCCAGTAAAGGGAGTAGAGCATGGGCCAGAACAGGGCTGGTTGGTTAATAGCCTGGCAGCTGCATTTTGTGTCAGCTGCATGAGAGAGACCCAGGTAGAGGCCATTAAGTACTTGATTGTGGCTATGTTCCTCAGATGAAAGAATGAAGATTTGGTTGTGGCTGATACCTGATGTTTGTGTGTCAAGTCACTATCCCGGACCACACCAAGATTCCACACATGTTCAGTGGTTTGCAGTTCTGAGCCCCCAAGTGTAAGTCCTGTTGGTTGGCTATGCTGCGGTCTTGTCCTCTGACCTATCATAAGGACCTCTGTTTTATCAGGATTCAGTCGCAGCCATCTGGCACTCATCCACTCCTGGAACTCAGCTAGGCAGCCATTTAGGGTTGTTATTGGGTTCTCAGTACTCAGAGAACCAGTATAGTTGTGTATAATCAGAAGTGACCTCTCTTTCTACCCAGTGCTTCCCACTTAATTTATGTAACTCAGTGACATGAGTTATCTAAATGAGATTCAGCTACTTTAACATGGATATACAATTGGGGCGAGGTTTAGCGATGTAAAAACTTTGTACCCAATTTTGGATTATGCGGGAATGCAAGTTCCCGATACCTGCAGAATCCTATATAAAAAAAGTGGTCACTGGGTTTTCAACTCTGAAAACCCTGTGCCGTGTAAAAACAAAATACACTTACCTGCCCAGAGGTCATAGGTGGTCTCCGCAGCTCCCGGTGGCCTCTCTATCTTGTCACTGGGGAGTGGGTTGCTGGGAGTCCTGGGGGCTGCTGAGAGGCTCCAGGGGCTGATGGGAGGAGCAAGGGGTGCTGGCAGATGTAGTTCTCCCACCACCAATTACAGGGAGGAGGGGAACACACACTGCGGGTCACACACACCAGTGGGGGTCACTAACACACAATCAGGGCCAGATTAAGATCTATGGGGGCCTGTGCAACAAACATGTCGGGGCACCTATTAAATGTGGACAAACTGGGGGTATGCACAATGTGGACCTTATGCAGAGCCCACAGTAGTGGTGCCCCTTATGCAGTGCCCCCAGAGGTGTCAGTACCCACAGTGGTAGTGCCCCATATGCAGAGCCCACAGTAGTGGTGCCTTTTATGCAGTGCACCCGATAGTAGTGCCCCCAGGAGTGGTGTCCCTTATGCAGCGCCCCCTCTGAAATACCCCCCTTAGTAGTGCCCCCTGTAGTCATGCCCCTGTAGTCGTCCCCTGTGGTAGTGCCCCCAATAGCAATGCCCCCTGTATAAATGCCCACAGTAGTAATGCCCCTGTAATAATGCCCCCAATAGTAATGCCCCAAGTAGTAGTTCCCCCCCAGTAGTACCCTCCAGTAGTAATGCCCCCTGTGGTAGTGTCCCCTGTGGTAGTGCCCCCAATAGTAATGCCCCAGTAGTATTGCCTTCTGTATAAATGCCCCCCGAGTAATGCCCCCAGTAGCAGTAATAAAGTCGCTTGCACACACAAAAAAAAAACCTAATGCTTACCTTAAGCCCCGCTCCCACGTCCAGTGCCATCCGGTCCGCTCGGCTGCTCCTCTGCACTATGGGAGAGATGTCATGACGTCTCTCCCATAGTCCACTGTTGGACCAGGAAGCCGGAGCTCACGAGTGAGCTCCTGCCTCCGGCTCCGGCTGCCACTGCAGGGAAGGAGCCGTGCACTCGCTGGTAACAAAATCTCATCGGGAGCCTGGTAAATGGATCCTCCCTGCGGCGCCAGCTGAGGTGGCCCGGAGGAGGCGGAACTGATTCCGTCTCCTCAGGCCCACTTTAATCCCGGTGGGTGTGGGGGCCCTTTAGGTGTGGGCCTAATCTGGCAAGGTGACGACCGCCCCATTGCCCCCCCATTAATTTGGCCCTGCACACACTCACTACACACTTACAAACACTTACACACAATGACCATACTCACCACTGCTGCAGGAGACGGGTCACGACGCTCGCGGAAGAAGACAGCTCTGCGGAAGGTGAGTAATTAAGGACTATCTAAGCTTCCAATTGCTTAATTAGTCCTCAAGGGGGGGGGGTGCGCCGGGGTCTTAGAGCAAGTCCCGTAGATTTTTCCTAAAATTAATGATTTTAGGAGAAATCAGACTTGTTCTGGAGGTGCCAGGAAAAAACCTCCCGGCGCTCAAAATCGAAAAAAACCCTGCACCTGATTGATTAGCAAAAATCCTGCACCTGCTGGAAAAACCCCGCAGGTGCAGGATTTTTGCTATTCTCATCCCCAATTGAATATGCCCCTATCATTTATTATTACATTTTAAAAGAGATACATACATCTGTCTCTCTATTATTATTCTGAACTGTAGAATATCCAAAATACAATCATTATTATTCAACAATTACAATTATGTTATGTGGATAATATTAGTATAAATACATTGGATTGTTATCAAACAAGGGATTTTTATAGTCTTCAGTGCATGAAACTGCCTCAACAGTTTACTTTATATTTTTGTGCATTTAAAGCAATCTTTGCTACACGTGTAACAAGTGCAGGATAGCCATATACAGAAGCCGATTGGATATTGTCATACAGTACTTTAAAGATCCAAAATTTTGTTCCTGATACTTCATATTTTCAGCCTTGCTATTTGCTAAGTGTAATATATGTGACAATATTTACTACTTATGCTAATTACTAATATCCCTACATTACATGTTACCATTGATATAGGGAATGCATCCTAATCCGATATATTAAATATCTCAAAAATAAACTATTATATGAAAAGAAGTGAATAAATTCATATCACTCCTTATGCGCTAGTAAACATAGTACATTTGGAGAGGAATGTGAGCCAGGCAGCAGCATTGAGGACAAATTGGAGTGGACAGAGGTGGGAGACAGGGAGGCGAGTTAACAGTAGGTTACAGTAGTACAGTCTAGAGATTACCAGTGAGCAGGGGCGGGCTGGGCTGAGGGGCCCATGAAGATACACAGTGGGTGGGGGTTGCTGAGACCATGGAGATACACATGGGGTGGGGGTTGCTGATACCCATGGAGATATACAGGGGGGATCTGAGAACATGGCTTTACACAGGGGGTTGAAACCATAGAAACACACTGTGGGGGAGCTGAGGCCATGGAAAGATACAGGGGAGTGGGGGGAGCTGAGGGATGACATGGAGAGACACAGGGTGGGAGCTGAGGCCATTGAAAGTAACAGGAGGGAGTTGGAGAGACAAGGTGGGATGAGACAGCTGGAGTAATGTGGGGGTGAAGGGCTGGAGATATTCCACAATTTTTAAGATTAGCAGCAAAAGGCTGGGGGACAATAATCTTCATTAACACACCAGTTCTATAAAAACCCATATTACCTCTGTTGTATGATAATGACATTGGTTATATTCCTACGCAAACAGCTGCCTCCAGGACCTTGTGAATACCAACGGATGTTCGGTCTGCCCAGGGAGGATCAATTTCTTCTGGGGTTCCCCGCTGCTGAGAAACCACGATGTGGTAAAAAAAAGTCTCAAGTTGACTGTTCTGTACCTAGGAGGGGGGGGGTGTGTGTGTGTACAAGGCTCTAAGATTTCTATTGCCATCTCCGCATAGATTCCACATTGATGGGGGCAGGGAGCTGCTTTGAGGTGGTAAAAAATATATGGAGGGGCCTATGCTCACTGGTTCGTGGATATAAGGGCTGCAAATGTGTACTCCTAGTGGGTTCACTTTCCTCTCCTATAATTGGAAAGTTTGTATAATATTGAGTACTCACTTTTGGGCGCTCAACCCGATAACCTATCTTCAATAGATATAACACATGAAAAAAACACAACCAAAGAAACATATACAGTAGTGTAGTATATCTGACAATATAAATTCAAAACACTCTTGTGCTGAAGAAAGGTGTTTCTTAGACCCCACAAACCATTCAAGACAGATAAGATGCAGGGGAGAAAGAATCCCTTCCCTATGGGTTTTCTCCTACTAAAGGTAATTGTATAGTATCTCGAGCAGTATCACAAGGTCTTTCAACATCAGATGGACCACTGGATAAAACATGGCATGTTCTTTTACTTTCCCCAAATCAATATGAGAACAAAACAAGAGAAAATAGCACAATATGTAATAACTACTTTTTTGTAAATTACATAATGCACTCACATAAAACAAAATTATAAAAGCATATCATGTAGGAATCACAGCAGGGTCATGCGGTTCAAGATGGTTCACCTACCTGCCAGATATAGATGTTTGAAAAACATTTTAGAATGGTAATGAGGTGCTCCGGAAGGATGTTCCCCAAAAGTCCTCCTGAACGTCCTGGCAGATGGTGAATAGGGCAATTACCAAGATTTTTTTATGGCAGCCCTGGTCACAGGGAGCAAGCTCCAGCAGACTGTTGGCCTTGTAGGTAAGTGCTGCCTGGGTGGGAGGGGGAAACACCAAATGTGGAATAGGGTTGGGGAGCACAGTGGGGGATGGGAGAGCTTAAGGTGGGATGGGGGATGGGAGAGCACAGTGAGGGATGGGAGAGCACAGTGTGGGATGAGGGATTGGAAAGCACAGTGGGGGATGGGAGAGCACAGGGTGGGATGGGGATGGCAGAGCACTGTGGGTATGAGAGAGCACAATGTGGGATGGGGATGGGAGAGCAGTGTGGGATGGGGATCGGAGAGCACAGTGCGGGATGGGGGAATGGGAGGACAAAATGGGGAATAGGAGATCACATTATGGGATAAGGTATGAGGGAGTATAGTGTTAGATGGAGGGAGCACAGTGGGATATGGAAGCACAGTGTGGGATGGGGAGCTTATGTGTGTGAGAAAAAAATACTATATATATATATATATATATATATCATATACTGTATATATATATATATATATATATATATATATATATATATAAAATAAAAATGATTTATATGCAAAGGAGAAAATTGCAGCCCCATGCTGCTTAGGTTAAGTCCGTTGAGAATCAAGTAGCCGGTGGAGTAAAGTCAGCCCTCAGAGGCAAGAGAGGATCCAGCGCATGGCGAGCTGAGGAGTGGCACTGACTCCTGTGGGGAAGGGCCGGCACAGAGTATAACCATCCAAGAAGTGGTACAAAGAAAAGGGAGTGTATACTAGAGGAATGGTCATAGCACTCTGAAATATGGACTTGTTATTAGAAATTCTACCCTACAGATCATTGATATCATTGATATATGTATTTTGTTGACTGCTTAGTATTGAGACTATACCCCAACTAGGGGAGCGCAGAAACCCATTATTATATATATACAGCAGTGGTTGATGTTTTCGACTTTGGGTAATAGCCCTTAAGAGTAATCACAGTTGGTGCAAAAAAGGTATATGTAGACCACTGCAAAGTAAAATTATGTCCTGAAAATTGGTCAGTTCATTTTAGTTGTTCCCAGTCTCTGCTAGTTGCAATTTGTTTGTTTTTTACTTTTTTCATGTTTAAACAGTTACTAGAAACACTAAGCTAAAAATTAACTATACCTGGCAAAACCCAAAGAACACAGTTGTTTTTATATAACTGAATGTTGTAACGAATGTTTGCATTGCAGCATTGAATAATTAATAGGAAACTGCAGTTTGTGCTTAATATAGCCTTGCATGCAAAATCATAAACCATAATATCAATATTCAAAAAATAAAAAAGACAAATAATAAAACCATGAAACACTTGGGGGTTTTACGAAGTCCCTTCTAGTCGTGTTTATGCCCGATATATAAAAGGGCAGAGCTTTTACAAGCAAGACACGGCTAGTAAAATCACTGCTATTTTAAATATCAAGCATAAACACTAACAGAAGTGTCAGGTTTTACAACCCGACACTTTGTAAATAAACTCCATGGAGCTGTCACCTATATACACTACAAAGATATTACAAAATTGATATACATCATTCCTTATAATAATAATTTATATAGAATGAAGGAAAATGAGCAGAGATTAGTGGCTCTTGGATTATTCACAGTTGGTGCAAAAAAGGAATATGTACAGTAGACCACTGCAAAGTAAACTTATGTCTTGAAAATTGGACGGTTCAACTCAGTGGTCCCCCGTCTCTGCTAGTTGTAATTTGTTTTTTATTTGATTAATGTTCAAACAGTTACTGGAAACACTAAGCTAAAAATTAACTTTAACTTGCATAACCCAAAGACCATAGTTTTTTTTTATTTGAGATAATTGAATGTTGTAACAAATGAAGAATCAATAGGAAACGGCTTAGTGTACTTAATATAATCACGCATGCAAGATCATAAAACCATAATATCAATAAGCAAAAAAGTAAAAAGACAATAAATAATAAAACCAGGAAATCTATGGAATGGTCACCTGTATTTACTGCAATGGGGTTGGGTATGGGATACCGACGTTCGAGATCCCGGCAGTCAAATTCCCGATTCTGGCATCCCAACGTGGTTAGGATACTGACACCTCTTGGTAGGTATCCTAACTCTTCTCCTACCCCTAATCCTAACCCTCCGACCCCGATGCCTATCCCTAACTTCCCGCCTAGTGCCTAAACCTGACCTCCCCCTCCCCGCACCCTAAACCTAACCCTTTCTCCCTAGTGTCTAACCCTAAACCCACCAATAGTGCCTATTATAGACAGGTCATCTACCAGCCACCTAGTCTCACACCTGAAACTGTTTCTAGGGCATACTTGTCTACCCTTCCGAAATGGCTGGGATGCTCCCGGCACTCCCAGCTACCTGGAAAAGACAGCAAGTCTCCAGCACCCCCTCTAGATGCCCACATCCCCTGCCAGCTGCTTACAACTCCCAGCAGCCGTGTACTTACAGAGCACAAGTGAGCGATCCGGGAGGGGGATGGGGACAGCGAAATTTGTGTTGAGACGCGATATTATAGCCGACTGACATGGAAATAAAGTAGCTGAATGAAAGCCTTGGTTTGTTTCTTTTATGCAGGGATATGTACATCCAGTGCATTTGGAACACATATTACTGTTTTTCTTTTGAATAGAAGAGATTGTTAATTGAGCATCAATCCAGATATGTATTATACTACATACTAAAAACAGCAAAAAATAATCAGTAATATTTCCTAATATACTTAGGCCCTGAATCAGGGCCGTCCTTCCTAATTTTAGAGTGGCCTCCTGGCCGCTCGTATAGCTGTGGGTGACCACCCACAGCTATAGCGAGCAGACAGGAAGATGGTCGCGATGGTCTAGACCATCGCAACCATCGGGCTTGCGACGAGACCCTTGTGGTAGGGTCTCATTGCCGCAAACCCTGGAGTGCTTTTGGGTCTATCAGAGCCAAAGTACTCCCACTGACATCACGTGTGATGTCAGTGAGGCCGGCCCCTGATGGTAGGTGTTCCGTCTGGCCAGCCACGCCCCGGCACGCCTACCAAAGGGGGCGTGCTGTCACTCACCATCGACAGCACGCCCCCTTTGTAGCGAGACCCATAGCGACGGCTTGCCGGATACGTAAGTACTATAAAAGTGGCCGGAGATTAGAAGATTTTAAGAATTGTATTCAAAGGTACAGTTTATGCAGATAAAATTACCAATAAAATAATACATTTGCCATCCTCTGATGGTGCAGGGTAGAACATATTTAGGGACCGGTGCAGAACTGTACATACAGTAAGATGGCTGTTATTGATGCCACATTGCATGCATAGAAATATATGCATATTTTCCCTATATGCAGAGTTGTACGCATGTTTGCAAGTGGACTGTCCCCAGTGGCGTCACAAGGAGGGTGCTGTCCATACCCAGGTGTCACCCGCTGAGAGGTAACACCAAGGTGCAGATGCCCCCTCAGTGACAGGAGCCGAGTGCTGCAATAGGTGCAGCACTTGGCTCCTGACACTGGGGGAACCGACTGGCACTCCACACGGGGACCTCCTGCCCCCCAAGTAATAGGTATGGGGGATCGGGCCGCGTGGTCAAGCCCCATTATCGGCGGCAAGCACAGTGTGACACCCCGCACCGGGGAGGGATGCCACTGACTATCCATATCAGTACATTTGGTTTAATACCCATCATCATCATCGATATGCACTTGCACTATGCCTATCCTTGGTGCAAAAGATACATCTGAAAACAGGCATATTTACCATTTCAGTCTGCAATGTTATCAGGAAGAAATATGTTCAGTGATATTACAAGACTCACAAATCAGGATTAGATATGTTAAGGCATATCAACAAAATTTTGTATTGCATACTTATATTTTATAATATTTTAAGTACTTTTAGGAGAGGTACCCAACTGAAGATTTAAGGCCATATTCAATTTGAGGTGAAAAGTCTGCTAGATGATGTCATTTTTCGCCGATGTAATTTTCGTCTATTTCAATTTTCCCCGTATTCAATTTCAAAGACATTTCTCCGGTGCGAAAAGTCTTTGTTAAAAAATGGGGATACCTTTTCTCCATGTAATGCATGGCGAAAAAAAGTGCAGAATTGGGGTTTAGGGGTGCAGGCTTAAATAAATAGGCTGCACCCCTGGAAATGTCCCCTAAAAGTAATGTGTGTCAAATAAAAAAAGAAAAAGAAACAGGACACCCCAAAAAATGAACTTTAATTTTGGGGCTGATTCCAGAAGGGTTCCCAAGTATGCGGCAGGTGTTTTCTTCATTGCGGGTGGTAGCGGCAGGTGCATTTTTGAAGAATATTGAAAAAAACATTTTAGGGACTTAATAATATGCTTGCACCCATTTTCATGTACCCCAAATTTGATGGGCATAGTTATTTTTCCCCCCAAAAATTGCTAAATGCTATTCTTCATCTGTTCTTCACACGCGCATTTATGCACCTGCCGTGGCTATTTAAAAACCCGACTTCCCTTCAGCAGGCCAAATCGAGGGGTACCCATAATGATCCCCCTTGTCAGGACATCTTTAGGGGGGTGCCAGGATGATTTCCCAAAAATTGACAGGACTTTTCGCCTGTTCCAGTTTTGCCGGGTGCCGTTTCCGTGTCTTTACAAATTGAATATGGGGATAAGCGGGGATGCGCACAATACTTTTCCACCTACAAAACACGCGAAGGAGGCGAAAAGTCCAGCAGGCAAAATAATCCTGACTTTTCGCCTCAAATTGAATACGGGCCTTAGATTAAAATTAAATATAATAATAGTCACCTGTAGTGTGGCAATGAGAAGCAGGGGCGTATCTATAATGGATGCAGGGTGTGCGGGGAACACGGGCCCCTGTGTCAAGTGGGCCCCGCACCGCACACCCTGCACCCATAATATTACTTACCTCTCCGGAGTCGCACATCGACGTGGGGGTCCGGCGCTGTAAAACAACGGGAAAATGGCCGCGGTGGCCATTTTCCCAGCTGTTGCACATGCGCAGTACAAGGAAAATGGCCACCGCGGTCATTTTCCCGGTGACCTGTGCATTCATTATAGACTCTGGGCACACTCTAGTGCCCAGAGTCTATAACTCCGGCTCTGGCCGCGCACAGCTCAGTGCGCTGCCGGCCGCCGGGCGGAGAGGAGGGGGCCTTTGTCAGAAACTGCACACGGGTCCCCTCCTCTCTAGAAATGCCCCTGACGAGAAGAATAACCCATGTCACTCTTACAGACAATGGGGATGTGCGTGCAGCAGTGGGACGTTGTGTGACACCAAACAGTGAGGAACTTTAGCCTGTTTTGAGCATTAGAGGGCCACCTTTCCTGTCTATTCCCATGCTGCCCACCCAGTAATGAGAGCCACTAAATGGTGAGAGCACTGCTATGCAGCGCTGCTCCCAGTAGTCCCAATCAAGTGCCTACTGTGATGTCAAATGGCACGGCCTCCATTGTCAGTGCACCTGCTCCTGATGCTTCTCCCATGCTGTGCTCTTATTTATTTACATCTTCCAACTTTACTCTCCTGCAGAGTTTACTTAGTTGCATACAATGGTAGTACTTGTACCTGGCATAAGGGTAGTGTCACGGCACTAGGGGTTTGTTGATTCAGGTCGGGGCCCATTGGACTAGCTGTATATGCTGAAGTGTGAATGAAGCTGGATGGTTAATTATGCTATTCCTCATGCAGGCCACTAGGGAGGATTAGTGCTGCAGAGTGATTAGCAGAACAGATATTGAGAACAGTTGCAGGCTAGCAGGATAGCCTGTGACTGTACCAGTAAGTAGGATATCTCGGAGCAGACTGCAATTATTTTGGAACTGCGTGCCAGGAGCACAACTGAAGCAGGCTGCAGGAAACACTGGAACTGAGTGCTGGAGCACTAATGGAGCAGGCTTCAGTGAAATGCAGCAAAGCAATACTGGAGCATGTTTGATGGATTATACTGGAAAGAAATGATAAGAAGCAATTACTGGAGCGGTGTGCTGGAACACACTGAGGCAGAATGCTTGTGGAGAAAATACTGGAGTAGGTTTGCTGGATAGCACTTGAACAAATAATTGCTTATTATGGCAGGGAGACCCCATGCTGTGTGTCTCCCTGATATAGTGTCAGCCCCCCCGGATGATTCAACCTGGTGCTGGTTACCCAATTCCATTAGAACTGTACATTTACCTCTTGGTCTTAATTTATTCAAGCAGCAATAACAAGAGATCGTACTCTGGGTCTCATTCAGACCCACTCGCGAGCGGAGGGAGCTCCGTCGTGCGCATGCACGAGACCCGGCGAGCGACGGGGATGCCGTCGCTCCAGGTCTCACACCAAAGGGGGCGTGCTGTCGCTGGTGAGTGACAGCAAGCCCCATTTGGTGGGCGTGCCGGGGGCGTGGCTGCCCAGATGGAGGCCAGATGGAGACGCCTACCGTCTGGGTCCGACCCCACTGACATCACTAGTGATGTCAGTGGGAGTGATTTTGGCTCTGATAGAGTCCCTGATGAGACCCTACCGCAAGGGTCTCGTCGCAAGCCCAATGGTCGCGATGGTCTTGACCATCACGACCATCTTTTTGACAGCTCGCATAAGCTGTGGGTGGTAACCCACAGCTATGCGAGCGTCCAAAAGGCCGCTACAAAGGGGGCGTGCTGTCGAAGGTGAGTGACAGCACGCCCCCTTTGGTGGGCGTGCCGGTGGCATGGCTGGCCAGACGGAGGCGTACCGTCTGGGGCCGGCCCCACTGACATCACAAGTGATGTCAGCGGGAGTAGTTCTAGCTCTGATAGACCCAAAAGCACCACAAGGGTCTCGTCGCAAGCCCGATGGTCGTGATGGTCAAGACCATCGCGACCATCTTTTTGGCCGCTCGAATAAGCTGTGGGTGGTAACCCACAGCTATGCGAGCGTCCAAAAGGCCGCTCCAATATTAGGTAGGAGGGCCTTGATTCAGAGCGAGTGCTCTGGTCAGAGCGTCCGGCTCTGAATCAGGCCCTCTGACCCAGGTGACAGTCAGGTGCACTTGACAAACACTCAGGTCCGAATTTAATTGATAGGAGAATCTTTTCTTGGAGCCCTGAGTCAATGCCTATCATAGCCTACGTGTCACAAGGGACATGACATTATCCCAGGGAGTGTTAACATTTTAACTGAACTACTGTATCTATTGTAATTTCAAAATTCATATACAGTAATTGAGGTCTTTCAGTCCTTTAATGCAGCAAAACAATATTTCAAGACTCATCGCAACAAACATGTAACTATGCATAAATAAGTAAATAGAATGTAAGTTCTCATGAGCAGGGACCTCTTCCCTCATGTGCTTCTCTTTACACTTTCTTCTACTCTTTACTCCCCATTAGGGCACCTAATACCCCTTTTACACCAGAGCAAAAACATGGGTTTTTGCTGGGTCTACCTGGGTCCCAGCTCAGTGTAAAAGGGTCCCTGAAAAATAACCCAGGTCAAGTGATCCAGCAATCCAACCCAGGTAGCTACCAGGGTTGGACCCAGGATGGACCTGGGTAATGGTGCAGTGTAAACGGTTCAACCCGGGTTATCTGACCTGGGTCATGCCTAAAATGAGCTGATTGGTGGTTGTGGACCATTCACCTCCCACTTTTTATGACCTCACAGGTTTAGCAGGCCAGACCTGAGTTCAGTGTGAACAGGGCTGACCTGGGAGTAACCCAGATCGAAGCTGCAGTGTAAATGCGTCTGACCAGGGTTGGAACCATGTCCAAAAACCCAGGTCGGACCTGGGTTTTTGGTGGAAAAGAGGTATTACATGGGACTGCCAACTCCAAGCAGCTTATTGTGAGTGCTTTAATCACTATTTCAGCAATGTATATAAGTCGTGTCCTTGTCCTGCACTGTAATGTACTGTAAGTTACTTGTTTCTTGTTCACCTATTAGTTCTATGTACTATGTAAGGCACTGCGGAACACTTGTGGCACCATATAAATAAAGGATAATAATAATGATAATAATAATAATAATAATAATAATAATAATAATAAATAAATATAAATGTAGTATAATTATGTCAAGTGGGATCACAGAATTAATTACAGTCACTGAATTGATATATAAGTCCATTATAAAAGTAATTCCTCTTAACATTTGTAACTCAAGCACCTTTTGGTTTTGTAGCTGTTTTAACATATTGATATAAAGATCAATCATTACAAAGTACATAACCAAATAAGTGAACAAGAATCCAGTGACAGTACAATACAGTGCAGGACAAATACATGGTTTATACATATTGCACATTCAAAATGACCAGCAGGAAGTCAGCAATCAAGTGTTAGGTTCCCTTGTGGAGAGAAAGGAGTGGATGAAAGTATAAGAGGAAGCACATGAGGGAAGATGGCCCTGCTTGTGTAAGCTTACATTATAAAGGGGAGGGGCAGACAAACAGGAGTGACACTGATGGGGTAGACAGGGAGAAAAGAGCATGTAGTGAGTTAAGATGAGAACTGAAAAGCCATGATGAAGTGGTGGGTCTTGAGAGCCGTTTGCAAATTTGTAGACAGGTGGAGAGTCTGATAGGGAAAGGGAAAGAGTTCCATAGGTAGGAAGCAGCAAGGGCAAAATCTTGGAGGAAGGAGGGTAGGAAATAATCAGTTGGCAGAAGAGACGGTACGCATTTGTTGAGCAAAGTGGAGGGGCGTGAGTTTGGAGGGAGATGAGGTCAGAAATGTAAATTGGAGAGAATAGGGTGAGGACATTGTAGGTGAGTATAAGAACTTTGAATTGGGTTCTGAAAGGGAAGGGGAGCCAGTGTCGGGCTTGAAGGAGAGGGGAGGAAGAGGTTTGGAGAGGAAGATGAGACAAGCAGCAGCATTGAGGACAGATTGAAGTGAAGAGAGGTGGGAGTCGGGGAGGTCAGATAGGAGGAGGTTACAGTAGTCCAATCTGGATAATTGGAGTAGTCCAATTAATGGGAATTTTCAGTATTACCCTCTCCTAACACTGTGTCAGCAACAAATGCTGGGTACGCACTGACAGATATATTGGCCGATCAATTGATCGGCCAATATATTGTGTGTGCTTCGGCCAATGTGTAAAAGTTATATGTCCATGAATTCAGTTGTTCACAGACATATCACTTTGGCTGTCCTGCACAGCCATTGGCAGATATTATTGCTCATCATGCGTGTATATACAGGAGGTTCAGCCACCCGCCCGTACACTCAGATTCCACGGGGAGGGGGCGTGACACAACCCCCGGACAGCGGTATCGGCAACCAGATGACAAATGATGGTTGTTCAGTGTGAATGAACAACCATCATCTGCAGATATATCTGTTAGGTGTGTTAGCCGGTCTGCAGATATATCTGTTAGGTGTGTTAGCCGATCTGCAGATATATCTGTTAGGTGTGTTAGCCGATCTGCAGATATATCTGTTAGGTGTGTACCCAGCTTAAGTGTAGATGAGGGAAGTAATGTACACTAACCGTGCTTTATATAGCAGCAAGAAAATAATTCATATGTAAAAACCCAACTTGTCACACATGGAGCAGAGGATGTTTAATTCTTGTTACAGTTATTATACATTAATTGCACAAAGATGATGTTCCAAAACTGTGGTCAGGTGCAGTCATTAAAATTATTATTGTTCTTAAATGAATTTCAGAAATATCTTGTGGCGTTTATGTTTGGGTCTATAACCCTTCTGGCTGTATGTAATGCATATTGCTTCCAAACGGAAACTAAAGAGGTGAAAATCGGTCAGGATCCTCCAAAGGGTAAGACAGAATTCATTAACAATTAACAAAATTTTGCTGAAAAGTGTGAACATTACGGGTCAAATGTAATCGGGTGAGAATTTACAATATGTGAGAGTTTAGCAGTAAGCTCTCACACTTTTTAAACTCAACCAATGTAATTGAGTCCGAGAACATGCAAACTCACATTTTTTTAGACTCAAATAACCCTCGCGATTTAAACTCTCATCCAGATGTTTTCCCATTTTGAAGACACAACTCGAGCAGTGTGAGAGTTTACTGCTAAACTCTCACGTTTTCTAAACTCTCACCCTATTGTCACGACCCTGTCTGGTTTTTACCTTTTGCCTGTTGACTTTCCACTGCCAGCTGGCTCCATGGATCTGTGTGTGATTGCCTGGAGGATCTGCTCTGGTCATGCTGGCTGCTACACTTCTCTGTGTGCATTCCATTCCACACTGATTGTCCACCTGAGCCTCCTCTGTCTGTGAGCATTGCTAGCCCTGATTGGAGTCAAAGGTGTGGTTCTGATTCTCAGTGCTGTAGAGATGAATACTCCCTCTGCATGTTGTGCCTTCCACCACTCAGATGCTACTGCCAGACCACCTGTCCGTATCCACCAATTGCTGCCAGACCCAGAGTATATATTTCCTCCCCTGATAGCATTCTGGGCCTGAACATCTTGTCTTCCCGTGGTGTCTGGTTCATGCTGTTTCTACGTACAAGTGTATCCCTGACTCCTGCTGACAGCAACTCCTGGTGCAATCCAGATAACCTGCTACAGCAACCCCTGGTGCAATCCAGAAAACCTGCTACAGCAACCACTGGTGCAATCCAGAAAACCTGCTAAAGCAATACCTGGCAATCCAGAAAACCTGCATCAGCTAATAGTGAGTTCGTGTGCTCCTGACCTTATTCCTGTGCTCTGCTAGCCCTACTCCTGGTTGGTCCCTGGCCCTGCAAACCTGCATCTTGCTTCCTGCTGTGGATCAACTCCTGCTCCTTTTACCTACCCACTCCCTCCCTGAACCTAAATCCCAAACCTACCCATTCCTTCCTGAAACCTGTTATTCCCAACTATCCAATCCAGCCTGCACCTGAGTTCCAACCTTGTCACAGCATTTCCAGATCACCCTGTTTAACCCTCGTCTCAGCATTATCTGATTTCCCTTCAGCCATTGTCACTTTATTCCAGTCCAGAGTCAAGTTCCTGTCATATCAGTTCTATCCACGTTGTTCCAGTCCAGAGTCAAGTTCCAAGCTCATTAGTTCAGTCCACGTTGTTCCAGTCCAGAGTCAAGTTCTAAGCTCATTAGTTCAGTCCACGTTGTTCTAGTCCAGAGTCAAGTTCCTAGTTCATCAGTTCAACTCAACAAGTCCTCCTGCCGGTCCCAGTCCGGTTCCTCCAAATTCCTGTTATTTATCATCAAAGGCAGTTTTCACTGCTAAACAAATCTTGCAAATAGAGCTATCCACCTCATCTGTAGTTCTAGTCATGCCGGTCTCCATTGAATCCTGCTCATCACCTGAGATAGGTAACTCACAGACACCATTCGTGACACCTATTACATTTGACCCTACATATCTAAATTTTAGTGATTTATAATATATAATGTTTATTAAATAACAAAGTAAAATTGCTTCCTGTTATAGCATAATATTAATTTTATTGCATGTTTCTGTGCTCATTTTGTCTTTGTCAATCCTGTCACAACTAGAGATGAGCGGGTTCGGATCTCTGAACCCACCCGAATTTAGCAGTTCCGAGTCGGATCCAAGCAGGCTTGGGGTTTCCTGCCTGACTCGTATCTCAAAACTGAGGCAAAACCATAGTCGGAAATGTCACTGTTTGTGAGCATATGTCTCTATGATCAATGTAGTATATAGGGACCACACGGCGGACGCCATTTCACTCTGGCTGTGGAGACTGAACAGGGAGGGTGGGTAGTGTAGGGCTGGGAGAGGTGCTCGTGCTCCTGTGCTGTGCTGTCTGCTGTGTCCTGGGCAGGTGCTGCTGATCCATTCTGGGCTGGTGCTGTGCTGTCTGCTGTGTCCATCTGGGCTGGTGCAGATACTTCTGGGCTGGTGCTGCGTCCATCTGGGCCCAAGTTCTGGACTCCAAAAAAAAAAAAATATATATATTGTCAAAAAAAAACAATAAAAGTGTATTTTTGTGTAATCTTTTTCTGTGTGTGTGCGTGTTAGGTTTAACCGCACAGGATCCAGCCAGCAACGCAAGTTGCAACCTAGTGCTGCCCGACTGCAGTCGTCATCAATCAGTGCTCTGGGCCCAAGTTCTGGAGCTGAAAAAAAATAAAAATAAATTGTCTTCTTTTGTGTCATCTTTTTCTGTGTGTGTGTGCGCGTGTTAGGCTTAACCGCACAAGATCCAGCCAGCAACGCAAGTTGCAACCTAGTTCTGCCCAACTCCAATCGGTGCTCTGGTCCCAAGTTCTGGAGCTGAAAAAAAATAAAAATAAATTGTGTATTTTTGTGTAATCTTTTTCTGTGTGTGTGTGTGTGCGGGTGAGGCTTAACTGCACAAGATACAGCCAGCAACGCAAGCTGCAACCTAGTGCTGCCTGACTCCAGTCATCATCAATCGGTACTCTGGGCCCAAGGTCTGGACCTGTAAAAAAAAAAAAATACTAAAAGTGTCTTTTTTTGTGTAATCTTTTTCTGTGTGTGTGTGCGTGTTACGCTTAACAGCACAAGATCCAGCCAGCAATGCTAGTTGCAACCTAGTGCTGCCCGACTCCAGTCATCATCAATCGGTGCTCTGGGCCCAAGTTCTGAAGCTGAAAAAAAATAAATATAAATTGTCTTTTTTTTTTATCTTTGTCTGTGTGTGCGTGTTAGGCTTAACCGCACAAGACCCAGCCAGCAACCCAAGTTGCAACCTAGTTTTGCCCGAATCCAGTCGTCATCAATCGGTGCTCTGGGCCCAAGGTCTGGACCTGTAAAAAGAAATACTAAAAGAGTGTTTTTTTGTGTAATCTTTTTCTGTGTGTGTGTGTGTGTTAAGCTTAACCGCACAAGATCCAGCCAGCAATGTAAGTTGCAACCTAGTGCTGTCCGACTCCAGTCATCATCAATCGGTGCTCTGGGCCCAAGGTCTGGACCTGTAAAAAAAAATACTAAAATTGTCTTTTTTTGTGTAATCTTTTTCTGTGTGTGTGTGCGTGTTAGGCTTAACCGTACAAGATCCAGCCAGCCACGCAAGTTGCAACCTAGTGCTTCCAGACTCCAGTCGTCATCAATCGGTGCTCTGGGCCCAAGTTCTGGAGCTGAAAAAAAATAAAAATAAATTGTCTTTTTTTAATCTTTGTCTGTGTGTGTGTGTGTTAGGCTTAACCGCACAAGATACAGCCAGCAACGCAAGTTGCAACCTAGTGCTGCCAGACTCCAGTCATCATCGATCGGAGCTCTGGGCCCAAGTTCTGGACCTGAAAAAAAAAAAAGAAAATTTTTTTTGTCTAATATATGTCTGTGCACTCACGACTGCACATGTGTGAATTTTGTAACCGCACCTTGGCTACAGTATTTATGCTTGTGATACTGCTTCAAGACCACAGAAAATATGGAGGGCTGTCACATGACAGGAGAGCCAGTTCAAGAACCACATGTTGTAGCTGTCGCCAGCAATGCAAGGCCGTCAACTTCCTCATCCTCTATGAAGGCCCATGCCCCAGGGCTTAAGTCACGCTAACGATATGATAAAGCAAGTTTTACTGAAGTTAATAAAAAAATATTGAAAGGAAATTTGCCTTTAGATAAACAAAAAATTGGCAATATGCCATTCACTACACAAAGTGGCAAGGAAAGGATAAGACCTTGGCCTTTCTTTATGAAGACTGCTGATTCAGATAGGTCTTCTGCTCGTAGTACTAGTGGTGGTGGTCCAATTAAAAATGTGAAAGTTGTTAAGACAGTGCAAGTGTGTCCACCATTGCCATGTGTGAGCCAGACCTAAATACTAGTTTACTGGAGGATCCTCCAAGTTCCAACATTTGTGTGCCCTCTGTAAATGTGGGGAAGGGCAGTCAACATCTTGCAGATGTAGTCATCGAGGATGCTCCTGTGGAATTTCACATGGAGGAGGGGGATATTTTGGAGCTGAAGGCGATAAAGGATGATGAGGATGTTGATGATGTAGATGTTGGTGATGAGGATGTTGATGCCGAGGATGTCCTTTGTATACGTAAGGCAACAGCTGTTGCCCATAGTTTGAAAAAGCCAAAGCCCATTGTTGTCATGCCGGAACAAAAGACAAAACAATCTACTTCTCACGTGTGGAATTATTTCCACCCCGATCCGGACAACAGTTGTCAAGGCATATGTGACCATTGCCAAGCAAGAGTGAGTAGAGGGAGGGACCTAAACCACCTAGGAACCTCCTCCTTGTTATGTCACTTGGAGCGCATTCATCAAATATCAAAGTGTATGTCGCCAAGTTCCAAAATTCAGAACGTAACAAGTCCAGTGTCACCTACCTGCTCCCTCTCTGTGAGAACCAAGCACCTTCAATCTCCAACACCAACACCTGCATCATCAACATCCTCATTCATCATCGGGAGTATTCCTGCTACCTCCAATGTTGGTATTTGAAGCATGATTGACTCCTCTCCTATCCGTGATTCCTTAGAAGGATGCTTGATGACTACGCCTGTTGCTGTTGCTGTGAGTGGATCTTTATCCTACAAGTGGACCAGGAGGAAGACTACTTGTAGCGTATCCTCCAAAAAACAATTAACTGTTAAACAATCGTTTGCAAGGGCAAACAAGTATGACAGCAATCACCCATTTGCACAGCAGATTACTGACGCCATAACAGCTATGCTGGTATTAGATGTGCGTCCAGTATCCGCTATTACTGCAGTGGGTTTTCAACAGTTAATTAAGGTCCTGTGTCCTCACTACCAGATCCCTTCTAGATTCCACTTAGCTAGAACAGCAATTCCAAGTCTGTAAAAGGACATTAAAAAAAACCTTATTGATTTCCACAGAAATGCCATTGTACCCACTGTCCACTTGACCACTGATATGTGGACAAGTGGGACAGGGCAAACTAAGGATTACATGACTGTGACAGTCTACTGGGAAGGTGTATTGCCTACAACAGCAACAGCAGCAGTAACATTTACCAAAAGACAGCTGATACAGGGGCAGGCTATTCTTTGTATAACTGGTTTTCACTAAGAGGCATACCGCTGAGAACCTTTTAGAAAAACTCAGGGAAATCATTGCTAAATGGCTTACCCCACTTGGACTCTCCTCGGGACAATTTATAATGTAAAGCCAGTTTGTGTATGGCTCATTTTCATTTCCATGTCCAATGCACATTGGCAGCTTGTTTTATGGGAGTCCAAACAAACCAATCATTTTAGCCACAATTGGCAGTCCTTGTCGCTAAAATGATTAGTTTGTTAGTCCTGTTTCGTATACAACATAAGGGTGAGTGGGAGGGCCCAAGGACTATTCCAACTTGCACCTTTTTCCTTTCCATTATGTGCTGGTTGGGGCATTGCTGTCTGACATTTTATGTTATGGTTGGTTTAGGAACCAATTAATTATTTTTAAATTAATTTATTATCAATTTTACAGCCAGGGGCTACAACAATTAATTTCTTTTCATTCTTTATTCAGCCAGGGGCTGCACCCAATGAATTGTTTTTTAAATTAATTTATTATCAATTTTACAGCCATGGGCTGCACCAATGAATTGTTTTTTAATTAATTATCAATTTTACAGCCAGGGGCTGCACCAACTATCAACTATGAATTCTTCAATCCTCAAGGGCATCCCAATCATCATCTTTGCACAGTCCTCAACTGTATTAATAATGATATCAATCAGTTTTGAGTCAGCAAGCTGGATGCAACCTTTTGGCCCTATAACTAGATGAAAAAAATCAATATTGTGAGCTGTGAGGTGGTCAAAATTGACTGGAAATTAGTGGAAATAAATGTTATTGAGGTTATTAATACTTTAGGAACAAAAAAGGCCCATTTTATGTGATTTTAGCTGTTTTTATTTTTTAAGAAAAAATCCAGATCCATAACCAAAACACGAAAACAAAACACGGAGGTGAGGTTTTGGCAAAACCAATCCAGATCCAAAACCAGGGGAGATCCAGATCCAAAACCAAAACCAAAACACGGGGATTGGCGCACATCTCTAGTCACAACATGTACATATTGTGACAGGATTGACTGTGCCGCTACCCTATCCTCACTGTTTACCATTGTTTACAATTCATCTCACTGATTTGTTTTGTGGAAACCTGCCCTTACTGACCAAATTTACCTTTGTTAATCAACCAGTGAATGCTTACTGACTGCAATTGCCAGGTATGCACCAGTTGTGGAAGAAGTCACTGCCACCACCAAGCTCCTCCAATGGCACCTGCAACCACTTACTTCTGTGTGTTTTGTATAGCTGCTGCAGTATCTATTGGCAGTTTTCTCCTGGTCACTTACTTAGGATTGGGACTGCTGGGTAGAGGCAGAGCAGTGGCTCACGGAATGGGAAAAGTCTTTATTGAGGGAATAGGAGGTGGTTATTAGACACGAGGTGACAGTTATGTCACACTTCTGGGATCTTGTTGACTCTGATCAGGAACCCTAGGGCTGGCTTCCTTGATTGGTGAGTGGATGAAGATGGTAGGCTTTAGGAGACTTCACCTCAAGCAGACTGATAACTAGAAGAATGGACAAGGATCAGAATGCAGAGCAGGAATGGGAGGCCTGGAAACACCGGAGGCTGATGACTAAGTTAGGTACATTTAGTGCTAGGGTCAGAGGTCTGGGTCAAGTACTGGGAACAGAGAGCCCTTAACGACTATCTATGGCGGACAGCCAGCAAAATATATGGGCTACAGCAGACAACTGGAGAAAGAGGACTTGTTTTTAGAAGCTATAGTGGACAGCTAGAGGCAGATGATGTCCTTACAAGCTGGAAGCAGATAACTTAGTCCAAACAGACTATGGCAGACAGCCGGGACAAATGCTGGAACAGTTGCTGAGGCAAAATGGAAGAAGCCAGGGTAAAATGTCTCTTTAGAGAAGTTTTTCTGGCACTGGTTGTAGTGCAGATCCAGGTTTAAACAAGTGAGCAGCACCAAGATGACGGCGCCCCTGCACCATAGTCATCGGAGCCGTGAGGAGAAAGACAATGACCCTGAGAACAGAACAAGGCATACAACCTCCTCATAGGCACCACTTAAATAGGATGGACTGGGACAGCACACAGGAAATACCGCCCCCAATGAGTGACAAGGTATATCTAAAAGGGCAAGATGATGAGTATTTTTAAATAATATTTGAGATGTATGGAGGGGTATTTGTATTCTAAATTACACAAGACAGCCAGAAAGCAGATTAGAGTGAAAGTGTTTATCTGTACATCGTAGAATTACAGCAGATATTAGGTGTCGTGCATTATCTTGTAGAAATCATGGTATTTATACTCATATATAGCCCATAAAAGGACTGTTACACATTACACATTACTGTATTGTCTCTAGTTTTCTAGTACACATGTGTATTTCAATCACACCAATATTATACAATAATGGGGTTGGTATAAGGGGGTAGCTCTAGCCACGGAGAATATTGTATTATCTAAGTTTGGTATTTAAACAGAATGTGTGGCAATTATTAACTTTTATTTAAAAAGCTCCACAAAGTGTAAGCTGACATTGAAAAGATAAGAGTTGAACTGAGATAGGACATAGTCATGTAAGGTCGATGGAGTGTAGAGGGTGGAGGAAAGGGTGGTAGACAGTGTGGAAGGCAGAAGATACATCAAGGTGGAGGAGAGAGAGATGTGACCCTTGGATTTGACCATAAGAAGGTTATTGGTGACCTTGGTGAGGACAGATTAAGTGGTGGGATGGTATGGAAGCCGGATTGAAGATGGTGGAGTGGTGAGTGGAAAGTTGTTGCCAGGACTCTGCGGGCAAAGAAGTAAAAAGGTGTGCAATAAATCTGTGCTTCCTATTTCCACATGTAAACCAATAACCAGATAAGTAAATCAATACACTAGGAGAGAACCAATAAAAAGTGAACAAACACCACAACAAATGATAAGTTCACATTACATATAGTCCAGTTAAGGACTCTGCAGGTGGGCAGTGCCAGCTCGTGGGCATTACCTGTTCAAGAGCTGGTGATGCGGTGATGTGGCGAACAGAGATCCAGTGTGAGTCTGTGGAGGATGGCGGGGGTCTCAGCTGTAGCGTCTGGGGGCTCAGACCAGAGGCTGAGGGTCTGGAGTTAGTTTGGCTGTGTCTCCATGTGGCCGGCATTCCTGCGTGTCTGTGGCTGTGGGCACCACCATGTTGGAGACCATCAGCTGACTGCCTGGGATCCAATGGGCAGCCAGAGGGAACTCTAGGACCAATCAGCATGCTGCTGCACCTATAAAGCAGGTTGGACCTAAGGAAGGGTGCCAGTGCAACAAGTCACTAATCCTAGTTAGCAGCTTGTTACTGTACTACTTAAAGTGGTCTCAGTGTGGTCCGTGTACTCTGAGTTTCTCCTAGCCTGGTGTGGTGTCCTGTCAATGCTCAGTTAGAGATTCCAGTTCTCTTTGGTCAGCACTGGGTTCTTGTGTCATTCCCTGCAGCCTTCAACCCAGCACACCCCATTGTCAGGGCTCAGCCGGGGACCGGTGCCCGCTTACCGCTCCGCCGGCTTCCCCTCTCATCCTGGGTGGTCGGTCGGCCTGCGCGACGGCGGGGGAGAAGCTGAGTATTCTCCACACATGCTGTGGCTTCCTGGAGGGCTGGTGTCCGGCATCGCAAATCCGGACATGGGCGCCGCCATGACAGTCGGCCCATGTGACTGGATCCTTCTCCCTGATAGGCCCATTTTCAGCTGATGCTGTGCACCTGTCTAAGGGTTCCCCTGGGTATAAAACTGTTCCACAGGTTATGGGAAATTGCCTGAACAACGGTTGTCTCCTAGCCTGCTTTAGTGAGCTCCCGGTCCAGGTTCCTATTCACCCGTACAGCAGCAGTATTACCACCTTTACCTGTGTGCCTATACGTCTCTGGTGAATACCCGTGCAGCAGTGTTACCACCTTTACCTGTGTGCCTATATGTCTCTGGTGAATACCCGTGCAGCAGTGTTACCACCTTTACCTGTGTACCTATACGTCTCCAGTGAACATCCGTGCTACAACGTATACCACCTCTACCCATGTGCCTTCTATCTCTGGTGACATCTCAAGTAACCGTGAGTTGCTTCCCACTTGAAATCCTTACTGACATTTGATCCTCGTGTCAAGGTGTATTCTATACAGTGTTTTAAGGGACTGTTTGGTGCCTAAGCAGGCATAACCTCGCTGGGCCACGGGTGTAGTGTCTCTATCCCTGCAGGGCTTGGGTACCTGGTCAAAGGACCGCGACCTGCTCACGGGGTGCAGCTAAGCCCATATCCCATTTGTGGGTGTCACTGGCGAACACCATCCTGTGGGTTAGACTCCGCACCTTTGCCCAGGTCTCGCCAACACTCAAGACCTGTGGATGAGGAGAATGTACATCCAGGCCCCTCGTCTCCGCTTCCTTCCCCAACTTAGGCCCACCACATCCTCTTCTCCAGTCTCAGACGTGACAGTTTGTTCAGGCCCAATGGAGGCTGCAGGATCCCAAGGTACTGGGTCACTACAAGAGTTGACCTCTCAGATGAACAACCAGGAGGCGCAACAACAACAAGTGGCTCAGTATTTACAGGAGCTCTCGAGGCAACTGGTTTCGATTCAAATCACGTTGGTTTCTATGCTCCCGGTTCCCCCGCCTGCAGTCCCTGTACCTTCTCCATCAGTCCCTCCACCGGTGGTTCCTACTCCCAAACCCCGACTACAGCTAGCCACTCCAGAAAGGTTTGATGGCGATCCCAGGCGGTGCCGCGGATTCATCAACCAAAGTGAAATCCAATTCGAATGTCTTCCCAGAACTTTCCCATATCTCGGGAAAGCATATGTGATTTCATTATTAACAGGAGCAGCGTTAGACTGGGTCTCCCCTTTATGGGAACAGGCCGACCCCATCGTATCTACCTACGAGGAATTTGTTTCCGCATTTAAGAGAATTTTTGACGAGCCAGGCTGTTCTGCATCTGCATCTTCTGACCTTCTCCGAGTGCGTCAGGGCACACGGTCCATGGGGCAGTATGTAGTCCAATTTCAGACCCTGGCATCAGAATTAAAATGGAACGAGGAAGCTCTTAAAGCGTCCTTCCTTCATGGACTCTCTGAGAGGATGAAGGATGAGCTTGCCTCCAGAGATTTGCCAGAATCTTTCGCTGACGTTATCTCTCTTTGTATCAAAATTGACCTTCGCCACTGGGAAAGATGGGCTAGTAGGGGAAGAGGTGAACGTCTACCAGTCCGTTCTTCTGCTGTTAATCCGCCTATACCCACCCTAGCTAGTGAAGAGGAATCGATGCAGGTCAACAGAACCAAACTCACCCCGGCAGAGCGCAATAGACGCTTCCAAAATAAATTGTGTATCTATTGCGCTGCACCTAACCACATTCTGAAAAATTGTCCTTTAATTGCGGGAAATGCGAAACCCTGACTGAAGTAGGGAACATTCAGTTGGGGGTTATTCTCAAGCCATCCCAATTATCTGAGAGTCTTTTAGTAGTATCGCTTTCCCATAAGTCCAGGACAAGAAAGGTTCACGCCTTAATTGATTCTGGAGCCGCTGGCAATTTTATTGCAGAGAAATTGATTCACACCTTGGGTGTTCCAGTCGTTTCCCTACCTAATAAATTGTTACTGTCTGGTCTAGATGGTAAAACTCTGGTGGGGCTACTAATTTCTTCGCTCTCTCATCCTGTGTCTGTTCAAATTGGGTGCCTACATCATGAAATGCTGGAATTTTTTGTGTTACCCGAATCCTCCTATGAGCTGGTATTGGGGCTGCCCTGGTTGAGAAAACACAATCCTGTCTTCGACTGGGATACTATGCAAATCCTATCCTGGGGTTCACAGTGTTTCCAAAATTGTTTGACCAAGGTCGTTCCAGTATGTAACCAAGCGATGGTTTCCAACCCGGCTAAGAAGTCCCTCTGACCAGAGTCTTCTAAACATTCCCCCCAGTCGGGGTTGCCCGAGGCTTATCAAGACTTTGCTGATGTATTTTGTGAACAAGCCACAGATAAACTTCCTCCGCATCGACCTTGGGATTGTGCTATCGATTTGCTTCCCGGAAAAAGTCCTCCACGTGGCCGTGTTTACCTTTTGTCCGTGCCTGAGACCGCGGTCATGGAAGAATACATTAAGGAAAACCTTGCTAAAGGATTCATTCGGCCTTCTTCTTCTCCTGCAGGGGCAGGTTTCTTTTTTGTAGGGAAAAAGGATGGTGGACTCCGCCCCTGCATAGACTATTGAGGATTAAATCAAATCACCATAAAGAATCGGTACCCTCTACCTTTAATTTCAGAACTTTTTGACAAGGTTCAAGGGGCTCAGGTTTTCACAAAGCTGGATATACGTGGTGCGTATAATCTAATTCGAATTAAAACTGGGGACGAGTGGAAGACCGCGTTCAATACCAGAGACGGACACTTCGAGTACCTCATAATGCCCTTCGG
This sequence comes from Taudactylus pleione, assembly GCA_031769625.1. Lineage (NCBI taxonomy): Eukaryota > Metazoa > Chordata > Amphibia > Anura > Myobatrachidae > Taudactylus > Taudactylus pleione. The sequence continues at coordinate 43,314,486 of JAUIMM010000015.1, read as the reverse complement.
TCTTTGCAATGCACCAGCTATTTTTCAAGGTTACGTCAACGAGATCTTCCGGGATATTCTTCATAAATTTGTTGTGGTTTATCTCGATGACATCTTAATCTTTTTCAGAGATTTACAGAGCCATCGTCTTCATGTACGGGAGGTGTTGTTCCGCCTTCGCACTCATCACCTCTTTGGGAAACTTTCCAAATGTATGTTTGACCAAACTTCAGTACCTTTTTTAGGCCACATTATCTCTGGGGGGAGTCTCCAGATGGATCCTGATAAACTAAAAGCAATCTCTGAGTGGCCCCTGCCTACTTCTTTAAAAGGTACTCAACATTTCCTAGGATTCGCAAACTATTATAGGAGGTTTATTCCACACTTTTCTACGCTGGTAGCACCCATTACCTCCCTCACAAGGAAAGGAGCCAATCCTTCTAAATGGTCTGTTCCAGCAGTACAAGCCTTTCAAAACCTAAAAGGTGCCTTTTCTCGAGCTCCCATTGTCTGTCAGCCTCAAATAGACAAACCATTCATTGTGGAGGTGGACGCATCCTCTGTTGGAGTAGGCGCGGTATTATCTCAGTCTGCTGAAGATGGGAAGATGCATCCCTGTGGATTTTTCTCCCATAAATTTTCCCCTGCGGAGAGGAATTATATTATAGGCGACCAAGAACTTTTAGCCATGCGCTTAGCCTTAGAGGAATGGCGGTATCTTCTTGAAGGGGCCAAATTTCCTGTCACGATTATTACAGACCATAAGAATCTGATCTATCTGCAAACTGCACACCGGTTGAATGCCAGGCAGGCACGATGGTCACTTTTTTTTTCTAGGTTTGATTTAAAACTCCAGTTTCGTCCTGGTGTGTTGAACAAGAAAGCCGATGCATTATCTCGCTCTTTTATGACTAACTTGGAGGAGGAGGAGTGTTCTCAAGTTCGTTCCATTTTTGACCCAATTGTATTTGCTCCTACTCAAGTAGTGTCCTTGCCACCTGGGAAAATTTTGTACCTCCTAATTTACGTAAAAAATTGCTGGTTTGGGCTCATGCATCCTTGTTCGCAGGTCACACTGGAATCACCAAAACCTACCAGTTCTTACTTCGATCTTACTTGTGGCCGACCATGAAGAAGGATGTCACGGAGTTTGTCCGCTCCTGTATCAAATGCGCCCAACATAAAACTCCGCGTAGACAGATGGTTGGTCCTCTTCGTCCCTTGTCTATCCCAACTGCTCCATGGACCCACATCTCAATGGATTTTATTTCTGAATTACCTCGGTGCAAAGGGCATAACACGGTATGGGTGGTCGTGGATCGCTTTTCTAAAATGGCACACTTTATCCCGCTCGTTGGCCTTCCTTCTGCTCCTCAATTAGCAAAAATTTTTATTCGAGACATCTTCAGATTACACGGTCTCCCCAAGGAAATAGTCTCTGATCGAGGTGTTCAATTTACAGCTAAATTCTGGAGAGCCCTGTGTAATACCTGTGAAATCAAACTGAACTTTTCCTCAGCCTACCACCCACAGTCGAATGGTCAAATGGAAAGGGTCAATCAAGAGCTGGAGACCTTCATTAGGCTCTTTGTGTCATCTTCCCAGGATGATTGGGTGGACCTTCTGCCATGGGCAGAGTTTTCTCATAATTTTAAATTCCATTCTTCCTCTAAATCCACTCCTTTTTTTACGGTTTTTGGTAGACATCCACGAGTTCCAGATTTCCAGAAGCTTCCATCTATAGATGTTCCGGCTGTGAATCAAGAGATTCAATCCTTTTCAGTTTTATGGAATAAAATTCACCTATCTCTAAAGCAATCTTCTAGGAATTACAAGAAATTTGCGGACAGAAGACGTTTGTCTGTTCCACTGTTGAGAGTCGGGGACAGGGTCTGGTTATCTTCCAAAAATATTCGCTTAAAAGTCCCGTCCATGAAACTTGCTCCACGTTTTATTGGTCCATATCGTATCCTTAAGATAATCAGTCCAGTAACTTATAAATTGGAACTTCCTCCTCAAATGAAGATTTCAAATACTTTTCACATTTCTCTCTTACGACCCCTGGTGCTCAATCGTTTTCAGAATTGTTCCCCTAAATTGCCTCAAGTCAAGACATTACAAGGCACTGAATTTGAGGTGGAGAAGATCTTGGATTCCCGGCACAGATTCAACACCCTTCAATATCTCATCGATTGGAAGGGCTACGGCCCCGAGGAAAGGGCCTGGATCAGAGCCTCTGATGTACACGCTCCGCGACTAATCCAGAGTTTTAATAGGAGATTTCCAGATAAGCCTGATGGGTGTTCAGTGCCCACCCTTAAAGGAGGGGGTACTGTCAGGGCTCAGCCGGGGATCGGCGCCCGCTTACCGCACTGCCGGCTTCCCCTCTCATCCTGGGTGGTCGGTTGGCCTGCGCGATGGCGGGGAAGAAGCTGAGTATTCTCCCCGCATGCTGTGGCTTCCTGGAGGGCTGGTGTCCGGCATCGCAAATCCGGACATGGGCGCCACCATGACAGTCGGCCCATGTGACTGGATCCTTCTCCCTGATAGGCCCATTTTCAGCTGATGCTGTGCACCTGTCTAAGGGTTCCCCTGGGTATAAAACTGTTCCACAGGTTATGGGAAATTGCCTGAACAACGGTTGTCTCCTAGCGTGCTTTAGTGAGTTCCCGGTCCAGGTTCCTATTCACCCGTACAGCAGCAGTTTTACCACCTTTACCTGTGTGCCTATACGTCTCTGGTGAATACCCGTGCAGCAGTGTTACCACCTTTACCTGTGTGCCTATACGTCTCTGGTGAATACCCGTGCAGCAGTGTTACCACCTTTACCTGTGTGCCTATACGTCTCTTGTGAATACCCGTGCAGCAGTGTTACCACCTTTACCTGTGTGCCTATACGTCTCGGGTGAATACCCGTGCAGCAGTGTTACCACCTTTACCTGTGTGCCTATACGTCTCTGGTGAATACCCGTGCAGCAGTGTTACCATCCCCACCTGTGTGCCTTACGTCTCCAGTGAACATCCGTGCTACAACATATACCACCTCTACCCATGTGCCTTCTATCTCTGGTGACATCTCAAGTAACCGTGAGTTGCTTCCCACTTGAAATCCTTACTGACATTTGATCCTCGTGTCAAGGTGTATTCTATACAGTGTTTTAAGGGACTGTTTGGTGCCTAAGCAGGCATAACCTCGCTGGGCCACGGGTGTAGTGTCTCTATCCCTGCAGGGCTTGGGTACCTGGTCAAAGGACCGCGACCTGCTCACGGGGTGCAGCTAAGCCCATAATCCAATTGGGGGGGTCACTGGCGAACACCATCCTGTGGGTTAGACTCCGCACCTTTGCCCAGGTCTCGCCAACACTCAAGACCTGTGGATGAGGAGAACGTACATCCAGGCCCCTCGTCTCCGCTTCCTTTCCCAACTTAGGCCCACCACATCCTCTTCTCCAGTCTCAGACGTGACACCCATATAGCTGGTACTGCTTCGCAACCCAGCACACCCTGTATAGCTGATACTGCTCTGCAACCCAGCACTCCATGTATAGCTGGTTTCTTCTCCACAACCCAGCACCTCCTGTATTGTAGGTACTGCTCCGCACCCCAGCACACCCTGTATAGCTGGTACTGCTCCACATCCCAGTATTCCCAAGTATCAATACTCACCTCATCACAATTCTTCTTGGACTTCTTCTGGTACATTCCTCAGTAACTGGTACTGTATTTTTCATCAAGATCTTCCCATACTTCTCCCAAGCCTAACTAATTCATGAGAAGGAACTACATCCGTCCACCACGTCTTCTCTCATCCACTAAAGTCACTTTCCCAGCTGTTCTAGACTTGTCTGAGACTGAAACCCAGCCGGATTTGACATGTGTAAGGTGAGTCAGAGATAGACAATCCTCTCAAGGAGTTGGATTATTACCAATCAATGATGGCCACCTTTTTCTTTGCCAGCAAACTGGCACTGTTGAGTCATGTGACTTCTACCCAATGTCCATATGTGCTTCAGCTGTTCAGTCAGAGTTCTCTAACGGCTTCCAGACAGGATCACACTATAGCAGTGGTTTGGGGATCCCTCCTTAACAGTGGCAGATTGCTGGATCCTTGTAGATGAATAGGTAACAAGTGCTGAATGTTATTTAATGTGCTCTTGTTGGTGCACTTTTTCATATTTTAACAGCAAGTTACTTAATTTATGTACATACAATGAGTGCTGTTACACAAGATTATACTGTTACAAGTAGCAACATTGCTTATCCCTATATAAGTACTAAGTGCTGTCCTTAACTTTCAGATAATAATAATGTATAGGTGCAACATTACATATCAATGCTAAATAAATGAGAAAACATACTGTAGTCCCACAATTCAATTCCATATATGGGCGAAGTCCTTCTGGAAACTCCAAATCTTTATGAGAAATTCTCTCTCCTCCTGGTCATAAACCCACAATGGTTGGTCACATTACCTCAAAAAGAGAGGAAATAAACAAATACACCAATAGTGCATTATCATAAGATTTATAAAAGTGCTTACAAATCTGCACCATAAATTTTCAATGTCATAAAAACATAACATACATAAAATCCTATTTAGGGAGTAAGCTAAATCTATTACTCCAAAGTGACTGGAATAAGATCCAGTATCAGCATTTTTCCACTTCACTCTCTCCCTGCAAGTGTTACGGGGGTGGCAAATCGCACTGATAGCCACCCCCCTTAGATCTGCCGGCCAAGTGGGAACATTTGCCCAACTCCCAGCCTGCAGCACCACTTCACGGTGCCACACATTTTACTTTTTTTAAAAAAAATAGGGAGGGGGTGTAGCCATGCCTCCTTGATTGGGCCATGTACTCTCCCAGTACCCAGGACTGTCGCTGCTTTTGTTGACCCTGTCCCTGTGAATTACACTTGGTATACATCAGGATATTTTCATTCAAAATTAAAATAGTTTTTATGAAACTGACTATTAATATTGGGATTCTAATACATAGGCACCTTAATGTAAATAATTACTTATTGCCAGACTACCAGAACCTACAGTACAGAAGTCTCTGTGATTGGTTCATCATTGTACCAATTTGCACTCCTATTGGACACTAAATCAAAATAATGTGGTCAAGGCAGCATCATTTGCCTTCTGAGTTTAGACCAGATGCCCAACATGGATATATTGCTCTGCTCAGCCTGAGAATTGTGTAGTGTGTGTGCAGCACCAGGGCCCAATGGTCGGTCTAACACTGATCAGGTCAGTTCCCATTGTTTTGTTGTCATTCATTCAGACGGTGCAGTTTGTATGAACCTTGCCAGATGTCTGCTAATTATTTAGCATTCCCTTACAGAGACCAGATGATTTGGAATAGAAAGGATCGTTTGGAACGAAATGTTTATTGGGTAGTTATTGGGTAGTATGGTTTAACAAATAATGGGTGCCAGAATTGTGAGGTTCCAATTTTTACAGGTTAAGTCTCCCATATCCAAATATGCAAAAATATTGCATTTATTTTACCATGGCTGAAAAGTAAAACCTTTGCTTTTGTATGGTTCAAGTACAGAAACTTTGTTTAAGGCACACAATTATTAAAAATATAGTATAAAATTACCTGCAGGCTGTGAGTATAAGGTGTATATAAAACATAAATGCATTCTGTGTTAAGATTTGGGTCCCATTCCCAAGATATTTCGTTATATTATGCAAATATTCCAAAATACGGAAAAATCTGATAACCAAAATACCTCTGGTCCCAAGCATTTTGGATATGGGAGACTCAACCTTTATCAAAATTATTAAGGTGTGATCACACTTTTTTTTGGCAACTCTATATAAGGCAGCCATGGCACAGTTTGGTGGTGATTCATTTTTACTTTTTGATTATTGGGTAGTGTGTATGGTATATATCAGCCATTTTGGGATTATTTTGGCTGGTCTGAATCGATCTAGTCATTAGCATCATTGAGCAAAATCTTATAATGTGTACCCAGCTGTACTGAAGCATGCTGTAGGCACTGGATGTAGTCAACAGGCACTAGGATCTGGCGCCCAAGATGGCTGCCTCACCTTTTACATGCTCCTGAACATCTCCATAAAACAGCTTAAATTCTACAAAAGTGACATCAGAAGCACAAGAAATATCTAAGGACTTACCTTTAACTGGTACTGCACTACATGGACATCTTTCCAAAATCAACGGATTGCATCCCTGCACTGAGATTCACATTGGATTGGATTGAAACCTCTGCCCTCTCCAACAGAACCCAGACTGGCATTACCTCTGCAGTGGACACCCCAGAGCAAGGTACTGTGGAATACAAATTATCTTTGGCTCCAGCTCCCCCCTAAGACATCATTCACCTCTGTTCTCTGCTCAGCAAATAACTCTGATTTCTTGCACTAATAATCTAAAATACAGTATCCCCAGTCTCTGAAATCTGGAAGTCTGGTCATTTTAAAACACAGGATCCCATTTTTTTTCCCCCTGGAGACATGTTATCTTTACCCTTGCACAGAATATCTACTTCAAAAGGAGTCTCACACTGGGATTTTCACACCTATACAATAGGAATGGCTTCTAACACCTTTCCACAAGCCTGCTTTGCCCTGGAATACTTTGTGTAACTAAATCATCAACTGAAAAGACAAGTTAGTTTATTTAGATACTCCTTATTCAAAATATACCTTTTGTACAAGAGAGAAGCAACTGGACATAGCAATGGCCAAATTATATTAGTCTGCTCATGAATCCCATTATAACTTCTGGATCATACACAGAGATGAGAAAACAGAAAAATAAAAACTACTTGATCTTCTCTCATCATCAAATGCAATTCATGCTCTCTCATCAATGACCCAATGTATTTTTACACCTCCAGCTTTATGCTTTCACTCCACCCACCATGAGCAGCATTTCCTATTGATCCAGCACAGGCTTCCATTCTTAAATCCCTTGGCATTTTCAAAAAAACTCAACGGGGCAGTCGTGGGAAGCGAGGACAAAAATCTCTTATCCGCTGTAACCACGTAAGTTCCTTACCTTCAGGTTCACCAGTCTCATATAGGAGACAAATAGAAGTGGTACCTATCAAACGGCCCTGTGCTTGGAAGAACAGATCATTACACTCCCGCTCTGTGACTGACATCCCCAGAGCTCCCACACTCAATATAAAGAAAACTACAGGCACTCCGGTATGCCCAATCAGGTCCGTCCTTTGTAATGCCAGATCTATAAGAAACAAGACTGCCACAATTGCTGACCTTATTGAATCTGCAGATCTTGCCTGTATTACAGAGACTTGGCTAGATGAAAATGCAGCACCTATCTTGGAAGCTGCAGTTCCAACAAATTATTCTGTCATTCACAACCCAAGACTTAACCGCAGGGGAGGGGGAGTGGCCATCTGCTTTAGAAAAGCACTTAAACTTAGGGTCCACCCAACGGAAATGACTTACTCATTTGAGTGCATCACTGCTCGGAGTTCTACAGAATTAGGATTCAGAGTACTTCTCATTTACCGCCCCCCTGGAGATGGAAAGATATTTCTACAAGAATTTGCAGATATTGTTGCTGGACTAGTTCTGGAGCATCAAAGATGGCTGATCCTTGGGGATTTCAATGCATGGGTTGATGATGAGCTCTCACACCTTGGCCAAGATCTCCTGTGCACAATGAATGATCTGGGCCTCACACAAGTCATCCCTTCGGCTACTCATATAAGTGGTCACACTCTTGATCTTGTCTTCCAGATTAGATTAGATGTCTCTGACCTAAATATAAACCCAGTCACGTGGTCAGACCACCACTCAATCCACTTCTCAGTTGCAACCCCTCAAAATAGAACTTTACCCATGGAGTTGACAAGGTATCGTCCAAGGAGGGGCATGACTCCCCAGGCTCTTGCAGCAAACCTGGATCTTTCTGCGGTAATGGGGGCCTGTGAAGATCCTTGTTCCCTTGTCCATTACTATAACAGGGATGTGACAACTGCAATGGATACAATTGCCCCTGTGCGTATACGACCCCTCATACCACACCGTCAAGCCCCTTGGTTTGACAATAGTGTTAGTGAACTTAAGAAAAGGGGGCGTAGACTTGAAAGACGATGGAGGAAGACGAACCTGGTAGAGGACAAATTAACACTAATCAAACATATAAGAGAATATCAATCAACAATCACCCATAAAAAAACAGAGTTCCTTTCAAATTAAATCAAGACAGCAAACAATAGGCCGGCTCAGCTTTTCCGTACAGTGGAGATGCTTTGCAAACCAGCATACCTGCAGCATGACGAAACCTCTCCCAGTCAAGATGGAATGAGTTTGCAAAATTCTTTGCAGATAAAGTATCCTCCATCCGGGCTGGAATCCCCACAGTGCCATCAAAGGAGTGCCAAATTACCGAGCCTGCCAAGGTAAGCCAAATGTCTCCATGGAACAGCTTTGACATAATGGATGCAAAAGACATTGCTAAAATTATCAGAATGTTGCGACCACCACCTGTGATCTGGACCCTGCCTCAACCAAGCTTCTCATAGGGTGTATAGACATTATTGGCCATGTAATTGCAAAAATAGTTCAATGCTCTTTGCAAACAGCCATTTTTCCAGAACCACTAAAGGAAGCAATTGTTAGACCACTTCTTAAAAAACCTAATTTGGACCCCGACTGCATGACCAACTATAGACCAGTATCAAACCTTCCTTTTCTAGGAAAGATCATTGAGAAAGTGGTGGCAATGCAACTGGAAACCCACCTGTCTACCCATGATATTTACGATCCATTCCAGTCAGGATTCAGGAGAAGACATAGCACTGAAACAGCCCTGGTATGTGTGCTTAATGATCTTCTGATGGGAAGAGACAGAGGTGATTGTTCAATCTTAATCCTTCTGGATCTCTCATCAGCATTTGATACTGCGGACCATGGGATTCTAATTGAGCGCCTGAAAAATTTCTGTGGACTAGATGGCACAGTCCTTAGATGGTTCAAATCATTTCTCACTGGCAGGTCACAGAGAGTTTCTTCTGGAATAAACTCTTCATCACCAGTGTCACTTCCATGCGGTGTCCCACAGGGTTCTATACTATCTCCCATGCTTTTTGCAGTATACATGCTGCCACTGGGTGCAATAATCAGACGTCATGGCCTGGTTTACCACTGCTATGCAGATGATACACAACTATACCTGTCCTTTGCTCCAGGTATACAAATGACCAAATAACAACCCTAAATGGCTGCCTAGCTGAGCTTCAGGAGTGGATGAGTGCCAGTTGGCTGCGACTGAACCCTGATAAAACAGAGGTTCTTATGATAGGTCACAGGACAGGGCTACAGCATAGCCAACCAACAGGACTTACGCTTGGGGGTTCAGAATTACAAAACACTAAACATGTGCGGAATCTTGGTGTTGTCCTGGATAGTGGCTTGACACTTAAACATCAGGTATCAGCCACAATCAAATCCTCATTCTTTCATCTGAGGAACATAGCCAGAATCAAGCACTTAATTCCCTCAGAAGATCTGCCTAAAGTCATACATGCATTTATATCATCACGCCTAGACTACTGCAACGCCCTCTACCTCGGTCTCCCAGCAAAAGAATTACACCACTTGCAGATGGTGCAAAACGCAGCTGCCAGGCTATTAACCAACCAGCCCCGTTCCAGCCACATAATACCCATTCTCTACTCCCTTCACTGGCTGCCTGTCAGATGGCGAATTGCTTTCAAGATTGGATTAATAACTTACAAAGCCCTTCATGACCATGGCCCAGGTTACCTGAAGCAGCTTCTGATTCCCTACTGTCCCACTCGATTACTGCGATCCGTTGATGAAGGACTATTAACAGTACCTAGAATCTCACGGAATTTGTCTGGGGGTCGAGCTTTAAGTTTTGTGGCTCCAACCTTATGGAACTCACTTCCCCGCACAGTTCGAGAGGCATCCACTCTAGAATCCTTCAAAAATAGACTCAAGACTCACCTATTCACCCAAGCATTTCACTAATTTCCCTTGTTTAAGCTTGTTTTGTATTTTGTACTGTAAATGTAAAGCACTTTGAGTCCTTTAGGAGAAAAGCGCTATATAAATAAAATTATTATTATTATTATTAATATCCTGCCTGACAAAATCCCGGCGGACATAATCCCAACGTCAAAATTCCGATACCCATAATTTCAACGGACAGAATACAGACAATCACAATACCGACATGGACAAAATACTAACACATGAAAATCCTGACACGTTGAAAATTCCGGCACAGTTAAAATACCAACAATGGAAAATCAAATCCCGACAATCAAAATCCCAACATACTGTATCAAAGTCCTGGCAAGGACAAAAAGCCAACACATGAAAATCCCAGCAAGGAGAAAACCCTGACATTCAAAATCCAGACACATCTAAATCCTGACAATGTATTTATAGTACACTCCATATGGGTGGCAGAGACGAAGGCACATCATCAGGTAATATGGAGATCCTTATATGTGTCCTTCTAAGCTTGTTTTTTAAAATCTGCTGTTTTGACTGGGACTGCATACTTTCTATCCGAAGGCTGCAAGCTTTGCTTACTCATAGCAATGACATTATATTGAATTCATATCACCAGTGACTGTGTTTACAATTAACTGGAGACTACGGACCTCATTCAGAGTCGGTCGTAGCGGCCGCAAGGTCGTACGCCACCGATGTTCGCTAAACTGCGCATGCGTAAAGTTCGCAATGCGCGTGCACAAACTAGCTGCTACGATCAGAAATTTCTCTCTCCTTGAACACAGCCAGGTCGGTAGTTTGAGTGACAGATTGAGGCATTTGTGGGTGGTAACAGGGGAAGGTGCTTGAAAACGGGGGAGTGGAGATCCTAATTATGCGAACAGCGTTTTATGGGAGTGCATAATTAACAAAGTAGCGTCATGGCACATGTGACATGGGAGGTTTTTACACTGACATGATCGTAGAGCTTAAGAGAGGGTATGGTCAACCTTAAGCTCTACAACAAGTTCCGATGGTTCCTGATGGTCTTGATTAATCCTTATATGCCCGGAGATGACGTGTAATGCATACGAGTAGGGGGCGCATTTTTTTGTCTTCCGGCCGCTTCCTCTCCTTGGTCGGCCAGCTACCGATCCGATCTTAGGGACGCAACTTGCGAGTGCATCATTTGCATATCCGGCCCCTTTTCCCGTACTACCATGCGGCCGCAACAACGACTCTGAATGAGGTCCTACATGCTTTGCTCGCTAACATTATTTGTGACACACATGCTATTTGTGACTGGTCCCATATACCATTGGAGACCACACGCTTTGCTTATTAACAACATCTGCCATTACGCTGGACTTTTAACATCTGCATAAATCAAAGGTTTGTTGGTCAATGTATTACTCCAATAGGTCATTTTTGTTTGATAATTTGCTCCATTGAATCTGTCTTGGTGATTTATTATTTTGCATTTATTCTTAAATATTTTCGGCCCAATGGCCTGGTATGTTTTTTAATTGTTTATTCCATATGCTGATTATGCATTTTTATATGACTCTTTTTCCTATTTATCATTAGTTTTTTATTAAAACAATATCTTCTATACCTAGCGCTCCCTTTCCTCTCTCTCATTCAAAATCCAGACACATCAAAATCCTGACAATGTATTTATAGTACACTTAATATGAGTGGCCATTGTGACACAATAGAAAAAAATATACACAAATACCTACAAATGTGTCCTCATAAAATTTAAGGGGCATTCTAAGAGAAACATTGCCATTTCATATGGTAAAATGCAGCCCTCTGTCTGTTTTTGGACAGCACCGCAACCACTGTGGCCATATTCTGAGAAAGTTAAAAGGAAGACTCTGTGCTAGCCAGGCTTTGATCGAGGAGACAATGTTCAGACCAATTATGCATTGATTGTGGAATGGTCAAATCCACCAGTGGACTTGAGTATTGCTCAGATGTGCAAAGTGGACATCGCAGAGTTTGCTCAGTCTGACGCATGCTATTGCATAAGGGGAATGCTTAAACTGGCATTTGCATATTTTTGCACATGCAAATCTGTAAGAAATCTGATCCGTGCATGAATCTGATCCGTGCACTCACAGGTGGATAGTTCTTTCACATGCCTTCTTGTAGCAGTCATTTTTGCCACAATACTGGCTCAACTTCTAGAGCTGTCATCCATGCCAATCAGCAAAGGATGCACCCAGACTTTAAAATGAGAGCAACTCCAATGCCAGAGCACCACAACAAAGCATTATCCCTTATATAGATTTGGTTTAAATTCCTGAAGTAATCAGGATTGTTCTCCCGAATCTCGGAGAGCAAGGGCATATGAGACATGGAGTCTCTCTGCAGCAGCCACTCTTTGGTTCAGCAGGCCCTCTCCACTCTCCTCCTCTTGCGACCTTTCTGAATATCAGGAAGTGATGCCACAATGACCGCATAGGTAGCCAGCGATAACTATCCATACTTTGTAAGCCAAAAAAACACTGTGTGGAACAAACTAGAGTAGTAAGCTATGCTTTCAGCAGGATAACCTAACCTCAGCAAATACAGAGCAATACTGCACAGCTAAAATGGCGTTTTTCCTATTTCCTTTTTTACAGCACAGCCCACTGTACACTGTACAGCCCATTATTCTAATTTCCAGGGGATCCTATGGAAGGTTGTTCTAGTGTGTATGGTAGCAACGATAAATCGCATACGATCATACGATTCACCAAATCGTCAAATCGTATGCGAAATTGGACAGTGTGTACGCTCAATTTAGGAAGTTCTGCCTTCAAGGGAAATTGGATATGAAATCGGAACGATTGCAAGTCATTCAGGTGTGTACCCAGCCTTAGTGTAGGTACAAACTGCACACCTACTGTAAGCAAATGTATCAAAGAATTTGTATTTTAAATAAAGTGCTCACAGAAGACTGCACTGGATAATATAATTCACATCAGGGAAATATAAACAATAATGAAAAATATTTGGCAAGCCACACTTAGGTTCCATTGGTCAAAATGCAATGCCTGTTCCCAGACAGACAATGTCAGGATACTAGTGTATACAATTATGTTCAGTGGCCAACAGCAGATAGACATATGCAGTGCTCAAAGTGTGTCAGTATACAATGGTACTGTTTACTGGCACTTCAAGCACATGAGCTGTCTGCCACAACATCTGGTGCAGGGCCGCGTGCTGCTCCACAAGCCACCCGCTGCCTGCTGGAAGATCTGGTGCCGGGCCGCCAGTGTCGGTCTGTGAGCCAATTGGAGCTCACGGACCAGCAGTCAATCAAGAGCCACGCCAGTGGTGGGTCCTGATTGGCTGCTGGTCTGTGAGCTCCAATTGATTCGTGGACAGCACCAGACTTGCAATGACAGCGGCATGGTGGCGCTGTTTATCCATGTATGCCTGCTGGGCAGGGTATCACATACATGACACTGAGGCTGATGGAGGGACACAAAGGGAGAGGTAAGAGGCTGCAGGTGGGGGGGGGGGCTTATTGTGGGAATAAGGTTATAATGGGAATTACTATGTGGCATAATGTGTAAGGGGCATTCTTACTGGGTGGCATAATTTGTACTACAAATCACTTATAAGAGGCATTAAGGTGTGGCATCATTTGTAAAGGGCATTATTGCATGGCATAATGTGTTAGGGGCTTTAATGTGTGGCATAATGTGTTTGTTGCAAAATGGGTATAAGGGGCATTGTGGTGTGGCATGATGTATTATAAGGGGCACTACTACTTCATGGCATACTGTGTTATAAGCGGCACTACTATTGTGTGGAATAATGTGATAATGTATATAAGGGGTACTACAGTGTGGTTCACTACACTGATGAAAAGGGGGCATGTGTTAAGGTAATGCCCCCTTTTGAGTGGCCACTCCCCATTTTCCCAATGCATAAGTACAACCTTAGACTTTCCACACCCCCACTTCAAACTGGTAAGATCACAAGAGGATAGCCAGATGTCCTGATATGGAACACAAATGGTTATTCAGACATACAGTATGTCATGTCAGTAAATGAGTGAATAGTTGAAGTCACAAGGTGCATGAGCAAGAGTAAAACAACCAGAATACTCAAGTAGAATATCAATTAGAAAGTGCCTGTTTGTAGGTCCTGACATGAACAGAATCTGAGATGGATTTATCAGAGGGAATAATGGCCCTCTTGGACAGGCTCAAGTGGAAGGTCAAGTTCCATCATAAAAGGTGATCTGGAGTTGATTGGAAGTGAACATAAAGAAGCATTCCTATCACACACACTCCATCTGTCAGCCATGCATTGAACAAAACCATGTGTCACCCAGATGTCAATGAGCATAAACAAAAGTAATGTTAGCAGAGATTAAACAAAGCTTCCGGGCATTGTTCTCTTGCAACAGCAGTTGGGAGCTAGCAGGAATCATAATCCACAGCCAGTCAGGTCAGCCAAGTCTATCAGACCATCTTTTAAGATCCATTCAGTTCCCTTACTGCTGGGTGATGTGTTTCAAGTGGGACCCTCCTCTCTGGTACAATCTGTTGGTGGACCTTTTCTCCTTCGGTGTTTCCAGGATTTGTACTTGTTCACTAAGACCCCAGGAGCCTGAAACAGCGCACACCATACCAAGAGTGATGAAGTAGCACTGCGCTGTTGAGCGGACAAGCAAGACGCTCACTGACACAGGGGACCAGCCGGACGGAGCGGAGAACAGAAGTTTAAAGGTAGGCAGATATAGGGAAAGATAGAGTACCTGATCTGTTTACACTGATTGCTGCATAGCCGGTATTACATAGGAACCCTCTGTCACAAACGTGTACGGACATTTTAAATGTATCAAAAGAGCTTTAAACATTGCTACTAAATAGCATTTTTCCACAGGTTTTGCGTTTGCACATTGAAAAAACATTTCTGTACAAGCGCTCCGTTTTTATTCATTTATATTGTACTATTTATGTGGAGCAGCTATTTAATGATAATACAAAGCGTGGATTTATATTGTTTTTCATATTCGGTATCAGATAGGGACAAATGGTACTGGTATCGGATAGGGACAGATGGTGCTGGTATTGGATAGGGACCGGTAGAGACAGTACTTCCGCAACAGCAACAAGGGAGAAGTATGGAGCCTGGATACGTAGCACAGGAGTGAGACGTGTTGTTCAAAGCATTGACTGCTAGTCAGTGGAATCCTTATATCACCCCTGACCTGTCCTGATTGGCTAACAGTATCAGGTGTCTGCTGCAAAGAATCCATTTCGAGGAAGGATACTCCACAAGGAGTGAAGCAAAGGATCACATGATCGCCACTGACACAGGGACTGGAGGATCACCGGTCAGCTGACCGCAGGTGTCATGGCAGGGCACAGGCCCGGAGGTGGCGAGCATGCTTGTGGGGTTACAGCAGTCAGTAGAAGATGGGGTACACTGCGGACAGCAGCACGGAGCAGGAACCGGAGAGCTAGCCTGAATAGATGACCTGCGTAGGCTCGCATACCAGCATGAAGGTGAGATATGCAGAGCTGTAATTCGATTCCTGACATCCCAATTTATATAAATCAAGTTGTACATCCTATACATCAAATCATGGTTTGGCTCCAAAAAGATTGTACACTATTTGATGGTTTCACTCCAGGAACATAGAGTAATTTATGTTTTTATTCATGCCCCTGGGGCTTATACTATCCATGAGAAAAATCCATTTTGCTCCTCACCTCAATAGTTCACATACCAGATTTCCTCCTCTGAGATCTAATTGTACTTTTCTATTCCAAATGTTTTAAGGTCTTTACTCTCTCACCCATGATGTTGTAAGAAGTACCTAGCAACACTGGTGAGAGTTTTCATTCTTTCTGTATCCCTTCCCGCATTTTTTATATTATAGGCAAGTTCCAACAGTCTCGTCTTTAATTGGCGCTTTGTCATCCCTACATACAACTTCTGACAGAGCCCAATTACTGGATAAGAGAGAATATATAGCAGTGATAGAGACCTCCAATAAATGGAGAAATAATATCTGGAGTGGATACTTAAAACTCCTAAATACAGTAGGTCTCCTCAATAGATCTTATGACTGGAAGGTCTATTAGAGGAACTCTAAAGAAGAGGCGGATTTGACAGGATAACAGTTCCATATATTTAGGTGACAATGTATGTAATCAAAATATCACTCTATTTAGAGGTTGGAAGGTACAGATATCAATGGTCTGCACTGTGGAAGGCGATACTCCTAGTTAGATATACATTATAAGGTACAAAAAGCATCTAACTGGTTAACATGATTAGAGGTTAAACCAGATTATTATTACACTACTATCACATGTACTGATATGAATATAGGAGCAATTATATATTGCTCTAAAGTGCTAAATATCTAACTTTGACTCACACACAACAGAACACTATTAAGTGTAAAAATAAGAGGCATTGTAACTGAGCACGATTGCGCATTTTAAATTGTATTCTTTGTATTTTTTTGTATATAATTTTTTTCTTTATATTTGTTTATTTTGCTGTGTTTTAATTAACCACTTATGTGGATATTAATGAGATATTAAATGTTATGTTTTAACTACAATTTATTGCGAAACAATGTGCACTCATGGGATTGTTTGTTTCTTCTATGTACTGTTGATTACAGTCAGAGATTTGTGGCCCTCCCTGCCTGACTGCAGGTCTGGACACGACTTCCTGGTCTCCCACTGGCCTGTATTGTCACATTGGGCTCTTTGCCTGCCTCAGACCTCCTTGGACTGACTCCACATGCAGCCTAACTTTTCTGCCTCAGTCCTCCCTGAACTGACTCCACTAGGCAGTGCTTAGGTGTGGTCACACTTCTTTTCTCTACCCTGTTTGGGGGGATCCCTCCAGTCCCACACAGAGTTCATGGTTCACTATCGCCAACTAGCTTCATCTTGCCACAAGAGGTATAGGATTCTTGGAGAGTGGCCATCTGCACTCACTTTGTTTATGAGGCAAATAATAAAGATAA
The DNA here is from genome assembly GCA_031769625.1 of Taudactylus pleione. NCBI lineage: Eukaryota > Metazoa > Chordata > Amphibia > Anura > Myobatrachidae > Taudactylus > Taudactylus pleione. Next base: position 43,297,534 of record JAUIMM010000015.1, on the reverse strand, counting down.
AAACTCTATTGGACTGCCAGTATCGCTGCAGTTTAAAGGAACCCACTAAGTGGTTCATGGTCCATAATCACTGTGAATGTTTGTCCATAGAGTTAGGACTGGAGCTTCTTCCATTTCATTGGTGGCATATGCCATTTCTCAAATCAGGAGTTCCCAAGAGATAAGTGGTATAATATATTCCTGCAGATTGACTGCTCATTGACTCAATTCTGCTCCACTCTCTGAAGTATTGGTCAGCAATATAAATCACCTTTGGAAGTCTGGAGCTACTCCTGTTTATTGGTACATAATATTTGTATACACAGGCGTCCCTAAAGTACTTTACATGTTGGGTTATACACCAGAAAATACTAAGCTTATTTACCGGATACCTAGGTCACCTCCAACAAGGACACAAGTGCACAGTACTGTAAAGTGTTTTTAAAATGTAATGTTAGGCACCTCATTGTACACTGTGAACAGAGCCACACCCATCTGTTATATGTAATTTGTTGTGTTGAAAGAATTACTGTTTGCATGAGGAGAGGTCTCTTCTCAGGACAAACCATAGGAGAAATTAACTGTACATGTAAAAGTAAAATCAGCATACTATACTGTATAACAAATACAAAGATCCCCGCTAATAGGGTCCATAACGGAATGCAATAGGAATGGAGCCTTTAAAAATAACCAGATTAATGTCAAAATAGCTTCTCTATTATGGTCGTTGTTCTCTTGAAACTGGGTCAGTCCTTCATTTGATCTAGAGGAGACTTCCTGAATGTGTTTTGGTATTTCTTTACCTTTTTCAGATCTGGAGTCACACACAAAAACTATTTAAACATATTTAAATGCAGACAAATGTCAAATTGCCTCCCACTGGAACATTACTTAGTCCCCTTCTATGCCAGCTAATATCAATGTTATCTGGTTGTCCTATTGCATTGAATGCATTACTTCTACTTTACATGTTACCCTGGAGCACCTGGGGAAAGTTTGGATGCCTTGGACTTCACACTTAGAGGCAGAACCTCCTCTGGCTACTATGTCATTTTTATATTTTTGTTAACCTTTTCTCTGTTCTTCACTAGTTACAGTGAATGTCCATCTACTCTGCCCCTCCCTTGTTGGTTATTTTCACAAAATATTATTGTCCATTTTGTTGTTTATTGTCTAACTGCTCTGATGCTGTAATATCTGAAATTTCTCTTGCTATCTTCTAATATATTCTGATACTATTTTTGTAAATAGTATCTTCTGTTTTTATTTATTGCTGACAATTCTTGTTGTATTTCTTTTTCATAATAACAGTAATATAAACATTTAAAAAAAAAAAAAAACACCAAGACAAATAAATAAAAAACAACTCCACAGACAGTATGGCAGAGTAAGCTCATCCTGTCAAAGTTGGCATAGTACTTGTGCCATTTGAGCCTAATTATAATTACACTTTACCTGCAACAACTCCCTATCGTGATTTGGTGCAAAATAATCCATGATCTTATTTCACCCACACAATGGTCAGACCCACACAAGTCACATACACTTTGCCATAACCAGATCCATTTTGGTTCCCTTTGCTGACATGCTACTTTCACCAGTTGGCAAATTTGGTGCATGATAAAACGGCACTAAGCATAAACGCACTGTTCTGACTGATGATGAGATTATATGGAAATCCAAACACATTGCAAATAATCAGAAATTAGTTTGTTTCATGAATTGGTTCCTTATTGTTGTTAATACAATATATTTCATTTGTTTCCAGGATGTTTATATGAAGGGCAATTACATGAACCCGGCAGTGCATGGAGAACAAAGAGTTGTTTGGACTGCCATTGTTATTCGCATGGAGGATTGAGCTGTTGCTCTGCGTAAGATTAATCATTCCGTATTTTAGTTACTGCATTAGAAATTGTTATATAATATATTTGGCCTCTATGCAGTGCATGTTATGAACAAAACACCCTTTGTAATTAAGGACTCAAATGGCTGGAGTTTTTTTTTGTCTGTAAAGGCCAAGCGATGATGTAATATCATAAAGCAATATAAGAGTAAACAATCCAGTACACTTGTCATACCTCCCATTATATTATTCCCAGTATTTATTTATTACCAGTTATTTAAATAGCGCACACATTTTCTGCAGCTCTTTACAGAGAATATTTGGCTAGTATAATCTTGACACTTCAGTCCACACACCTTATTAAAACAGGCCCCACCCATTGTCCAACCAACCACACAGCCAATTAGGCTTGACTTCACCTACAAATCAATATCCTCCACCCTTATTTGCTATACAATTGAGAATCAGGACAAGTGAAAGTTATGCACACTAAAGTATGAAAAGCTGAATAGTGCTAACACTGACAAACTGAATCCAGTGATTTTATTTTTCTTATCATATTGGGGGTACCTAAGCTATTTAACTGACTCGGTCACATGGGATGCGATTGCAGCCACCTGGGCCTTTAATGACACAATTGCATCAGGGTACGTCTCCCAGCTGTGAGTGAGGAAATCATGTGCAGAATGGATTACCTACTGGTGCTCTGGCTCCCTGGCAGTGAAGTCACTCACTCTGTGACTGCTGACATCACCACTGAAATGAAACCTCACAATGTCATGTAAATGGCACTCAGGGGTGCATGTGCTGAGTACAAATGTATGAGGAGGGGAAATTAATTGCCCCCATGACTCAAACACATAGATCATCTGCAGCAGGGGGACTGATGATCAGTGGCTTAACTAGGGCAGGTGGTCCGGGGCTTGTGCCCTGGGCGCCGTGGGATCGGCGGCGCCCAGGGAGGGGGGGGGTGGGTCAGCGAGGGGGTGCCGCTGGCCACGGTACAGGTCCGCTGGTAAAGTCAATGTAGTGTGGACCACAGTGAGTCAGTGCATAAGGGGCACTGCTACAGTGGGCATTGAAAGAGAGGCACTACTACTGGGGGCATTAAGGTGCATATGGAATGGAAAGGAATGTTCCCAGAGTGACGAGAAAGGGGTGTGTGGCATGTTGACACGCCACATTTTTCAGTGACCACTTGTGCCACGTGACCTTGCCCACTTTTCGGTGTGCGCACATAGGGGGGAGGGGTCTCCAATTTTCATCTTCTTGCCCTGGGCTCCAACTACCATAGTTATGCCACTGCTGATGATCAGTCATTCCTGAGACACATTCCGCTGAGCTCAGCAATATGTGGAAGGGGATGTAGTCTAGAAGCCGACGGTCTAAATGCCGACCGCCGGCTTCCAGACTCTCTAATCCCGGAGTGGTTCTAATGACAGGCATCGAAAACTCGACGCCTGATATTAACCATATGCCGGAAGACCGATGCCTGGCATACCGAACGAAGGTAAGCCGGGCGCCGTGCGCAGACAGTCATGGGGGGGGTTAGGGCTCCCGGGGGGACAGGGTTAGGCACCCCCACCGGGAGGGTTAGGTTTAGGCTAGGGGAAGGGAGGTTAGGGTTAGGCACCCCCAGGGGAGGTTAGGGTTAGGCACCCCCCCGGGGGACTTAGGTTTAGGCAGCGGAGAAGGGGGGGTTAGGTTTAGACACTTAGAGGGAAGATTAAGGTTAGGCACTTTCGGGGGGAGGTTAGGGTTAGGCACCCCTAAGGTAGGATTAGGGTTAGGGGGTAGAATTAGGTTAGCAATACTTACCTTAGATATGATCAGGATCTTCACCCTTGCCGGGCTGCTGCTGTCGGCAGGTGGTAATACTTACTGCCCCCTGTGGAAGGGTTGAGTTCCACATGGGGTGGGTCAGTGGGTAATGCCATGGATGGAAGGGAAGGGTTGGCTGGTTGTGTAATAACCCACATACAGTAAGAATTAGTAGCACTGGAGGGGGATATTATACATTTAAATTAATAAAATATTTAAATAAAAAAAAATTAATTGAAAAAAGATACATTTGTGAACAATTTTTAGGGACAAAAAAAAGTTAAGTGGGTAAAACATACAAGTGCAACCTGATCTCAGTTTCCATTTTTGCACTATTTTTATTCTGTAAGCATACTGCTTCAAGCATATAGTCTCAATGCTCACTATTTTTCCATCCACAATTGCAACTGTCATCAATAGAATCAACACTTACACCTACCACATGTTGGGTGCAAAAGATCCATCATAAACAAGCTTCACTTTATCATATGCACGTTTAAGAATAGCAAAGAACTCTGGCTACATACCCACGACACTCCCACAAATGGGTCTTGCATGGATACACAAGGTTGACATCCAGAAATGCTCATTTCACAGAAAGGTACAACCGGACGAGCATAGAGCCAACGTCAAAACAGTATGCACATGTATGTATGGCGGTGCTTCTGTTCTGTTTGCTAAGCATAGCTTTTGAATTTGCTTGCAGCTCAGAATCTGTGCCTTACTTTAAAATGTATACCCTATAAGATGGGTTTGTGATTGCTTTGTGAGTTATACTTGTATGTAACCTATGTGACCTATGTGGAAAAGATCTGGCTACATACCCACGACACTCCCACAAATGGGTCTTGCATGGATACACAAGGTTGACATCCAGAAATGCTCATTTCACAGAAAGGTACAACCGGACGCGCATAGAGCCAACGTCAAAACAGTATGCACATGTATGTATGGCGGTGCTTCTGTTCTGTTTGCTAAGCATAGCTTTTGAATTTGCTTGCAGCTCAGAATCTGTGCCTTACTTTAAAATGTATACCCTATAAGATGGGTTTGTGATTGCTTTGTGAGTTATACTTGTATGTAACCTATGTGACCTATGTGGAAAAGATCTGGGCTCTGTCTAATCCCATGTTCTTAAGGAACACAACGTTACTGTGTATCAATTATGTATCAACTATGTGTGAAGACTGTTAAGGTTTAATCCTTTAATTACTTTTTGCTCACTATGCATGGCTGTTTGTCAAACAATTCATCTGTACCCAATCACTTATTCATTTACAGTGCCATAACAGGGCACTCCAGCTCAGCACACTTGCAGTCAGGACAGCAAGCTTGCAGAGCCCCCAGCCCTGTGCCCTGGGTGGAAGCATCAATCGCCTCAGCTTTGATATGACCTTGTTCCTTTCCACTTGGTATATAACTTTATTCCTCTGTGGAAGGACATAGACAATCCAGCCTATTTGTGAATTTATAAAGCTTCATGAATCCTGGAAATCCAATAGCATGTCTCCAATCTGTGCAACCAGAATCAGTTTTACTATTTTAAATATCAGACTCAAAAATGGACCTCATTCCAATAGCAATTTTGTTCTGTGCTAAGCTAAAACATATCCCTACCTAATTACATACATATCACTCTCTAATGTGCCCACTCTTCATCTAAATGTTGAATGCCAAAAAACAACATTGGTGTTCAACAATCATGTAGTAAAGCATGCTAAATAAATTTTTCTGTTACTCATCCACTATGGGGCCTATTCAGACCCGGATGCTAAGCTGCGATTGCTCGTATCCTAAAGGGGTCAGGTATGCAAATTCCACGATCGCACTGTCTGGCGTAAGGATGCCCTCTATGTCTTAGAGAGCGTCGGCAGAGTGAGCGCAAGCCGATGTAAAGACACCCACTTTTCTTTTCTTTCTTAGCACATGTCATCTCCTGGAAGTGTATTATTAATCAGTAACATCGAGAGCCATCAGAGCTGCACGCAACGCTTGAGGTAGACCCTACCCTGTCGTAAGCACTGCGATCACTGTGGACTGAAATACAACCAAGTGACGTGTACAATGACACCTCCGTGCTAATTATGGATGAACATTAAACGCCATTTTGAGACCCAGACATGCCTGAGTTCGCACCACCACTCCCCCGTTCACAAGCACCTTCCCCTGTTACCACCCACAAACGGCGCTATCTGTCACTCAAATTAGCGCTCAGTCTGTGTACAACGAGCGCACGCTTCCTGATCTCAATGACTGGCTTGCGCACGCGCACTGAGATGCATGCGCAGACAGGCGACAATTGCTTAGCGTCCGGGTCTGAATTGGCCCCTATGTGCATAACCACAAATGTACCCAGTAAATGTTACGTCTTGTCACATTTGCTATATTCTTGAGCCCAACATTGCATTCTGAACAGAGTGCACATGGAGAATAGTGGCAGTGAATTTTATACAGTCCCATGGACTGTAAATCATAAGGCAGCACACCACTTCTGTCTCCACATCTTAAGATATGTACCGCCATGCATGCTCCAGGCACAATACAATGCAAGGAAGACTGAGAAAGAGCTTTTGTATAACAGTTTCTATTGGAGTAACATTTTATAATTCTTTATGAATTTTCTCTGCTTTGTAATGTTCTGTCTGTAAATATTGTTTTATTTTAATTAGTTATGGCAGACCAGTCAGCTACGACAGGAAGAAGTGTAAGTTTGTCTTTAACAAAAAGACCTGCTCCTATGACCTGGTACCTAATAAGGATCCAACAAAGAAGTGTGAAGAGTATATGATGGTGGGATAAACATGCTATCTACAATATCCATCTCCAGTCTCATCTGTAGTGAAGGCTCCAAATATATTGTACAATATGGTATATATTATAAATAAAAATACAGTATCTGCAAACAATCTATATGGAACTCTATTAACTATGAGTTGTTACATATTTAGCTCCTGTGCACTTTACCAATATGCATTGACCATCATCACCTTGCACTACCATCTGTGTTATTAGAGACTGATGCAGAGTTGAACATACACCTGTTGCTATACTGTATAGTGTATCTTGCAAATTTTTGCACTGCACATGCTCCGGAATGGTGTTCACGTAAGTACGGGGGATACTGAGTTGTATGCATGTTTAGTGCATTTGCACTTCAGACTGTAGAGGCCTAACAGGGCTGTAATGGGTCTTTCTCACATAGTGTTTCAGGTGGGTTTAACAATGTGATCCTGATGGGTGGATTCCCAGAAAAGATACTTCAACAAAAAAATTTAATTTAAAAGTGTAAATTTATTATAATACTTAGCTACAGCTGTTGATCAATTTAGTATATGTGCAATACAGCAATCACATGAGCCCTTTTCTCACCATCTAGAGACTGGATTACATTCAGAACATCCTAGCAGACAATGTTGTTCCAGGAATAATGCTAATTTTACACTGACAAATTAGAGCTTATATAAGATGCTCTCTGAGAGAAAAACTCATGAATATGCAATTTTACAGATGTAAAGGTCATCTTAGAAATATACATAAATACTAATAGACAGTAGGAGGCACCACTGTTGCTTCAAATATGAGTGTTGGAAATAACATATATTTATAATGTACACATGGATTAAGAAACAAAGTAAAACAATACCGACCTATGTGTAATGTCTATCTGGTCATATAACCAGTGATCTTTGTTATTTTTTGGAAAAACACACCTCTATGTCAAAAATACCTTAAAATTAGTGTATATATATTAGGGATGAAAGGGTTCGGATTTCCGAAATCTAACCCCCCGATCCGAGTACAGATCCGAGCCGCCTCAGGGTTTCCTGTCTGGCTCGGATCTGAAATCGAGGCAAAACATCATCATCCCACTGTTGGATTCTCACAGGTTTTGGATTCTATAAAAGGTCCCGCGATCGCCACCATTTTTCATTACGGCTGTGGAGTGTGCACAGGGAGGGAGCTGGGATTTGTTGGTTGCTGCTGACGCTGACCATACAGTAGGTGCAGGCTGGCTACTGTTCTCCAGTGCTGTGCTGCTGTCTGTCAAGGGCTGCTGTGGAGTGTGCACAGGGAGGGAGCTGGGATTTGTTGGTTGCTGCTGACGCTGACCATACAGTAGGTGCAGGCTGGCTACTGTTGTCTAGTGCTGTGCTGCTGTCTGTCAAGGGCTGCTGCCCCGAAAAAAACAAAAACAAAACACACATGTCACTGTCATCAGCGTAGCTGCACAGGGGTCCTGTGCTGCTGTCTGTCAAGAGTCACACATATATATATATATATATATATATATAAAAAGCATCTGTCACTGTCATTGGCGTAGCTGTCACTGTCATCGGCGTAGCTGTCACTGTCATCGGCATAGCTGCACAGAAAAAGAAAAACACCTGTCACTGTCATCGGCGTAGCTGTCACTGTCATCGGCATAGCTGCAAAGAAAAACACCTGTCACTGTCATCGGCGTAGCTGTCACTGTCATCGGCGTAGCTTTCACTGTCACCGGCGTAGCTGTTGCTGTTACTGTCATCGGCGTAGCTTTCACTTTCACCGGCGTAGCTGTTGCTGTCACTGTCATTGGCATAGCTGTTGTCACTGACATCGGCGTAGCTGTCACTGTCACTAGCATAGCGGTCACTGTCACTGTCATCGGCATAGCTGCACAGTAAAAAAAAAACACCTGTCACTGTCATCGGTGTAGCTGTCACTGTCATCAGCATAGCTGTCACTATCATCAGTGTAGCTGTCACTGTCATCAGCATAGCTGTCACTATCATCAGTGTAGCTGTCACTGTCACTGTCATCGGCGTAGCTGTCACTGTCATCAGCATAGCTGTCACTATCATCAGTGTAGCTGTCACTGTCACTGTCATCGGCGTAGCTGTCACTGTCATCAGCATAGCTGTCACTATCATCAGTGTAGCTGTCACTGTCACTGTCATCGGCGTAGCTGTCACTGTCATCAGCATAGCTGTCACTATCATCAGTGTAGCTGTCACTGTCACTGTCATCGGCGTAGCTGTCACTGTCACTGGCGTAGCTGTCACTGTCATCAACATAGCTGTCACTGGCATAGCTGTCGCTGTCACTGTCATCAGCATAGCTGTCACTGTCATCGGTGTAGCTGTCACTGCCACTGTCAATGGCATATCTGCGCAGAAAAAAAAACACCTGTCACTGTCATCGGCGTAGCTGTCACTGTCACTGGCGTAGCTGTCGCTGTCACTGTCATCGGCATAGCTTTCACTGTCACTGTCATCGGCGTAGCTGTGCAAAAAAAACCCACCTGTCATTGTCATCTGTTTAGCTCCGCAAGGGTGCTGTGCTGCTGTCTGTAAAGGGCTGCTACCCCGAAAAAAAATATTTTTACGGAGGTGATTCACTTCATAAAAATAATGAAGGACAAAAAACTGGAGGATAAAATAGGGAAAGATCAAGAGCCACTTCCTCCTAGTGCTGAACTGCTGCCACTAGTCATGACATAGACGACGAAATGCCATCAATGTCGTCTGCCAAGGCCGATGCCCAATGTCAAAGTAGAGGGCATGTAAAATCCAAAAAGCCAAAGTTCAGTAAAACGACCTTAAAAAATACATTTAAATAGCCTGAGGAGAAATGTAAACTTGCCAATATGCCTTTTTCGACACAGAGTGGCAAGGAATGGCTTCCCTATGTTCATGACTAGTGGTTTAGTTTCACATGATGATGGAAGCCCTCCTCCTCCCGCTAGAAAAATGAAACGAGTTAAGCTGGCAAAAGCACAGCAAAGAACTGTGTTTTCTAAGATATCACAAATCCCCAAGGAGAGTCCAAGTGTGGCGGCGGTTGCGATGCCTGACCTTACCAACACTGGACAGGAAGAGGTGGCTCCTTCCACCATTTGCACGCCCTCTGCAAGTGCTGGAAGGAGCATCCACAGTCCAGTTGCTGATATTCAAATTGAAGATGTCACTGTTGAAGTACAACAGGATGAGGATATTGTTGTAGCCGACGCAGAGGAGGATCCTGTTGGTGATGTGGTTTGTTTAAATCTGGCAGCAAGGGAAAGAGTTGTTGTCTGTGGGATAAAAAAGCCCACCACGGTCATGCCTTGGCAGAAGACCAAACATTCCACCTCTTTGGTTTGGAAATATTTCTTTCCAAATCCGGACAACAACTGTCTTGCCAAATGTTGCGTATGAAAAGGTGTAATAAGTAGGGGTAGGGACGTTAACCACCTAGGAACATCTTCCCTTATACGTCACCTGCAGCACATTCATAAAACGTTACTGCCAAGTTCAGAAACTGTGGCTAAGACTGTAAGCAGTCCAGGGACACCTAAATCCCTTTGTCCTGTTGTATCCAAGCGCCTGCAAACCACACTGTCAACTCCCTCCTCGTCAATTTCCTCCTTAGTCAGGATCGGAATATAGTCCTGCAGGCCACGGGCATGACTGACTCCTCTCCTATCCGGGATTCCTCCGGAGGATCCTGCATTGCTATGCCTACTGCTGCCACTGCTGCTGTTGCTGCTGGGAGTTGTTCATCATCCCAGAGAGAAAGTTGGAACACCACTGCTTCTTTTACTAAGCAATTGACCCTCCAACAGTCCTTAGCGAGGAGAATGAAGTACGACAGCAGTCATCCTGTTGCAAAGTGGATAACTGAGGCCTTGACAGCTATGTTAGTGCGTCCGGTATCTGCCTTTAGTTGAGTGGGATTTAGACAAGTGATGAGGTAGTGTGTCCCCGGTACCAAATCCCGTCTAGATTCCACTTCACTAGGCAGGTGATACCAAAAATGTACAGAGATGTCAGAAAAAGTGTCCTCAGTGTCCCAAAAAATGCGGTTGTACCCAATGTCCACTTAACCACAGACATGCTGACAAGTGGCAAGTGGAACAGGGCAGACTAAGGACTATATGACTGTGACAGCCCACTGGGTAGATGTATCGCCTTAAGCAGCAACAACAGCAGCGTCACCAGTAGCAGCATCTCAGAAACACCAGCTCGTTCCTAGGCAGGCTACGCTGTGTATCACCGGTTTCAGTAAGAGGCACACCGCGAACAACCTCTTAGAGAAACTGAGGGAAATCATCGCTCTATGGCTTACCCCACTTAGACTCTACTGGGGATTTGTGATATCTGACAAAGCCACCAATATTGTGCGGGCATTACATCTGGGCAAATTCCAGCACGTCCCATGTTTTGCTCACTCAATAAATTTGGTGGTGCAGAATTTTTTGAAAAATGACAGGGGGTGCAGGAGACGCTTTGGGTGGCCCAAAAAATTTCAGGCTACTTTCGCCATTCAGCGACTGCGTGCCGAAGACTGGAGTGCCAGCAAACACCCTTGAACCTGCCTTGCCATCACCTGAAGCAAGAGGTTGTAACACAGTGGAACTCAACCCTCTATATGCTTCAGAGGATGGAGGAGCAGCAAAAAGCTATTCAAGCCTATACATCCACCTATGACATTGGCAAAGGAGGGGGTATGCACCTGACTCAAGCGCAGTGGAGAATGATTTCCGTGTTGTGCAAGGTTCTCTAGCCCTTCGAACTTGCCACACGTGAAGTCAGTTCAGACACTGCCAGCTTGAGTCAGGTCATTCCCCTTATCAGGCTTTTGCAGAAGCAGCTGGAGAAAGTGAAGGCGGAGCTAAGACGGAGCGATTCCGCTCGGTTTGTGGGTTGCAATCAGACCACTACATTTTGGCCACCCTGCTTGATCCTACGTTTAAAGCCTACGTGGTGTCTCTCTTTTCGGCGGACACAAGCCTGCAGAGGTGCAAAGACCTGCTGGTGAAAACACTGTCAGCTGAAGTGGAACGTGACACGGCAAGAGCTCCTTCTTCATTTTCTCCCGCAACTGGGGCTGCCAGGAAACAACTTAGATATCCTGACCAACCCGCTGAAGGTGACGCAGGGCAGTCAGAACCAAGTTTGGACTTCTGGTCCGGACTGAAGGACCTGCCAACAATTTGTGACATGTCTACTGTCACTGCATATGATGCTGTCACCTTTGAAAGAATGGTGGAGGATTACATCAGTGACAGCATTCAAGTAGGCATGTCAGACAGTTCGTACCTGTACTGGCAGGAAAAAGAGGCAATTTGGAGGTCCCTCTACAAACTGGCTCTATATTACCTGAGTTGCCCCCCCTCCAGTGTGTAAGAGTTTTTAGTGCAGCCGGGAACCTTGTCAGCGAAAGGCATAGGAGGTTGCTTCCACAAAATGTGGAGAAGATGATGTTCATCAAAATGAATTATCAATTCTTCCGGGAAGACCAGCCTCCAGAAAGTATAGAGGGACCTGTGGTGGTGGATTCCAGTGGGGACAAATTAATACTCTGTGAGGATGAGGATGTACACAACACTGAAGAGGATGAGGAATCGATGGATGAGGATGAGAACGACATCTTGCCAGTTTGTTCAGGGACAGAGTAATTGCCAGCTTGTTTTGTGGGGGCCCAAACGAACCAATAATTTCAGCCACAGTCGTGTGGCAGACCCTGGCACTGAATGATTGGTTTGTTAAAGTGTGCATGTCCTGTTTAAACAACATAAGGGTGGGTTGTAGGGCCCAAGGACAATTCCATCTTGCACCTCTTTTTTTCTTTGCATTATGTACTCTTTGGGGCCTAGTTTTTCAAACTGCCATCCTGTCTGCCACTGCAGTGCCACTCCTAGATGGGCCACGTGTTTGTGCCACCCACTTGTGTCGCTTAGCATAGTCATCCAGCTACCTCGGTGCAACCTTTTGGCCTAAAAACAATATTGTGAGGTGTTCAGAATAGACTGGAAATGAGTGGAAATTAATGTTAATAATAGCATAGGAACAAAAAAAAAGAAAACAAATTCTGTGATTTTAGCTGTTTTTAGGCTTTTTTCCCAAAAAATTCAGATCCAAAACACAAAACACAAAACACGGAAGGGTAGTTTTGGCATAACCAATCCAGATCCAAAACATGAAGAAAGATCCAGATCCAAAAAAAACACGAAACACCCCTAATATATATAATATTATTTATTATTATTATTACTACCAGTTATTTATATAGCGCACACATATTCTGCAGCGCTTTACAGAGAATATTTGTCCATTCACATCAGTCCCTGCCCCAGTGGAGCTTACAATATATGTTCCCTACCACATGTACACACCCATACACACTAGGGTTAATTTTTGTTGGGAGCCAATTAACCTACCAATATATTTTTGGAGTGTGGGAGGAAACCGGAGTAGCCGGAGGAAACCCACGCAAGCACAGGGAGAATATACAAACTCCACACAGGTAGGGCCGTAGTGGGTATCGAACCCATGACCTCAGTGCTGTGAGGCAGTAATGCTAACCATTATACCGTCTGTGCTGCCCCTAATATATAAGTATATATATATTACCCTGGGTGTCCTTTAAAAGACACCATTTATTTTTGTATAACAAATCACCATTCTTAAGCTAATATTGTATATAAAACAAAGCACAAATATAATTATTAAATAAAGTTATAACCATAAATGAAACTGTTAATTGACTATAGTCAGTTCAGGGACAGCTCCAGGGATCGGAGCACCCTGTGCCGGGCCAGAAGAAGACGCCCTAACATCGAAATTGGGAGCGTGGCCTAATCGGAGTGCGTGCCATATAACGTCAGGCTGGGGGTAATGTCCAGTCCTCCGTCACTGGCTGGGCTTTCTGCAGTCCTCTCCCGTCAGTGAATGGATGCCGTGCGCATGCGCACGGCATCCATTCACACTCCGGGGGTCCGACACCGCCACACAGTGGGGTCCCCAGCCTCCTGATTTGACCACCCGCGGGCCACTTCGGCCCGCGGGTGGAACAGCAAGTCAGTGCTGTCCCGATTAAATCGGGATGCTGGGGAGGAGTGCGCCCTCTACCGGTGGCGCCCCTGTACGAACGCACTGGTCGAGCACCCGTAGAGCCGGCCCTGAGTCAGTTATATAACCTGCCATTTGCAATAGCTAACTAGCTTGCATTCTAAAGCATGTTGACCTATCCTGGACTTTGTCACAAACTGTATATAATGCAAAACTGACAGAGTAGAAAACAGCAAAATGGTTAAGAAACTCCATTAGGGTCACTCCTGATACCCTCCACCCTTGCTCTTAGCTACTATTGCACCATATATCTCCCAAGTTTCTCCTGTATCAGTTATCATCTTAACAGGATATAATTTAACATTTTCTAAACTAGAACAAAACTTACCTTTTATTCACATACCACATATAATCACCAAATATATGGCTAAAAACACAAGCAAAGCACATACTACTAAATGTACGATTCGCATGAACCACCCTTTGATCCCAGAGAACCAATTAGCTGGATCTAGCCAGGATAGCCATCCTGTACTATCTAGGTCCTACTCTGGGTCAGTGTGAACTTTCCTAAACTCCTCCTTTAACTTATGTACTTCCTTATTTGTGCCGCTATAGGGTCACTAAAATTGTCTGCAAAATATTTGCAGCATGCAGGACCCACTACTGGCACATACCTCCTTGAGAGTATCAGCTGTTATGTCTAGTACATCTAAAATCTCATCAGTTACGTTGTCAAATAACCAGGCCAATGCCTCTATATTATGTGCATTTTTAACTAGTCACCCATAGAGAGTTAAAACCATACCCATCTTTTTATACCAAGGTATGAAGACCAAATCATTAGCCCTTCCTCTATTTTGTTTCACGGCCCTCTTATGCAGGCATGTCAAACTCAAAATACAGAACGGGCCAAATATTCAAGGTCTACGAGTGTGTGGGCCGCAACAACAAAAAAAGTCTTATATGCAAGTTTGAAAGGTTTATTATTAATAAAAACCAATGCAGTGCCCCCTGTAGTAGTGCCCCTAATGCAATTCTACCCTGTATTACAGCCCATTTTGCAATGCTCCACAAATTTGTGCTCATTATTCAATGCCCCTTATGCAGTGCCCTAGTAGGGCCCAGTATGCAGTGTCCCAGTAATGCCCCTTATGTTGTGCCCCCAGTAATGTCCTTTGTAGTGCCCCTTATGCAGAGCCCCCAGTAATGCCCCTTATGCAGAGCTCCCAGTAATGCCCCTTTATGCAGAGCCCCCAGTAATGCCCTTAGTAGTGCCCCTATTAATGCCCCTTTTGCAGAGCCTCCAGTAATGCCCTTTTATACAGATCCCCAGTAATGCCCTTAGTAGTGCCCCCAGTAATGCCTCTTATGAAGAGACCCCAATAATGTCCCTTTATACAAAGCCCCCCAGTAATGCCTCTTATGTTGTGCCCCCAGTAATGCCCCTTATGCTGTGCCCCCTTTCAGTATAGAACATGCCCCACTCACCTGTCTGTGCAGTACTTACCTTTCTTCATGACGGATGCTGGGCACTGCTCCAGTCCTCACCGTCATGCGTAGACGCTGCCGCTGACTGGATCTAATTAGATCCAGAGTGGCAGGCACAGACTCGGCTCCTCCCAGTGACGTCATGACGTCACCCGTGCGCTGCATCACTGGGAACGCTGGCCTCTGAAGCAACTGTTGCCAGCCTGTATTGCCCGATCAGAGCTGTGCTCCGATCGTGGCAGGGGTGTGGGCCGCATAATATATATGTGAACCCACACTCTAGGGCCGCAGAAATTGGTTATTCGGGCCGCATGTGGCTCGCAGTCTGCATGTTTGACATGCCTGCTCTTATGCATTACATGGATGGGCATTTTTTTTACATTTAACTGTATCTGAATCCATGTGATAACCGGGCCATAGTACAGCTACCGATCCTCCCCATGGTAAAACCTTATATGCCTGATGTCCACATACAAAATAATACCCTTTGGGTAATTTCCGCCCTTTATGATTTTCCTCACATACCACAATACCTTTGTGGTGTGTTTTACTGGGCATCCTTTCATTACATGTACCATACTTTGATCCTTAGAAGTACACTGCATGCAGTGGCGTAACTTCATCCCAGACGCCCGGAGGCAGTTATAATTTGGTGCCCCCCCCATCACAGCCGCTGATGCTGTAATGTAGCAATTCACATGCAGTCAGGCTATAGATAGACAAAGGCGGCAGCTGATGGTGTGACATGGAGCTCTCCACTAGTGTATGGTGGCTTATCAGGTGCCAGGAAGGGGTGCCATGTACTGGGCTGCCGTGACTGACCACTCCGGGTACATAGTAACAGCCGTAACTGGGGTGAATATGTTGTGAACAATGGAGGAGGTGCCCCTTTAGAGCTGGAGCCCGGCGCAGGCGCCTCCATTGTCTCCCATAGTTCTGCCCCTGACTGCACATGACTTCTTGTAGTATTCCATACAGTTGAATGATTCAGATACTGTACCCATTTATTATCACTAGTATTATACATGATCTGTTGTGAGTATACCAGTGTCCCACTGATATTGTGAACCAAACATGACCCATTTTCAGTTCTGATTGGATGTGTAGGCTTAGATATGAAACCACACTGGCTCAAAGGTATTGTATGAATATTTTAAATAAGGCTACTGATGAAGAATTTGAAATCTATGGGCCTGATTAAGGCTTATATAAACCCAATTGGTTTGCACACAACGCCAATGGTGGGCGATCAGAGCATTTGCAGGATCTGTTCTGTGCATGTGCCAATCAATGCCCGTGAGCTCATTCACAGTGCCCGGATGCCACAGCCTGATTTGACAGGTGACAGCCATTTGGGAGCAGCATCAGACAGCGTTCAGTTTTCTGGGTGTGCTGAAGCCAATTGCTGTGTTTTTGTATGACTTTACTGGTTACAGCTACATGAAAACACCAGCCACCCTGAGTAACCTGAATGAGGGTCATGCAGAGCAAGCTGATGTTGCGTCCTTAGAGGCATCTATTTGCACAAGGCCTTCTGCAGCATTAGGATAATATAGCATTGACGCTGTATATAAAGATGCCGTAGTGATGATAAAAGCATACAACTCTAAATCAGGCTCTAAGTTCACAGCTTATGTGTAACAATTTCTACATTTGTTAAAAATATTTTATAATACTCATTTCCTTTTCTGTGACAGTGATCACATGACTATTTTTGTTTCCCTGTAGAACGGCATTCTGCCCATTGACGGAATTTAAAAATGGTGTGCCATTGTTCAGGCCAGATATATACATTATCATCATTATCCTCAACATCATCAAAACTTGATTTTGCAGGTGTCCCAGATTTTGCAGTACCTACAATAATAGTAATTTAGAAATAATAATAATAATAATAATAATAATAATAATAATAATAATAAAAAGAAGAAGAAGAAGAATAGGTAATCCCGGCGGTAACCACCTTAGTTATGGAGGATATTATTTACTGAGGATATTATGCAGATAATGAGACGATAAGTTGAGGGTATTTGTCATGAAGAGTTCTGGTAAATATAGTGGAACAACAGTACTGAACAACAAAACCTTTCCATTGTGACTGCAGTCTGAAACCTGGCCATTAATCTCCTCTACCAAGAAGTATAGGGCCCCACAGTTCAGAAATTGCACATACATAGGACCCAATGTGTAGTATTGTGGTGAATATGTTATGCCCAATGCAAGGGCATATCAGTTGCTTCTTATATGTTGTTTGTTTAAGATCTTTGAACTGTGTGCTCTGGGCGACATTTAAGGGTCCCACCACATCTACGTCCTTGAGGTCGGACTCTAGACATGTTTAGTGTAAACAATGCGAGCTGATGTGAATAATGAAATAACACATCACTCATGATTGAGGTCTCCACAAGACTCACTGATATATGTGACTGCAAATAACTGTCACAGTTTCCAGGCTTCCCAGCAGGGCACATGTTCCAGGTCACCCAGCCGGAAACACAGAGAATTCACCAACTGTCACATTTTCCAGATCACAATGGTGATGCATTGTAAATGACGGACGGATATTTTCCCACATAACTTAGAAATAAAGCAACCAATTACAATGCCAATATTTTTCTGCAAATCTATGGACCAAGGCCTTTAATTTAGTATATGATATGCCCTGCTCAATGGCATCATAGAAACACGTCACTCATAAAAGTCGTCCTTCTGCTATTAATATGTAGATAATAATAATAGTGTGGGCAGAATAAAGAGAACATGTACATACCTCCCAACATGACCCTCTCCAGGAGGGACACAATGCTCTGGTCCTGGACTTCCCTGGTAATTTATGATTGGTGGCGGCTCTAGAGGTGGGGCTGCAGTACAGTCCTAAATTCTTATAGGGGAGTCACACCAACTGCCAGTGAGTCCCAGCCAGTGATGTATGGCAGCATGTGAAATGACAATTGGTGTGGCTCCCCTATTTAAATTTTGAACTGCGCTGCAGCCCCACCTCTTACCAGGGAAGTCCAGGACCAGAGCATTGTGTCCCTTCTGGATAGGGTCATGTTGGTAGGTATACATGTATGCTATAAAAGATAAAATTAATTACATGGCATACAGTCAATATCCACATAATAACATAAAGGAAAATTACAGTTAAGAAGAAAAAAATTAATTGATATAATTTTGCCCAAATGATTTAGCAGACAGAAGAATTTATCAAAAGACATACAAGACAGGCCTGACATACATGCATAATACAGAAATACAGAATAAAATAAATGTAGGCAATTTGACCAGATCAAATGTCACCAAGAATCTATTAGCATATGATAATGTTTAAAGAAGCTGAAAACTGTGGAAAATTCAAAAGTCAGCCAAGGATTGGTTCCTGTAGGGGACTAGATGGTGTAGAAAGTTTAAATGAAAAGGGGGCCTATTATTGGCAAATGCCTACAAGTTGGTAGGTGTGTAGTGGATGTGAAGAAGGAGGTTATTCTACACGATTTCAAAATCCGAGTAGGATTTATTGCAGATAACAGGATACAGGTGATAAAAGATAAACAGTAGTCAATATGATAAGGTATTAATCTCTCTTGGGCTAAGTACTGTACAGCCGCACAGCACTATGACGCTTCAATAACATTGTTACAGGCTTGGGCACATGCAGCCACTTTTATAGAGCCATGTAAACAAGTCTTGGACCTGGAGTCCAAAACCAAAACATGGGGGTCCACGCACATATCTAATTTGAACCTTAGGGTCTATTTACCAAAGGCAAATATCCCTATGGGGTTATAAATGTTTATTAAAGTTTGCCTGCTGGTTGTAGAGTATCCACCACTATTGCAAGGAATAGTATTCATTGGGGGCATCCTGCAATGTTTTGTATGGGGAAGTCTGTTTATCATGTACTATCTTTTTAATTAAACATAAGCATTGAAACTATTATGATGAAAACATTAATATACAATTTTCCTGGATATTCTAAAAAATCTTAAATCTATTATTGGTTTATCTGGCACACAATATAACAATGTGCCTGATAAGTAAAGAGCAAATATAAGTGTGATGAAGGAGTTTGCAATAAATAATCTGGCCACGTCAGATGCAGTAAAGTCAATATTTGTATTTCTATTGTTCAGTAGTCACCCAATAGGAACTCAACAAAGTTTAAATCTCATACCAATGGTTCAAAATAACCAGTACCTGCATTGAACATCTCATGATGGTAAGTCCATATAGACTCTTGCAATATGAATTCAAATATTTAAATTGACAGATACATTAGTATAACAGGTTAATGAAAAAAGATTACCAGTAACAACTGATATATTAAATTTAATAACACATTTCAATCATTATGCATGGTAATGACTTTCGTCGCATATGAAAAATCACAGAATGTTGGCAGAGATTCGTTTTAGGACTGTGAAGTAGAACAACCAGCACAATTCCGATAGATCCTAAACAAATATAAAGGTTTGAAGAGAAGAAGTAAAAAAAACCTCACAGGATGAAGTTATAGTAAGAAAATAATTTTCCTCAGTGTAGAGGTGGGCATTACATTTATATTTCAATAGCATTAATTACATTATGCCCTTACATCCTCAAACATGAAAAAGATGTAGAACTTTGCATGGACCCAATAATAATAGTGACCAAATTAACCATTCACTTTACAGGGTTCAAGAATTACTAATAGAAATTTCTTGGATTCAATCATCTTAAAAAAAATCAGAAAA
This sequence comes from Taudactylus pleione, assembly GCA_031769625.1. NCBI lineage: Eukaryota > Metazoa > Chordata > Amphibia > Anura > Myobatrachidae > Taudactylus > Taudactylus pleione. Next base: position 43,277,852 of record JAUIMM010000015.1, on the reverse strand, counting down.
TCATTCATGCTGTCGCTCTATCTGTGATACATATTTGTGAAGCAGTAACTCATTCTCAGTCACTAACTGCTATGATATGTCACAATGTATACCCTTAAAAGTATCTGAAATAATGTTTTTTTTGTGTGAATGAAGTAGAAGTAAAGCCAAGTATACAAAGAACTATTGGCCAAATATGTTGAAACTTTCCACAATCAAAGCCAATGTTTTAATCCATTCATCTCTGGCATGATCTAAAAGGTGTCGGCTGGTCAAAGATATTTATTCAGAGTTGCTGCACAAAGGTTTATGTAGACCACTGTGAAGTGACAATATGTAATGAATTTTGGTCAGTCGACAAATCTTTTCCTCAGTCTCTGCAACTGTTGATGTTGCTTTGCCTATATTGTATATTGTGCATTAGGTTTTTTAAGGTTATGCTTTCACAACTTTTGAAAGTTGTCAGATGGGTCTACCTTGCAGCATAAGGTAATGTAACATGTCCCGTAAAGCAGATACACCCACCTGTAGTCCTCAGAGCAGTCATATGACCAAAGGCTCTTGGTAAGTTGTACTGACCGCTGACATGGACTGTGGTAGTCATTGCACCAGCAGTCGTCATCCTCTGCTGGAAGTCACGGTGAGCCTAAAACTAAAAAATTCACTGTGAAAGAATACAAATGAAGAAACTAGAGCATGATTCAGAGTGCCCAGGGGGTTTATGTGTTTCCTTTGATGGTTCAGGAACTGTCATTTCTCTTATTTCTTTTGTAGGTAGGTTGTTCAGGGCTGTTCAATGCTAAGTGCATGGTGTTACCTGAAGAAAAGCAGAAGGAATAACAGCTCTGATAAGCAGGCACAAATTTTGGGCAGATGAGTTATCTAGATTAACTCCTCAAAGAGGGATTTAGAAACTACTACCAATACTTCACTAAATTAATTCTCCTTACTAAATGTGAATATTAGTGCCTCCACCCAAGCTATATAGGTTATATTTGGGCCTGCTTGGGTAAACCGAAACCAGTGGCGTAACGTCGGGGGTAGAGTGGGGTACGTGTCCAGGACAGTGCGGTACGCAGCACTACACACGAAAACAAACACGCCACCAGTGGTATGTTTATATTAGCACTGCAGCCAATAAGAGTCAGACAGACTCTTATTAGCTGCTGCACCCAGGGCCGGAGCCAGGCCAGAGCACTCTTATAAGCCTCGCCTTCCGGAACCCTTCAGCGGCAGTAATAATATTTAAAAAGGGAGTAACACACAGTACATAACTGTAAAAGACTTTTAAATGTACAGGTTGGAACTTTCTATAGGCTGGACATATTAAATCAGTATACACTTGTGTGCAAAGACTAATTCCATTTCAAATAATTTATACTGTAAATATAGAGTCATATTTCAATTGATTGAACTTTATAGTAATTTGTGCTACTCTATGTATGCAAGTCTCTTTTGTAGGGGTAATTAAGTGTGTCCTCTGGGCCTGATTCAGAGATGTACGCTCATCCGAGGATGAACGCATATCTCCAATTTTGAAGGGTCAGCGCATTTGCAGAACGGGTCCTGTTATCTCGCACGAAAACCCCCCAAGCCGCTGCATCATTGACATGCTGAGGCATTTAGGGGCGGAGCATGGGCGAGCCTGGCCACTGTTTTCCTGGAGGGACTAGGCCAGGGTCTGCATTGGCGGATGCAGATTCCTGGCCTATAGCATGACCAGTCACTTAGGCTTATTAAAGATAATCCTAAGTGACTGGATTTATAATAGCCTCTGTACAACTGTCCCCACTCTAAGCTCCTCACCACCACTTGTTGACCGAATCCTCAGCCGTGGACACCAGGTATAACACTGACTGCTGCTGTGATGAGCCCTCCGGCTGCTGCCCAAACTCTTTCCTCTCAGCTGGGCTTATCCTCTGCAGCTCCGCCCAGCACCGTCAGTCACAGCTCTCCTCACTGCTAACTGCAGCCGCCAAGCTGGCCTTCACGCCGCCCTGCCACAGTCTGTCACCACTTCCAGGTGTGTGTCAGTGCCTCTGGCCACCAATAGGAGTGGGTCTCCTCACCAAGCCCCCGCTGGCTACACAAACCTACCACAAGCCACCACTGAACACCTCACTCATTCGCTGCAGTGTTGGTGAGCAGGTTGTGCACTTTCGGAGGGGAGCAGCAATCTGCCCCACAGCACCCACGCTCCCCCTTTTTAAAACCTGCTGCTCCAGCCATGAGACCTTGTTCTCCCTCCTGCGGCCGGCATGAGTCCCTTCTAACAGCTCCACTAAGCAGCATGCGCTGTCCTTTAAACACCTGACACCCTCTGACACCTGTACATAGAGAAGCATAAACTTCACATATAGTGTCAACCAAAATGTTTATGTAACACCATATGTTGAATATATGTATACAGGGGAATATCTATAAGGGTGCAGCATGTGCGGCCCACACTACACACCCTGCACCCATATACTGTTTATACTTACCTGTCCATTGTCTCCAGAGTGCCGCGATGCCGCTGCAGAGCAGCAAAAATCACTGGGAAACTGGCGGCGGACATTTCCCCGTAGACTCACACATGTGCAGTACTGCTGAACCTAGGAACACAGCGCCGATGCCATTTTCCCAGATATCAGCGCATGCGAGGTAGATAAGTCATAATCTACTGCTACACCCGCCGCGGCACCAGGAGGAGGGGGCCCTCACTGAGTCTGCACACGGGCCCCCACCTCTCTTAAAATGCTCCTGCATGTATAGCTTCACTTTATGTAGTGATAAGAGTATGTGATGACACGGTATAGTTGAGGATGAGTGTAGCTAGTAAAAGTAAATTGTAAGGGAAATATATGTGCTAAGTATACAATACATAAAATTTATTGATGCGTATGTATTCCATATCAGATCTAGAGTCTACAAGGAAAGTATGGAATCCTACATTTTAGGTAGTCTTTAGTAATTTATGATTTTAGCGGTTCTGATCTTTTTGCGGTTCGGAATTCGGATTTTAAATCCGAATTTCGGGTTTTGGATTGCATAGATTAAAAATCCAGATCCAAAAGCAAAATCAAATCACTTGAGGGTGGTTTTCAAAACCAAAACCAGATCCAAAACCTCGAAGCAGATACAGATCCAAAAACAAAAAACAAAACACGGGGGTTGGCGCACTTCCCTAATATGTGTATATATATATATATATATATATATATATAGTATATATATATATATATATATATATATACAGGGCCAGCTCCAGGGTTCTGAGCACCCTGTGCCGGCTCTTGAGAGAGCGCCCTAACCAAATTTGGGTGTGTGGCCTAATTACCATAGGCCACGCCCTCTGTGTGACGTTATTTGGAGGCGTCCCCGCATGGCACGCCTCCAAATAACGTCAGGCTGGGGGTAAAGCCCAGCAGTCCGTCACTGGCTGGGCTTCCCCCAGCCCTCTCCCGTCAGTGAATGGTTGGCGCACGCATGAACCTGGCATCCATTCACTCTCCATTCATTCATCTGTGGCGGTGGGGGTCCCCAGCCTCCCAATTTCACCACCCGCGGGCCACTTCGGACTGCGGGTGGTACAGCGGGATAGTACTGTCCCACTGAAATCGGGTTAATGGGGAGGGGTGCCATCCTCTACGGGTGGCGCCCCTGTGCGACAGCACTGGTCAAACACCCCTACAGCTCGCCCTGCATATATATATATATATATATATATATATATATATATAGCAAATAAAATAATGGTGGCACTCCACGACTATTGATAATTACGTAGAATTTATTCTGAGTTTCAATGTTTCGTGCGTCAGCCCTTCATCTGGGATACAAATACAAGACAATACACTAAACGCTTAAATACATACATACATAATTAAAAATTACCTTCCTCAGGTGGTCCGGGACATCAGCGCACATCTCCGCCAGTCACGTCTGGCACACGTTCCGGAGCCCGGGTCGCGGACAGAGTGACGTCAGTGATCTGTACAAACAACGTGACTGGAGCACCTGAACCACCAGAGTAGTCATGGCAACCAAATTGTTCCCGGACATATAATGTTATGTAGCGGTTGATTACAAAACCCATACATAAACAATCAACAGTTTAAATTATATACATAGTCAATATAGCAGCGGAACGTCATAGTTAGTGAATCACAAAAATGCATCATATACAAAACATACATTAATGTAAATAATTTGCTTGTTAAGTGTAGAGTCTGCAACGTGCAGGATCAAAACAATAGAGAAGTACAATCAAACAAAACAAACAAAAGCTGATCCATAAATAAGATAATAACAGCCAGAAATATCATCAGGAATCATACAGCGATGGAAAAACTATAGCAACAGATAATGTGTCTACAAGAAACATTGCAAGCCTAAGGACTCATTTAATCCCTTAGGTGCAATGGTATCAAGTTTAAAGATCCAACGGCATTCGGCTTGCAACAGCTTTTGAGCTCGATTTCCACCTCTAATATCCGGAGGAATGTGTTCTATGATTTTGAACCGTAAATCAGCCACTCCATGTTTTAAAGCTATCCAATGTCTAGCGACTGGTTGTTCACTACAGCCTGTGCTAATCCCTATGCGAATGGCCGAACGATGTAAAGCCATACGTTCTTTTATTTGTCGTTCCGTCTTGCCCACGTAATTAAGCCCGCATGGACGGGACAACAAATAAACGACAAACATAGTACTGCAGGTAACCGGCGACTTAATGAAAAAACTCTTGCCTGTATGCGGATGATTAAAAGTATCTCCTAAGATTACCGCCCTACAAGTAATGCGTCCAAGGCAACAGTGATACCCATTTTTTAATGATAAAAAGTGTTGGGGTTTCTTCTTGATTTTAGCCACATCAAGCTTTACCAGGCGATCTTTCGGATTCCTAGCCCTAGTAACACAAGGCATAATTTTAGAGTTTTTCATGGTAGGTAGCCCGCTATCAGTATTGACTACAGGCCAAAGATTTCTTATGATCTTAACAGTATCAGAACTCCTGGTATTAAACCTGTTAACCCAAGGTATAGTGTTACCAGTAGTTTTATTCATTTGATTCGATTTAAGTGTGGTATCTCTAGGTATGGCTAATACAGTGTTTTTTAAATTACACAATTCACTCCTGTTATAGCCAGGAGACACAAATTTGTTTACCATCATGTCCATTTGCTGTTCTAGCTGTGTCGGGTCACTAGTAATACGTCATACCCGCAGCATTTGGGAGTAGGGCAAACCTCGGCGCAATGGCAGAGGATGGAAGCTATTATGTCGTAAGATGGTATTCCTATCAGTCTGTTTAACATAGAGATCAGTATTGAGTACACCCTGTCTAAATGTAATATTGACATCAAGGAAATGTATACTCTCATCATCGATAACAAAGGTTAATTGTACCTTATGACCCGAGCGATTATGGGTATCCAATAGGTCCTACGGTTCTTCTCTTGCACCTGCCCACAAGATTAACAGATGTCAGCTGTGGAGGGAAAGATTACAGAATCTCTGTATAGTCTGGACCGTTCTTCCTGACATCACAGCCTCCCGAAAGGTCATCCCCCCGGGAAGGTCCCCCTCCCATTGTCCATGGTCCACTCCGGTCTGGCTTTCAGGCGCTTGGTGATTACATCATCTCCATGCGTTGGCACTGCACCCATGTGCAGTGTGAATGGTGCCGCAGTGGAAATGGGGTAAATCCCAGGTCTGACCGGCTTGGAACCGTGTTTCAAATCCCATGTCAGACCCGAAATTTTTTGGGAAAAAGGGTATTAGCTACAACATTGGAAGCAACTGTTGTGTTTTCACTTTTAAGTTAGGAATTGATGATACAAAGTAACTATCTGCAACAACACAGTTAGAATTGGGATTCTGAAATATACCAGTACACATAAACTCTTTCTCTGATTTCTGCTCTAGTGATCAGTAAATGTGTTTATTTCTATGCAGTTTCTTAGAGACTATATAACCTGAACAATTAAAGGCTGCATAGATTCAGAGAGGAGTCAGCAACAGGAAAATAACTAATAAATTTAACACTGCCAGGGGAGTAATATTTCAAAAGATTTGATTGGCAGTAACTTATCTTCTCAGTGCTACAGGAAGGAACATATAATTTACTGGACTCCAAAGACATCTATACTTTAAACATACTGTAACTATATATTTTTTTGAATTATACGGTGTCACTCTTGGGAGTTGCACAGGGACTATAGACCTTTAAATCTTCAGTTATAAGATATTAAATTTATATGTATTTATGTAATAGAGTGTATTTCCAAATTATTATTGACACTGGGCATGTTACATGTTCATGGAAATCTTGATGTGTATGAGACAGTTATATGTTATTGCATGTTAATTTTAACTTATAAAATAGTAACAGAAAACAAGCCTATAGTATATTTACTGTGGATTTACTTACCGGAAGGTGCAAGGACATCAACCTCTCCAAGACCTAATGAAAGAAAAATATTCTGGAGGTTTGGTTTGTGAATAGCAATAATTGTATAGCATTGTTTTATGCAACACACTACTCACACCATATAATACGAAATACCATCATTCCATACTATAATCGGGCTTTCCCAGGCGAGCCTACATAATTTACACACAGTCTAGCTTGGATGGAGGCACTAATTGGAGTACCCCGTAGAAAAAGGGTTATACTTATCACGTATATAATGACAGAATTGTCTACAGCATACATTCTGTTCTATGAGTACATATTATACATATGTTGAACAGGTCATAAATTACACATTACATCAAATATAATGTACTCTAAGCACAATATTCCTTATGTTATTATGGTATAACACACTAAACTGTCCCTAAAATCTACTACTAAATAGAACACATCACATAATATCCTATCATACAAAACTTCCTTAATGCACAGGTAAAATTACAATTTCTCAGCCCAAGCTTAAAGGAAAGTGTCTTGATGAAAACCTGCCATATGAATCAGGACAAACATAAAATAGTGCATTAACTCAGTCCCAGTAGGTTATGCTTAGGGTGCTTGGACGTAGGTACAGTACTTTGTGAGTCTGCCATAAGCTGGGAGACATTGGGCTTGGACTCTACCAAACTGGAGCAGAAGATCATGGCTCAGCAGCCTGGACAACATAATCACAGATGGTGGCTATAGATCTTTTGGATACATTTTTAGGGTCATTTTGGTGCAGGGGCCCACTTCTTTCTGTACATTGCTATATTCATGTGTGTTGTACTTTGACAATAAAAGAGTTAGCTATAGGTGATTTATAACTAATAAAGGTACTGGGCAAGCTCTGTTAACATATACAGATGTGTCATCATGCCCGGTGTGAGTGAGCAGTGGCAGCATATCAACTTTTTCTTTAAAGTTGCATCTTATTCACACTACAGACACAGCAAAACACCACTCAATCTGTACCAGAGATGCTGGCCTGTGACTTTAACTGCATAGGAATTAGTTTTTGTACTGTATGTACAAAGTCGCAGATGAAGTACAAATGAACTTTACACACACAAATGCACAACTGCATATTAAATTAATCAGTGTAGTCTCATTAAGTGGTTTTGTTGCATCACATTGTGACTGAGATGCAAATTTGAGCAAAAGGACATTCAGCGCAAGCATAGTAGCAAGGGACCTGGGGTGCTAAGAAGGGCTGCTTGGAGTGACCACGGTAAAATGTATGAAGACACATCTGCAAGTCTGCTTCCAGGTAAACCAGCTAGTATAATGCTGCAAGAGCTAAACATAGACCCGGTATCCTCACACTAGCGAAATGCAAAGATTTTCTACTTTCTACTATGGACAGACTGACAAGTAGTTTTGGCTCCTGTTAGACTGTCCACAATCCTGCTAAGGCATTAGAAACAAAGGGCCTGATTCAGAGTTGTACGCTCATCAGAAGATGAATGCACATTTCTGATGCTTTGGGGTCTGCGCTTGCGCAGGACTTATTCTGGGCATGTGCAGAATGAGTCCTGTGTGCTCTCTCACACACCCCCAAGCTGCTTCAGGATTAACATGCTGCGGCGCTTGGGGAGCAAAGCGGTAGTGTGCCTGGGCACCATTCCAAAAATCGGAGGCATGTCACCTCTATTTTCTGGGAGGGACGAGGTCAGGGTCTACATCGGCGGATGCAGATTCCTGGCCTTTTGTGTGACTAGGCACTCAGCCAGGCTGTGGGAGGCATTAGCTCCCACAGCCTGGCCAAAGGGACAACAATTGTGACCGATGGTGATACCAGGCTGTGACCTTGGTCACAGAGCTGGGATAACGCAGATGCAGCAAGGAAGTGCCTGACACCTCCTTCTGCATTTGCATCTGAGATGGATAGATTTGCACAGCCAATTTTGTGCGGCTGTGCAAAGGGCCATTACCCTCTGCTCATTCTCATATCTTCTGCTCTTGACACTGTGGACCACCCTCTCCTCCTGCAAATCCTTTGTTCCCTTGGTCTGTGTGACACTGCCCTCTCCTGGCTGTCCTCCTACCTCTCTTGATGTTCCTGCTCTATCTCCTCTAATGACTCCACTTCACCCCACTTCCACTTAAGTAGGTGTTCCCCAAGGTTCTGTTCTTGGAACTCTCCTGTTCTCCCTCTATACATCCTCTCTAGGTGAACTCATCAGCTCTTTTGACCTCAAATATCATCGCTATGATGATAATAATATCATCGATATGATGATAATACTCAGATTTACCTTTCCTCCTCTGACCTCTCCCCCTTTCTCCTCACTCGTATCTCCAACTGTCTCTTCCCAGATATCCAAGTGCTTTCTTAAACTTAAGTTAAAATGTCTAAGACTAATCATCTTCCCACCCTTTTGGATAACCTTACTTCCCACAATTTCTTTATGAATTTATGGCACAACTATCTCCTCTAGTCCCAAAGTGCACTGTTTTGGACTAGTCCTCCCTCTCCTTCAAACCACACATTCAGCACTTCTCACAGTCCTGCCATGTCCATCTCAAAAATATTTCCAAGATCAGACCCTTTCTTACCCAGGATGCTACCAAAACCCTCATCCAATCACTGGTCATCTCCAGATTGGACTACTGTAGCCTCCTCCTCTCTGGCCTCCCTGACTCCCACCTCTCTCCACTCCAATCTGCTCAGCTCATTTCCTCTCCAAATGTTCTACATCTGCCTCCCCTCTACTACAAGCCCTATACTGTCTCCGTTCTCCTTCAGAACCCAATTTAAGGTTCTTATACTCACTTACAATGTCCTGACCCTTTCCTCTCCCATTCACATCTCTGACCTCATCTCCCTTCACACTCCTATCCACCCTCTTCACTCAACAAATGCATGTCATCTGTCCTGCCAACTGATTACTTCCTCCCACTCTCGCCTCCACGTTTTTGCCCATGCTGCTCCCTACCTCTGAAACTCTCTTCCCATTACTGTAGACTTTCCACATCTCTACAAATCTTCAAATGGGCTCTCCAGACCTACTACTTCAGCAAAGCCTTCCAGCTCTCATCCTAACACGCTGCTACATGCTCCTTCCTTCCTGTCTAAGAGATCTATGTCACGTCTGTTTGTCTGCCCCTCCCCATTAGAATGTAAGCTCTCATGAGCAGGGCCCTCTACCCTCCTGTGCGTCTCCTTACTTATACTTTCAACTTCTCCTCACTCCCCACTAGGGCACCTATCACTTGGTTGCTTATGCCCTGTTGCTTATTTGAATGCTATGATCACTAATGCAGTAATGTATATAAACCTTGCCCATGTTCTGCATTGTATTGTACTGTAAGTCACTGGTTTCTTGTTCACTTATTTATGTACTTTCTGCGAAACACTTGTGGTGCCATATAAATAAAAGATAATAATAACATCACTCTAAAAGGTCATAATTTAAGGGATAATAGACTGAACATAAACTCAGAACTCAGCTTGGGCCTGTGAATCACCCTTTAAACATTCAGGCCCTGACACCACTCTCAACATCAAAAAACATGCAAATTCTCGCGCTCCAATGAAGGAATGATTTCTAATAGTAAAGCAATCTAACAATATATATCTTAGGGAGTTACCATCCTGATTGGTATTCCAGAATCCTGTTCTGATTTCCACAATGTTTTTCAAAAGGTATCTCTCCCAGGATATGCAAAACAGAATCAACAGAAAATGGAAAAACTTATAGTGTAGTAAGTCCAGAAACAAATTGATTAGAATAGGAGATAGATCCACAATTCCAGCTATTCTATCGAGTATTGCATGTGATCTAATCCAGATGTACAGGTCACCCTGACGTGTGCCAGACAATCAAAGTAGTATTGGAATGCTCAAACCAGTGCTTACATATATGCAAATATTCCATTCCTATAAAGGTATCTTTTAACCCTCGTGTCTGCGTCGATCTATAGTTATAACACCTCTCACTCATGTTCATAGGAAAGTGTCAGACTCACTTGTACAGTATGCTTACATTCAATAGGTGCCACGGATTCCCATCAAGGTTTCTTTATATCTCCTCCTGAGATCCCAAAGTTAGGATTTTTCTTTAAACTCACAAAACTCCATAAAGTGGTTTAAAGATTTTTATTAGAATCCTAAGAATAAAACTATATAGAGTATACACAACAGGAACTGAATAATGGGAAACCTTCTTTCTCTCTAGTATAGGGAGCATATAGATAATAGACTGAACATAAACTCAGAACTCAGCTTGGGCCTGTGAATCACCACTCTCAACATGCAGCTCACGGTCCTGAGGATGTTTGCATAAGTTTAAAAAAAAAAAGACCTTTAAAAATGGTGACCTTCCCACGCTTACTATATTTGCTGCAGTCATTGCTACTCCTACTCACGCATAGGAATACCTTAAAGATTAATGCTTTATTTAGGAAATTCCTTTTGTTTGCCCTAGACTAGCCCTCCTAAATCTACAGCAGACGAGGATCAATGGAGTTATCAATTTTCCGTATTTAACCTATTACAACCACGCATCTATTTTGCGCTACCTCCGGGATTTGCTATACAATAGTAATATATACACAGATTCCATCATTGACAAATAGTTTTTGCCAGATGCCAATTTAAATAGCTTTTTGAAGCAGAATGATGCAGAAATTAGTCAGGAGGTACAGGAAAACCCTTGTGATCCACGAGGAGACTGTGGCCTATATTATGCCACCAACACAATTTAAATGCACACAAATCCTTATCTCTGCCTGTTCTGACCAATCCTGATTTTCAGAATGGACTTGCATCTAGTCCTTTCACATTATGGTGGAGAGAGGGAGTGAAAGATGTGAGTAATGTTGTAAATATCTCTAATAAACGTCTTTTAACTTTTAAACAGACCAGAGAAAATTACCGATACTCCAACGATTCCCTTTAGCATTCTTTCAGGCACAACACTATGGCCCTCATTCAGAGCCGTACGCTCTGAGCAGAGCGCACGCTCTGAATGAGGGCCGGGCTCCATTTTCATGGAGCGTCCTCCTGGACGCTCGTATAGCTGTGGGTCACCACCCACAGGCTATACGAGCGTGCATTGTGATGGTCGCGATGGTCGAGACCATCGCGACCATCGAATTTGCGAGCCGGAGCCTGCGGTTGAGGTTTTCAACCGCAAGCTCCGGAGTGATTTTGGCTCTATCAGAGCCAAAATCACTCCCACTGACATCACTAGGCCGGCTTCTGACGGGAGGCGTTCCCGTGGGAACGCCCCCGTCAGGGAGGCATGCCCCCGGCACGCCCACCAAAGGGGGCGTGCTGTCAATCAACATTGACAGCACGCCCCCTTTGATCGGACACAACGAGCGAAGGACTTTCCTTCGCTCGTCGCGTCTGGCGCATGCGCACGACGGAGCTCCCTCCGTCGTGCGCATGCTCAGTCCATAACATCGACCCACTTGCGAGCGGACAGCCGCTCGCGAGTTGGTCTGAATCAGGCCCTATGTGAGCTCTGTGATAAGGGGTTTTTCTGATTTGTATTGGCAGAATACCATGGTATGCTTCGGTCTCTTCCACCAGCTAGGAGGGCTATATTGTTGCATTATACTATTCTGAGAAAGCAGATAGATAATGAGCAGGTTAGCTCAGGGGTCAGCCAGTAGCAGTTCTCCTTCCCCTCACTAACATGTGAAGCTTTACTTGACAATTTTCTTAGTTCATGTAAACTACTACTTGCAGCTCAGTATCAACAAATGTTTTTAAATATCTTTCATAGATCTTACTTCACACCTCAAAGGCAACACTTAGCAGGAATGTCTTCTTCACCTAACTGTTTACGTTGTCAAACCCCACAAGCAGACTTCATCCATTGTTTCTGGTGCTGCCCATTACTACGTCAGTTCTGACTTGCGGTCAGAAAATTTTCCTTAGATAATTTAGTAAATGGTATCCCATTCACAGGGGAATGTGCTATATTTGGGATGGTACCGGCTACATAAAGGAGTGCAATGGGATGTAAGAAGCTGCTTCTAGCTATTAGTGCTGCTGCCTGAAAAGTTATTTTGCAGAATTGGATTTCAACTTCTCCTCCTTCCCTGCGGATGTTTCAAAATAAGTTATTCCATATCTTTAATATGGACTGGATAGAAACCTCATTGAACAAAGAGTGTTTGATCTCATGATTTTGTGGCACATGGGAGAGTTACACGTTGCCTAGGGAACATCAACATAAAATTGAAGATACTTTAAAAAATACAATGTGGTATGAGCAACGGAGACTGTTGGGGGATCTTCCCTTGAGTACATAGTTGACACTCTGATTTTACACTCCCATTTAGTTTACGGAAACTCTGGAGGTTGGGTTTTGTTATCCTGGGCGGCTCCCCCCAACCCCCCACCTCTGTCTTTATTTTGTTTTGACTACATATGGATGACAACATTATTACTGTCATGACAACTGCTTTTCTATGGTCACCTGCTGCATTATCTCATTCTTTACAATGCTCTCTATTTTATTCACTATGGCCATAAATGGATGGTCACTGTTGATTATTGATTTCTAAGCTTTGGCAATATATGTTTACTATTATGCAAATGTATTATTTGTACTGCGTATTGAATTGTGTATTGTTGATGCTTATGGTGCATTACACAATAAAATATATTTGGAAAAAAACAGACCTTTCACAAACTGAGACTGTATGATGTACATTCTTAAAAATGATCCTTATTTTGGATCAATAGCTAAATCCTCGTTTGTTCTTTTATATATATATTTCAGAAATATCATGCTGTGTATGTGTTTGGTGCTGGATTCCTTGTGACCATGTGCAATGCGCAAAGCATGCTTAAAGACTCTAATGGTAAGTCAGACGTAAAATGATGAACAAATTGACAAATTACATTTTATTTCTATTTTTTACACATAGATTTTCAAATAAATAATTGAAATTGTTTCAAGTGATTACTATATCTGATACAAATGTATCTTCTTAAACAATCGGTATACTTCACACTTGGGGTCTTTGGCCCATAACCTATTGGTAAAACCTGTTAGGTTATAAAAAGTGACAGAGGAATGTGAAATGTAGGTTGGTCCACACAGATGTTCTTAAGCAGGATGGTGGGTTTATTTGGCAACAGTGGTATACACAGGGTCAACAGTGGTAGCGGCAATAATAGCAGTAGGCACAGGGTTAACAGCAGTATCAAAATAATGGCTATGGCAACGGTAGCAGGTCTCTACAGCAGGAGCTAAGTATAGCAGGTCTATGCAGTACTGTGGCACTCTACACTGTGCACACTAGTACATCAGTGACATTATCCCGCTAGGAGAAGACAGTGCAGGACTGCACTCCACTCCAACAATCCTTTGCCATCACAATATTATTTTTTGGGATACTTATAAGGTTTGGTTAAAAATTAACAGACATCTGGGATTAAATCCTTGTCTCTTCCCTTATATACCCTTATGGGGCAACCCGATCGTTCTCCCCTCTTTGGATAACTTGACTTATATACATTGGTTTTATAAACATCATTATGTCCATAAAGGATGTGATTGATCTGGGTGGCGATATACTTTCCTTCCACCAATTATAAGAAAAATTCCACCTGCCTCATTCACATTTCTTTATGTATCTGCAGACACATCACTATATACAAACTTTAAAGTACATTGGCCCTGATTCAGAGCCGGACGTAAGTCGCTGCTCATTCGCTCCGAGCGATGTTTGCCCAACTGCGCATGCGTACGGATCGTTATACGCATGCGCGAACAACTCAGTGCGGCCGAAATTCATGTGCTCGCAAAATAGCGAATGCCTGATAATTTGAGTGACAGAAAGAGGCGTATGTGGGAGGTAACAGGGGAAGGTGCTTGAAAACGGGGAGTGGAGATCCGATCGCAGGCGTGCCTAAAGGTCAAATCGGGCGTTTTATGGGTGTGCATATTTAAAACAGCAGCGTCATTGACCACGTCACTGGGTTATTTTAGAGCCAGAACTGTTCGCAAAATTGTGGTAGCAAACACCAGCCCCAAGAATAGCGAGCAGTTCATACCCTGGTCGATGTACTCGATTAATCTAATAAATAGCGGACATGACGTAGGATGCGAGCGGCCAAGGGGCGTATTTTTTTCAAAAAACGAACGCAAGTTTTGTTCGCTCATTCAGACATAGAGGCGTGAACAGAACGCAAACAGCGAACAGTTCATTTGAATAGCCACCCCTTGTTTTAGAACGAACGACCGCAAATAGCGAGTGGCTCTGAATGAGGGCCATTGTCTTCTACTCAGGACCCTGGTTATCTATATTCTGAACTTATAGACACAAAATTATCTTTATGGCACTCTACATTTAAGACTTGTACTTTTACATACCGGAACTGACAGAATTTGATTGCATTCTACTCCGATCAGCTAAAATATTACATGCCTTTAAGTTGTCTCTCCTACAGGAGACACAGTTGAGCATGTTAGAATATACTCTCCAGAAAATGTAAAACACTTTGTAAAGACAGAATCAGGGTATTGGCCTAATGCTTCCATGTCTCAATTTCTGGCACTGTCATTTAAATGAAGATTAAACTCTCAAAATGAGTCGTTGATACTCTTCTTTCTGCTGATTTTTCCTTATGGAATACTAACTGCTCAGTAGTAAGTATTATACCTTCTTAGTTGTAATAAAAGCTAAACAGGTTATTTTAAAACACTGGATCTCCAGATATTCCCCAACTTTGGGAGAATGAAAAACTGCTCTTTTTAGAACTGTTGTTTTACGAAAGACGAATGGCTACCTTCAACATTAATAAGGGAGTTTTAGCTTTTTACAAAAAATGGGACAGCTACAGTATATCGAACACTTACTGTACTCAATCAAACTAAGACACATATTTGGAAGGTGCTCAAATCCATTCATTGAAATTTGCTGAGACAGATCTCTAAAGACATCTTTTATATGTCACCTTTTGGGTGAGTCTCATCTCTAAGCTGAGTTTACCGCTCTTATGGTGATGTTGTGATACTATCCCCTTCTGCCCAGTGCTTCCCCTTATATTTCCCCTTCTTTTTTCTTGGCTAACTACCTACAATGAATAGAATCCTGGCACTGGAGTGGAGTCACATGTTATATCCAGGACTATTCATGATATTTTTTTAATCTTTTGTTTGTATCCCATAAAGTATTTGTTTCTATTTCTAACAGTGGATATCATCTTGCATATATTTATGCTGTTTTTGTTCCCACTTGTCTACAGTTTTAAGTTAAAAAGGAAAACTGTACACACCTGTTATTTAATTTTAGTTTATTCTGTCTTTCATCTGTATTTTGGGTGTACAATAAAATTATTTAAAAACAGCATATTTAAAAATACACACATTCACACTTTATGATAGCAGGTAGTAAAAATATTAATAATTTACATGCTAGCACTCAAAAGGTTAACGACAATGTAGTCTAACATTCAACAGGGTTAACAAGGCTAACCAAACTCTTCTAAAGACTATGGCCCTCATTTAGAGCCGTTCGTTAACAGCAGTACGCTCGTTGCGTTCCGATGTTGACTAACCGCGCATGCGTCGGTGTTACACTGCGCATGTGCGTACGGCAGATTGCGAGCTTTTTTTGACTCGTTCGTAAAATAGCGTACAGGAAGTGACATGTCAAATGTGATTGACAGAACAGGGCGTTTTTGGGTGTTGACAGGGGTGGAGATGGAAAAACGCAGGCGTGGCGAGGTGTTTTTGGGGCGTACATACATTATCAGATGCGAACGTAAAATGTGTTCGTACCGATTCATACGTCACTGGATGATCCTCTTTCCCTTCAAAATGCTCGCACAGCTTAGGGTCTGGATTACTCGACCACATTGGCGATGGCCTTCTCCTCCGTCCCGGCACTCCACGATGTAGCATCGGTTAATCGCGGGTGGTCAGAAAAGCAATTAGTGTTGGATTGAAAACCGGCTTGGTATGTGTTTTGAAATCAGTTTTTTGGGTTAGCACAAAAGCGTACGCAGGTGGAAATCATAGCTGCTAATGTCAGGATTACACAATCAATTTGCGTACATTTGTGGGGGTTTATTTTGGCCTCAATTTGTTGGATTTGGCCTATTGTAACAATAATGTCATCATGTTTTTTTTGATTTTCCCTTTTTCTTTTGGCCAGGTGAATTTGCATCTTATGTAAATTTTTAAACGTTCCTTAAAGAGCCCTTTTTTTTAATTCATGTAAAATGTGGTTTTTGCACTTTTTTGCCTTGTGGGCCAGGATTAAATGTAACCCATTTTGACAATAATGTCAGAATACAATTTCAAACTTTTTTGGGAATTTTATTGCTCCAACAAAAAAAAAAAAAAAAAAACAGATTTTACAAAAAGATTTTTTGCAGTGTTCATTCCCAAAGTTAAAATAATTGTGCCAACATAAAAGATTTTGGAAACGTAAAACACAAAATTAAAAACAATTCACAAGAAAGGAGAGGGAAGTTTTGGCCAGAAAGGAATATGAGGCAAGCACAGAAGGAGTGTGGGAAAAGTAGCCATTACTGTCAACATTTTTTCACCCGTTTGGCTGGGGGAGGGAGGGCGCCAGACCGGGTCCGGGATGTCATCGGGCTGGCCTGTCCAGAGGCAGATGTTGTGGCCTCTGGACTAGGCACAGGGCTAGGCACATTTGGAGGATTGGCTTATGTTGTGCCAGAGGTGGAGGATCCTGATGTTCCGGCAGGAAGGGAGGTCGGCTCCACCATGTGCTGGCGAACGAGCTGCTCCAGGGCATTGGCGATGCGGATGTTGGTCCTGGTATTTTCCGCCAGGGCCTGACCAATGGTCACGTTGGCCGCAGCATTTTGCTCCAGGGCCTCAGCCACCCGTATCAGACTGGCGTCCATCCTCTGCAGAATCTCTGTATGGAAATCCGATTTTAAATTGAGTTCTGTGAGGAGGGACACTGCCTGCGAGGGGGATTGCCCTGGACTGTCTTCTGCAGGGTCCTCAGCCGGATGTACTGGTTCCTCCCCTGCAGAGCCAGCAGAAATACGGCGGCCAAGGCTCCCCTCTGGAGCAGACTCATCCGCCTGTGTCTCTGTTGGAAAAATGAGAAAAGACTCACATTAGAATCTACATATTGGTCCAATAACATTTCAGAGTTGGTGACATCACAATATTTACCTTGGACAACATGAGGAGCCGCAAAGTCTGGCATGTCCGTATCCATGTTGGACATGCCAAACACCTCCACAGCCTGCACACACCCCTGTGCCAGCTCTTCTAAATCATTCAACTCCAATGACACAGGGGTGGGACCGCCACCAGTCCCCCTTGCATGCCTAGCCCTGTCTGCCATTTTTTGTTTCAGGCGATATTTGAAGTCTTGCCATCTGTGGGTGAAAAAGTAGACATTATTCATGCATTCTTTCCCCAAGTTTTTTTGGGTGGTCAAGTTTTTACTTACCGCCGTTTGACATCCCGGGCTAGACGGACATAATCACCCACCCTATTGACAGCAATGGCTACCTCATCCCACATTCTCCACTTCTGGCTTGTACTCATATTCCTGTCTGCCTGTGGCAGGATGTCCACACACTTCTGAACCAAAACCTCCATCTCCTTTCTTGTGAATTGTGGCTGCCTTTTCTTTTTTCCAGCTTTGGCCGGAATACTGGGCCCAGCAGCCTCTTCCATGTCATCCTCCTCACCTATTTGATTAAATTTTGAGAATTGTAAACTTCACAACTTCCACTATATTATTTTTCAAATTAATCATTGTTTACAAATGCCTGAAATACTTACCGCCAGACTGTTGCCCATTGTTTCCCTGGTCTGTAGCCATGTCTTAACTTAAAACAAGAAATACACCAGAATTTTGGTTTGGGCTCATTACGTATTTATACATGCGTCCTTATTTTGCGGCCGCATCATTGATTGTGCGTTCCTATGATCCCTCCTTAATTTGTGCGGGAAACTAAACACTATTTATGGCTTTGGGCGTCTCGAGTCGAGGTGGTGTTTTTGGATTGTTGGAGGTTACCTTGGTCGGAGTTTCTTGTTGGCGGATTTTCGAGTTGATGTTGTTGGGAGTTTATTTTGTTTGCTATATTTGCGTTTTTATTTTCCGTTCGCATTTTTTCTTGTGTTTTTTTTTTGCTCGTTTCTTGATTTGGTAAGTTTTTGGAAGTCTAACTTTGGTTCAATTTGTGTCTCCTTCTTTTTCTGATTTTTCTAACGTTTTTTTTGCGTAATTTCATCTCTGTTAGGTTTTTATTTGGCTCTGCCCCAAAGACCTTTTGATCAGGAATCTTATATATTAGCTCTTGGTAAGTCCATTTTTTTACTTGTATTTGCGAACTAATTAGCGCATTTTTATCTGTTTGTATAGTGACTTGTATTTGCGAACTATTTAGCGCATTTTTATCTGTTTGTATAGTGACTTGTATTTGCGAACTAATTAGCGCATTTTTATGTTTGTATAGTGACTTGTATTTGCAAACTAATTAGCGCATTTTTATCTGTTTGTATAGTGACTTGTATTTGCAAACTAATTAGCGCATTTTTATCTGTTTGTATAGTGACTTGTATTTGCGAACTAATTAGCGCATTTTTAAATGCTTATTCATCCTGTTAAATTGTTTGTGTTTTCCCTTTAGCATTTGTTGCTTACATTTGGCCCCAATTTGACGTACTGTGCGCAATGTCGTTTTGCTCTTTGGCCAAATGTGTGTTTCTCCCCTTTTATGTTTTGTCTTGCACCAAATTTGGAAACATAAATGCACAGCCTAAACTGTTTTTTTTTAATATTGTGAATATTTACAGTTTGCACGTATCATGACAATACCCCGGCATGTAAGCAGCAATGGATGGTATCATCAACCTAAGTTGTTTTTTATTTATTTTGGGGTGGGTAAAAAGCCTTACATTCAAATCTTGCCATTTCAGGTTGATCTGGGTCGGATTGTTCTGGCCATGCTCCCGGAAGCCGACCAACCTCAATCTCGGCCCAGGCATAGGCATCGTAGGCGTGCAAGGCCCCAGATATTTCGAACACGTGTCACCCTTTTTGGAATGCCCGATGATGAGGTTTTAAGACGCTACCGTCTTCCTCCCCAAATCATCATAGACACTCTCTCATTAATAGAGAGTGATCTTGAGCGGCAAATTGACAGTCCTACAGCAATACCACCACTTACGCAATTTATGTCGGTGTTACATTTCTGTGCCTCAGGATCGTTTCAAACAACGGTGGGAATAGTGGCGGGCATCTCACAATCCTCCTTTTCCAGGATCCTGAGGGCAGTGATGGAGGCACTTTTCAAGCACCTCCATCATTTTATTCAAATGCCTTTGGATATGGGTGCCCTTAGTGTGGCCAAGGCCAATTTTTACCAAATAGCTGGCTTCCCACACATCATAGGGGTTGTGGATGGTACTCACATACCACTTCAGCCTCCAGCACGGCTGGAGGCCATATTTCGCAACCGTAAACACTATCACTCCCTGAATGTAATGGTGGTATGTGATGCCTCCCTCCAGATCCTGTCCCTGAATGCAAAATTACCAGGAAGTGCACATGACTCATTCGTCATCCGGCAATCAGGGATATGGCACAAATTAACCAACCTACAAGCTGGTGATGCGTGGCTTCTGGGTAAGTGGAGACCTTTAGTACATAACAATGTTAAGCTTGATACACAGTAATCCTGATGTTGTCTATTCTTTTTCACAGGAGACAGTGGCTACCCTTGCATGCCCTGGCTGCTCACTCCTTATTTGGCTCCCACACCAGGCCCACAAAGTGAGTTTAATGCCACACTTACAGCCACCAGGCAAGTGGTGGAGCACTGTATCGGCCTTTTAAAAGGCCGATTCAGATGACTCCACCGCTCTGGTGGCGAGCTCATGTATTTGCCGGATATGATTTCGAAAATTGTGGTCCTGTGTGGGATATTTCACAACATCGCCATAAGGAGTGGTGTCCCAATGCAGCCAGAGGATGCCTTACCTGAGGATGGCCCCCCGAGGTTGGTCGGAGGTCAGTATGTGGGGGGGCCATACGCGATGATGTGGTGGCCAGATATTTTAGGTAATTATTGTGAAAACAACAGTGTTTATACCCAATGTGGTACGGTTTGTTTGAGAACATCTATTTTTTTATTAATTTTTTCCCCATCTTCTGTTTGTTTGCATAATCTTTGGCACTCCAACGATGACTACTTCCTGCTACCCTTCAAAAACCTTTATGTGGAAACTTGTGGAATATATTATGTAACCCATATTGCAACGCCATATTTGTGGAATCATGTTGGCATGGTCCTTCGTCAACCAGTTCTTGATTTGTTGTGTTTTTTTCAAGTTTTTGGTATGTGGTGTATTTATTATTATCAGTGTGTGTTTTGTTTGTGAGTGACCACTTTGTTTTTTTATTTATGTTGTGAATAAATTTATTGAGAGTGTAATTTGGTTCCTTTTTTTGCACGTTAGAAGCAAGTGTAACCAGGCTCACACACATTACATTTGCCTAAGGGGTAACCCAGTAATGAAGCAAGTTGAGCTAAAATGTAATATGTTTTCGGGGTACAAACCAACACACCAAGGAATCTTGTACAATCAGTTGGCTTCGTAATATCGGCCTAAGCAGCTTGCCCACCAAATAGGAACCTGTAAAATGTAGTGAAATATAATTTTGCCAACACAAAAAAAGGAAAATGACATTGGTACTGGTTGGTGTTTCTTGTGCCTGTTTGCCTTCAAAATACAACACACAATCTTAGTAAGAATAATTGCCAATCCTTGCTTGAAGAGTCTACTTATGTCAGTGTAAAGAATCTTGGATTTACAAAAAACGCATGAGACAGAACGTTAATTAGAAATGATTAATTTATAAACATTTTGAAAAATAAACAAAAAAAATCTACTTCCTAAGGAGGACCGACAGATGGTCAAGGACCAGCAGCAGACCGGTGATTTGCTCCCGCATACGGGCCACACAGTCGCCTCTGTTCCTCTGTGGGTTAGAAAAGTGTGGGGATTAATACATCAATAATGAACCCACATTCAAAAACAACACAAAACAAGCAAACCAAAAATTTAAATATTGTTAAAAAAAGCATCATTACACCGATAAAACCCAGCACCCCAAAATGGTGTAGGCCAAAAATACAAGGCCAAAAAACAGATTCCCACAGGTGTGATATGTGTATGGTGAAATCAGCAGGAACAGGTAAAGACAACCCCAAAAATCACAAAAAGTCTACAAAAACTCAAAAAAAAAGGGGACGACACATGATTACATACAAACAGTTTGTGGTGCCAAAAAATCAAAAGCCAAAACATACCGTTTACCAAAACGCCAGATCGAGAAGCCACTCCCTCGACCTCCTCGGAGGTGGCTCCATTCCCCAAACCTATGGGCAGGGTGTTGGCAGATTCCGGGGAGGGGGTATTTGGAGGAGGGGCGGTTGGAGGAGAGGGGGAATTGGGATGGAGGGGAAGGAGCCCTGAAATCTCCGCAACAGGGTCTTGGCAGGCTTGGGAGGAGGGGGTAATGGAGGAATTCGGGGTTGCCGAAAGTGGCCGTGACCGGCGTCTTGTCTGACGCCGTAGTCTTTGCTGTGCCCCTAAAAGATGTGATAAAAATTGTGGTTAGTTTCAACATGAATCCAAAAAAAACACTATTTTAAGACAACACAAATAGGAAAACATGGCCATGCAGATATGAGTACAATGAATAAATAGTCAGACATGAAAACATGCACACGCAGATATGAGTACAATGAATAAATAGTCAGACATGAAAACATGCACACGCAGATATGAGTACAATGAATAAATAGTCAGACATGAAAACATGGCCATGCAGATATGAGTACAATGAATAAATAGTTAGACATGAAAACATGGCCATGCAGATATGAGTACAATGAATAAATAGTCAGACATGAAAACATGGCCATGCAGATATGAGTACAATGAATAAATAGTCAGACATGAAAACATGGCCATGCAGATATGAGTACAATGAATAAATAGTCAGACATGAAAACATGCACACGCAGATATGAGTACAATGAATAAATACGACAGACATGAAAACATGCACACGCAGTTAGGGCCACCAAGATAAACAAGAAAACCACAGTCCATAAAACTTACTTTCCGCGATCTGCATGCGAAAGTATGCCAGCAAGCGGGGCGTCCGCCGGTGCAGGTCCGACCACCTGCGCTCCAGCTGGCCGATATGTTGGCGTGAGCCGAAGGAGTGCAGGCGGCGACGTACCTCCGCATATGCGGAACGCTTTTGGCGATTCGTGATGGGTGGAGGCTGGCTGGTGATCCGCCTATCCATCACCTCCGTTAGCACCAGCAGCTCGCGCCTGGTGAATGCGGCGGCTCTCATGATGGCAATGGTGTATTTTTAAAAATTTATTTTTAATAAAGCACCCAAAAAAATTTTGATTGGCTAATGTATTTTGGTAATTAACAGGACCAATTCTATTGGTTAGTGTATGAATCATGTGTTCGACAGGGCCACAAATCTCTTGAGAGTTATGATAGGCTTGATGCAGTGACATGCGTAAGCAAATTTAAATAAAGAAATGAACCCCAGGAAATATGCGGGGATCAAAACAAATAGAACAATTGTTTAATTGGGGCTAACATGTATTTTGACCAATAAAAGCGAAGGTTTAAGCCATACGTATTCTGCAGGTAAACACAAACACGGACAAGATTAAAGTTTATTGCATTGTGTTTAAAAAAAAAAACAATTAAGCTAATTGATACATTGATTGGCATGATACGATTGAGGGAGGTAGGCAGAATAAACGAGCAGGTAATCGGAATCTGACAGGCCCACTTCCGGTTTGTACTTGTGCGTGCATTCCCTTCAAGCCATTTCGGGGATGTACGCTCGCTATTTGGCACGCTCGTTAGTTAGAGGAGGGGTCTGTTGAGTTTGGGGAGGATTTTTATCTGCGTTCGAAAATACGAGCGAGTGCTTGAATTTACATATTTTTTTACGTACGCCAAACGTACGTACGCCCACTTGCGTCCGGGTCTGAATGAGGGCCTATGTTTTCTTTATGGCATAAGGACACAATATATTAATTTCAAGATTTGACACAAAATATCGTATAGTACAAAATTTATGGTACTATTTGTCATATAATATATTGCAAGATTACATAGTATAATAATAAGGATAAACTAACATAGATATACTGAAAAGTCATTGGTTCAATTCCTGGTCACTGCACATCGGCGTGGTTTGTATGTTCTCCCTCTGTTCATTTTTTCACCCGGCACCTGTCACAACCCATGCAGTTCCTCGTTCCTTCCTGGGGTGTTGCTCTTTGCTTTGGTGCTTCTAGCACACTCAGCCCATGCAACAAACTGCTGAGTTACAGACCGGTGTGCTAGAAGCACCAGAGCAGACAGCAACACCCCAGGCAGGAACGAGGAACTGCATAGGTCGCTACACGTGTCAGGAGCTACAATGAACACTAGTTTACCATCAAAATATAATGGAATATTAATTAGCTTTTGGCAAACAATATTAACCCTAATTTATATACAGTACATGTGTGGTAAGGAATATAGACTTGGGCAAAACTAATATAAATTACTAAATATTCTTTGTTAATGTGCTGCACAATATGCGTGCACTATATAAATATAATATTAATAATAATAACAATAATAATAATAATAATAATAATAATAATAATAATAATAATAATAATAATAATAATAATAATAATACCTTGTTTGCTCCAGTGGACATCATATGAATGCCTTACTACCTTCTTTACTGGCAGCTCAAGTTTTTGACTGACCAGTCCCCTGTTGAAATTGGAGTTAGCTAGTTTCTTCTAAGTGTAAAGAGAGCCCTTCAATAATAGGAAACTACTATATCACCTTTTCAAGTGAATTGGGAGAATTGGTACACCTGGTTGACATATTCGATAATATCCCCTCCTGGTTACGCCAAACTCTATACAGATGTTTAACACAATTCTTTCTCTCCCTGACTTTGACATCACCCATCTCCCCCACATAAAGTGGATTAGGACAGGTGCACTATTTTGCCTCCCTGTGAGGCCTCATCACTACAACTATAAACTTTTTACACATCATGTACATTTCTTTTAAAATCAACTCATGATTAAATGGATTGGGTATGATACCCCGGCTGTCGGGATGCTACTAGTCAGAATACAGACAGCGGCATCCCAATAGCCAGAATCCCGACACCCATAGGACTCAATGGTGAGTAGTTTTCTAACCCCTACCCTAACCCTAACCCACCCTTCCCGGTGCTTAACCCTAACCCGCTACCCTTAGTGTCTAAATCTAACCTTCCCCTCCCCGCACCCTAAACCTAACACCTCCTCCCCGGTACCTAAACCTAACCTCCCCCCTAGTGCCTAAACCTAACCTCCCCCTCCCCGCACCCTAATCCTAACCCTCCCTCCCCAGTGC
Source organism: Taudactylus pleione (assembly GCA_031769625.1). Classification (NCBI taxonomy): domain Eukaryota; kingdom Metazoa; phylum Chordata; class Amphibia; order Anura; family Myobatrachidae; genus Taudactylus; species Taudactylus pleione. The sequence goes on along the minus strand of JAUIMM010000015.1, from coordinate 43,253,000 downwards.
CTAACCCTTCCCCTAGTGCCTAACCCTAACTCTGCTAACTAACGCTACCCTCCCTCTGCACCCAAATACATACCTTCGGGATGCCGACGGTTGGGATACTGGTGCCGGGATCCCGACCGGTATTTAGACCGTCGGCATCCCGCATGCCGGGATGCCGACTACATCCCATTTAAACAATTAGTTAAAAAATTCCCAGTTTTCAGTATATTCCATATTCTTAAGAAAGAGTTGTTCCTGAAAACAGCTATTACAAAGTGTAAGTGTGCAATAACTGACAACAGCCAGTCAGACATTTGCTTTTATTAACTGATTTTCCCCACCTTGGTGAAAGCTATTTGATGATTGCTTGATATGTGTAACTGCATTTATGCAGTATGTTATTAAATTACCCGTCATCTCTGGTACTGTAGGTTGAGCAATGTTTTATAGATTTCAGGGGAGTATAAATATTTGCAAATTACTTCTATAACAATTTAAGGGTGTGTTCAGAGAAATAATGACGTTTCAGATTGTAAAAGTGTAACAGCCTGTCATACTGACATACAGTTTAAAAACAAAGGAAGTTGAATGTGGCATTGATACAGGCAAGTGAAATTACTTACAGCTTGTGGCATCTCTCGTGTTCTAACCTCCAAACTCTCAATACTACCAACGGCAATACTGCTGAATTTTCTCTGCCTTTCACTGGGTTGTGCTTTTTCCTTCCTTGGGTTAAATGTAATAACCCGCAGATTGTGGGAGTAGACATGATTCCAGAAATCTAGTCCCTAGATTTACAGTGACAATTAGTTTAAAGGTAAAACCAACCTAAAATCCCAATTGAACAAAATAGGCCATGCATGACCAGATCTACAACAGTTACACACACTTGTGCCCAAACCTTGCCTATTGTAGGAAAAATAGCTCCCCTTTTCTGTTAGGCTCTTCCCTTATAACCTGTCAAAAATCATGTCAGTTGGCAGCTTTAGGACTTGGGGGTCTATTTACTAAGCAGTGTTAGGAGACAGAGTGAAAAGTGATAAGGTGCCAGCCAATCAGCTCCCAACTGCCATTTTTCAAACACAGCCTGTGGGATAGCAGTTAGGAGTGGATTGGCTGGCACCTTATCACTTTAATCTCTGTCTCCTAACACTGCTTAGTAAATAGACCCATTGGTATTGAAAGTCATAAACATACTCTCATAAATGCATAACATTGACTCATTGACATTATTTTCTTATTGTTCTTAATTTTTTTAATGTTTTATTTATTTCCAGGATGCTACTTTGAAGATAGATTCTATGAGACTGGCAGTAAATGGAAAACAGGGCGTTGTCTTGAATGTCAGTGTATAGCGAGTGGGATGGTGTCATGTAGCACTATGTAAGATGAATCGGTCACTATTAGAATGATAGTATTAGTAAATTACACATTTCACCCTTTATGCAGTACATACTATCAACAAGGTAGTACATAGATTATAACGTGAAAAAACATTAGCGAGAGAGAGAGAATAAAATATACTTCACTCTGGAATAGTTGCACTAAACAAGGTGTGTTATTCTGCAAGTCTGCAACGTTTCAGGCACAAGTAGCCACTTTTGCCTGAAACGCTGCTGACTTGCACAATATATGCACCTTGTTTAGTGCAACTGTTCCAGGGCGACGTCTATCGTTTGCTCTCTCTTTACATTACATTGGATATGGCCCCAGGACATGCAACTACTGTTTCTATATCTGAGCATTGTTCACATGTAAAAAAGAAACACTTGTATAAAGGAGTCCTTATGTAGTTAGAATTATACTGCTTTCCGATGTACACAGTGTAACTATTGTTATGTTTTTATTTTTCATGAAGTTATTCTACACCACTCAACTATGATCCAGAGAAATGTCTGTATGGAAATCCGATTTTAAATTGAGTTCTGTGAGGAGGGACACTGCCTGCGAGGGGGATTGCCCTGGACTGTCTTCTGCAGGGTCCTCAGCCGGATGTACTGGTTCCTCCCCTGCAGAGCCAGCAGAAATACGGCGGCCAAGGCTCCCCTCTGGAGCAGACTCATCCGCCTGTGTCTCTGTTGGAAAAATGAGAAAAGACTCACATTAGAATCTACATATTGGTCCAATAACATTTCAGAGTTGGTGACATCACAATATTTACCTTGGACAACATGAGGAGCCGCAAAGTCTGGCATGTCCGTATCCATGTTGGACATGCCAAACACCTCCACAGCCTGCACACACCCCTGTGCCAGCTCTTCTAAATCATTCAACTCCAATGACACAGGGGTGGGACCGCCACCAGTCCCCCTTGCATGCCTAGCCCTGTCTGCCATTTTTTGTTTCAGGCGATATTTGAAGTCTTGCCATCTGTGGGTGAAAAAGTAGACATTATTCATGCATTCTTTCCCCAAGTTTTTTTGGGTGGTCAAGTTTTTACTTACCGCCGTTTGACATCCCGGGCTAGACGGACATAATCACCCACCCTATTGACAGCAATGGCTACCTCATCCCACATTCTCCACTTCTGGCTTGTACTCATATTCCTGTCTGCCTGTGGCAGGATGTCCACACACTTCTGAACCAAAACCTCCATCTCCTTTCTTGTGAATTGTGGCTGCCTTTTCTTTTTTCCAGCTTTGGCCGGAATACTGGGCCCAGCAGCCTCTTCCATGTCATCCTCCTCACCTATTTGATTAAATTTTGAGAATTGTAAACTTCACAACTTCCACTATATTATTTTTCAAATTAATCATTGTTTACAAATGCCTGAAATACTTACCGCCAGACTGTTGCCCATTGTTTCCCTGGTCTGTAGCCATGTCTTAACTTAAAACAAGAAATACACCAGAATTTTGGTTTGGGCTCATTACGTATTTATACATGCGTCCTTATTTTGCGGCCGCATCATTGATTGTGCGTTCCTATGATCCCTCCTTAATTTGTGCGGGAAACTAAACACTATTTATGGCTTTGGGCGTCTCGAGTCGAGGTGGTGTTTTTGGATTGTTGGAGGTTACCTTGGTCGGAGTTTCTTGTTGGCGGATTTTCGAGTTGATGTTGTTGGGAGTTTATTTTGTTTGCTATATTTGCGTTTTTATTTTCCGTTCGCATTTTTTCTTGTGTTTTTTTTTTGCTCGTTTCTTGATTTGGTAAGTTTTTGGAAGTCTAACTTTGGTTCAATTTGTGTCTCCTTCTTTTTCTGATTTTTCTAACGTTTTTTTTGCGTAATTTCATCTCTGTTAGGTTTTTATTTGGCTCTGCCCCAAAGACCTTTTGATCAGGAATCTTATATATTAGCTCTTGGTAAGTCCATTTTTTTACTTGTATTTGCGAACTAATTAGTGCATTTTTATCTGTTTGTATAGTGACTTGTATTTGCGAACTATTTAGCGCATTTTTATCTGTTTGTATAGTGACTTGTATTTGCGCATTAATTAGCGCATTTTTATGTTTGTATAGTGACTTGTATTTGCAAACTAATTAGCGCATTTTTATCTGTTTGTATATTGACTTGTATTTGCAAACTAATTAGCGCATTTTTATCTGTTTGTATAGTGACTTGTATTTGCGAACTAATTAGCGCATTTTTAAATGCTTATTCATCCTGTTAAATTGTTTGTGTTTTCCCTTTAGCATTTGTTGCTTACATTTGGCCCCAATTTGACGTACTGTGCGCAATGTCGTTTTGCTCTTTGGCCAAATGTGTGTTTCTCCCCTTTTATGTTTTGTCTTGCACCAAATTTGGAAACATAAATGCACAGCCTAAACTGTTTTTTTTTAATATTGTGAATATTTACAGTTTGCACGTATCATGACAATACCCCGGCATGTAAGCAGCAATGGATGGTATCATCAACCTAAGTTGTTTTTTATTTATTTTGGGGTGGGTAAAAAGCCTTACATTCAAATCTTGCCATTTCAGGTTGATCTGGGTCGGATTGTTCTGGCCATGCTCCCGGAAGCCGACCAACCTCAATCTCGGCCCAGGCATAGGCATCGTAGGCGTGCAAGGCCCCAGATATTTCGAACACGTGTCACCCTTTTTGGAATGCCCGATGATGAGGTTTTAAGACGCTACCGTCTTCCTCCCCAAATCATCATAGACACTCTCTCATTAATAGAGAGTGATCTTGAGCGGCAAATTGACAGTCCTACAGCAATACCACCACTTACGCAATTTATGTCGGTGTTACATTTCTGTGCCTCAGGATCGTTTCAAACAACGGTGGGAATAGTGGCGGGCATCTCACAATCCTCCTTTTCCAGGATCCTGAGGGCAGTGATGGAGGCACTTTTCAAGCACCTCCATCATTTTATTCAAATGCCTTTGGATATGGGTGCCCTTAGTGTGGCCAAGGCCAATTTTTACCAAATAGCTGGCTTCCCACACATCATAGGGGTTGTGGATGGTACTCACATACCACTTCAGCCTCCAGCACGGCTGGAGGCCATATTTCGCAACCGTAAACACTATCACTCCCTGAATGTAATGGTGGTATGTGATGCCTCCCTCCAGATCCTGTCCCTGAATGCAAAATTACCAGGAAGTGCACATGACTCATTAGTCATCCGGCAATCAGGGATATGGCACAAATTAACCAACCTACAAGCTGGTGATGCGTGGCTTCTGGGTAAGTGGAGACCTTTAGTACATAACAATGTTAAGCTTGATACACAGTAATCCTGATGTTGTCTATTCTTTTTCACAGGAGACAGTGGCTACCCTTGCATGCCCTGGCTGCTCACTCCTTATTTGGCTCCCACACCAGGCCCACAAAGTGAGTTTAATGCCGCACTTACAGCCACCAGGCAAGTGGTGGAGCACTGTATCGGCCTTTTAAAAGGCCGATTCAGATGACTCCACCGCTCTGGTGGCGAGCTCATGTATTTGCCGGATATGATTTCGAAAATTGTGGTCCTGTGTGGGATATTTCACAACATCGCCATAAGGAATGGTGTCCCAATGCAGCCAGAGGATGCCTTACCTGAGGATGGCCCCCCGAGGTCGGTCGGAGGTCAGTATGTGGGGGGGCCATACGCGATGATGTGGTGGCCAGATATTTTAGGTAATTATTGTGAAAACAACAGTGTTTATACCCAATGTGGTACGGTTTGTTTGAGAACATCTATTTTTTATTAATTTTTTCCCCATTATCTGTTTGTTTGCATAATCTTTGGCACTCCAACGATGACTACTTCCTGCTACCCTTCAAAAACCTTTATGTGGAAACTTGTGGAATATATTATGTAACCCATATTGCAACGCCATATTTGTGGAATCATGTTGGCATGGTCCTTCGTCAACCAGTTCTTGATTTGTTGTGTTTTTTTCAAGTTTTTGGTATGTGGTGTATTTATTATTATCAGTGTGTGTTTTGTTTGTGAGAGACCACTTTGTTTTTTTATTTATGTTGTGAATAAATTTATTGAGAGTGTAATTTGGTTCCTTTATTTGCACGTTAGAAGCAAGTGTAACCAGGCTCACACACGTTACATTTGCCTAAGGGGTAACCCAGTAATGAAGCAAGTTGAGCTAAAATGTAATATGTTTTCGGGGTACAAACCAACACACCAAGGAATCTTGTACAATCAGTTGGCTTCGTAATATCGGCCTAAGCAGCTTGCCCACCAAATAGGAACCTGTAAAATGTAGTGAAATATAATTTTGCCAACACAAAAAAAGGAAAATGACATTGGTACTGGTTGGTGTTTCTTGTGCCTGTTTGCCTTCAAAATACAACACACAATCTTAGTAAGAATAATTGCCAATCCTTGCTTGAAGAGTCTACTTATGTCAGTGTAAAGAATCTTGGATTTACAAAAAACGCATGAGACAGAACGTTAATTAGAAATGATTAATTTATAAACATTTTGAAAAATAAACAAAAAAAATCTACTTCCTAAGGAGGACCGACAGATGGTCAAGGACCAGCAGCAGACCGGTGATTTGCTCCCGCATACGGGCCACACAGTCGCCTCTGTTCCTCTGTGGGTTAGAAAAGTGTGGGGTTTAATACATCAATAATGAACCCACATTCAAAAACAACACAAAACAAGCAAACCAAAAATTTAAATATTGTTAAAAAAAGCATCATTACACCGATAAAACCCAGCACCCCAAAATGGTGTAGGCCAAAAATACAGGGCCAAAAAACAGATTCCCACAGGTGTGATATGTGTATGGTGAAATCAGCAGGAACAGGTAAAGACAACCCCAAAAATCACAAAAAGTCTACAAAAACTCAAAAAAAAAGGGGACGACACATGATTACATACAAACAGTTTGTGGTGCCAAAAAATCAAAAGCCAAAACATACCGTTTACCAAAACGCCAGATCGAGAAGCCACTCCCTCGACCTCCTCGGAGGTGGCTCCATTCCCCAAACCTATGGGCAGGGTGTTGGCAGATTCCGGGGAGGGGGTATTTGCAGGAGGGGCGGTTGGAGGAGAGGGGGAATTGGGATGGAGGGGAAGGAGTCCTGAAATCTCCGCAACAGGGTCTTGGCAGGCTTGGGAGGAGGGGGTAATGGAGGAATTCGGGGTTGCCGAAAGTGGCCGTGACCGGCGTCTTGTCTGACGCCGTAGTCTTTGCTGTGCCCCTAAAAGATGTGATAAAAATTGTGGTTAGTTTCAACATGAATCCAAAAAAAACACTATTTTAAGACAACACAAATAGGAAAACATGGCCATGCAGATATGAGTACAATGAATAAATAGTCAGACATGAAAACATGCACACGCAGATATGAGTACAATGAATAAATAGTCAGACATGAAAACATGCACACGCAGATATGAGTACAATGAATAAATAGTCAGACATGAAAACATGGCCATGCAGATATGAGTACAATGAATAAATAGTTAGACATGAAAACATGGCCATGCAGATATGAGTATAATGAATAAATAGTCAGACATGAAAACATGGCCATGCAGATATGAGTACAATGAATAAATAGTCAGACATGAAAACATGGCCATGCAGATATGAGTACAATGAATAAATAGTCAGACATGAAAACATGCACACGCAGATATGAGTACAATGAATAAATACGACAGACATGAAAACATGCACACGCAGTTAGGGCCACCAAGATAAACAAGAAAACCACAGTCCATAAAACTTACTTTCCGCGATCTGCATGCGAAAGTATGCCAGCAAGCGGGGCGTCCGCCGGTGCAGGTCCGACCACCTGCGCTCCAGCTGGCCGATATGTTGGCGTGAGCCGAAGGAGTGCAGGCGGCGACGTACCTCCGCATATGCGGAACGCTTTTGGCGATTCGTGATGGGTGGAGGCTGGCTGGTGATCCGCCTATCCATCACCTCCGTTAGCACCAGCAGCTCGCGCCTGGTGAATGCGGCGGCTCTCATGATGGCAATGGTGTATTTTTAAAAATTTATTTTTAATAAAGCACCCAAAAAAATTTTGATTGGCTGATGTATTTTGGTAATTAACAGGACCAATTCTATTGGTTAGTGTATGAATCATGTGTTCGACAGGGCCACAAATCTCTTGAGAGTTATGATAGGCTTGATGCAGTGACATGCGTAAGCAAATTTAAATAAAGAAATGAACCCCAGGAAATATGCGGGGATCAAAACAAATAGAACAATTGTTTAATTGGGGCTAACATGTATTTTGACCAATAAAAGCGAAGGTTTAAGCCGTACGTATTCTGCAGGTAAACACAAACACGGACAAGATTAAAGTTTATTGCATTGTGTTTAAAAAAAAAAACAATTAAGCTAATTGATACATTGATTGGCATGATACGATTGAGGGAGGTAGGCAGAATAAACGAGCAGGTAATCGGAATCTGACAGGCCCACTTCCGGTTTGTACTTGTGCGTGCATTCCCTTCAAGCCATTTCGGGGATGTACGCTCGCTATTTGGCATGCTCGTTAGTTAGAGGAGGGGTCTGTTGAGTTTGGGGAGGATTTTTATCTGCGTTCGAAAATACGAGCGAGTGCTTGAATTTACATATTTTTTTACGTACGCCAAACGTACGTACGCCCACTTGCGTCCGGGTCTGAATGAGGGCCTATGTTTTCTTTATGGCATAAGGACACAATATATTAATTTCAAGATTTGACACAAAATATCGTATAGTACAAAATTTATGGTACTATTTGTCATATAATATATTGCAAGATTACATAGTATAATAATAAGGATAAACTAACATAGATATACTGAAAAGTCATTGGTTCAATTCCTGGTCACTGCACATCGGCGTGGTTTGTATGTTCTCCCTCTGTTCATTTTTTCACCCGGCACCTGTCACAACCCATGCAGTTCCTCGTTCCTTCCTGGGGTGTTGCTCTTTGCTTTGGTGCTTCTAGCACACTCAGCCCATGCAACAAACTGCTGAGTTACAGACCGGTGTGCTAGAAGCACCAGAGCAGACAGCAACACCCCAGGCAGGAACGAGGAACTGCATAGGTCGCTACACGTGTCAGGAGCTACAATGAACACTAGTTTACCATCAAAATATAATGGAATATTAATTAGCTTTTGGCAAACAATATTAACCCTAATTTATATACAGTACATGTGTGGTAAGGAATATAGACTTGGGCAAAACTAATATAAATTACTAAATATTCTTTGTTAATGTGCTGCACAATATGCGTGCACTATATAAATATAATATTAATAATAATAACAATAATAATAATAATAATAATAATAATAATAATACCTTGTTTGCTCCAGTGGACATCATTTGAATGCCTTACTACCTTCTTTACTGGCAGCTCAAGTTTTTGACTGACCAGTCCCCTGTTGAAATTGGAGTTAGCTAGTTTCTTCTAAGTGTAAAGAGAGCCCTTCAATAATAGGAAACTACTATATCACCTTTTCAAGTGAATTGGGAGATTTGGTACACCTGGTTGACATATTCGATAATATCCCCTCCTGGTTACGCCAAACTCTATACAGATGTTTAACACAATTCTTTCTCTCCCTGACTTTGACATCACCCATCTCCCCCACATAAAGTGGATTAGGACAGGTGCACTATTTTGCCTCCCTGTGAGGCCTCATCACTACAACTATAAACTTTTTACACATCATGTACATTTCTTTTAAAATCAACTCATGATTAAATGGATTGGGTATGATATCCCGGCTGTCGGGATGCTACTAGTCAGAATACAGACAGCGGCATCCCAATAGCCAGAATCCCGACACCCATAGGACTCAATGGTGAGTAGTTTTCTAACCCCTACCCTAACCCTAACCCACCCTTCCCGGTGCTTAACCCTAACCCGCTACCCTTAGTGTCTAAATCTAACCTTCCCCTCCCCGCACCCTAAACCTAACACCTCCTCCCCGGTACCTAAACCTAACCTCCCCCCTAGTGCCTAAACCTAACCTCCCCCTCCCCGCACCCTAATCCTAACCCTCCCTCCCCAGTGCCTAACCCTTCCCCTAGTGCCTAACCCTAACTCTGCTAACTAACGCTACCCTCCCTCTGCACCCAAATACATACCTTCGGGATGCCGACGGTTGGGATACTGGTGCCGGGATCCCGACCGGTATTTAGACCGTCGGCATCCCGCATGCCGGGATGCCGACTACATCCCATTTAAACAATTAGTTAAAAAATGCCCAGTTTTCAGTATATTCCATATTCTTAAGAAAGAGTTGTTCCTGAAAACAGCTATTACAAAGTGTAAGTGTGCAATAACTGACAACAGCCAGTCAGACATTTGCTTTTATTAACTGATTTTCCCCACCTTGGTGAAAGCTATTTGATGATTGCTTGATATGTGTAACTGCATTTATGCAGTATGTTATTAAATTACCCGTCATCTCTGGTACTGTAGGTTGAGCAATGTTTTATAGATTTCAGGGGAGTATAAATATTTGCAAATTACTTCTATAACAATTTAAGGGTGTGTTCAGAGAAATAATGACGTTTCAGATTGTAAAAGTGTAACAGCCTGTCATACTGACATACAGTTTAAAAACAAAGGAAGTTGAATGTGGCATTGATACAGGCAAGTGAAATTACTTACAGCTTGTGGCATCTCTCGTGTTCTAACCTCCAAACTCTCAATACTACCAACGGCAATACTGCTGAATTTTCTCTGCCTTTCACTGAGTTGTGCTTTTTCCTTCCTTGGGTTAAATGTAATAACCCGCAGATTGTGGGAGTAGACATGATTCCAGAAATCTAGTCCCTAGATTTACAGTGACAATTAGTTTAAAGGTAAAACCAACCTAAAATCCCAATTGAACAAAATAGGCCATGCATGACCAGATCTACAACAGTTACACACACTTGTGCCCAAACCTTGCCTATTGTAGGAAAAATAGCTCCCCTTTTCTGTTAGGCTCTTCCCTTATAACCTGTCAAAAATCATGTCAGTTGGCAGCTTTAGGACTTGGGGGTCTATTTACTAAGCAGTGTTAGGAGACAGAGTGAAAAGTGATAAGGTGCCAGCCAATCAGCTCCCAACTGCCATTTTTCAAACACAGCCTGTGGGATAGCAGTTAGGAGTGGATTGGCTGGCACCTTATCACTTTAATCTCTGTCTCCTAACACTGCTTAGTAAATAGACCCATTGGTATTGAAAGTCATAAACATACTCTCATAAATGCATAACATTGACTCATTGACATTATTTTCTTATTGTTCTTAATTTTTTTAATGTTTTATTTATTTCCAGGATGCTACTTTGAAGATAAATTCTATGAGACTGGCAGTAAATGGAAAACAGGGCGTTGTCTTGAATGTCAGTGTATAGCGAGTGGGATGGTGTCATGTAGCACTATGTAAGATGAATCGGTCACTATTAGAATGATAGTATTAGTAAATTACACATTTCACCCTTTATGCAGTACATACTATCAACAAGGTAGTACATAGATTATAACGTGAAAAAACATTAGCGAGAGAGAGAGAATAAAATATACTTCACTCTGGAATAGTTGCACTAAACAAGGTGTGTTATTCTGCAAGTCTGCAACGTTTCAGGCACAAGTAGCCACTTTTGCCTGAAACGCTGCTGACTTGCACAATATATGCACCTTGTTTAGTGCAACTGTTCCAGGGCGACGTCTATTGTTTGCTCTCTCTTTACATTACATTGGATATGGCCCCAGGACATGCAACTACTGTTTCTATATCTGAGCATTGTTCACATGTAAAAAAGAAACACTTGTATAAAGGAGTCCTTATGTAGTTAGAATTATACTGCTTTCCGATGTACACAGTGTAACTATTGTTATGTTTTTATTTTTCATGAAGTTATTCTACACCACTCAACTATGATCCAGAGAAATGTATGTTCGTGTTTGATGAAAATTCCTGTTCTTTCAAGCTGTTACAAAATAAGGATCCACACATGAAGTGTGAAAGATATGATATGGTTGGATAAATCAGTTTTCTATAATATCCTCCTCCGTACTCATCAGTAAAAGATTCCAAATGTGCGGCGATATGTGTTGCTATTGAATCATCTAACCTCGCTTAAGATATTTTCAGTTTCCTTGTCCTTCTGGGTTCGCCCCCCCACGACATAGATCCCCAGACATTAAATAACATCTGACAATAACTTTTTGTCATTTCTTACATCCTTAATGCTGTTAAATGCTAAATTGCCTTCTACTTGAATCCTGGGCCTCCTTCTCTTTCAATAATAGAGACAATATGGCATGTGTATGGAATTTTTGACTATATGGTTCGATCATCATGAAGCTGACCCACCACTAAATCCTAATTCATAACTATACTTGTAATATGCGCCAGGAGACCAGATTGTTCATAATTAATAATAATTCAAATTTAATTGGCCAATCTCTTTGTACAATACGTCTTCATTGATCATTATATTACTCTTTTTAATATATTACTCATTTTATTTAAATATTAAATTATCTTTCTTTTCTGCCTATTTTTTGTTTCTTCTTAATATTTGTATGTTACTATAATTAATTGTTTTAACTTTGAATGCAATTCAGTTTCATTTATGTGTCACTTGTGACTTTGCTAATTCCCTCCCTTCCATCCCTATTTAATTTTTGCACCTTACCTTACATGTAAGCAGTTGTTATAAATTTAAATAAAAAGATCTTAAAAAATAAACCTCCAAAAGTGGTCTACCTTGTGCCAAGTGGCAAATTAATGACATTAAAAAGTATGTGCAAATATTTAAAATAATTCACAATGTTTAATTCATACAGTGAACAAAATAAACACTGCATATATCCTTAGTTAATGAAAACGACCTAAAAATTTACACACAATGGACCTGATTCATCGCTGCATCTTTGTACACAGCAGCAATGCAAAATTATGCTAATGCCACAGGAGGCATCATGTGTAAATAGTCGCCTCCTGACGGCTTTTGTGTTCCAGTGCTATGTCTGAGGACGCAGTCATTGAATCATTTGCGTGAACATCGGCCATCTGAGTAACCCCCAGGTTACTCAGGATGATGTGTATTTCACACTGCCGGGGCCAGTGCAGCTACAATGGAAGACAAATACACTGGCCTCCGCATGCCTAAAAAAGGGGGCAGACGCACCCCTATTTTCTGGAACCCTGGCTGTCATTGCTTATTCATGCCTCCAAAAGGCTGCGGTATATCAATCAAGCTGTGGATTAGAGGACACTGTGACAGTCATCGCAGACACAGATCGGCACAGTACAGATCCTGCGCATACACCATTCTGGAACCATCAGAGTTGTATGCAAACCATCAGGTTTGCGTACATTTTTAAATCAGGTCCAATGTTGAAAATATTGTACAAAGAAAGAAAGAAAACTTTTTTCTGGGGGCAGAAACTTATTTACATCTTTTAAAAATAGTATTTTAATGTTATATAAAACAAGAAACTAATATTAAAGCACTAAGAAAAAAATTACATTTAGACAAAAAGATATAATCACAATACATATATGTAATACATCACACTGGATGATTGAACAGCCTTGTTAATAAATCATCCCAGTTCTCCGGGTCGATTCTGTCATGTGGTTTAATAAGACCCAGAGGATATTATCAGTGAGATCACAATAATATTCATAGATGGCGAAGAAATATTGGATAATATGCACAAGTAAAGTACGTTTTGGAAATTAAGCAGACCACTTCCAATGGTGGACTTGGTAGAGAATAAAGAAGAAAGAGACAAGTCTGGTTTAAAAGAACTGCTCAACCAGAGGAGTTATATAGTGCTCAAAAGCATCAAATGACGCAATGAGTGTTCCCCCTTCTCAGTAGCAGTTATTGTAGTAGGAGAAATAAAGTAAGTAGCAGATATTATGAAAAGAGAGAACCAATAACATCATGCATCTGCTTTCAAATCTCATTGCCTCCAAGCTACCGTGCAGAGGAGATATGATGAGAGTACATTATAAGACAATTGTTAATCCATTTTAATTAGTGCTTCTGCTATCGGAAAATCTGTGTCTCGCTCCTGCAGACCAGTACCATTGAGAGTATGAAGAAAGCTTATCGAGTCCACCAATGGTCTAATATTCCAAAAATCAAATACATATGATGCAACAAAAATCAATTATAACAGTACTTTACGAAGGGCATCTTCGCATTCACATACCAGGTTACAAATAGTATAATTTTAATATATATATGTAAAAACCATCTGGTTTCTCCAGATACCTTGTTTGCAACAGGAGAAAGAGATATAAGTAATATCCTATTGGTAACACAGGTGACCTAATATATAGTGTAATCAAGTGTCTGGTATTATCCCATTGACTAGAATACCACATAAATGTCACACTATAATTCATTACCCTTTGTAGATAAAACAAACAAACAACATATTATATAACCAGCTGTAGTTGCCCTTGGTGTCCATATAAATGAAAAGACTACCAAGTAAACAAAGAAAATAACCCTGGCCAAACATGCGTTTGTAATTAAATGATTTACCTGCTAATCTCACAGCATACAAGCGGCAGCTTACTGTGGCTGTATGTGAAGATACGAGCAAGCGTTACCTGTGTTGCTAACAGAAAGTGAAAAATGACCTGGTAAGTCGGATACACGCCGTGCGCACAATGTGAAGCGCCTGTCCTCTGATGATATTGTTTCACCTATCCGGTTTGTTCGCACTCTCAAAGGTACTGGTCTGCAGGAGCCAGACACAGATTTTCCAATAGCATAAGCAATTTTTGTGTTTATCATTTTCATGAAAAACTTTTGACCCTGTCAACCTTTTGTACCTGTCAACCTTCTTACATGTCAAACTTTAGTGTGTCAGATTTTTGTCCATCAAATCAAAAACAAATAGATTACTGTGCTGGGTGGAATGTATTACATAAATAGAATCTCTTAGTTATAAATATGCTCTCCATTAATAAACATGAGGCACATTTCATGACCCATAATAGGTTTTTATTCAGACTCACAAAACTGAAAAACATATATGAATATAATGAACAACATATACCCATGTACACAAAATTACAAATATACACTAAACATATATCTAAAAATGATTTGTGTCCACTCGCTAGTGTGATAGCTAGTATATCTCCCCGACACTTGTCCTGCGGGGAAAGCTGGAAGATACTCACTGAAATTGTGGCTATTACCCACAGCAGATTGACAGTGTCCTACGGGGATAATTGAAGTGTGATTGCGGAACCACAACTGTGACACAGTGGTGTATGGTGTCAGTACATGACAAGTGATCCCTCCGGAACAGCTTCTCGATTGAAGCATGCAGCGGTATCCACTGGTAAGTACGAGCGGTGGCTGAATTTAATCCCGTCTGGAGTCTAAGTCAAAGGTCAACGCATTTCGTCCCTGTTTTCTGTTTGGGACTTTCCAAATCTTGAGAAAGTCCCAGACAGGAAATAGGGACAAAACGCATTGACCTTTGACATAGCCTCCAGACGGGATTGAATTCAGCCACCACTCATACTTACCAGTGGATACCGCTGCATGTTTCAATCGAGAAGCTGTTCTGGAGGGACAACTTGTCATGTACTGACACTGTACACCACTGTGTCACAGGACCTTTGACTTAGCCTACCAACGGGATTGAATTCAGCCACCTCTTGTACTTACCAGTGGATAACGCTGCATGGTCCAATCGAGAAGCTGTTCCGGAGGGACCACCTGTCATGTACTGACAATGTACACCAATGTGTCACAGTTGTGGTTCCGCGATCACACTTCAATTATCCCCGTAGGACACTGTCAATCTGCTGTTCGTAAAATCCGCAATTTCAGCAAGTATCTTCCAGCTTTCCTCGCAGGACAAGTGTCGGGGAAATATACTAGCTATCACGCTAGCGAGTGGACAAACTAAACTTGGAGAATGGATACCAGTTTCATGGCAGTAGGGACTGAGGTAATTGAATCACACAGTGTGCACTGGGACGCCAGTGCACACGGATAACTTTTAAGCTCATACAGAAAGTGTGTCTATATATATATATATATATATATATATATATATATATATATATATACTTTTTAACCTCATATAGAAAGTGTGTCTATTTTTCAAGAAAAACTGCTACACAGTTATGGACATAAAAGATGATTGATACAATTACAAACATGAGTGACATATGAAACAAGTTTGTATCAATTGTGCCTTAGATTCCCTAAAGAGCACGGCTCTAATTTCTTGCTGCTATTTTTAGCCTATTATATTCATACAATTAATTTTTAGATATATGTTTAGTGTAAATTTGTAATTTTGTGTGTACATGGGTATATGTTGTTCATTATATTTATATATTTTTCTCAGTATTGTGAGTCTGAATAAAAACCTATTATGGGTTATGAAAACGGGCCTCATGTTTATTAATGGAGAGGGATTTATTACTAAGATATTCTATTCATGTAATTCATTCCACCCAGCGCAGTAATCTATTTGTTTTTTTATTTGTTCATAAGAGATTTTTCTTTTTGGTCTGAACATGACCATTATTACTTGCAGCAGGTGTAGAAAGGTGTTTTGATAAATTTTTTAACAGCGCCCGGGCATAGGCACTTTGTACTTGGTTTCCATTTGTTTGTTCTTTTGACTTTTGTCCCTGTCAACCCTTTGTCCCTGTCTAACTATTGACTGTATAACATCTAGTGTCTTTCTAGACATTATGTATATCTAATTACTGTCTGTCACAAACCGTGCTAGAGACCTCCGTCTCAGACCCCTGCACCTACCCATACACCTGTGTCATCGCTGCCTGCCGAGCTGCCGGCCGCTACGTCCTGTGGTCTCCTCTGTGGGTCCTCCACCTGAGGACTGTCTGCAGCATCCTCACTGTGGCCTGTGTGCCACTGCCGCAGTTCCATGCGCGCATAGCGCATCAGTATGCAAGTCCTCTGGATCGTGGGCACGGCCATCTTGGCTCAGGTCAGGTGGTGTGTGCGCATCCAGTCAACAATGCTCTCTGCCAGCTCTAGCCAATCCACAGTTACCTGACTATATAAAAGGCCCTCCAGTACAACAATGCCCATTGCAGCAGCATGACGCTTGTTTCTGTGCCTCTTTTGTGAATCCTATGTTCCTGTTTGCTACAGTGCCTAAGCCTGTTCCAGCATTCCTCGGGTGTAACCCATGTTCCTGTGTTACTACAGTGCTCTAGTCCAGTGTACTCCAGCCCCGGAATCATACTCAAGTTCACCACTCTAATCCAGTGTACTCCAGCCCGGAGTCATACTCAAGTTCACCACTCCAATCCAGCATACTCCAGCCTGGAGTCACACTCAAGTGCACCACCCCAATCCAGCATATTCCAGCCCGGAGTCATACTTAGGTGCACCACTCCAATCCAGCATACTTCAGTCTGGAGTTATACTTAAGTGCACCACTCCAATCCAGCATAATCCAGTCCAGAGTTATACTCAAGTGCACCACTCCAATCCAGAATACTCCAACCCGGCTTCCTTCAGTCATATTCAAGTTGTCAACTTTAACCAGCAACCCCAACCCGGACTCATATTTCAACATTTTAATTCTATTTTCCAAGTTCTACTTCTTCAAGTCTTCAGCATTTCGTTACAACATAGAAAGTGTGAAAAGAATAAGTGCGCTGGACAAAAAGCTGCCCAGTGGTTCTTTTTGGTGTAGTGGTATCACCTCCAACCACCAATAAATAGCAACAGAAACAGATATCACCATAAAATGATCCTTTGGGCGCTCTAATCAATGTTCTTCTCCTGAATGTCACAAATCAGGGTATCTCATTCCCAGAATAACACTCAAAAAAGAAGAAAGAACATATCTTCCATAGTGTTATAAAGTTTGTATAAAATGTAACAGTGTTTTTATCATGTGAATGGCTCTCCTACCAGATACGATGGTCTACTGTGAAAGTAGACAAACAGGCATAAGTATAAACACTTTTTTCTGTATGGGTATGTTCTCCTCTTTGACGCCTCCATTCAATATATCAATTCCATATGCAGAGAGTATAATTAAAGAGAAATTCTCCATAGCGTGATACTGCATTTATTAACAAATAATACAATGAATAAAAGCACATATAAAGGAGTAAACATGGCCTCTCACCAGATGCCCGTGTCTACCAACATAAAAGTAGACAGAAAAAGCAAGTTAAACAAAGTCCATCAGGCGTCCCAGGTGAACTCTCAACGCCAGGTAAGGTGCCACAGTCCTCCACAATTCAGTCTCTCCCACCCAACACGTTTTGTTACTTGTATTGTGTATCTTTATCAAGGCATACTATGAGACTGTTCATGGTGGGTTTAAATACCCCACCTATTAAGCTACATGAAATTCCTAATTCCAGACATAGATCTCCTAACAAATATTACATTAATATAAATCCTGAAAAGGTTCCAGTCCATTCCCGATCAGATCGGGAATTCCTTTTATCCCGATTTCCCGCTCTGCCACACACTGTTGCATTCTCCGGCAATGACGTATATCCGGCAAAACCAGATGTATTGCGGGCGGCATACAGCGATGACAACTTCCCTTGAAATGATACGCACACACCTTCCTCTAACTGCCAGTGGAACATTGGATCTGTTATTTCTTCACTATGGCAATCCACAATGTTCCATTTACGGTGGCCATTTTCTTGTAGACGTGTTCATTTTATTTGCGGCAGCCATTTTGTTGTGGCTTTTTTTCGGGTTTCTCATAATAAATACATGCAAAAAGTAAAAAGATAACTTTAAAATCATACATAAAAACATATAATTAAGAACTTTATAGTAAACATCATAAAAACCATTTCACTTCAAAGTCTTTATTAAGACCCATTGGAATCAGTGTTTTTTACTCATAAATAAATTGCATCTCTTCCTGTGCCAATTTTTGTGTTGTGTCCTTAATTCTAGCCCCGGGAATAATCTTTTTTAATCTATAAAAATTTCTTATGTCCTTAGTATTGCACTGGTGTATTTCTTTAAAATGAGCTGAAAGTGCGTGTGTGTCCAATCCTTTTTTAATATTTCGTAAAGGCTCAATAATTCTAATTTTCAGAGGTCTGCTCATTCTACCAATATAAAATTTGTTACATGAGGATTCAATACCATAAATCACATCCTGGGAGTGACAAGTATTAAAATCTTTAATATAGTGAACCTTTTGATTAATCTCCACATTAATTTTTTTCTGACCAAAATTATTGGGTATATTCCTACACCCTACACACATCCCACACCTAAAGAAACCTTCCGACATTACAATATTCTTTTTCGGAGTTGATGGACATAAGCTTTTGACTAGCTTAGATTTTAGATTCGGGGCTTTTCTAAAAATACAAACAGGATTTTGAGGTATCTCATCCCCTATTATAGGGTCTTTTCTCAAGAGATGCCAATGGTGTTTCAGTATTTTTCTAACCTGTTGGTGTTGGGCTTTTATAGTCAGTTATAAACGCCCATTTTCCAATATTAGAATCCTTCTTTTTAGTTGAATCATTGTCCATCACCAAAATATCCCTATCCATATTGATGACTTGATCTAATGATGATTTGACTTTTTCTTTATTGTACCCACAATTAAAAAATCTTCTACTCATGTCTTTTGCTTGACATATAAAAACTTCTTGATTAGAACAATTTCTTTTAAGATGTTTAAATTGTCCCATAGGTATCATATTTAACCAACGGATGTGATGACAACTACTGTAGTTTATATATGCTTCTGAATCTGTGGGTTTGATAAAATTCTTTGTCCTTATTTGATTCAATTCAATATAAATAGGTCTAAAAAATCAACATTACACTCACTAATATTAAAAGTCAATATTATATTCTTATCATTTCCCTTAAGGAAAGTACAAAATTGATTTAAAAGTTCACGATCTCCTTTCCAAATAAATAGAATATCATCAATGTACCTGTGCCAGGACACTAGGTTCACCCCAAATGGGTTATTATTCCAAATGTACTAATTTTCCCACTGGCCCATAAAAATATTGGCATAACTGGGGGCAAACCAAGTGCCCATAGCAGTCCCTCTTTTCTAGATAAAAAATTCATCTTTAAAAATAAAATAATTATTAAAAATTATAAAACTTATCCCCTCCAACAAAAATTCTTGTAAATCCTGTTGGAGGGAAGAGCCTAATATAGCCTTTTGAATTGATTCCATGCCTTGTTTGTGATCAATTATAGTATATAATGCAGTGACATCAGCTGTTATTAAAAATTGGTCACTGTCCCATTTTATAGTTTCTAAAACTTTAAGAACATCTCTGGTGTCTCTTAAATGTGTACAATTATTTAAAACCAAGGGCTGCAGATATGAATCCATCATCTCCAAGAGTGGTGCTGTAAGAGAATCCACTCCTGAGATGATAGATCTCCCTGGAGGGTGGAGGGGGTCCTTATGGACTTTGGGTAATATGTATATAGTGGGTATTGCCTGCATTTCATTAAACAAAAATTTACATTCTTTATCATTAAGGGTACCTTTAGTTTTATACTTATCAATACAGCAATATAATGATATAAACATACTTCCAGGCTATGTAAGAACTGTATTAGAGGAAAAGAGTAAGACTGTAGGCTTTAAATCATTGAGTGACCAGCACAGTCTCTTGATTTAAAACCCATCAAGCTAGTTTGAGATGAACTGAACAGAAGGGTGAAAGCAAAGAAAACTGTGGGAACTTCTACAACAGTGATGGGAAATACTTCCCAAGCAGTATTTGATCTCCATTGTAGAAAGAATGCCACAAGTATGTTCGGTGGTTATATCTGCAAAATGTGGCTATTTTAATAAGTAAAAATAAGTAAAAATGTTGTTAAATAAAATTTTTCTATGACTTTTATTTTATCTCTAAAAGCTTATTTTTTCAATGCTTTAATTGCAGAATAGATTGAGACATTAATCTGCATAAATTTAAACTAAAACTGGATAAATGGGGGAGTTCTAAAACTTTTGAATGTTGTTTGGAAGAGCACCCATTTCAGTGTTAGAGATCACAATCCATCCAAGCGCTTGTCAGCTGGAGACATTGGGAGAGTTTCACAAATAAAAAGGGTCATGATCAACTTGTGGCACCCAAGAAAGGGGCTTGTCTAAATGGGAAACATCATGAGAGGGGTAGAGGAACACAGTGGAACACAGGACTTTTCTTCTTCATTGTATTTCTTTTATTCTTTCACATAACTATTTTTTATTTCTTAACACCTATTATCTGCAGGTTATGGGGATGGCCATGGGTACCAGGTTCGCACCCAGTTATGCTAACCTTTACATGGGTGACTTTGAAGATGCTCATGTGTTGGAGAGTGACTGATGTACAAATCTGGTCTTCTATGGCCAGTACTTTGATGATCTGTTTTTTATTTGGGATGGGGATCTGTCTTCCAATAATTCTTTTATCACATTTCTCAACACTAATTCTTAGAATTTACATTTCACTTTCACATATAATAAGAGCCAAGTGGACTTTATGGATGTGACCCTCCAGACTCTTGACAATAGAATTGTCACTTCTAATTTTACCAAGCGAGTTAATACTAATGCATATTTACACTATAATAGCACACATTTTGCACCTTGAAAAAACAATATACAGATAGGCCTAGCTAGTTTGTTGCTCATAGCGTGCCATTCAGGCCTCTGTGTCATGCCATAGAACATTACGTGATGGCTGTACTTTGGCATATCGTGGTATGCTACAACAAAAGACAAGCCACGGCATGTAATACACCACTTAACAACTGGGTGGTGAGTGCTCCACTGATGAAATTTGTACTACTGAATACCAGACTGTTAAATTGGATGGATATCACTGATGAGCAGGCCAATCACATTCACGCAGTGTATTTGCATATTACATGTTTGCACAACCAATCTTTTTAATAATATTACATAAGCTCTTTGAATGGGACTCAAATCAGTACACATACATAACTGTACACTAGTGTAATTGCCGTATTCTTATGACATTATAGCCGACACTATACAGTACATTAATGAGACACACACACAGCTTTCAATGAGATGGGATGAATTATTCTCTAATGGTGGGGTACTGTGTTTACATGTACTAGTATAATATTTTGAAAGGCAGACACATTTTTTTATTACTAAAAACAGCAGTGGGTGGGTGAAGTGCACACAGATGAGCATGCTATTGACATTGTACACATTGGGCCTGATTCAGACCCACTCGCGAGCAGCTGTCCGCTCGCAAGTGGGTCGATGGTCTGCACTGAGCATGCGCACGACGGAGGGAGCTCCGTCATGCGCATGCGCCAGACACGACGAGCGAAGGACTTTCCTTCGCTCGTTGTGTCCGATCAAAGGGGGCGTGCTGTCAATGTTGATTGACAGCACGCCCCCTTTGGTGGGTGTGCCGGGGGCGTGCCTCCCTGACGGGGGCGTTCCCACGGGAACGCCTCCTGTCAGAAGCCGGCCCACTGACATCACTAGTGATGTCAGTGGGAGTGATTTTGGCTCTGATAGAGCCAAAATCACTCCGGAGTTTGCGGTTGAAAACCTCAACCGCAGGCTCCGGCTCGCAATTTCAATGGTCGCGATGGTCACGACCATCGCGGCCATCAAAATGCACGCTCGTATAGCCTGTGGGTGGTGACCCACAGCTATACGAGCGTCCAGGAGGACGCTCCATGAAAATGGAGCCCGGCCCTCATTCAGAGCATGCGCTCTGCTCAGAGCGTACGGCTCTGAATGAGGGCCTTTAACTGCTGTAATTTGCAGACATCACATCACATACACGACAGATCTGGATCTTGATATGGCTGGTGTGTGCGGGCTAGGGGTTTGGGTGAGTGCCTTGCACAGTGCTTGTCTCGGGTTCAAGACCTCGAAAAGTACAATTTAGTTTTCTTAAAATGTTCACTACAGGAAAAAAAAAATCACTTGGTCGTGTGTGAGTTCTAGCATTTATATAGGTATCTGTGTTGACCAAAGAGACGCACTCCCAGCATTGCATAAAGACTGAGCAATTGAAGTTCAGTATTCTTATCCAACCCTACTGAACTCAATACATTGTCCACAGCTTCCCACCACCTGGCATTTATATGCTACTTTTTGCCACTGTACTGGTGATTCACTGTGTACTCAAGAAAGTGGTGTGCGGCACTGCATATGCCATGTTGCGCCCTGCTAGTCGCACTGTGCTGTGTTGATTTGGAGTCTGATAGTACTGTGCATGCCCAGTGGAGCCGGTCGGGAGTCACACACAGTGCATCCCAGACTTAGATACTATAGTAATTTCATGACTTAGAAACTAGTAGTGGGCTCTGTTTGAAAGAGGGGTTTCTGTATTACAAACTGACTGGATTTTAAGGCACTCTCTTGTGGCACTGTCGGCACTGTCCCAGACTTAGACATTATAGTGATTTCATGACTTAGAAACTAGTAGTGAGCTCTGTTTAAAAGAGCGGTCTCTGTATTACAAACTGACAGTGCGTTTTAAGGTGCATGTTTGTGGCACTGTCGGCACTGTGGTGGCTGCCAGCTCCAGGAATTACACATAGGATCTCCAGTGCATGCCCAGTGGAGCCACTCCATGCATCATGTAATGCCCTGCTAGTCGCACAATGCTGTGGCATATGGAGTCTCATAGTACTGTGCATGCCCAATGGAGCCGGTCAGGAGTCACACTCAATGCATGAGCACAAGGCTGATGCACTGTGCGCTGTACACAACAGGTGCAGCTTTTGACATGGCTGGCAAGAGTGGGCTAGAGGTTTGGGTAAGTGCCTTGCAAGAGTGGGTGTCCCTGGTTTGAGACCTGGTAAGGGACATTATTTTTTTTAAATCTTCACTACAGGACTTGGTGGTGTTTGAGTTCTGTCATTTATACAGGTATCTGTGTTGACCAAAAAGACACACTCCCAGCATTGCATAAAGACTGAGCAATTGAAGTTCAGTATTTTTATCCAAGCCTACTAAACTCAATACATTGTCCACAGCTTCCCACCACCTGCCATTTCTATGCTACTTTATGCCACTCAGCACCACCATGCATTAGACACTGTATTGTATACATTACAGAGTCGTCTCTCTGTGTGTATGGCCACCCAAGTCCCATCACCACCTCCCCCCACAATGATGCATTACTTTTCAACCTCACTGAGCTAATTGTATGGCTCCCCACCCCCCACCATCATTTGCATCTATTCAATGCCGCCACATGCTGGGCCCACTATTGACATTGAATAGAAGAGAATGATGGTGGGGGATGGTGGTGAGCCATACAATGAGCTCAGTGGAGTTGAATAGTAATATGTGATGTTGGTGGGTGAAGTAACTTGGTTAGACATACACACAGAGAGACGACCCTGTAATGTGTGCAATACAATGTCTAGTGCATGGTGGCTTCATGTAAAATACTGTACAACTAGGAGGCATAAAATAGCTTAGAAATGCCAGGTGGTGGGAAGTTGTGGACAATGTATTGAGTATAGTAGGTTTTGATAACAATACTGAGCTTCAATTGCTCAGTCTTTATGCAATGCTGGGAGTGTGTATTAATGTTCAACACAGATACCTGTATAAACTCACACACCACCAAGTGATTTTTTCTTTAATCCTGAAATGAAGATTTAAAAAAAAAAAAAAAAAAGCTGTGGTAATATGACAATATAACCAATATGTACATTAGCAACAAATGAGTTCACATTAGTGCATTACATGTGTAAAATGATGATTCATATACTGTAGTATAGTATAGTAATGTACATTGCTGTAAACGGGATGCTAAATATTTTTTTATTTAAATAACAGTGCTGTAGGTAAATTGTTTTACCTCCCCCCCCCCCCCCCAGTGCTTCTCACATGTACAATGTAGGCTACATAACTTGTAACTTCAGGGTTGGGTATGCACTTCCCCCACCACATCCTATTGCAGAAATAAAATTCCTGATTACAGTGTACGTCACTGTGTTTACCTTTCCCCCATACTCTGTAGGTATCTTGGCACCCAGCGCCATCCCTTGTTCCCCCTCCAGCCCCTCACTCACTGCGCTCTCCACCTACTCTACAGTAAGCTTAAAAGATTAACAGCAGCGGGTGGATGGAGTGCAAAAGGATTCAGTAGTTGGATGTGTAATACTTCTTGGTCTTGGGGTTAGAGTGGAGTCTTTTCATTGCAGTGGACCAGGGTTCAATTCCCACCACAGACAGTTATAATTTCGTAATTCTGAATATTTTAGATTCATTCCTCTACACACAAAAGTGTAGGGGTCTCCTGTATTATCCATAATCAGCACCAAGCTCAATCTAGTGGGGGAGTAATGCCACAACCAGGGGAACCCTGTCACTGGGTCCACTGGCCAAGATTGTGGAGCTACAGTACAGTTCATTACAGTACAGTATGTACAGTAGTGCCCTCAATATTGTATACTGTAGTATATATATATATATATATATAGATATAGATATATATAAATAAAGATACCTGTATGTATTTGTATAAATGACAGCACTCACACATCTCCAAGTGATTTCTTTGTAGAGAAGATTTACATTTTTTTTATCCCTTACCAGGTCTCAAACCTGGGACACCCACTCTTGCAAGGCACTTACCCATACCTCTAGCCCATACATGCCAGCCATGTCAAAACCAACACCTGTTGTGTACAGCACACAGTGCATCAGCCTAGTGCTGATGCACTGTGTCACTCCTGACTGGCTCCACTGGGCATGCACAGTACTATGAGGCTCCATATGCCACAGCATAGCGCAACTAGCAGGGCGCTACATGGTGTATTCAGCACCGCACACCACTTTCATGAGCACACAGTGCATCAGCAGTACAGTGGCATAAAGTTGCATAGAAATGCCAGGTGGTGGGAAGCTGTGAACAATGTATTGAGTTCAGAAGGGTTGGATAAGAATACTGAACTTCAATTGCTCAGTCTTTATGCATGCTCGGAGTGCGTCTTTTGGTCAACACAGATACCTGTATAAATGCCAGAACTCACACACCACCAAGTGTTTTTTTTTAATCCTGTAGTGAAGATTAAAAAAACAAAAAATGTCCCTTACCAGGTCTCAAACCTGGGACGCCAGCTCTGGGTAAGGTGCTCACCCAAACCTCTACTGTAGCCTACACATGCCAGCCATGTCGAAAGCTGCACCTGTCGTGTACAGCTGATGCACTTTGTGTGACTCTGACCGGCTCCACTGGGCATGCGCAGTACTATGAGACTCCATATGCCACAGCATAGTATGACTAGCAGGGCGTTAAATGGCATATGGACCGGGTCCACAGCACCAACATGATGACAGTGCCACAAGAGTGCGGTTTAAAACGCACTGTTAGTTTGTAATACAGAGACCTCTCTTTCACTCAGAGCCCACTACTAGTTTCGAAGTCATGAAATCACTATAGTGTCTAAGTCTGGGACAGCGCTGACAATGCCAACAGCGACGCAAGTGTGGCTTAAACTGCAAAGTCTGTTTGTAATACAGAAAGCCCTCTTTCAAACAGAGGGCCTGATTCAAACCCGCTCGCGAGTGCCCAGCGCTCGCAAGCGGGTTGATGGTGGGGTACTGCACACGCACGCCGCACGCATGTGCAAGCCCTGGAGCGAGAGAAAAATTCTCTCGCTCCGGGACTCACTACAAAAGGGGCGGCTGTCAATGTTGATTGACAGCTCGCCCCATTTTGAAGGCGGGGAGGAGGGGTGGCTACACAAATGGAGGCGTTCCCTGCAGGAATGCTGGCCATTTGTCGGAGTCACCACTGACATCACCAGTGATGTCAGTGGAGAGCTTCCTGCTCTGTTAGAGCAGGAAGCTCTCTGGGGCTTGTGACGGACGAGACCCTACCACAAGGGTCTCGTCGCAAGCACCGATGGTCGCGATGGACGCGACCATCATTACCATCACCTGGCCAATCGCAAAAGCTGTGGATGGTCACCCACAGCTTAGCCATCGGCCAGGATCACGCAACAAAAAAAAAAATGCCCTGATTCAGGGCGAGCGCTCTTAAAATGCGTCCGGCTCTGAATCAGGCCCAGAGCCCACTACTAGTTTCTAATTCATGAAATCACTACAGTATCTAAGTCTGGGATGCACTGTGTGTGACTCCCAATTGACTCCATTGGGCATGTGCAGTACTACAGTATAAGCCTCCATACACCAATCATCGGGCGGTGATACAGAAAATGCATTGGTAATCTGACGCATGCGCTGTGTAGTTTAGGAAAAGTGACACCTGGTGGACTAAAAGTTGTATTACATGTTATGACTATTTTCCAGTGCTACAATACGCGTTCCTTTATGAAACGTTCTGTGTGGCGCAACTCAATGCAGACTGTGTGGCATGAGATGCATTGCACGCTACATGGCATATGGAGCAACAAACTAGCTGGGCCCATCTGTACCAAAAGGCCAGTTTATGTGTCTTAGAAATAATTGCTCTACAGTAGAGACCTACTCCAGACAAGCTAGGGACATGATAAATTAATTCAAACAACATGGGTACCCAGAAACTTTATTAGAGAAGGCTTATATAGAGTTACTCCATATTGATAAACAACAATTACTTCAAAGTCCCCCCGAACATCCGTCCCCCCGAACATTGTCTGTAAATACAACAATTGTTCTCAAGAGATTAGAAAGATTATGGACCTCATTCAGAGTCGGTCGTTGCGGCCGCACGGTCATAAGGTAAAAGAGGCCGGATATGCAAATGAAGCGCTCGCAAGTTGCGTCGTTAAGATGGGCTCGTTAGCTGGATGAGCGAGGGGAGGATGCGGCCGTAAGACTAAAAATACCCCCCTTCTCGTTCCCATTACACATCATCTCCGGGCATATAAGGATTAATCGAGACCATTGGGAACCATCGGAGCTGGTCGTAGACCTTAAGGTTGGCCATACCCTCTCTTAAGCACTACGATCAAGTCAGTGTAAAAACCTCCCATGTCACATGTGCCATGACACTACTTAGTTAATTATGCACTCCCATAAAACGCTGTTTGCATAGTCAGGCACGCCTGCGTTCAGATCTCCACTCCCCCGTTCACAAGCACCTTCCCCTATTACCACCCACAAACGCCTCATCCTGTCACTCAAACTAACGACCTGGCCAAGTTGAAGTAGAGAGCAATTTCTGATCGTAATAGCTAGTTTGCGCACATGCATTGCGAATTTTACGCATGCGCAGTTTAGCAAACATCGGTGGCGTACGACCGTGCGGCCGCAATGACCGACTCTGAATGAGGCCCTATATCACATCATTTTAGAGTATTGTGAGAGGATAATCTTCCTTGTGACATTTTGCCATCTAAACCCCAGGTGACGTTCATTAAAAATAGATCTTTAAAAACTATCCTACTGTAGCTATCAGTCATCTAGAAGGCTTTAGAGATATTATTAAATTAACACTCTCAGGTTTGTTGACTCAAGAACCACCAGGGTTCTTTAGATGTGGTAAACCTAAAAGTATTATGTGTTCCCAAATGGCAATGAGAACCATAAAGTTACTACTGTATACCTTTTCTAGAAGAAAGTTACCAACTAAGTACTTTTATGACCTGTGATTCTAGATATATTATTTATCTATCAAATTGTGAATGCAGTTTATTATGGGACATACCATTAGACCCCTGCGAACAAGGTTTATGGAACACCAAAGAAATATTATAACTAGGAGCACTCTTCATAGAGTACCTCGACACTTTAATATTAAACACAATGGTGACCTGCTTGTCTTTCCAATATTGGTCTTGAAATAATCCCCCCAACTTCCAGAGGGGGAATTGATTCAAAACACCAAATTGCAGGGAGGTTTACTGAATGTTGAAATTCAACTCCCTACACCCTGATGGTCTAAATCAGTTATTTTCAACCTTATTGAACTCTAGGCACACTACACAAGATTTTAAAATTGCCAAAGCACACCATCCAGCGTTGCGGCATGCAAGACCTATGAAAAACCATTCATATTGGCTCCCACATAAAAAAACACACAGACATTGGACTCCACACGAACAAAACACACTTCATTGGCCCCCACAGGAATAAAATGCACATACTGTGCATTGGTCCAAGAGAAATAAATCACACATACTGTACAATGGCCCCTACAGGAATAAAACACACATACATTGGCCCCCACAGAAAACAGAAAAAAATAACATTGGCTGGCCCCCACAGAAAAAATAAAAACCACACTGCTCCCTACAAAAAAAGAAAATATTGACTGGTCGCAGAGAAAAATATAAACCACATTGCTCCCCACAAAAAATAAAACCATTGGCTGGCCCCCAAAGAAAAAAAAACAATATTTTTTCCCTCAAAAAACAGATCACACTGGCTCCCACATACATTTTTTTTTATTTTTCTGCCCCTACCTGTACCTCATCAGCAGGGGGTGCACACAGTACAGAACTGTCAGCAGCATGCAGGCGTGCATGTGGGCTGGCTCAGACAGGCAGACTGGCTAGTGGGGCTGGCGGGCTGGCAACGTGGCTTTTGTGGCCTGTGATGTCATGCTGCCGCTACTCCATAGGTCACGGCCCGGGCTCACCTGAGCCTCCCAGAAGAGCAGTAAAGGAGTTTCTGACATGCAGCTCCAGCAGCTCTGACCTCGCTGATCCTGTAGCACATTTGACAATCTCTCGCAGCACACTAGTGTGCCATGGCACACCAGTTGAAAAACTCTGGTCTAAATGAATCGATTTAGTTAACATCAGTTATTAGCTCATTTTATTTTTATTTTATATGATTTATTTTGCTGTCACTTCCAAATTATTTTAATTGGTGATATATGTTAGTCTATTTCATCTGTATTTTGTTGATTCATTATTTGCATATTAGAATATCTTTTTCTGTTTTTATTTTATTTTAATGGCTTATTTATACTTATTTTATGTAATTCTTAATTTCACATTGAGGTCTTATAAGAATTAAGTTTGTTGGATCACATGACCAGCCTGAGTGAGGAATACACAACTTTACGCTGGTTTGCCAACCTGGTTACATGTGATTAAGTTATACCACATGACACTACATTATAGTCTACTTATTAACATGCTGTGTGATTTGCCAATCCTGCTCCACGTGATCAATATGAATCATGTGGTCTGGATACCAGCCACTAGAGCCAAAACTTACTCTGCTCGCTCATTGGTTTACTAATATAGCTATGCGATTGGCTAACCCTTCACCATGTGACCAGGTATAGATCATGTGGTCATAATGCTGTTCACTAGAGCTAAAACTCACTTGCACTTTAGTTTGTCTAAAAATAACTGTACAGTATGTGAATGAACATCACATGACTGGGATACTGGATACCCAAGTGTAGTTTATTGGAGTGTTTTAGGATTCACAGGTAATAATTATTTTTATGAATTGAATGCTTAAACTATTTTGCTTGCTCAATGGTTTACTAATATAGCTATGCGAATGGCCAACCCTTCACCATGTCACCAAGTATAGATCATGTGATCGCAATGCTAGAGCTAAAATACACTTGCACTTTAGTTTGTCTAAAAATAACTGTATGTGAATGAACATCACATGACTGGGATACCGGACACCCAAATGTATTTTTTTGTAGTGTTTTAGGATTCACAGGTAATAATTATTTGTATAAATTGAATGCTTAAACTATTGTTGAAATGTGTAAGATTGCCTTCTAATTGTTTTAAAACAGGTTTTGATGGACCATTTAGTATTGATTTGTGAATTAGGAAATGGGTATATAAGGAACATCTTGGGACCTTTATAGATATGCTCCTGAGGAAGCTGAGTGATGATAACCTGGTGAACCGCATTGAGCTTCTTTATTTGGACTCCTATGATCTACTGGACTTACATTGGACATTACAGCTCTCCCTGAAATCATTTGCAGCGTTCAAGGACCATGGGTGGACTTTATCTCAGCCCATGTTTC
This sequence comes from Taudactylus pleione, assembly GCA_031769625.1. Taxonomy (NCBI): domain Eukaryota; kingdom Metazoa; phylum Chordata; class Amphibia; order Anura; family Myobatrachidae; genus Taudactylus; species Taudactylus pleione. Next base: position 43,222,696 of record JAUIMM010000015.1, on the reverse strand, counting down.
TGCATGATTGGATGCTAAATGGACTGCTTTGGACACACAGGTTCTTGGAATGGCAACACCTTGCTGCTTAATTTGCCCCCTTAGGACACAGAGGAAAGAGACCTTATACCATGATTTATGACAAAGGAATCAATTTGTCATACATATTTTTTGTTTCTTTGAACCTGTGAAGATTGATTCATTATAGTTTTTTATGTGAATGTGTTCAAATTTACCCATTTTAATAAATGTGTAACATTTAATTTTTAAACAACCCATCATTTAATTACTAGTGTGATAGCACTGGTATTTTATGTTATCTGTGTAGTGTAGACTGCATAGGAGTGTGTCCAGTGCTGTATAGCAGTAGTGAAGCTTATTAAAGTACAGAAGCTGCATAATAATGTCTGTAAGAAGCATAAATACAGGAGTCGCAGCCATAAGGGGTTTTATCAAGCTAAAAGGTGCAGAAAAATACACAAACTAGATGTTTGCTATGAAAATGCAATTCATGTGTGAAATGTTGTGGATGGTCACTGTATGTGACCACAGGCATAAGTGTAGAGCAACATGTGTACTTTATTGTATAATACATAGGAAAAAAATCAGCAAACGACATGTGGACAGCACTGTAGGCAGTGTATCAAGATGGAGGTCTCATGAGGAGTGTACATTTAATATGTGTATTGTATAACACAAAGTGAATGAATGCAGCAGTATGAGTGGTAATATAGAGAAAATGTCTATCAAACAGCAACTTAGTCTGTTGGAGTGCAAGTGGTTGATGAACCGATTGGTACAGCAATGCTACAGAACTTGACACCTGATTTTGTCATTTTGCTTGTAGCATTAGAAGTAAACACAACAGATACTGTCAGGCAAAGTTATTATAGTTTCAAGAACATTTATCCTGTGATTTGAATACTGAGACGACTGAATTACAAACAAAAAGTAAAAAATTCAGAGTTTAAATGTAAGTGCTATAATTGTCACAAGATAGGTCATAAAGCAATTGAGTGCAAGCAAAAGAATGTAAATCCTATACAAAGCAAGAAATGCAACAGCAGAGATAAGTGTTACAGATAGTTGAAGAAAGGATTACTGGTAAATCGATTCATGTGCAACAAAGCATTTCAGCTGCAATGAGGAATAGTTCAACAAGTTGGCCAGATGTGACCCTATCACTGTCAAAGGAATAAACAATAAAGTTCTTACAGCAACTAAATTTGGGACAATTAACCACTTAAATGATTAATATTTTTCCCAAAACTTTTCCAAAATAATTGGGGTTTTTTATTATCAGCTTATGTAAATGATAGCTGTTTATATTTTTAACATATGCAAAATTGTTAATAGAATTATATTGAATAAGGGTTAAATAGCAACCATTTATATAATTTTATCATTTTAAAAAAATCAACAATTTTGGGATATTTTGGAAAAAATTTTTTTTTATAAAGTTAAAAAATGTTTTAGTGTATATATATATATATAGAATTATTCCACCTCTTTGTTGAGATATTCTCCACCATCATCAGATCTCAGGTTCTTGAGTCTGTAACCTGTTTGATTTTCTACAAGTCTCTTGTAATCCGCAATCTTTTTCACCACTTCAGATTTTTCTCTGATGATGTACACATGTCATCCTTTTGAAGTCATCTATAACCATAATGAATTATACAGCCCAGGATCAGGGAAGCAATGGCTTAAATATTGGGACATTGACAGAATTGTCATATTTTGACCTCTATTCACCACCACAATGGCTTTGAAATGAAACAAACAAGATGTGCTTTAACTGCAGACTTTCAGATTTAATTTGAGGGTAATTACATCCAAATCAGGTGAACGGTGTAGGAATTACAACAGTTTCTATATGTGCCTCCCACTTTTTAAGGGGCCAAAAGCAATGGGACTATCAAATCAAAAGCTATTTCATGGACAGGTGTCGGCTATTCCCTCATTATTTCATTATCAATTAAGCAGGTAAAAGGTCTGGAGTTGATTCTAGGTGTGACATTTGCATTTGGTATCAGTTGCTGTCGACTCTCAATATGAGATCCAAAGAGCTGTCACTATCAGTGAAGCAAGCCATCATTAGGCTGAAAATCAAAACAAACCCATCAGAGAGATAGCAAAAACATTAGGTGTGGCCAAATCAACTGTTTGGAACATTCTTAAAAAGAAAGAACGCACCGGAGAGCTCAGCAACACCAAAAGACCCAGAAGACCATGGAAAACAACTGTGGTGGATGACAGAAGAATTATTTCCCTGGTGAAGAAACACCCCTTCACAACAGTTGGCCAATCAAGAACACTCTCCAGGAGGTAGGTGTATATGTATCAAAGTCAACAATCAAGAGAAGACTTCACAAGAGTGAATATAGAGGGTTCACCACAAGATGTAAACCATTGGTGAGCCACAAAAACAGGAAGACCAGATTAGAGTTTGTCAAACAACATCTAAAAAAGCCATTACAGTTATGGAATAACATCCTATGGACAGATGAGACAAAGATCAACTTGTACCAGAGTGATGGGAAGAGAAGAGTATGGAGAAGGAAAGGAGCTGCTCATGATCCAAAACATACCACCTCATCAGGGAAGCATGGTGGTGGTAGTGTCATGGCGTGGCATGTATAGCTGCCAATGGAACTGGTTCCCTTGTATTTATTGATGATGTGACTGCTGACAAAAGCAGCAGAATGAATTTTGAAGTGTTTCGGGCAATATTATATGCTCATATTCAGTCAAATGCTTCAGAACTCATTGGACGGCGCTTCACAGTGCAGGTGGACAATGACCTGAAGCATACTGCAAAAGCAGCCAAATAATTTTTTAAGGCTAAAAAGTGGAATGTTATGCAATGGCCAAGTCAATCCCCTGACCTGAATCCGATTGAGCATGCATTTCACTTGATGAAGACAAAACTGAAGGGAAAATGCCCCAAGAACAAGCAGGAACTGAAGACATTTGAAGTAGAGGCCTGGCAGAGCATCAACCGGGATGAAACCCAGCATCTGGTGATGTCTATGCGTTCCAGACTTCAGGCTGTAATTGCCTGCAAAGGATTTGCAACAAAGTATTAAAAAGTGAAAGTTAGATTTAGGATTGTTTAGTTTGTCCCATTACTTTTGGCCCCTTAAAAAGTGGGAGGCACATATAGAAACCATTGTAATTCCTACACCGTTCACCTGATTTGCATGTAATTGCCCTCAAATTAAATCTGAAAGTCTGCAGTTAAAGCACATCTTGTTTGTTTCATTTCAAAGCCATTGTGGTGGTGAATAGAGGTAAAAATATGAAAATTCTGTCAATGTCCCAATATTTAAGCCATTGCTTCCCTGATCCTGGGCTGTATAATTCATTATGGTTATAGATGACTTCAAAAGGATGACGAGAGACATCAGAGAGAAATCTGAAGTGGTGAAAAAGATTGCGTATTACAAGAGACTTGTAGAAAATCAAACAGGTTACAGACTCAAGAACCTGAGATCTGATGATGGTGGAGAATATCTCAACAAAGAGGTGGAATAATTCTCAAGAAAATATCGAATAGAGCATAAATTGACCATTGCCTATACTCCTGAGCAAAATGGTGTCAGTGAACAAGAAAACCATACACTAAAGAAAGGAAGATGGGCAAAAATTCTCTCTATTATGTGGTGGTTGTACAACTGAACTTTAAGGGGGTGTTTCAATTGTTTGAGAGAATTAGCTACTATCAAAGGTGCCCTGTAGCTAATTCAATAGTTTGTGCAGCTAGCCTTGTGCCGGTCACTATGACAGCATTCATGTGCTAGAATGCACAAGATTAGCCATGCGCCTTCCCCCATCAACTATAAGTGTCAGCACAATACAGTTATGGCACACCCAGCACTCCTGCCCAGTCCCATAGTCCTACTTTATGCAAAGTCAGGAGGTTGCAAGCCAAAACCCACAATAAGTGCAGCCTCAGGGTTTGTCGCACAAAATAATTGAATTAGCTCCCAGCCACTTTAGACAGGAGCTAATTCTCTCAAAACACTTGATTCGCCCCCTGTGTTGTTTGGATGTCTAAAAAATGTACATTGTATGGTCTGGCAATCTAGCAAATTCACTCTGTATTGCAGGGGTATTCACAGGGCCAGTGCTGCTATTAGGCAAGTATAGGCAGCTGCCTAAAGGCACTGACCACTTGAGGGCACACCTGAATCTGTTAAACTAAAAAATTTAAAATGTTTCTGAAAGAGACATCCTTCTTTTACATTGCAATAGCCGCAGATCTAACCAGCCACCCACCGCTCCCAGTCACTTCAGCACCAGCACAGCACGGGTCACTGCCAATGCTTGATCTACTCTCCCTGCTACAGTATGTGGGGCAGATGTGCTCAATATCCCAGCAATAGGAATGCTGGAGCCAGTATACCGACACCTGTCAGAATCCCGGTGCCTGCATCCTGACTGCCAGCATCCCGATGGTAAGTAGTGGGGTTAGGCACTAGGTGGAGAGGGTTAAGTTTAGGGTGCAGGGAGGGAGGTTAGGTTAAGGCATTAAGGGGAGGGTTAGGTTTAGGCAGTGAGGAGTGAAGGTTAGGGGTAGGAGAAGGGTTAGGAGATACCTACCAACATGTGTCAGTATCCTAACCCTGTTGGGATTCTGGCATCTGGATTTTGACCACCAGGATCCTGAGCCCCGGCTTCCCATACCCAACTCACATGGGGCACGTGGCAGAAAACTCGAGTGACATGGGGCAGTTGGAGAGACCCCAAATAATAAGACATTCTGGCCTCTAATTACATGAGGCAGCCAAAATATCAGTATGTATCTAGCTTTTCTGGGTGTGGAAATTCTGTGTGGATATGGCATTTTCAATGTATTTTGTGTGTGTCACAAGTCCCAAGGTTTGTGTGTGTGTGTGCATGAAGTACTCCAAATACTTGAATAAGGGAAGCAGGAAAAAAACTTGGTTGCAGTGAGCCAGGATCCAAAGTGATAACAAGACAGAGATAATATGGAAATGGTAAACCTGGAGCACAGTCAGAGAGGTAGACTAGATGACCTGGCACTGATTGCTCAGTTCTGAGGAAATATAAAGCTAGTTCTTAGGCGCAACCCACAGCTGCTTGATTTAGGCAATCAGGTCTGCAATCAAAGACAAGCCAGGGTGGAATTGGCTAGACAGGCCTCAGGTAAAGAGTGACACCAGAGGCAAGGAGCAGGAACTGCACAGACCGTGACAGTGTGGATCTGGCTGTTTTCAATGTGCTTCATGTGGATCTGGCTGTTTTCAAAGTATGTCATGTGGATCTTGCTTTTTCAATGTATTTCATGTGGACCTGGCTAGTTTTAATGTATTTCTTATGGACCTGGCACACAACTGTAGTTCGACAAACAAAACATGAAAAGAAAAAAAAACACTGACACTTTTTTTAGCAACATTTTGAAAAGTTAAGTGTGTACAGATCTGCCCAGCTATTTTGTTGCTCATGGCGCGGCGTGAGTCGCGCCACGGACTTGTGGCATGGCGTGCAGGCCTCTGAGTCGCGCCATGGACTTGTGGAATACTGTGGTATTCTTCAACGAAGGATATGGTACGGCATGTAATACAGTGCTTAACCGCTGGGTGGCGAGTGCTCCACTTTTGTAATTGCATGTAATATAGTGCTTAACCGCTGGGTGGCGAGTGCTCCACTGTACTGAATGTCTATCATATTCACAGCATTTGCATGAACGCACAACCCATACTGTATTTTTAATGTCGCAAAATATACTGTACAAATCACTGCACATACTGTATTGTACATACTGTACGGTGCAGTAACTGAATAGTAGAGAAGTTGCCGGAGTTGTTGTCACGGTATAACCGATACTGTAGAATAATTAGATGCACGCACAGCTTTCACTGATATGGGATGCATTACAGTATGACAATTTATTTTATTTTTTTTAATTAAAAAACAGCAGCGGGAGGAGTGCACAAGGATGAGGCCACTCTCTGTGGTTCACTGTAGCTGTCGTGTGGGCTAGTGGTTAGGTGATCACTTTGGTAGAATTATGGTCCGGGGTTCGATCCCTGGAAAAGAATATACTGTACCGTACTGTATATTTTTTTTTGTCACTGTCTGCTCTGGACACTGTAGTGCCCAGAGAAGGCTCTGTACTGTACTGTATTTCACTGAATAGTGATTTCATACTGTGGCTACGGTGCACCCAGAAACCGCAAAACGCAAACATGCGACAACGCATATGCGGGTACAATGGGAACTGTGCGTTTGATGCGCAAAATAGCGTTGCATCCCAAACTGATGACATTGGTGATGCTGCTCCAACCTTGCACACTAAGTACGGTAGTAGTGGGATCTGTAGGAGAGAGAGCTCTCTGTATTACACGGTTGGCGCTACGTTGGCTGTCAGCCATCTGCGATGGATTAGAAATGGAGGGGGGTACAATGGGATCTGTGGCGCCAAGCCATACGCCATGTAGCGCTATGCTATCACTGAGCATGCGCAGTTGGCTGTATTACTGCAGTCGGTACAGTATTGTATTCTGTTGCATTTCCATCTCTGGCGGGCGCATGCCCAGTAGGAGGGTTGCGATGGGATTTCTGGCGCATGCCCAGTGGGCCGAGAGTCATACACAGTGCATCAGGTCCCTTCCCCCAAAGCAAGCCAAGAGCCTCACATTACCATAATAAAGGAAGCTTTGTTAATCCATTTACTGTAAGCAGTCAGCTCTGCCCTAGTGTCCTGAAAAATGCTACGAATTGTCACCATTGCCAAAGACACCATCCCCCGTCTGCTAGGACAACTAGTGTGCGGCTATGAATGTGCCTGTACTGAATATTCAAAAGTGACGGTGCCCTACAATTTAGCACCACAGAATAGTGATTTCATAACTGCAGGAACTGTTAGTGAAACTACTGTCTAGAATGTGAGACAGGCCTCTGCATCACAAACTGTGCGCCCAGAAACCGCAAAATGCAAACATGCGACAACGCATATGCGGTCTCAGCCTCGCCGCTATGAATGTGCCTGTACTGAATATTCAAAACTGACTTTGCCGCTACGGTTATGACTACATTACAGTGCACCACAGACGCCTGCCGTAACAAGAGAATTAGTGTCGGCGTGCGTCGTGCGTCGTGCGTCGTACGACATGCGTCACTGGCTAGTCAAAATGTCTTCTGTCAGGGCAAGACGCTACTCGTCCGGCGAGCTCTTTGTCTTCGTTAAGTGGCGGGACCAAGCGTTCGCCACTAACCAAGACAAAGTGCTCACCTACAGAGCCGCGAGTAACGAAATCAATAGCCTATATCGCATTCGCCGCTCAGGTCGCTCACTGCAGCGCAGGTGGAGTGACCTGCTTCGGAGGGACAGGCCTTGCCTACAGCGAATTCGGAGGTGAATAATTCGTAGTAAGTACAGCATTGCTGTATAATCACATGAATTACAGTATACTGTACAATAACGAATACAGTACAATGCACGACTCTGACATACTGTACATTACTGTACACTGCACTGTAGGGTGTTGGATAGTACAGTATCTGACGATGACTGACAGTTGTTAACACATACTGACATGACTGGCAGACATTTGATTGACAGGCTGATTAAATCTACAGTACTGTACATGGACTAAAGGGTTACACACTATTGGTCGACATGGCTTGTTTGATTAATAAATTAGTAACAAAAGGCAAGTTGATTGATCCACCATTCTAATGTCTGTCGACCAAATCTGTTAACCTACAGTACTGTACACACTATTTTTCTGTGCTGGGCCTGCCCCCTTTAAGTCTGACATTATTACTGTACGTCATGGACAGATTCAGGGGTCTCCAATCAGCTCCCAACTGTCATCTCACAGGCTGTGTTTGAAATATGATATTTGGGAGCTGATTGGCTGGTATCTTAGCACTACTCACTCTGTGCCCCATTTACAGTACAGTACAAAAGAAGGGAAATACCAGGGCAAATTTTCATTTGGTATCACTGTGATACAAACGAAAATTCCACTTACCCCTCCGGCGAGGTCTCGCAAAGTCCTCAGCGGGGTCCTCCGCTGGGTTCGGGCTCCAGTGTCATGCGCATGTGCCATCTTGTAAAGCTCGTGGGGTGGCGACAGTGCCACCCACATGTGTAACGTTGCACCACTTGGTCATACAGTACTTTACTGGACTGTATATTTTTTTATATACAGTACAGTACAGTACAGTACCATACTGTTTTATTTTGGCCCCAATGCCAGCTTCGCAGACTACAGTAGTTTATGTACTACAGTATACTGTATTGGTTTGTATTTTAATCAATAGCTAATTCCCTAAGGCCATCTACCTTAATGACGACATGTAATTTTCCCCACAGGGCGAGCAGCCCCCCCTGCCCTGGCAGCGCCACCACCGCCGCCACCACCACCACCATCACTGCCACCAGCCCCATCACTGCCAGCAGCCGGGCCCAGTTGGCTGAATTTTCAGAGTAAGTACAGTACACACTACTGAGGCCATCTACTGTACTGTACCGTAATCCCTCTCCAATTTGGAATAGAGGTCTGAACTCTTGTTTTCAAATGCTCCTTAATGACAACATGTATTTTTCCCCACAGGGTCAGCAGCCCCCCCTGCCCCGGCAGCGCCACCACCGCCGCCACCAACATCACTTCCACCACCCCCATCATCTCAGGCCTCCTCAAATGACAGTGGTAATGATTACAACAGTTACAGTATGGACACAATAGTGTCATGCTACTACCTTTTTGATTTTTTGTACTGTATAATATATTTTTTTCTTATACTGTACACACAGACAGACTCGTCATTGATGCGGAGGCTGCAGGAAGCCCCCTGCCCTGTAAGTAAAGTACACCTCCCTCTCCCTCTTTCTTTCTCTTTATCTTTCTCTCTCTTTCATTTTCCTCTCTCTCTCTTTTTCACTCTCTTTCCCTGTTTTTCTCTCTTTCTTTTTCTCTATCTCTCTTTCTCTCTCTCCCTGTCTCCCTCTGTTTCTCTCTCTGTTAAAACATCTCCAACATCTTCTCCTTACACAATAATTGTTTCTGTCCTTGTGTATTTTAGTTGAAGACATTGAAGTGCCTCAGCCCTCCCCAGGGCAAGAGGAGGACCCAGACTCCCCTCCCCAGCCAAGTAAGTACTGTATACAGTTTTATACTGTAGGACATTTTGTATTAATATTGTACTGTAATACAGTACAGTATACTGTATACTGTAGTAATGTTACAGTTGAGTATGTTTACCCTCTACTTTCCCACTGAGTACTGTACAATAGTGTATTATTATTTTTTTTATGCAGAACACCTCCATATAGTTATCGTTGAGCTGGACAGCAGCGAATCCAGTAAACCTTTCTTTGTTTTTCTCTCTCTCTCTCTCTCTCTCTCTCTCTCTCTCTCTCTCTCTCTCTCTCTCTCTCTCTCCCTCTTTCTTTTTCTCCTTCCCTCTCCCCCCCCACTCTCTCTCTCCCTCTGTCTTTCTCTCTCGCCCTCTCCCCCTCTCCCTGTTTCTCTCTCTCCTTCCCTTTCCCCCCTCTCTCTCTCTCACTCTCTCTCTCTCTCTTTCTATCTCTCTCTTTCTCTCTCCCTGTCTTTCTCTCTCGCCCTCTCCCACTATCTCTCTCTCTTTCTCTCTCTCTCCCTGTCTCCCTGTGTTTCTCTATTTCTCTCTCTCTCTTAAAACATCTCCAACGTCTTCTCTTTTTTCTGTAACATACTGTACTGTCATTTTTTTCAACAGCATCACCAGAGACCATACCCCCACCCAGCCCCAGCGACAGTTTGCGTAAGTACAGAGCATTGTTCTCTCTCTCTCTTTTCATTCTGTCTCTCTGTCTCTCTCTCTCTGTCTTTCTCTCTTCCTCTCCCCCTCCCTCTCTCTTTTTCTCCCTCTGTCTGTGTTTGTTTTTTGTTGTTATAGAGGCTCTGTTCAAGATTTATGGTGCGTACACACTAGGCGATAAAGTGGAGGACTCAGGGAGCATATCGTGTAGTGTGTACGCACCATTACACAGTTTATTTTTTTCCAAATGGTTTTGATGGAAACTGTTCTTTGTCGACAGTCCTAACACCTTCGGCGGCTACAGCAGCACCACCACCACCCCCCACTGGCATCTCCGTGCCGCGTAAGTAAAGTACACCACATTGTTTTCTACAGCACTGTATCGCTCTCCTTTTTTACCCTTGTCAGTCTCTCTCTCTCTGTCTTTCTCTCTTCCTCTCCCCCTCCCTCTCTCTATTTCTTCCTCTGTCTGTGTTTGTTTTTTGTTGTTATAGAGGCTCTGTTCAAGATTTATGGTGCGTACACACTAGGCAATAAAGTGGACGACTCAGGGAGCATATCGTGTAGTGTGTACGCACCATTACACAGTTTATTTGTTTCCAAATGGTTTTGATGGAAACTGTTCTTTGTCGACAGTCCTAACACCTTCGGCGGCTACAGCAGCACCACCACCACCCCCCACTGGCATCTCCGTGCCGCGTAAGTAAAGTACACCACATTGTTTTCTACAGCACTGTATCGCTCTCCTTTTTTACCCTTGTCAGTCTCTCTCTCTCTGTCTTTCTCTCTTCCTCTCCCCCTCCCTCTCTCTATTTCTCCCTCTGTCTGTGTTTGTTTTTTGTTGTTATAGAGGCTCTGTTCAAGATTTATGGTGCGTACACACTAGGCGATAAAGTGGACGACTCAGGGAGCATATCGTGTAGTGTGTACGCACCATTACAGTTTACTGTATGTGTTTCCAAATGGTTTTGATGGAAACTGTTCTTTGTCCACAGTCATACCACCACCAACGGCGGCACCCCCACCAGCACCAAGTCGTGGCTCCTTTAGGAATTTTAGAACACGGCTTGCCGCCCTGAGTAAGTACCGTGCACTACTGTACATTTTGCTCTCCTTTTTACAGTGCCTCTCTCCTCCTCCTGTACTCCAAATTGTTTCTGTACTTGTGTAACAGGAAAAAAAAAAATTTCGCCACAGTGTGGGAACGTGGAAGATCCCTGCTGCACACCCAGCCCCCCACTGGCCAGTTGCCAGAACCTGGGCCAAGCAGGGCTCACAGGCCGTGTAAGTACTGTACCCTACACAACTGTACATTGTCTTCTTCTGTACTGTCTCTTTCCTATTTTGTTTTCACAGTGTCTCTTTCTCTCTCTTCTGTACTACAAAGATGCATCTCCAACCTCTTTTCCTTACACACTTTGTGTTTTCATTTTTTTTATAAAGGACATCACTCGAAAGGTGGCCATCCACTTAAAGATACCGGTATGACAACCACTGCATGATTAGGACATTGTAATAATGCAGTTGTTTGTCAGTACAGTAAGTGATGAGCCTACTCCGAACAAGCAGTTGTTCAGTGCAGGGTCATCAATCATTTGCAAACATGCTTTGCAGATACTGTACGGTAATAGTCATTAAATTGTGGGAGGTTACTGTACTGTATCTACACCGCACCAAAAGTATCCCTCTGTCTGCCAGCTTCAGTCAGTATAATCACCTTTGGTGTAGCAATGTTTAAACTGTATAGTACTGTACTTTTCTTGCATTGTACCGTACTGTAGCCATTGTATTGTTCTGTTTGTTTATGTACTGTACAGTACTTTGTTAGGAGCTACAGTAGCCAAACCATTTACAGTAGCACCTTACCAAATAAAGGTAAATACAGCACTGTTAATGTGAATATATTTTTTTCCAATACAGTCTTCAGTCATGGACCCACAGGGAGGCAGGGACCACGCCTGACTCGAGGTAGAGTACAGTATTTACATTAGTGTCGAGATTGTACAATATTGTGTAATAGTGTTGTAATACTGTACCCTTTTTTTTCTCTCCACAGAACAAATTCTTTTTTTTTTAGGCCTGTACAGGCAGATGGCCCACCACTTAGTGGATCTTTTTTTTAATTTTTTGTTATTTATGATTTTTATTAAAATTTGTGTTATTTGGTAAAACGTTTTCTGTCTTTACTTGGTGCTGTGGATAATGTACAGTATACTGTATTTACATTTATTGATAGTGTAACAACTAAAAGGTAAGAAAATACAGTACAGTAAGTCACCCATTCCATACTTTTATTAATTGCACTCCACTCTTAAGGGGTGATTTAATAAAGGCAACAGGGATACTGTACAGTATATTATTATTATTATTATTATTATTATTATTAACAGTTTCTTATATAGCGCAGCATATTCCGTTGCGCTTCACAATTGGAAACATTGATAGAACAAAACAGGGTAATAACAGACAGACATAGAGGTAAGAGGGCCCTGCTTGCAAGCTTACAATCTATAGGGAAACAGGCATTGATACACAAGGATAGGTGCTATATATATTGCAATTTGGTCTGGCCAGAATGCAGAGTTTCTTGGTGGGCTGCATGATCCAGTCACACAGGAATGTCGGCAAAATGTCAGGAGTATGTGAAAGAAAGACATTATGTGAGGTAATGTGTGGACTGTGAGAGGGGATGTGATAAGACATGGAAGCTATGAAGGTTATGTGGTCGGTTCTGGAATCTGATAAGCTTGTCTGAAGAGGTGAGTTTTCAGGGAACGCTTGAAGGATTGAAGAGTAGAGGAAAGTCTTATTGTGTGTGGTAAGGCATTCCATAGAGTGGGTGCAGCCCGAAGAAAGTCCTGTAACCGTAAATGGGAGCAAGTAATGCGTGGGGATGAGAGACGCAGTTCTTGTGCTGAGCGGAGAGGTCGGGTTGGGAGATATTTTGAGATGAGTGAAGAGATGTATGTTGGTGTAATTCGGTTAATGGCCTTATGTGTAAGTAACAGTATTTTGTATTGAATACGGTAGAAAACCGGCAACCAATGGAGGGACTGACAGAGCGGGGCAGCAGACGATGAACGTTTGGCAAGGAAGATAAGCCTCGCAGCTGCATTCATAATGGATTGTAATGGCGATAGCCTGTTTTTGGGAAGACCAGTAAGGAGACTATTGCAATAGTCAATGCGGGAAATAATGAGTGCATGGATTAGAGTTTTTGCAGTGTCTTGTGTGAGATATGGTCGAATTTTGTATATGTTTTTTAGATGTATGTAACATGATTTTGAGACAGATTGAATGTGGGGAACAAAGGACAATTCAGAATCAAGGATGACACCAAGGCAGCGAGCTTGTGGGGTGGGGTGGATTGTTGAGTTATCAACAGTGATAAAGAGATCAGATTGGTAACTGTTATTGGCCGGTGGAAATATAATTAATTCTGTTTTAGAAATATTAAGTTTCAGGTAGCGAGATGACATCCAAGATGAAATGGCAGAAATACATTCAGTGACACGGACCAATACAGATGGTGATAAATCTGGAGAGGATAGGTAGATTTGAGTATCATCCGCATACAGATGGTACTGAAATCCAAAAGAGCGGATTAGTTTGCCAAGAGAGGTGGTATAGATTGAGAATAGCAAAGGACCTAAGACAGAGCCTTGCGGTACTCCAACTGATAGAGGTAGCGAAGAGGAGGCAGAATCAGAAAAACGAACAGAAAAAGAGCGATCAGATAGGTAGGAAGAGAACCAAGAAAGGGCTGTGTCCTTAAGACCTAGGGATTGTAATGTTTGTATGAGAAGAGAGTGGTCAACAGTGTCAAAAGCAGCAGAGAGATCTAGAAGAATTAGAAGTGAGTAATGGCCTTTAGCCTTGGCAGTGACCAAATCATTTACTACCTTAGTCAGTGCTGTCTCTGTGGAGTGCTGGGAATGGAAGCCAGACTGAAGTGGGTCCAATAAGTTGTGGGTGTTAAGAAAGTGTGTGAGGCGGGTGTAGACAAGTCTCTCCAGTAGCTTGGAGGGGCATGGGAGCTGGGAGATAGGACGGTAATTAGAGAGAGTGTTAGGGTCAGAATTTCGTTTTTTCAGAATGGGAGTAATCACTGCATGCTTGAACAGTGATGGAAAGATGCCAGTAGAAAGAGAGAGATTACAGATTTTAGTTAGGGTTGGGATGAGCACAGGAGACAGAGCTTTACTAATTTGTGAGGGTATAGGATCTAGAGGAGAGGTAATAGAGTAGGAGGATGAGAAGAGTGTAGATACTTCATCTTCATTTGTGGGGTCAAATGAAGAGAATGTGCCAGAGGGTTCAGGTAGGGAATTGAGTAGGTCACTAGCTGAGGAAGAGAATAACATTTCATTTCTGATATTTTCAATCTTGTCCTTGAAATAGGAAGCAAGATCTTGTGCACAGATAGTAGCAGGTGGCTTGGGTGAGGGAGGGGTAAGAAGCAGTTTAAATGTATTAAAAAGTCGCTTGGGGTTAGAGGCTTGAGCAGAGATAAGAGATTGGAAATATATTTGCTTGGCAGTGTCCAGAGCAGTACGATAAGAGTTGTAGATAGACTTATATGTGAGGAAGTCACTTGGAGTGCGAGACTTTCGCCACTGACGTTCTACTTTACGTGAGAGTTTTTGTAGATGCCTTGTTAAGTTAGAATGCCACGGTTGACGTCTGAGTCTACGCGGAGTGTGATGGGTAGCTGAAGCTACTTCATCGAGGGCTTTTACTAAAATCTGGTTTAGCTGTGATGCAGCAGTCTCAGGAGAAGTGAGTGCAGAAATTGGTGAGAGTTGTTGTTGTAGAGAGGTAGATAGTTGTTGAAAGTTAATCACATTAATATTTCTGCGGGTTTTAGAAGGTTTGGTTGATTTCACTGACATTGAGGCTGATGTAATGGAGTTAAGTGTGCAGGTGATAAGATTGTGATCTGAGAGAGGGAAAGGAGCATTAGTGAAATCAGAAACTGAGCATAGTCTGGTAAATACAAGATCAAGGCAGTGGCCCTCCTGATGAGTAGAGGAGTCAGTCCATTGGGAGAGGCCAAGAGAGGAGGTTAGAGAGAATAGTTTGGAGGCATGAGGAGATTGTGGACTGTCAATGGGGATATTGAAATCACCCATAATGATGGTGGAGATGTCTGAGGATAGGAAGTGAGGGAGCCAGGCTGAAAAATGTTCCAGAAATTGGTGTGGTGGCCCAGGCGGGCGATAGATAACAGCAACTCGCAGAGAGAAAGGGGTGAAAGTCCTGATAGAATGTACTTCAAATGATGTAAATGTGAGTGAAGGTACCTGTGGGAGAACTGTGAATGTGAAAGATTGGGAGAGTAATATTCCTACCCCACCTCCTTTACAATTGCCAGGCCTGGAGGTGTGTGAGAAGTGTAGGTTACCATGTGAAAGTGCAGCAGGGGAGACAGTGTCTGATTGTGTTAGCCATGTTTCTGTTATTGCCAGAAGGTTGAGGTTGGTTGAAATAAAGAGGTCATGGATGGATGTTAGTTTGTTGCAGACAGAGCGTGCATTCCATAAGGCACATTTTAGTGACTTGGATGGTGAAGGGAGGCATGCAATATTTATGAGGTTAGCTGGATTTATAGTTCGTTGTGGGTGTGGCATGTGGGTTGGGCCTGGATTTGGAGATATGTCACCAGCTAATAGAAGCAACAGGAGCGAGATATAAATATATTTGTGGGATTTGGCTGAATGTGTGTTATGGCGAGAGGTTGTGGATGTTATTGTTAATGTGTTTAGATAAGTTAAAAGCTCATATGTGTTTGTAAGAGAAGAGGAAAGTACTGAGGCAGCAATATGTACAAAAGGATGAGCTGCAGGGAGAGTAAAGGATGTAGTAGTCTTAGAGATGATTCCATGGAGTGAGATCATTAATAGAAGTTTCTGATACATTTTTGCAATACATTCAATATTGTACAACACACAAACTACTGGTAAGGAATGATATTGTAATTACCTTGTCATAGATGTTGTTCATTGTTCAACTGTTTTTTTTAACTGTTATATAATTACACTTTGTGTTATAACACACTTAGTGCTTATAATACACGGCTGCCATCGACATCCACCGCTGCCTCTATACTGATTCTAAACTTAAAGAAAGTCTGATTGAGACATGCTACAGCTGACCACAAATGCTAACTAATCAATGAAGAAATTTGGCACTGGGTTTGTGTAAACACAAGCAGTATCCTACCATAAACTAGGCATCACTGAACAACATCCCCCACCCAGGTAATACAAAATACAATCAAGTCATTACATCTAAATCTTTGCTAACAGAAATAAATTCCATTATGCAGAAATGTAAGAGCAATATGTTGCTTGCTAGATGGGAATGGGTAACATACTTTTTAAAATCCAAACAGCTGATCTGAGTGATTGCAAAGCACTAGTTAGACTATGCAGCTTGTAGAATGGGTAACATACTTTTTAAAATCCGAACAGCTGATCTGAGTGATTGCAAAGCACTAGTTAGACTATGCAGCTTGTAGAATGGGTAACATACTTGTATATGACTGTGTGCGGCAACCCCCATTGGCCAGCGCGCCTCTGGTGCTTGAAATCCTGTCCAGTAGTATGATACACCCCTGCATCTGTGTGTTATTGACTTTTTGTACCTTTTTAATGACAGATGCACGTGTTGGGTCTCTGGCGCACTTAAAGACTGAATTACATACAGTACAAACACCAATTGTATAAATTAATGACAATTTTTATTTAACCTACAGTAACAGGCTTTACAGAGGGGGGGGGACTTCTTTAGCTTTCCACCCCTGTAGTCCTCTACAGTACCCCGCTTCTTTCTTCTGCCGCTGGCATGTCCTGGAGTTCGAAGCTGGACATGGACATGACTACTGTACAGTACCTAGGAGGAAAGATATGACGTGAGAACAGTCCTTACTCAATGCCGACCGATACGCCCTACTGGACCGAGGACTACACAAAAAGAGTTGGCTTTTTAGTTAAAATCATCACTGGCACTTTTGGCCTCAGATGCAGAGTTTCACCTATACCAGGTGCAGACTCTACCTTGCATCAGAGTGCAAGGTCCACTGTACGCCCTGAAGAAAGGAGGATAGGCAGAGACAAACAGACAGTAAAAGACAGACACACAGGTATGGTACGGTACATACAGTACTCACCGGAGATACTCTTCTTCTTTGTCCCGCTCAATCCCACACAGAGGTCCCTGTAGGAGAGAGAATATGCCATGCAAGGCCCTTTCCTGCTCTAATAGTGTCACACTAATACTACTGTATCTCACCAGCCTAACAAACTACAATATAAATTAATGTACAGTACAGTTGGCCTCACAGAGGGCCTACCGCTACCTGTTATGGTGGAAGAGGCTTTGAGGGGGGGAACTGCTTTAGCTCTTTTGCTTTCCACCCATCTAGTCCTCTCCTGTCCTCAGCTTCTTTCTTCTGCCGCTGCCACGTCCAGGACAGCGGCGGCGCCGGGTCTTCCTGACTTCTGACAAGTCCCTTCAAGTCGTGTTTGTTGATTGCAGATCTGTACTTGTATGCGTGACTGTCCTCCATGCATGTTTCCTTGGCATGCGCAGCACCCCATTCAGCGTGTCCTTTATCCGAGTAAGTTCTTCTTTTCCAATCCTGAATCTTGTCCGGCATCTTGAGAGGATATCTTCTCTTAAATTGTTGGGGATTGGCACTTTCTTCCGACTTCCATCAAAGTTCACCCGCTTCGTCCAATTGCAATATAGGTCGTAGGGCACGTGTTCCTGAAATATTGCTTGCGCATATCGATGCATCTCACAATTCACAGCTCTGTAAATTTCATAGTCCTTCTCAACGTTGATCACAGCCAGTGGTATATCCGGTAAGGGTGTTCCAAATACAGTCAGTGGTGCTGGCGTGCTCGACATGACAGGAGTTCCTGGTGAAAGTACAGGCATGCTTGCATTGTTGATCCTTGATTCTTCAACTGACCGTTCAGGCAGGCGATGTGATGCCATTGGTGTACTCTCCCACTGAGGCAGGCTGCATGATGGCACTGGTGTCATGTCCAAGTGCTCTGATGCCACTGTATTGTCCATATGTAGCAAGTGGAAGGATGGGTCAGTCTCCAAGTTGAAATCGTCATCATTCTCCTCAGGCTCAAATTCATCCGGTGTGACCATTTCATACTGGATTGCCTGGTCATGTCTCTTCCTGGTACTCTGGGCAGCGGCCTCTTGCCATTCTTCTTTACTTTGCCGGATTGCTTCTTTCATTGCTTCTGCAATGGTGTCCTTCAGCCCTTCCTTCAGCTCTTCTTTCAAGTTGTCAATTTTCGCTTCCAGTTGACCAACTTTCTGACGAGGTCTCTCACCATCCTGGCACAGCTACATGTGCATGCGTTATCTTCTTGGAATGACAGTTTTCGCCGAGTTGGTGAGCAGGATACATCTTCAACAAGAGGCTCAAAGGTGTCCAATTCTTCTGGCCCATAAATGACTGGTGTTTCCTACTGGTTCGGGACGTTCATGGGTTGCTCCACGTTCCCTGGTCCATTTTCTCCAATGTCCACTTGCAAAGTGTTGTTCTTCGCCTTTGCATTCTTCCTTGCCTTGACTAGAAGAGGTACCTGTAAATTTTCCTTACCTGTTTTCTTCTTGGAAGGTTTGCTTGTAGACCGTTGTGGGACTAGTGCACTCAGCCTTTTGGTCAGTGGAAGTGGGCAAGATTCGTTTCCGTTGTAAAAACCTTTGCTCTTCACCATGTTGACAGTTCGGTGCACTCTGAAATACACAAGTACAGTATAAAGACACTAAATACAATGTTAAGTAAAATAGTGGAAATACTGTACATGTACTGTATACAGTAAATGTTTCACATTACAACACTGTAAACAATTACAGTACTCTTTCTGTCTCCTAAGACTGTGCGTGTGTTATACAGTATATACAGGTAAATATAGGAGATTACACAGCGCTAAAACTGTTAAAGCACTAACCACTATTGTGAGATTGTATAGAGGCACAAGATAATAAATATGATAAATACAGGTATATAAAAAACACTCCCTAATTATATACTGTACGGTAAGGTACAGTAGGTGTCAGCTCAACAGTAATAAAATGTGTGAATATCTCAACTGATATACAGTACAGTACTGTAAAGTACAGCGCCAAATTAGCTATTTTTATTATATAAATCAAAACTTAGTGTGTACATGACCATTAAAACCATTAGTCTCAAAGTTAAATGTGCAAACTGGTGCAATAATGCAAACACACGTTAAACACAGCAATATTGCGACTGAAAAAACAAATGGCCGCCGAGCAAAATAAGATGGCGGCGGTCAGTCACGGGAAACTATGAGGGGCAACGGGAGGCTAGGAACGATCGGTATGTGTGTGTGATAGTTACTGGATTCACAAGTAAGCCTCTACGGGGATGGGTGAAGGACGGGGCATACCGAGGCAGCGGGACGATAAACACAGCAATATTGCGACTGAAAAAACAAATGGCCGCCGAGCAAAACAAGATGGCGGCGGTCAGTCACGGGAAACTATGAGGGGCAACGGGAGGCTAGGAACGATCGGTATGTGTGTGTGATAGTTACTGGATTCACAAGTAAGCCTCTACGGGGATGGGTGAAGGACGGGGCATACCGAGGCAGCGGGACGATAAACACAGCAATATTGCGACTGAAAAAACAAATGGCCGCCGAGCAAAACAAGATGGCGGCGGTCAGTCACGGGAAACTATGAGGGGCAACGGGAGGCTAGGAACGATCGGTATGTGTGTGTGATAGTTACTGGATTCACAAGTAAGCCTCTACGGGGATGGGTGAAGGACGGGGCATACCGAGGCAGCGGGACAAATAAACACAGCAATATTGCGACTGAAAAAACAAATGGCCGCCGAGCAAAACAAGATGGCGGCGGTCAGTCACGGGAAACGCTAATCAGCGTCTAACACAGCAAACTGCAAAAACATAGCAAGCTACCGTACTTACAGTACCAGTGAGTTGATACTGTAGGAAACAGCTGTAGAAGCTCACGGTACAGCAACAAAGGTGACTCGGAAGTCAGGCAGAGTTGCAGAGGTAGATCACGGTAATGAGCAGCAACAACAGCGACTTAGAAGTCAGGCAGCGTTGCAGGTAGTAGTACAGTATCTCAAGGGTTCGTACTGTTGATACGTGCCGATGAGACAATCCGAGCAGCAAGTCCGTACAGTTAAGTAGCAGATTCACAGTGTGGATAGCTAGTGCGGTCTGAGACGCTCTTTTATGCTACCAGAGACAAAGAAAACCTTGCCGCCGAAACTCTGCCATGCCATTGAACCACAAGGAAGTGCATATTTCAAATACACCAATCAGCGGCCAGATTTTCTGCGGGAAGGAATTCTTTTGTTACTGTATGTACTGTATACTGTACTCAGTCTGTATACTCAGCAACAGTACTGTAACGTATTTCTCTTGTTCTTTACACAGATTTTGTCGTCAAACATGGCAAAAATCTGCAAAGCCATCAGCAAGATAATTGCAAGCATGAAAAAGAACACAAAACAACACGACAGATCCATGCCTGGCTGAAAGAGTGTGGTGTTCTTGTTAGTTTACAGACTGTGCGCTATCATGCATTTGAGAGAACGCGGACCAGATATAGATTTCCTTCTAAATGCACATGGTAGGTTCTTTACATAAACCTTTTTTTATTACAGTATACTGTATGTTGCTAGATTGGTACTGTATTGTGTTCCAATTTCAACACTAACTGTCCAATAATTGCTATATGTTCTGTATGTGTTCTACCATAGGAGCGTCAAAAAGATTGTGCACAAATTGACTTGTGAGGATGATGAGCATACAGCTTTACAAACCAAACGTATTCTAAAAGCAGAATGTGACCTGGACATCTCCTGTTCCAGCATCAAACGGATGCGTAAGGAACTGGGATGGACTTTTGGCCCTACAAGGTACTGTACATACTGTAAAATATATATACTGTATATTAATAATGCACTGATTTTACATGACAGTAAAATAAAAAATCACCACCAGAGTGAGTATTGTCCTATAGTACTGTATTAACTGTTTATTGTACCAAAAAGTATGTACAGTACCAAGCAGTAATTATTCTAGTACACTTTATACTAAAGTACAGTACTGTGACTGAATATTTTTTTTATTTTTACTTACCTGTAGGTCACCGGACATGAATCCCATTGAAATGGTCTGGGCCCAGTTGAAGAGGTTCATCAGGTCTGATGTGAAACCAACAACTAAGTAGTAACTTTTGGATGGGATAATGAAGTTTTGGAGAACAGTATTGACACGTGCCCAGTGTAACAATTATATTGATCATCTCCATAGAGTCTTACCAGTTGTCATCAAAAGAAACGGTCAATCAACTGCTATGTAGCTTATACTGTACTGTATATAATTTGTAATGTGGAGGAGGGGTTTAACTTCCTTGATGTTGCCATTTGTAATGCAGATGTTTCAAGTTTTCAGGTTCCTTTAGTTCATATACACTACAATAGTAGTGGCTGCTTCAACATCCACATCCATAGTTGCAGACATACAGTAGTGGGTGCACCGTGAATTGAGAGACAGGCTTCTACTGTATGGTTAGAGCGGCGGTCCCTTTGACATCAGGATAAGGTGAGATTTTTGGTAATGTTAGTGCTCTGTTATCGTATTCACACAGCTGGTGTTCACCTCCATCTGGGGCACCCAAATACTGTTTTGTTTCATGTATTTTTTTTTTTATGTTATATTATGGTGCACTCTGATGCACGGTAGAGTCTGCACCTGGTATAGGTGAAACTCTGAATCTGAGGCCAAAAGTGCCAGTGATGATTTTAAATTAAAAGCCAACTCTTTTTGTGTAGTCCTCGGTCCCCCAGTAGGGCTAAAGAAGTCCCCCCCTCTGTAAAGCATGTTACTGTAGGTTAAATAAAAATTGTCATTAATTTATACAATTGGTGTTTGTACTGTATGATTACGTCATTTTGCCAGGCGTGAAATTATCGCTGTATTCAATTTGAAAGCTTTTCTGCCTACTGTAGGCGGGAAGTCAATGCAATGTACAGTAAGACAGTATGTAAAAAAGTTTTGCCTACTGTATGAATAGCAGTTGGAAAAATTTTGTGAATTGGGGTGCAATGTTGCGGGAAGCCTTCATCGTCCCCTAAAGGTACTGTAAACTGCGTAAGTTTTTTTAAAAAAAAAGTCAGAACACACTAAAAATTCACTTTCATTTTGGTGGGTGGAAGAAAAAAAATTGGGGGGAAAAAGTGAAACTTGTAGGGGTAAATTTACTAAGATGGGAGTTCTATTTAAGAAGTTACTGTACTGTATGTTGCCCATAGCATCCAATCAGATTCTACTGTACTTAGCATTTATCTACAGTAGCACCTTCTAGAACATACTGTACAGTAATACCTGGAATCAGATTGGTTGCTATGGGCAAAATCACTTAATAGCACTACCATCTTAGTACATTTACCCCCTAATATATAAAATGTACTGAGTTTAGTAAAAAAAAAAAAGCGCTAAATGGGTATACAGTAGATCTGGGCATGCGCCTGAGATACGATGACGTACAGTATTGTAGGAAACACTCAAGCCAGGTGCAAACTTGGTATTGCAGGCGGCTGTAGTGCAATGGTAAATAATCAAACCAATACATTACGCTGCCTGTACAACCCTTTTGCGGGTTCGAAGCTTGAAAGGTTACACTTTTTATTTTTTATTAACAAGGTTAGACTTTTTGGTCAAAGTACTGTGGCATAGAAATACCAGAATTTCTGGATAATGTACTGTATTAGTGAAGATTTAAAACAAAATAAAATTACCGTATAAAGTATGTACTTTAAAGGTCTCGAACCAGCAGTACAAGAAAATGGTAGATGCAGTAGGGCTAGGCATTAGCCCCCTAGACTACTGCATCTACTGTACTGTAGTTCCTAGAGTCAGGGAATCACTACAATGTCTACCGTATTGTACTTACAACTACAGTTATAAGTACCGTATAATACAGACAACTGGGCATGCACAGTGCTATGAGACTCAATACGCCACAGTGTAGCGAGCAACAATGCGGTATACTGTATGGCGTACCGTATGGAGCAACAAACTACAGTACTGTAGCTGGGCACATATACAGTACAATAGATTGATTTTTGTAAGGGTTGGATAACAAGACTGAACTACAGAACTATAGTGAACATTAAAAAAATCCATTAAATTATAAAGGTCTCGAACATAAGGAGAGAAGTGTAAGCAAGACGGATCGCCTAAGCCCTTGCTCACAAGTCTCTCCCAGTCCTCTACAGTACTTTATGTGACATCTACAGTACCATACGATGACGTACAGTACTCAGGCGTCTGTAGCGTAGAGGTAAGAAATCGTACTTCTACATTGCAGACGTCTGTACAACCCGGGTTCGAAACCAGGAAGCTTAATAATGAAGCTTTTCATTATTATTAGACAGTCAAGGTTACACTTTTTATTTTTAATATTATTATTACACAGTCACTGTAATAATAACACACTTTCACTGTGTGTGAATCATGACGTGGTACTGAACAGTATGATATTCCATACTGTATGCCATGGTGTACAGTACATAGCCATAGCGCTACAAGGGTATGGCTATGGCACAGCACCACTGGCAATGCATTGCAACCCCGCCACTGGGCACAAGCCAGAGATCCTATTTGTACCGTAACCCATCAGAACTGGCTATAAGTTACCACAACGCAAACTGTGCTGACAGTAGACGCAATTTTGCGGTTTAGACTCCGAGTCAGTTTCTACTAGAGAGACCCCTCTCTTATACACAGTCAAGTATCAGTTACTAAACATATTAAATTAATAATGTTACCAAGTCTAAAACAGCATTTTCATTGACGCAAGTTTGCGCTCTGCATCTGTCCTACAAACTGCTATTAGTCCACTACTGTAGCACCTTATGTACTGTAGTAATGAATTTACTATTGTGTATACTGTGCGGTACTGTAAGTCTCGGACAGTGCAGAATGGCACTAGTGTGAAAATTCAACAGTACTGTTGGCAATACAGACAACTGGGCATGCGCCATAAAATAGCGCTATGTAATGTATGGCTTGGCTCCACTGGACATGGGGCACACATTCCATTGTGATTAAAATCCAACCACTGGGCATGCGCAGACATTTACGCAATTTTGCGGTTTAAACGCACAGTCAGTTTGATATACAGAAACCAGTTTCTTTAACAGGGCCCATTGCCACTTGATGGTCATAATAAATAACTATAATGTCCGCGTTCATGTCAGCGCTGGCATTGACGCAAGTTTGCGTTCTAAGGTACAGTACTGTATGTACAATAATAAAAATCCTAGTTTCGCTGTTTGACTCCCGAAGCACTGGGCAGACATGCGCTCCACATGTACTGTATTGAATACTGAATATTTTAAGTGAAGATTTTAAAAATAAATTAAAAAACATACTGTATTTTCAAGGTCACGAACCCACGGAACAAGAAGAGAGGAGAAGCAGTGAGACTAGGCATTAGACCGCTAGGCCACACGCTTCACCCATTAATAGAGTTCTGTAGTTTGTAAAGTCTAATGTCTAAGCTTCTGTCAAACAATCATCGGCCGGTGATACAGAACATACCGTACGGTACATTGGAAAGTGACACCTGGTGGGCAAAATGTTGTATTACACATCATGAAATCACATGCATGCGCTATGTAGTTTAGGAAAAGTGACACCTGGTGGGCAAAAAGTTGTATTACACTTAATGAAATCTGACGCATGCGCTATGTAATTTAGGAAAAGTGACATCTGGTGGGCAAAATGTTGTATTACACGTAATTACTTTTTTCACTAATAAACTTTCTTTGTGGCGCGACTCATGGCGTAGTGTGTGGCGCGCCATACGTGGCGTGAGAGATAGTGCTGTGATGCCATGTTATAGCTGGGCACATCAGTATATAAACAAACACATAAACACTTACTTTCCACTATCTGGAGACGCAAAAGGGTCAGCAGGCGTGGGGATCGGCGTCTCAAATCTGACCACCTGTGTTCCAGTTGGCCGATATTTCGTCGATAACCGATGGAACGCAGGCGGCGGCGCACCTCCGCGTACACCATCTGCTTGCGGAGGTTGGTGATAGGGGGCGGATGATTTGTTATTCTCTGGTCCATCCCCTCAGTGAGGACCAGTAGCTCACGCCTACAAAACACGGAGGCTCTCATGATGGCAATGATTTTTTTTACACAAAACAGTTTTAATAAAGGTCCTGGAAAAAATTTGATTGGCTAATGTACTTTTTAAATTAACAGGAACCATTCTATTGGTTATTGTATGAGTCATGTGACCTACACCCTCACAAATATAATGTGAGTTATGATAGGCTTGATGCAGTGACATGCGTAAGCTAATTTAAATAAAAAAATGAAAGTATTAAAATCTGCCTATAAAAAACAACGCAAAACAATAGTAGCATTCCAAAAAACTTTTAATTTCGATAAACCATCCCATTGGTCAAACCGTAGGTATTCTGCGGTACAAATGACACACACTGACAAGAATAAAGTTTATTGACATTGAAAAAAAAAACAGGATTGCAAACATGTGAATAACAATTAAGGTAATTAATATAGCTATTGCCATTAATCGATTCAAGTATGTTTGAAGAATGAAATAGCAGGCAATCGAAAACTAACAGGGCCACTTCCGGAATTGACTTGTGCGAGCGTTCCCTGCAACCAAAGAGGAGACGGACGGTCGCTATTTTGAACGTTCGCTAGCTAGAGGAGGGGTTGGGAGACTATGGGGCGGAAGATTAGTTCACAGTGAACATACGAGCGAGCGCTTGAATTTAAATATTTCCGTTCGTACGGCGGACGAGCGAACGGCCACTTGTGTCCGGCTCTGAATCAGGCCCTGAGATCTCTGAATTACTATTATCATTTAAGTTGTATGTCTCTTTTGATGGTCCATTATAGTGTACTCTACTAGAGGGAAAGTATGCTCAGAATTATGGGGTTGATTCAGACCTGGATGCTAAGCTGCGCTCTCACGCAGCCAAAAGTGGTCGGATATGCAAATGCCGTGATCGCGCTGTCTGGTGTAAGGACGCCCTCTATGTCTTAGAGAGCGACAGCAGAGTGAACACACGTCAGTATAAAGACGCCCACCTTTCTTTCTTAGCACACGTCATCTCCAGGAAGTGTGTGATTAATCGGTAACATCGAGAGCCATCGGAGCTGCACGTGGCACTTGAGGTAGACCCTTCCCCACCGCAAGCACTGCGATCAGTTGTGTCTAAAATAAAACCAAGTGACGTGTACAATGACGCATCTTTGCTAATTGTGCACAGCCATAAAATGCAGTTTAGATGCCCAGACACACCTGCGTTCGCATATCCACTCCCCCGTTCACAAGCACCTTCCCCTGCTACCACCCACAAACAGCACTATCTGTCACTCAAATTAGCGGCCAGTCTGTGTACTACGAGCGCACAATTCCCGAGCGCAGTGAGTGACTCGCACATGTGGATATTGACACATACGCATGCGCAAACATGCGATTATTGGCCATAGCGTACTGTCAAAGTCACAAAAATATTTAAATACACTACGAAATAACTCATATCCTAGACATTAACATTAACTGGCATATTCTCATGGCATATTTCCAAAAGCCATAACCTATGTGTATTTCTGTGATCTACAAACATACATCACTTTATTTTAAGGAACCTTATTCCATTCAATTGACACTATGTTGTTAAGTATCAAATTCCAAAGTTTCGTAAACAATAAGGCTTGTTGTCCCCCCCAGCAGACAGGGTGTCATAAAAGGTGGTATTCCTATTCATTAATAAATCCTCCTTTACTTGGTTGTGTTTGATGTGTAAATAAGCTTGTCATGCCTGGAGTCCAAAATATATGACTTCTTATCTGTTGTTATCATGGCCCCTCTTCTGACCCATACTGGCAATGGATGAACTGGTTTATGACTGCCCCAGGTCTGCTACACTATGATTTTGATCTTAATTATATGTATCGCCTACATGCCTGTGCATACCAGTGCCCATTCCATTGTTTTGTGACATGGACAGGAAAAATTGGTGATGTTTTATTTCTGGCGGTGTCTCTCATCCTCATATTCCTAGAGATATATTTAATTTTACAAATGATTGCCAGCTAGCTGCGGTGGCAGTTCCCCCCTTGTGGCCTTGAGAGATTAATTTGATTGGCCACCCAATTTCAGTATATATGTATATATATATATATATATATATATATGTATATATATATATATATATATGTATATATATATATATATATATATATATACATACAAACACGCCGGCGGCACTCTGGCCCTGATTCAGACCCACTCAGACCCACTGGGCGAACGTACGTTAGGCGTACGTACAAAAATATTTAAATTCAAGGGCTCGCTCATATTTTCGAACGCATATAAAAATCCTCCCCAAACTCAGACGACCCCTCCTCTAACTAACGAGCGTGCCAAATAGCGAGCGTACATCCCCGAAATGGCTTGAAGGGAATGCACGCACAAGTATAAACCGGAAGTGGCCTTGTCAGATGTCGATTACCTGCTCCTTTATTCTGCCTACCTCCATCAATCGTATCATGCCAATCAATGTATCAATTAGCTTAATTGTTTTTTTTTTTTCAACACAATGCAAGAAACTTTAATCTTGTCCGTGTTTGTGTTTACCCACAGAATACGTACGGCTTAAACATTCGCTTTTATTGCTCAAAAAACATGTTAGCCCCAATTAAACAATTGTTCTATTGCTTTGGATCCCCGCATATTTCCCGGGGTTCATTTCTTTATTTAAATTTGCTTACGCATGTCACTGCATCAAGCCTATCATAAGTCTCAACAGATTTCTGGCCCTGTTGAACACATGACTCATACACTAACCAATAGAATTGCTCCTGTTAATTTCCCAAATACATTAGCCAATCAGAAATTTTTTGGCCACTTTATCAAAAATGATTTTTAAGAAAAACACCATTGCCATCATGAGAGCCTCCGCATTCACCAGGCGCGAGCTGCTGGTGCTAACGGAGGTGATGGATAGGCGTATCACCAGCCAGCCTCCACCCATCACCAACCGGCAGAAGCGTTCCGCATATGCGGAGGCACAGGCCTGCCTGCGCTCCTTCGGCTCACGCCGCAACATCGGCCAGCTGGAGCGCAGGTGGTCGGACCTGCAACGGCGAACGCCCCGCTTGCTTGCATGCTTTCGCATGCAGATCTCAGAAAGTAAGTTTTATGTTTTGTGGTTTTCATGTTTGTCTTTGTGGCCCAAACTGCGTGTGCATGTTTTCATGCTTGTCCTATTTATTCATTCTCCTCATATCTGCGTGTGCATGTTTTCCCTCTATTTCATATTTATTCATTCTCCTCATATCTGCATGGCCATGTTTTCCCTCTATTTCATATTTATTCTTTCTCCTCATATTTGCATGGCCATGTTTTCCCTCTATTTCATATTTATTCATTCTCCTCATATTTGCATGGCCATGTTTTCCCTCTATTTCATATTTATTCATTCTCCTCATATTTGCATGGCCATGTTTTCCCTCTATTTCATATTTATTCATTCTCCTCATATTTGCATGGCCATGCTTTCCCTTTATTTCATATTTATTAATTCTCCTCATATTTGCATGGCCATGTTTTCCCTCTATTTTTTAATTATTCATTCTCCTCATATTTGCATGGCCATGTTTTCCCTCGATTTCTTATTTATTCATTCTCCTCATATTTGCATGGCCATGTTTTACCTCGATTTCTTATTTTTTCATTCTACTCATATTTGCATGCTTTTTTTTGGGGGGGGGGGTGATTTTAAATTGTGTTTTGGCCAGGATTTGTGTTGAAACTAACCACAATTTGTTTTACATCTTTTAGGGGGCCAGCCAAGACTACGCCGTCACCGTCCGGCCAGACGGCGGTCACGCCCACTCTCCCCAACCCCCAGCCAACACTCCACCCCCAATAATTCCCCTGTTCCCCACTCCTCCCCAGCCTTCCAAGACCCTCTCCCGGAAATGTCGGGCCTCCTTCCCCTCCGTCCCACTTCCCCCTCTCCTCCAACCACCCCTCTTCCAATTACCCCCTCCCCGGAGTCCGTTATCACCCCGCCCCGATCTTTGGGGAATGGAGGCTCCTCCGAGGAGGACGATGGAGGGCCTTCCGGAGCTGCCGTTTTTTCTACCGGTATGTTTTTATTTAGCCTTTTTTTTATCACAAACTGTTTGTATGTAATCATGTGTCGTTCCTTTATTCGGGGTTTTTGGGTAGACTTTTGGTGATTTAGCAGATTGCCTTTATCTGTTCCTGCTGATTTCAACATACACATATCACACCTGTGGGAATTTGTACATAGGCCTTGTATTTTTTGCTGCCCCCATTTCAGTGATTTTTTTGTTTTTTGTTTTTTTTTGGAGTGATTTCGTTGTGTTTTTGATTTTTTAATGTGGTTTCCCTATTGTTGTATTAATCCACACACTTTTCTCACCCACAGAGGAACAGAGGCGTCGGCAAGAAGCCCAAGACTGTGTGGCCCAGATGCGCCAACATATAATTGGGGTGCTCGTGGCCCTTGACCGTCTGTCTGGCCTCCTTCGTCAATAGTTTTATTTTTTGTTTTTCATTTTATAAATAAATAGTTTTTTTCTGACATACGTTCTGGCTCATTCGTTTTTTCAAAATAAAAGATTGTTTACCCTGACATAAGTAGACTGTTCCTGCAAGGATTTCCAATTTTTGAAAGTAAGATTGTGTTTTGTATTTGTATGTAAAACAGCCACAAGAAACACATAACAGTAACAATGTCATTTTCCTTTTTGGGTGTAGTGTCAATTAGATATTTCTACATTTTACAGGTTCCTAGTTGGTGTGCAAGCTGCTTAGGCCAATCTTACAAAGCCAAATGATTGTACAGGCTTCCTTTTGGTGTGGGTTTGGAACCTGAAAACAGACTTCATTTTAGCTCAACTGGCGTCAGTACTGGATTACCCCTTAGTCAAATGTAACGTGTGTGAACCTGGTTACACTTGCTGGTAACGTCCAAAAAAAGGAAGAACATTTCACTCTACAAACATTTATTCACAACATAACTGATAAATCAAAGTGGTCACTCACAAAAAAAACACACAGTGATAATCTCAAATACAGCACATACCAAACAAAAACAAACCAAAAACAACAAATCAAGAACTGGTTGATGAAGGACCATGCCAACATGATTCCACAAACATGGCGTTGCGATATGGGTTCCCGAATATATTCCCAAATGTCCAGATCCAGGTTTGGTAAGGGTAGCAGGAAGTAGTGAGCGTTGGAGTGCCAAAGATTATGTGAACAAACAGAAGATGGTGAAAAAAACAAAAAAAATTAGATGTTCGCAAACAAACCCAAACACATTAGGTATAAACACTGTTGTTTTGTTAAAACTTACCTAAAAAATCTGGCCACCACATCATCGCGTATGGCCCCCCCCACATACTGACCTCCGACCAACCTCGGGGGGGCCATCCTCAGGTAAGGCATCCTCTGGCTGCATTGGGACACCACTCCTTATGGCGATGTTGTGAAATATCCCACACAGGACCACAATTTTCGACACCATATCCGGCAAATACATGAGCTCGCCACCAGAGCGGTGGAGGCATCTGAATCGGCCTTTTAAAAGGCCGATACAGCGCTCCACCACTTGCCTGGTGGCTGTAAGTGCGGAATTATACGCACTTTGTGGGCCTGGTGTGGGAGCCAAATAAGGAGTGAGCAGCCAGGACATGCAAGGATATCCACTGTCTCCTGTGAAAAATAATAGACAACATCAGGAACACTGTGTATCAAGCTTAACATTGTTATGTACTAAAGGTCTCCACTTACCCAGAAGCCACGCATCACCAGCTTGTAGGTTGGTTAATTTGTGCCATATCCCTGATTGCCGGATGACGAAGGAGTCATGTGCACTTCCTGGTAATTTAGCATTCAGGGACAGGATCTGGAGGGAGGCATCACATACCACCATTACATTCAGGGAGTGATAGTGTTTCCTGTTGCGAAATATGGCCTCCAGCCGTGCTGGAGGCTGAAGTGGTATGTGAGTACCATCCACAACCCCTATGATGTGTGGGAAGCCAGCTATTTGGTAAAAATTGGCCTTGGCCACACTAAGGGCACCCATATCCAAAGGCATTTGAATAAAATGATGGAGGTGCTTGAAAAGTGCCTCCATCACTGCCCTCAGGATCCGGGAAAAGGAGGATTGGGAGATGCCCGCCACTATTCCCACCGTTGTTTGAAACGATCCTGAGGCACAGAAATGTAACACCGACATAAATTGCGTAAGTGGTGGTATTGCTGTTGGACTGTCAATTTGCCACTCAAGATCACTTTCTATTAATGAGAGAGTGTCTATGATGATTTTGGGAGGTAGACGGTAGCGTCTTAAAACCTCATCATCGGGCATTCCAAAAAGGGTGACACATGTTCGAAATATCTGAGGCCTTGCATGCCTACGATGCCTACGCCTGGGACGAGATTGAGGTTGGTCGGCTTCCGGGAGCATGGCCAGAACAATCCGCCCCAGATCTACCTGAAATTCAAAGATTTCAATGTAAGGCTTTTGACCCACCCCAAAAGTAAATTAAAACAACTTAGCTTGATGATACCATCCATTGCTGCTTACATGCCGGGGTATTGTCATGATACGTCCACACTGAAAATATTCCAAAAATGATACAACAAAAATTTAGACGGTGCTTTTATGTTTCTAAATTTGGTGCAAGACAAAACATAAAATAGGCGAAACACACATTTGGACAACGAGCAAAACGACATTGCACACCGTACGTCAAATTGGGTTCAAATGTAAGCCAAAAATGGTAAAGGGAAAACACAAACAATTTTACATGATGAATAAGCATAGAAAAATGCGCTAATTAGGTCGCAAATGCAAGTCACTACACCAACAGAGAAAAATGAGCTAATTAGTTCGCAAATGCAATTCACTACACCAACAGAGAAAAATGCGCTAATTAGGTCGCAAATGCAAGTCACTACACCAACAGAGAAAAATGCGCTAATTAGGTCGCAAATGCAAGTCACTACACCAACAGAGAAAAATGCGCTAATTAGGTCGCAAATGCAAGTAAAATAATGGACTTACCAAGAGCTAATATATAAGATTTCCCTAAAAAAGGTCTTTGGGTCCGAAAGCCAAAAAAAACTAAAAGAGATGAAATTAGTGTTAAAATAAAAATAAAAATAAAAATACCAGAAGTAGACACCAATTGGCCACAAGTTAGACTTCACAAAACTTACCAAATCAGGAAACGATGCCAAAAAAATAAGCCAAAAAAATGCGAACGGAAAACCAAAAAAACTGTAGCAAACCAAAAAAACTCCAAACAACGCCAAATCCTACAACCGCAAACAAGAAACTCCAACCAACATAACCGCCAACAATCCAACAACGCAACCTCGACTCCACACACACCAAGCCATAAATAGTGTTTATTTTCCCGCACAAATTAAGGATGAATCATAGGGACGCACAATCAATGATGCGGCCGCAAACTAAGGACGCATGTATAAATACGTCACGAAATCACATTTAATTTCTGGTTGATTTCATGCTGGAAGCAGAGACATGGCTTCAGACCAGGGAAACAATGGCCAACATTCAGGCGGTAAGGGGTTCATGCATTTTGTCTCAATGATTATTTTGTAACATAATATTGTGCAAGTTGTGAAGTGGATAAATCTGCATATTTACCCAAATAGGTGAGGAGGATGACATGGAAGAGACTGCTGGCCCCAGTAATCCCGCCAAAGCTGCCAAAAAAAAAGGCAGCCACATTTCACAAGAAAGGAGATGGAGGTTTTGATTCAGAAGTGTGTTGACATCCTGCCCCAGGCAGACAGGAATATGAGTCAAAGCCAGAAGTGGAGAATGTGGGATGAGGTCGCCGTTGCTGTCAATAGGGTGGGTGATTATGTCCGTCTAGCCCGGGATGTCAAACGGCGGTAAGTAAACACTTTCCCACCCTATAAACAAACCCCATTTTAAACAAAAGGATAATGGTTCCAATTTCATTCCACAGATGGCAAGACTTCAAATATCGTCTCAAGCAAAAACTTGCCGACAGGGCTAGGCATGCAAGGGGGACAGGTGGGGGTCCCACCCCTGTGTCATTGGAGTTGACAGATTTAGAAGAGCTGGCACAGGGGTGTGTGCAGCCTGTGGAGGTGTTTGGCGTGTCCAACATGGATACGGACATGCCAGACTTTGCGGCTCCTCATGTTGTCGAAGGTAAGTCTTGTGATGTCACCAACTCTGAAATGTTATTGTACCAATATGTAGATTCTAATGTGAGTCTTTTCTCATTTTTCCTAACAGAGACAGAGGCGGATGAGTCTGCTCCAGAGGGGAGCCTTGGCCGCAGAATTTCTGCTGGCTCTGCAGGGGAGGAACCAGTACATCCGGCTGAGGACCCTGCAGAAGCCAGTCCAGGGCTTGCCCCCTTGCAGGCAGTGGGCCTCCTCACAGAACTCAATTTAAAATCGGATTTCCATACGGAGATTCTGCAGAGGATGGACGCCAGTCTGATACGGGTGGCTGAGGCCCTGGAGCAAAATGCTGCGGACAACGTGACCATTGGTCAGGCCCTGGTGGAAAATACCAGGGCCAACATCCGCATCGCCAATGCCCTGGAGCAGCTCGTTCGCCTGCACATGGTGGAGCCGACCTCCCTTCCTGCAGGAACATCAGGATCCTCCACCTCTGGCACAACATCAGCCAATCCTCCAAATGTGCCTAGCCCTGTGCCTAGTCCAGAGGCCACAACATCTGCCTCTGGACAGGCCAGCCCGATGACATCCCGGACCCGGTCTGGCGCCCTCCCTCCCCCATCCAAACGGGGGGAAAAACGGTGACAGCAATGGCGACTTTTCCCACACTCCTTCTGTGCTTGGCTCATATTCCTTTCTGGTCAAAACTTCCCTCTCCTTTCTTGTGAAATGTTTTTAATTTTGTTTTGTACGTTTATGTTAACAGTTATGTTATGCCAATTTGATGTATTTTTTCAATGATCTTTGCCAAAATAAAAAGGCCAAAAAGTATTTTAAAATTTTGTTTTGGTTTGACCAATACATTTTCGGCAAAAATCTGACATTGTATTGTGACATTATTGTACAAATGGGTTACATTTAATCCTGGCCCTAAAGGCAAAAAGTGACAAAAACAACAATTTCATTTTTTAAAAAAAAAGGGCTCTTTAAGGAACGTTTAAAAAATCACATAACGATGCAAATTCAACAGGCAAAAAAAAAAAGGTGATCAAATTTAAACATGATGACATTATTGTTACAATAGGCCATAACCAACAAATTGAGGGCAAAATAAACCCCCACAAATGTACGCAAATTGATTGTGTAATCCAGACATTAGCAGCTATGATTTCCACCTGCGTACGCTTTTGTGCTATCCCAATAAACTGATTTCCAAACACATACCAAGCCGGTTTTCAATCCAACACTAATTGCTTTTCTGACCACCCGCGATTAATCGCAACAACATCGTGGAGTCCCGGGACGGAGGAGAAGGCCATCGCCAATGTGGTCGAGTAATCCAGACCCTAAGCTGTGCGAGCATTTTGAAGGGAAAGAGGATGTTCCAGTGACGTATGAGAAGGTCCGAACACATTTGACGTTCGCATCTGCTAATGTATGTACGCCCCAAAAACGCCTCGCCACGCCTGCGTTTTTCCATCTCCACCCCCGTCAACACCCAAAAACGCCCTGTTCTGTCAATCACTTTTGACATGTCACTTCCTGTACGCTATTTTAGGAACGAGTCAAAAAAAGCTCGCAATCTGCCGTACGCACATGCGCAATGTAACACCGACGCATGCGCGGTTAGTCAACATCGGAACGCAACGAGCGGCTCTGAATGAGGGCCTCTGTATACAAAAAGACTCAGACCAGCAGGCAGAATATCAACGTTTCGATGTTGTTACATCGTCATCAGGATAAAAAATGACAATAACACACACTTACATGTACCAACACCACTCCCATGTGCTCTGCTGCGGTTTCCGGGTCCGTCCTGGCGGCGCCCACAGATGACGTCACCCGCGCAACCCGTTACCACCGCTACCAAGTGAAAAAACATAAAGAAGTCATTAGAATCCGACACAAGCACTAATTGGATTGAGAAGTTGACCACACAGCTAGCCACATACAAACGGGACCTCATACAATTTAAAAAATTGAAGAAATCTAAGGTCATTAATGATTACGAATTTAATCGGGTTTATATGTGGACCAAGGGTGGCCAACAGCAGTTTGAA
Source organism: Taudactylus pleione (assembly GCA_031769625.1). NCBI lineage: Eukaryota > Metazoa > Chordata > Amphibia > Anura > Myobatrachidae > Taudactylus > Taudactylus pleione. Next base: position 43,187,543 of record JAUIMM010000015.1, on the reverse strand, counting down.
AGATCAAGGAGACGAGGCCCCAGGCATTTCACACCTGAATCCGATCTTACGCTGGATACCGCCACAACGAGTGACTCAGACAATAGCCACAATGTACGGGTTTTTTCCCCTCTACCCCCTTTAGGGGCTAATATACAAAAGCCCCCACGGGATCCCGGAGAAGGCTCACACGCCGTGGCCAACTGTGGTCAAGGAAGAAGGAAACCGGGGAGTCCTCCCCTGTTCAAGATATGATAATCTTTAATTTATCTAAACATCCACTGACTGAGACTGAGACTAAGGTATTGTCCAGAGGACTATCCTTTGTACCAACGGTAAAATTTGATGGCTCCTCTTGGGAGATACAAAAATATAAACTAAATCGTAAACTAAAATTACATGAGAAGTACAATGGTATTAAAGCACAGGATAGAACTACAATGATCTCTGACATTCCATTACCTGTTAAAAAATTGGCACACAGATCTGTGTATGACCCCATCTCTATTAATCCATCTATTAAGACCTACATCAATATGATTGACAAAGATTTTAACAGGGTATTGTCTAAAAGTAAACCTCAAGTGTCACATAATTTGAGTAAGGATGAATTTAAGTCCTTAAAAGCTTTAGCCTCCTACAATGATATTGTCATCTGACCCGCCAATAAGGGCAGGTCAATTGTAATCCAGGACGTTTATTAATATCATCTAGAGGTCATTAGACAGTTGAGTGACACAGGTTTATTCTTTATTAGATGCTGATCCAACTTCACGATATAGGGATGATTTGTTTTTGTGTTTACTGGACGCTGAGGGCAATGGTGTTATTTCGCAGGAGCTATGTGATTCCCTGGTTCCCAGGTTTCCCATTGTTCCTGTGATGTATACATTGCCTAAAGTGCACAAATGTTTAAAGAATCCCCCCGGATAATTTCGGCGCGGGGGTCACTTTTCTAGTATGTTTCTGTATATTTGAACACCCTGTTACAGCCATGTGCAGTGGGACATCCAGGGTTTTTGATGGATGCTACCACCTTTTTAAATAAGCTTTTGGCTTTGGGTGATGTTCTGCCACACAGTATACTGTGTAGTGTGGATGTCACTAATTTATATACGATCATACCTAATGATGTGGGGATCGAGGCAGTCCGCAAGCTAATTGTTGGAAACCCTTTATATATTGGTCCAGATGTGGAACTGATTGCTCATCTTTTGCAATTGATCCTCACACACAACTATTTTGTTTTTGAGGGCAGTTTATATCTCCAACGCATGGGCTGTGTGATGGGGTCTAATGTGGCCCCATCGTACGCCAATACGTACATGTTTTCGGAGGAACACAAAATCTTTTTTTCTTCATCTAATATATATGAACGTATTTACATGTACGCCAGATATATAGATGACATCTTTATAATTTGGACATGTTCACAACAAGGATTTATTGATGTCATGGAGAAACATAATGCAACAAATAGCCCTATCAAATTTGCATATAGTGCAAAGAAGGATCAGATTACTTTTTTAGATGTGGAAATCTAAAGCCATCAAGGTATTATCAGCACGTCTCTACACAGTAAACCTACAGACAGCAATTCCCTTCTGCAGGCAGATAGCTTTCATCCGAAACCCCTGAAATATGGGTTGCCATATTCACAATTTTTATGGGCACGGCATACATGCAGTGATCCTGATGTAGCATGTGTTAAAATTGATGAAATGGTTAACAAATTTCTGGAACGGGGTATGATAAGAATTTCTTAGTGGTTGCCAAAGAGAAAGCAATGTTTGCATCTCGTTAAGATCTTCTGTGCTCTAAAACTAAAACCACACATGATACTCGTATATCTTGGGTGAATCACTACAATACTTTTAGCCCCACGATAGGTACTATATCCAAGCAACATTGGCCTATTCTACAAAATGATCCTGACCTAAACCTTGTCAATAGCATGATTATGTCATGCTATACACGGGGTAAGAATATCCATGATTGGGTCGTAAAAACTGACATCAAGAGGGGCCATAATAGCAATGAAGAGCGGCACTATTTAAGAAAAAAGAATGGATGTTTTAAATGTCTCAATTGTCTCACCTGTAGGTATTTGACAACGGGTGACACATTTGTACATCCATATAGTGGTAAATGTTTTGACATCAGATGCAGACTTACCTGCATGACTAGGTTTGTGGTTTACCTAATTACGTGTCCCTGTGGGCTTGGGTATGTGGGAAAAACTGACCGGGCCTTAAGGGAGCGCATGGCATTACATGGCTCAGCAATACGGGCAGCCATAAACTCAGGTACTAATGACCATCCTGTGGCCAGGCACTTTGCACAGGCTGGACACAATATTTCCACACTACGGTATATTCTAATAGATCATATTCCACCTCTTAGCAGGGGTGGTGATCGCTCTAGAAAGTTACTTAAATGTGAGTCACATTGGAGTTATCGTCTTGGTACTTTATATCTGAAAGGATTGAATGACAGCCTTGGCTTGTATTGTTTTTTATAAAGTGACATCTGTTATTTAACCTTTAGGATACCAGGGGCTCTCCAGCTAAACTAAAGGTTTGTTATCATACTCAGAGATGAATATTTATATTTGTCGATAATTTTTTAATTCATTGGATACGATCTATTTTGGTGTTGGGAGAGATTTCTGTCATGTTTAGTTGGTCTGACACGGGTATCTGCCCGGGATGACCTTTGATACCATTTAAGGTTAAGAAGTGTTGTGGATTCCATTATAAAGATCAAGCCACATAGGTTTCAGCTTAATGTGTGGGATGAACATTATCAATGTTACTAATAGCATCATGGGTCTTATAATATGTTTTAGGCCAGAGTCATACATTGATTGCCGATTTATTGTCATTTGAATGTTATTTTATATAATAGTCCTGTATTCAATTGCCTACATGTTTTTGTTTTTTCACTTGGTAGCGGTGGTAATGGGTCGCGCGGGTGACTTCATCTGTGGGCGCCGCCAGGATGGACCCGGAAACCGCAGCAGAGCACATGGGAGTGGTGTTGGTACAAGTAAGTGTGTGTTATTGTCATTTTTTATCCTGATGACGATGTAACAACATCGAAACGTTGATATTCTGCCTGCTGGTCTGAATCTTTTTTGTATACAGAGTGCCGCTGGCGTGTTTGTATATTGGAGCCCCCACTGTGGAGCTTCTCCGAGGGGCACCTGGAGCATTATTTGCAGCACATGGGAGTGCCACCTATACTGACTGTTTTATATATATATATATATATATATATATATATATAGAACAAATTAGACATTTTAATTACATGTCCAATTTATTATATAAATTCCAGCTTTTGTGGCTCACACAATACATATAGTCCAGGGATGGAACCACATATTAACATCATGTTTGAGGTCATAAAATACAGAATGGTGTTAGCATAAATCCGGTGGTTGCGAATAGATTGTCGCACATTGCGGCAAGCAGATATTAGCAATGCCGGATTTATGTTTAATAATAGCATATAACAATGGTTGATTTTAACTAGCTTTCGGAGGGAGCCTAGAGGTGAACTCCTGTAACAGCATCTTGAGCCTAGGCATCGCCCATTGTTTGAACCAACCAATGACCCCCAGTGAACTGGAAACGTCCCACCCCTGGATCAATGGAAGAAGACACAACTTGCTGTTATACACAACCATAATTTAACTGTATAAATTAGGCTCCCCTGATACAGAGAGCAGTAGCTGTATTCTACCAGTCATCTGGTGATGACTGTACTCTGGATCCAGGAAGCACATGCGAACGTATGTATATTGGTTTGTAACTCTGGCCTGTTTTCTTGAACTGTATTGTACCACTGTACAACTTGTAATAATAATGTTGTATATTCTTTCAATACAATATTTTTGTGCATTGGACCACAGAAACTGGTGTGTGTGTGTTCACTTGCTTTCACATAAGGTTATTATACTTTGATCTATATATATTGCACTGTAATTCACATTGTATTTTGATATGAAGGTAGCAACAATTATGCATACTGTTGGTATTACAATAAGGGAAGGTATTGTGTATGCATCATACGTTGCATACACTGTGCATTCACATTTGCGTATCGCCATACATAAGGTTCATCTGCATGGCATCAACAGCCCTATGGAGATTTAAAGTAGGATTCCACAGTGCGTTCGTGACTTAGCGTCCGGGTCTGAATCAGGCCCAATGTATACAATATAATAATGAATGCTGATATTCTCTAGAAGTTAAAAAAGGGGGGGAAAGTGTCTCCGCACAAGTTTGGAAACAATTATATATAGCCAATATCTGAAGTTGTATGGCAAGGCAACAAAAATTGTTACATTCAAAGAAATGATCATATAATCAGAAATGCCATCAACAAATAAAGTTGGCGGTGCTACCCTAGAGTAAGATATAATATCAAAGAAGGGAAAGGAAAGAAAACTCTTTTTGTTGGGGGCACAAAACTTATCAAAATGTATTAAAATTAATCTTTAATGCAATCAACAGAAATAATACGACAATACATGGACATAACACACAAATAACATAGAGTACACGTTTTCTGGATGTTGATTAATCTCCATCAATTTGGCATATCAAGTTGGATTCCAAAAATTGCCTCAATGTCTAAAATCTGTAATGATACCATAATGAAGGACGAACATATAAAGGCATAATCTACTGAACTGCAAATGACCTGTAATATATGGTGGTATAAGTGTCAAGAAAGTGACAAGAGAAGTAGTATGGTGTAAAAGAACTGCTCAGATCGTGGAATGAGATACTGCTGTTAATCTATCTGCTAAATAGCATCAAATGATCTTAATGAGTGTGCCCCTCCTCGGTGGCAGTTACAACAGTAAGAAAAAATATAGATAAGTAGCAGGTATTGTGAAAAGAGAGAATAAGTAAAGTCACGCATCTGCTTTCAAATATTGTTGCTTCTAACCATCGTGCAGAGGAGAATTTGATGAGAGTACATACAAATGACAGTAGTTAATTCTCTTTTAATAGTGCATCTGCTTTTGGTCAGACTGTCCTGGTTCCTGTAGGTCAGTACAGATGAGAGCACGAAGAAAGAAAGAAAATATACAACACTACAGGTCTGATGCAGTTACAAATGATCATGCGAATAATTCTGTGGTAATCCAAAATATTGTTTAAAGAGGAGGGCTATTGCACATGAAGTACCAGGCGCCTGAAGTGAAGGGACTTTTGCAGCATGTATATATCTACATAAGTACATATACAAGTAAATCACAATTCCCTGTTTGTGCCCCCAACAAAAAGAGTTTTCTTTCCTTTCCCTTCTTTGATTCTCTAGAAGTTGGAAGTTACAATGGGTCTCTCCTCACTGATCTATGCCACCCTTCTTTCCCTAGGAGTAGTGGTGCACACATACTGATGTGCCCAGCTATAACGTGGCATCACAGCACTATCTGTCACGCCACGTATGGCGCGCCACACACCATGAAATGAGTCGCGCCACAAAGAAAGTTTATTAGTGAAAAAAGTCATTACGTGTAATACAACATTTTGCCCACCAGATGTCACTTTTCCTAAACTACATAGCGCATGCGTCAGATTTCATTAAGTGTAATACAACTTTTTGCCCACCAGGTGTTCACTTTTCCTAAACTACATAGCGCATGCGTGTGATTTCATGATGTGTAATACAACATTTTGCCCACCAGGTGTCACTTTCCAATGTACCATATGGTATGTTCTGTATCACCGGCCGATGATTGTTTGACAGAAGCTTAGACATTAGACTTTACAAACGACAGAACTCTATTAATGGGTGAAGCGTGTGGCCTAGCGGTCTAATGCCTAGACTCACTGCTTCTCCTCTCTTCTTCTTCCGTGGGTTCGAGACCTTGAAAATACAGTATGTTTTTTTAATTTATTTTTAAAATCTTCACTTAAAATATTCAGTATTCAATACAGTACATGTGGAGCGCATGTCTGCCCAGTGCTTCGGGAGTCAAACAGCGAAACTAGGATTTTTATTATTGTACATACAGTACTGTACCTTAGAACGCAAACTTGTGTCAATGCCGGCGCTGACATGAAGGCGGACATTATAGTTATTTATTATGACCATCAAGTGGCAATGGGCCCTGTTAAAGAAACTGGTTTCTGTATATCAAACTGACTGCGCGTTTAAACCACAAAATTGCGTCAATGTCTGCACATGCCAGTGGTTGGATTTTAATCACAATGGAATGTGTGCCCCATGTCCAGTGGAGCCAAGCCATACATTAAGTAGCGCTATTTTATGGCGCATGCCCAGTTGTCAGTATTGCTAACAGTACTGTTGAATTTTGACACTAGTGCCATTCTGCACTGTCCGAGACTTACAGTACTGCACAGTATACACAATAGTAAATTCATTACTACAGTACATAAGGTGCTACAGTAGTGGACTAACAGCAGTTTGTAGGGCAGATGCAGAGCGCAAACTTGCGTCATTGAAAATGCTGTCTTAGACTTGGTAACATTATTAATTTAATATGTTTAGTAACTGATAGTTGACTGTGTATAAGAGAGGGGTCTCTATAGTACAAACTGACTCGGCGTTTAAACCGCAAAATTGCGTCAATGTCTGCGTGTGCCCAGTGGTCGGATTTTAATCACAATGGAATGTGTGCCCCATGTCCAGTGGAGCCAAGCCATACATTAAGTAGCACTATTTTATGGCGCATGCCCAGTTGTCTGTATTGCCAACAGTACTGTTGAATTTTCACACTAGTGCCATTCTGCACTGTCCGAGACTTACAGTACCGCACAGTATACACAATAGTAAATTCATTACTACAGTACATAAGGTGCTACAGTAGTGGACTAACAGCAGTTTGTAGGACAGATGCAGAGCGCAAACTTGCGTCAATGAAAATGCTGTCTTAAACTTGGTAACATTATTAATTTAATATGTTTAGTAACTGATACTTGACTGTGTATAAGAGAGGGGTCTCTCTAGTAGAAACTGACTCGGCGTTTAAACCCCAAAATTGCGTCAACTGTCAGCACAGTTTGCGTTGTGGTAACTTATAGCCAGTTCTGATGGGTTACGGTACAAATAGGATCTCTGGCTTGTGCCCAGTGGTAGGGTTGCAATGCATTGCCAGTGGTGCTGCGCCATAGCCATACCCTTGTAGCGCTATGGCTATGTACTGTACGCCATGGCGTACAGTATGGAATATCATACTGTACAGTACCAGGTCATGATTCACACACAGTGAAAGTGTGTTATTATTACACTGACTGTGTAATAATAATATTAAAAATAAAAAGTGTAACCTTGACTGTCTAATAATAATGAAAAGCTTCATTATTAAGCTTCCTGGTTTCGAACCCGGGTTGTACAGACGTCTGCAATGTAGAAGTTCGATTTCTTACCTCTACGCTACAGATGCCTGAGTACTGTACGTCATCGTATGGTACTGTAGATGTCACATAAAGTACTGTAGAGGACTAGGAGAGACTTGTGAGCAAGGGCTTAGGTGATCCGTCTTGCTTACACTTCTCTCCTTATGTTCGAGACCTTTATAATTTAATGGATTTTTTTAATGTTCTCTATAGTACTGTAGTTCAGTCTTGTTATCCAACCCTTACAAAAATCAATCTATTGTACTGTATATGTGCCCAGCTACAGTACTGTAGTTTGTTGCTCCATACGGTACGCCATACAGTATACCGCATTGTTGCGCGCTACACTGTGGCGTATTGAGTCTCATAGCACTGTGCATGCCCAGTTGTCTGTATTATACGGTACTTATAACTGTAGTTGTAAGTACAATACGGTAGACATTGTAGTGATTCCCTGACTCTAGGAACTACAGTACAGTAGATGCAGTAGTCTAGGGGGCTAATGCCTAGCCCTACTGCATCTACAATTTTCTTGTCCCGCTGGTTCGAGACCTTTAAAGTACAAACTTTATACGGTAATTTTATTTTGTTTTAAATCTTCACTAATACAGTACATTATCCAGAAATTCTGGTATTTCTATGCCACAGTACTTTGACCAAAAAGTCTAACCTTGTTAATAAAAAATAAAAAGTGTAACCTTTCAAGCTTCGAACTCGCAAAAGGGTTGTACAGCCAGCGTAATGTATTGGTTTGATTATTTACCATTACACTACAGCCGCCTGCAATACCAAGTTTGCACCTGGCTTGAGTGTTTCCTACAATACTGTACTTCATTGTATCTCAGGCGCATGCCCAGATCTACTGTATACCCATTTAGCGCTTTTTTTTTTTACTAAACTCAGTACATTTTATATATTAGGGGGTAAATGTACTAAGATGGTAGTGCTATTAAGTGATTTTGCCCATAGCAACCAATCTGATTCCAGGTATTACTGTACAGTATGTTCTAGAAGGTGCTACTGTAGATAAATGCTAAGTACAGTAGAATCTGATTGGATGCTATGGGCAACATACAGTACAGTAACTTCTTAAATAGAACTCCCATCTTAGTAAATTTACCCCTACAAGTTTCACTTTTTCCCCCCAATTTTTTTTCTTCCACCCCCCAAAATGAAAGTGAATTTTTAGTGTGTTCTGACTTTTTTTAAAAAAAAACTTTCGCAGTTTACAGTACCTTTAGGGGACGTTGAAGGCTTCCCGCAACATTGCACCCCAATTCACGAAATTTTTCCACCTGCTATTCATACAGTAGGCGAAACTTTTTTACATACTGTCTTACTGTACATTGCATTGACTTCCCGCCTACAGTAGGCAGAAAAGCTTTCAAATTGAATACAGCAATAATTTCACGCCTGGCAAAATGACGTAATCATACAGTACAAACACCAATTGTATAAATTAATGACAATTTTTATTTAACCTACAGTAACATGCTTTACAGAGGGGGGGGACTTCTTTAGCCCTACTGGGGGACCGAGGACTACACAAAAAGAGTTGGCTTTTAATTTAAAATCATCACTGGCACTTTTGGCCTCAGATTCAGAGTTTCACCTATACCAGGTGCAGACTCTACCGTGCATCAGAGTGCACCATAATATAACATAAAAAAAAAAATACATGAAACAAGACAGTATTTGGGTGCCCCAGATGGAGGTGAACACCAGCTGTGTGAATACGATAACAGAGCACTAACATTACCAAAAATCTCACCTTATCCTGATGTTGAAGGGACCGCCGCTCTAACCATACAGTAGAAGCCTGTCTCTCAATTCATGGTGCACCCATTACTGTATGTCTGCAACTATGGATGTGGATGTTGAAGCAGCCACTACTATTGTAGTGTATATGAACTAAAGGAACCTGAAAACTTGAAACATCTGCATTACAAATGGCAACATCAAGCGCAGTAGCAGAAAGTGGCAGCTGCAGCACAATCTGTGACGATGCCAATGTGTGCCTTGGAACAGGGGTCAATGTACAGTAGGTGTAAGGAAAAGAGCAAGAGTATGAAGTACAGTACAGTATATAAGGTACAGTAAGGGAAAGTTATTGTAGACAAAGAGCTTATAAAATAAATTAGGAGAATACTGTATAATGTAGGGACAGAAATCACAACCACAATACTGTACATACAGTACATTATGGACGCAGTGTACAGTACTTAGCAGTTCAGATCACAAACTGAAAAGAGGAAATTAAACCCCTCCTCCACATTACAAATTATATACAGTACAGTATAAGCTACATAGCAGTTGCTTGACCGTTTCTTTCGATGACAACTGGTAAGACTCTATGGAGATGATCAATATAATTGTTACACTGGGCACGTGTTAATACTGTTCTCCAAAACTTCATTATCCCATCCAAAAGTTCCTGTTTAGTTGTTGGTTTCACATCAGACCTGATGAACCTCTTCAACTGGGCCCAGACCATTTCAATGGGATTCATGTCCAGTGACCTACAGGTAAGTAAAAATAAAAAAAATATTCAGTCATAGTACTGTACTTTAGTAAAAAGTGTACTAGAATAATTACTGCTTGGTACTGTACATACTTTTTGGTACAATAAACAGTTAATACAGTACTATAGGACAATACTCACTCTGGTGGTGTGCGTTCCCAATTTATCCCTCTCTCTTCCATGAATTTTGCTGAAGCCGAATGTTTGGGATCATTATCCTGGAATAATCAATGTCCTGATGGGAAGCATTTTCTCACAAATGGCACCATACAGCAATCTACTATTTTTTCTTGGAAGAAGGTCTTATCCATGATGCCTAAAGAGATGAGAAATTGTCAGTAACAAGCATACACTGTACAGGACTGTAAATAATTTTTAAAACAAGCATTACTGTACTGCACCTTCAAAAATATAGATCGGTCCTGCACCCCAACGAGATATACCTCCCCATACATGGACTTTTAACGGATGCTTCGGACGTGGTTTAAGTGAGAGATGTGCACAATGTCGGAAGGACAGTCTTGAGAACCTCTCGAGAGAAACCGAAGTTTCATCTGTGAAAATGACGTCATTAAAATTCTCTCCACTATCTATCCACCGTCGTGCTTGTTCAACTCTCTTTACTTTATTAACATCCCTTATCATGGGATTTATCCTGTGAAATAAAAACAAGTTTTATTTTACTGTCATGTAAAATCAGTGCATTATTAATATACAGTATATATATTTTACAGTACTGTATGTACAGTACCTTGTAGGGTCAAAAGTCCATCCCAGTTCCTTACGCATCCGTTTGATGCTGGAACAGGAGATGTCCAGGTCACATTCTGCTTTTAGAATACGTTTGATTTGTAAAGCTGTACGCTCATCATCCTCACAAGTCAATTTGTGCACAATCTTTTTGACGCTCCTACGGTAGAACACATACAGAGCATATAGCAATTATTGGACAGTTAGTGTTGAAATTGGAACACAATACAGTACCAATCTAGCAACATACAGTATACTGTAATAAAAAAAGGTTTATGTAAAGTACCTACCATGTGCATTTAGAAAGAAATCTATATCTGGTCTGCATTCTCTCAAATGCATGATAGCGCACAGTCTGTAAACTAACAAGAACACCACACTCTTTCAGCCAGGCATGGATCTGTCGTGTTGTTTTGTGTTCTTTTTTCATGCTTGCAATTATCTTGCTGATGGCTTTGCTGATTTTTGCCATGTTTGATGACAAAATCTGTGTAAAGAACAAGAGAAATATGTTACAGTACTGTTGCTGAGTGTACAGACTGAGTACAGTATACAGTACATACAGTAATGTAATGTTCAGTATCTTAAACACAGGGGGTTATTACATTCTTACTGTTCATCAGCCATAACATGTACAGTATAACCAGCTAGTAAATTTCATTTTGCAGGCTGTGTTTAATAAATGATAGTTTTGAGCTAATTTGTGATATATATTTCCCAATTTAATCTCACATCAAGCTTTCATACAGTATGCCCCTAAATACGCAAATATGCATCTACAGTACCGTATGAAGGAGACAAGCAGGACAATAAACACAGCAATATTGCGACTGAAACAAAAATGGTCGCTGAGCATAACAAAACGGTACCGTTTATGCATTGAAAAGTTGCTGCGCAAATCAGCGTCTAACACAGCAAACTGCAAAATGACCATGAACCTAGCAAGCTCCCATACTTACAGTACCAGCGGGTTGATACTGTAGGAAACAGCTGTAGAAGCTCACGGTACAGCAACAAAGGTGACTCGGAAGTCAGGCAGAGTTGCAGAGGTAGATCACGGTAATGAGCAGCAACAACAGCGACTTTGAAGTCAGGCAGCATTGCAGGTAGTACTACAGTATATCAAGGGTTCGTACTGTTGATACGTGCCGATGAGACAATCTGAGCAGCAAGTCCGTACAGTTAAGTAGCAGATTCACAGTGTGGATAGCTAGTGCGGTTTGAGACGCTCTTTTATGCTACCAGAGACAAAGAAAACCTTGCCGCCGAAACTCTTCCATGCCATTGGACCACAAGGAAGTGCATATTTCAAATACACCAATCAGCGGCCAGATTTTCTGCGGGAAGGAATTCTTTTGTATCTGGTAGCATAAAAGAGCATCTCAGACCGCACTAGCTATCCACACTGTGAATCTGCTACTTAACAGTACGGACTTGCTGCTCGGAGAGAGAGGGAGGGGGAGAGGAAGAGAGAAAGACAGAGAGAGAGAGAGAGAGAGAGAGAGACTGACAAGGGTAAAAAAGGAGAGCGATACAGTGCTGTACAAAACAATGTGGTGTACTTTACTTACGCGGCACGGAGATGCCAGTGTGTGGGGATGGTGGTGGTGGTGGTGTCGCCACCGTTGTTGGAAGTGGTATGACTGTGGACAAAGAACAGTTTCCATCAAAACCATTTGGAAACACATACAGTAAACTGTAATGGTGCGTACACACTACACGATATGCTCCCTGAGTCGTCCACTTTATCGCCTAGTGTGTACGCACCATAAATCTTGAACAGAGCCTCTATAACAACAAAAAACAAACACAGACAGAGGGAGAAAAAGAGAGAGGGAGGGGGAGAGGAAGAGAGAAAGACAGAGAGAGAGAGAGACTGACAAGGGTAAAAAAGGAGAGCGATACAGTGCTGTACAAAACAATGTGGTGTACTTTTATTTACACGGCACGGAGATGCCAGTGTGTGGGGATGGTGTTGGTGGTGGTGTCGCCACCGTTGTTGGAAGTGGTATGACTGTGGACAAAGAACAGTTTCCATCAAAACCATTTGGAAACACATACAGTAAACTGTAATGGTGCGTACACACTACACGATATGCTCCCTGAGTCGTCCACTTTATCGCCTAGTGTGTACGCACCATAAATCTTGAATAGAGCCTCTATAACAAGAAAAAACAAACACAGACAGAGGGAGAAAAAGAGAGAGGGAGGGGGAGAGGAAGAGAGAAAGACAGAGAGAGAGAGACAGAGAGACAGAATGAAAAGAGAGAGAGAGAACAATGCACTGTACTTACGCAAACTGTCACTGGGGCTGGGTGGGTGTATGGTCTCTGGTGATGCTGTTGAAAAAAATGACAGTACAGTATGTTACAGAAAAGAGAGAAGACGTTGGAGATGTTTTAAGAGAGAGAGAGAGAAACACAGAGAAACAGGGAGAGAGAGAAAGAGAGAGAGATAGGGGGAGAGGGCGAGAAAGAAAGACAGGGAGAGAGAAAGAGAGAGATAGAAAGAGAGAGAGAGAGAGAGAGAGAGAGGGGGGAAAGGGAAGGAGAGAGAGAAACAGGCAGAGGGGGAGAGGGCGAGAGTGAAAGACAGAGGGAGAGAGAGAGAGGGGGGGAGGGAAGGAGAGAAAGAAAGAGGGAGAGAGAGAGAGAGAGAGAGAGTGAGAGAAAAAAAAAGAAAGGTTTACTGGATTTGCTGCTCTCCAGCTCCACTATCACTATATGGAGGTGTTCTGCATAAAAAAAATAATAATACACTATTGTACAGTACTCAGTGGGAAAGTAGAGGGTAAACATACTCAACTGTAACATTACTACAGTATACAGTATACTGTACTGTATTACAGTACAGTATTAATACAAAATGTCCTACAGTATAAAATTGTATACAGTACTTACTTGGCTGGGGAGGGGAGTCTGGGTCCTCCTCTTGCCCTGGGGAGGGCTGAGGCACTTCAATGTCTTCAACTAAAATACACAAGGACAGAAACAAATATTGTGTAAGGAGAAGACGTTGGAGATGTTTTAACAGAGAGAGAAACAGAGGGAGACAGGGAGAGAGAGATAGAGAGATAGAGAAAAAGAAAGAGAGAAAAACAGGGAAAGAGAGCGAAAAAGAGAAAGAGAGGAAACTGACAGAGAGAGAAAGATAAAGAGAAAGAAAGAGGGAGAGGGAGGTGTACTTTACTTACAGGGCAGGGGGCTTCCTGCAGCCTCCTCATCAATGACGAGTCTGTCTGTGTGTACAGTATAAGAAAAAAATATATTATACAGAACAAAAAATCTAAAAGGTAGTAGCATGACACTATTGTGTCCATACTGTAACTGTTGTAATCATTACCACTGTCATTTGAGGAGGCTGAAGAAGATGCTGCAGTGATGGGGGTGGTGGAAGTGATGGTGGTGGTGGTGGTGGTGGTGGCGGCGGTGGTGGCGCTGCCGGGGCAGGGGGGGCTGCTGGCCCTGTGGGGAAAAATACATGTCGTCATTAAGGAGCATTTGAAAACAAAAGTTCAGACCTCTATTCCAAATTGGAGAGGGATTACAGTACAGTACTGTAGATGGCCTCAGTAGTGTGTACTGTACTTACTCTGAAAATTCAGCCAACTGGGCCCGGCTGCTGGCAGTGATGGGGCTGGTGGCAGTGATGGTGGTGGTGGTGGCGGCGGTGGTGGCGCTGCCAGGGCAGGGGGGGCTGCTCGCCCTGTGGGGAAAATTACATGTCGTCATTAAGGTAGATGGCCTTAGGGAATTAGCTATTGATTAAAATACAAACCAATACAGTATACTGTAGTACATAAACTACTGTAGTCTGTGAAGCTGGCATTGGGGCCAAAATAAAACAGTATGGTACTGTACTGTACTGTACTGTACTGTATATAAAAAAATATACAGTCCAGTAAAGTACTGTATGACCAAGTGGTGCAACGTTACACATAGGCTATGTGGGTGGCACTCTCGCCACCCCACGAGCTTTACAAGATGGCACATGCGCATGACACTGGAGCCCGAACCCAGCGGAGGACCCCGCTGAGGACTTTGCGAGACCTCGCCGGAGGGGTAAGTACTGTATGTACCGGTGGAATTTTCGTTTGTATCACAGTGATACCAAATGAAAATTCGCCCTGGTATTTCCCTTCTTTTGTACTGTACTGTAAATGGGGCACAGAGTGAAAAGTGATAAGGTACCAGCCAATCAGCTCCCAAATATCATTTTTCAAACACAGCCTGTGAGATGACAGTTGGGAGCTGATTGGAGACCCCTGAATCTGTCCATGACGTACAGTAATAATGTCAGACTTAAAGGGGGCAGGCCCAGCACAGAAAAATAGTGTGTACAGTACTGTAGGTTAACAGATTTGGTCGACAGACATTAGAATGGTGGATCAATCAACTTGCCTTTTGTTACTAATTTATTAATCAAACAAGCCATGTCGAACAATAGTGTGTAACCCTTTAGTCCATGTACAGTACTGTAGATTTAATCAGCCTGTCAATCAAATGTCTGCCAGTCATGTCAGTATGTGTTAACAACTGTCAGTCATCGTCAGATACTGTACTATCCAACACCCTACAGTGCAGTGTACAGTAATGTACAGTATGTCAGAGTCGTGCATTGTACTGTATTCGTTATTGTACAGTATACTGTAATTCATGTGATTATACAGCAATGCTGTACTTACTACGAATTATTCACCTCCGAATTCGCTGTAGGCAAGGCCTGTCCCTCCGAAGCAGGTCACTCCACCTGCGCTGCAGTGAGCGACCTGAGCGGCGAATGCCATATTGCCTGTAGATGTCATTACTCGTGGCTCTGTAGGCGAGCACTTTGTCTTGGTTAGTGGCGAACGCTTGGTCCCGCCTCTTAACCAAGACAAAGAGCTCAACGGACGAGTAGCATCTTGCCCTGATAGAAGACATTTTGACTAGCCAGTGACGCATGTCGTACATCGCACGACGCACGACGCACGCCGACACTAATTCTCTTGTTACGGCAG
Organism: Taudactylus pleione; assembly: GCA_031769625.1. Taxonomy (NCBI): domain Eukaryota; kingdom Metazoa; phylum Chordata; class Amphibia; order Anura; family Myobatrachidae; genus Taudactylus; species Taudactylus pleione. The sequence continues at coordinate 43,171,912 of JAUIMM010000015.1, read as the reverse complement.
GCGTTTGTGGTGCACTGTAATGTAGTCATAACCGTAGTGGCAAAGTCAGTTTTGAATATTCAGTACAGGCACATTCATAGTGGCGAGGCTGAGACCGCATATGCATTGTCGCATGTTTGCGTTTTGCAGTTTCTGGGCGCACAGTTTGTGATGCAGAGGCCTGTCTCACATTCTAGACAGTAGTTTCACTAACAGTTCCTGCAGTTATGAAATCACTATTCTGTGGTGCTAAATTGTAGGGCACCGTCACTTTTCAATATACAGTACAGGCACATTCATAGCGGCACACTAGTTGTCCTAGCAGATGGGGGATGGTGTCTTTGGCAATGGTGACAATTCGTAGCATTTTTCAGGACACCAGGGCAGAGCTGACTGCTTACAGTAAATGGATTAACAAAGCTTCCTTTATTATGGTAATGTGAGGCTCTTGGCTTGCTTTGGGGGAAGGGACCTGATGCACTGTGTATGACTCTCGGCCCACTGGGCATGCGCCGGAAATCCCATCGCAACCCTCCTACTGGGCATGCGCCCGCCAGAGATGGAAATGCAACAGAATACAATACTGTACCGACTGCAGTAATACAGCCAACTGTGCATGCTCAGTGATAGCATAGCGCTACATGGCGTATGCCTTGGCGCCACAGATCCCATTGTAACCCCCTCCATTTCTAATCCATCGCAGACACCGTAGCGCCAACCGTGTAATACAGAGAGCTCTCTCTCCTACAGATCCCACTACTACCGTACTTAGTGTGCAAGGTTGGAGCAGCATCACCAATGTCATCAGTTTGGGATGCAACGCTATTTTGCGCATCAAACGCACAGTCAGCTTTGAACACAGAGCGCTCTCTCACAGACGGAAAGCACTCTCAGACACAATCCAAGGGACGTAGCCATAGTGCGCGAGGCTGAGACCGCATATGCGTTGTCGCATGTTTGCGTTTTGTGGTTTCTGGGCACACAGTTTGTGATGCAGAGGCCTGTCTCACATTCTAGACAGTAGTTTCACTAACAGTTCCTGCAGTTATGAAATCACTATTCTGTGGTGCTAAATTGTAGGGCACCGTCACTTTTGAATATTCAGTACAGGCACATTCATAGCGGCACACTAGTTGTCCTAGCAGATGGGGGATGGTGTCTTTGGCAATGGTGACAATTCATAGCATTTTTCAGGACACTAGGGCAGAGCTGACTGCTTACAGTAAATGGATTAACAAAGCTTCCTTTATTATGGTAATGTGAGGCTCTTGGCTTGCTTTGGGGGAAGGGACCTGATGCACTGTGTATGACTCTCAGCCCACTGGGCATGTGCCAGAAATCCCATCGCAACCCTCCTACTGGGCATGCGCCCGCCAGAGATGGAAATGCAACAGAATACAATACTGTACCGACTACAGTAATACAGCCAACTGTGCATGCTCAGTGATAGCATAGCGCTACATGGCGTATGGCTTGGCGCCACAGATCCCATTGTAACCCCCTCCATTTCTAATCCATTGCAGCCACCGTAGCGCCAACCATGTAATACAGAGAGCTCTCTCTCCTACAGATCCCACTACTACCGTACTTAGTGTGTAAGGTTGGAGCAGCATCACCAATGTCATCAGTTTGGGATGCAACGCTATTTTGCGCATCAAACGCACAGTCAGCTTTGAACACAGAGCGCTCTCTCACAGACGGAAAGCACTCTCAGACACAGTCCAAGGGACGTAGCCATAGTGCGCGAGGCTGAGACCGCATATGCGTTGACGCATGTTTGCGTTTTGCGGTTTCTGGGCGCACAGTTTGTGATGCAGAGGCCTGTCTCACATTCTAGACAGTAGTTTCAGTAACAGTTCCTGCAGTTATGAAATCACTATTCTGTGGTGCTAAATTGTAGGGCACCATCACTTTTGAATATTCAGTACAGGCACATTCATAGCGGCACACTAGTTGTCCTAGCAGACGGGGGATGGTGTCTTTGGCAATGGTGACAATTCGTAGCATTTTTCAGGACACTAGGGCAGAGCTGACTGCTTACAGTAAATGGATTAACAAAGCTTCCTTTATTATGGTAATGTGAGGCTCTTGGCTTGCTTTGGGGGAAGGGACCTGATGCACTGTGTATGACTCTCAGCCCACTGGGCATGCGCCTGAAATCCCATCGCAACCCTCCTACTGGGCATGCGCCCGCCAGAGATGGAAATGCAACAGAATACAATACTGTACCGACTGCAGTAATACAGCCAACTGCGCATGCTCAGTGATAGCATAGCGCTACATGGCGTATGGCTTGGCGCAACAGATCCCATTGTAACCCCCTCCATTTCTAATCCATCACAGCCACCGTAGCGCCAACCGTGTAATACAGAGAGCTCTCTCTCCTACAGATCCCACTACTACCGTACTTAGTGTGCAAGGTTGGAGCAGCATCACCAATGTCATCAGTTTGGGATGCAATGCTATTTTGCACATCAAACGCACAGTCAGCTTTGAACACAGAGCGCTCTCTCACAGACGGAAAGCACTCTCAGACACAATCCAAGGGACGTAGCCATAGTGCGCGAGGCTGAGACCGCATATGCCTTGTCGCATGTTTGCGTTTTGCGGTTTCTGGGCACTCAGTTTGTGATGCAGAGGCCTGTCTCACATTCTAGACAGTAGTTTCACTAACAGTTCCTGCAGTTATGAAATCACTATTCTGTGGTGCTAAATTGTAGGGCACCGTCACTTTTGAATATTCAGTACAGGCACATTCATAGCGGCACACTAGTTGTCCTAGCAGATGGGGGATGGTGTCTTTGGCAATGGTGACAATTCGTAGCATTTTTCATGACACTAGGGCAGAGCTGACTGCTTACAGTAAATGGATTAACAAACTTCCTTTATTATGGTAATGTGAGGCTCTTGGCTTGCTTTGGGGGAAGGGACCTGATGCACTGTGTATGACTCTCGGCCCACTGGGCATGCGCCGGAAATCCCATCGCAACCCTCCTACTGGGCATGCGCCCGCCAGAGATGGAAATGCAACAGAATACAATACTGTACCGACTGCAGTAATACAGCCAACTGTGCATGCTCAGTGATAGCATAGCGCTACATGGCGTATGGCCTGGCGCCACAGATCCCATTGTAACCCCCTCCATTTCTAATCCATTGCAGCCACCGTAGCGCCAACCATGTAATACAGAGAGCTCTCTCTCCTACAGATCCCACTACTACCGTACTTAGTGTGTAAGGTTGGAGCAGCATCACCAATGTCATCAGTTTGGGATGCAACGCTATTTTGCGCATCAAACGCACAGTCAGCTTTGAACACAGAGCGCTCTCTCACAGACGGAAAGCACTCTCAGACACAGTATAAGGGACGTAGCCATAGTGCGCAAGGCTGAGACCGCATATGCATTGACGCATGTTTGCGTTTTGCGGTTTCTGGGCGCACAGTTTGTGATGCAGAGGCCTGTCTCACATTCTAGACAGTAGTTTCACTAACAGTTCCAGCAGTTATGAAATCACTATTCTGTGGTGCTAAATTGTAGGGCACCATCACTTTTGAATATTCAGTACAGGCACATTCATAGCGGCACACTAGTTGTCCTAGCAGATGGGGGATGGTGTCTTTGGCAATGGTGACAATTCGTAGCATTTTTCAGGACACTAGGGCAGAGCTGACTGCTTACAGTAAATGGATTAACAAAGCTTCCTTTATTATGGTAATGTGAGGCTCTTGGCTTGCTTTGGGGGAAGAGACCTGATGCACTGTGTATTACACTCGTCCAACTGGGCATGCGCCAGAAATCCCATCGCAACCCTCCTACTGGGCATGCGCCCGCCAGAGATGGAAATGCAACAGAATACAATACTGTACCGACTGCAGTAATACAGCCAACTGTGCATGCTCAGTGATAGCATAGTGCTACATGGCGTATGGCTTGGCGCCACAGATCCCATTGTAACCCCCTCCATTTCTAATCCATCGCAGCCACCGTAGCGCCAACCATGTAATACAGAGAGCTCTCTCTACTACAGATCCCACTACTACCATACTTAGTGTGTAAGGTTGGAGCAGCATCACCAATGTCATCAGTTTGGGATGCAACGCTATTTTGCGCATCAAACGCACAGTCAGCTTTGAACACAGAGCGCTCTCTCACAGATGGAAAGCACTCTCAGACACAGTCTAAGGGACGTAGCCATAGTGCGCGAGGCTGAGACCGCATATGCATTGACGCATGTTTGCGTTTTGCGGTTTCTGGGCACACAGTTTGTGATGCAGAGGCCTGTCTCACATTCTAGACAGTAGTTTCACTAACAGTTCCAGCAGTTATGAAATCACTATTCTGTGGTGCTAAATTGTAGGGCACCGTCACTTTTGAATATTCAGTACAGGCACATTCATAGCCGCACACTAGTTGTCCTAGCAGACGGGGGATGGTGTCTTTGGCAATGGTGACAATTCGTAGCATTTTTCAGGACACTAGGGCAGAGCTGACTGCTTACAGTAAATGGATTAACAAAGCTTCCTTTATTATGGTAATGTGAGGCTCTTGGCTTGCTTTGGGGGAAGGGACCTGATGCACTGTGTATGACTCTCGGCCCACTGGGCATGCGCCAGAAATCCCATCGCAACCCTCCTACTGGGCATGCGCCCGCCAGAGATGGAAATGCAACAGAATACAATACTGTACCGACTGCAGTAATACAGCCAACTGTGCATGCTCAGTGATAGCATAGTGCTACATGGCGTATGCCTTGGCGCCACAGATCCCATTGTAACCCCCTCCATTTCTAATCCATCGCAGCCACCGTAGCGTCAACCATGTAATACAGAGAGCTCTCTCTACTACAGATCCCACTACTACCGTACTTAGTGTGCAAGGTTGGAGCAGCATCACCAACGTCATCAGTTTGGGATGCAATGCTATTTTGCGCATCAAACGCACAGTCAGCTTTGAACACAGAGTGCTCTCTCACAGACGGAAAGCACTCTCAGATACAGTCCAAGGGACGTAGCCATAGTGCACGAGGCTGAGACCACCTATGCGTTGTCGCATGTTTGCGTTTTGCGGTTTCTGGGCGCACAGTTTGTGATGCAGAGGCCTGTCTCACATTCTAGACAGTAGTTTCAGTAACAGTTCCTGCAGTTATGAAATCACTATTCTGTGGTGCTAAATTGTAGGGCACCGTCACTTTTGAATATTCAGTACAGGCACATTCATAGCGGCACACTAGTTGTCCTAGCAGACGGGGGATGGTGTCTTTGGCAATGGTGACAATTCGTAGCATTTTTCAGGACACTAGGGCAGAGCTGACTGCTTACAGTAAATGGATTAACAAAGCTTCCTTTATTATGGTAATGTGAGGCTCTTGGCTTGCTTTGGGGGAAGGGACCTGATGCACTGTGTATGACTCTCAGCCCACTGGGCATGCGCCTGAAATCCCATCGCAACCCTCCTACTGGGCATGCGCCCGCCAGAGATGGAAATGCAACAGAATACAATACTGTACTGACTGCAGTAATACAGCCAACTGCGCATGCTCAGTGATAGCATAGCGCTACATGGCGTATGGCTTGGCGCCACAGATCCCATTGTAACCCCCTCCATTTCTAATTCATCACAGCCACCGTAGCGCCAACCGTGTAATACAGAGAGCTCTCTCTCCTACAGATCCCACTACTACCGTACTTAGTGTGCAAGGTTGGAGCAGCATCACCAATGTCATCAGTTTGGGATGCAATGCTATTTTGCACATCAAACGCACAGTCAGCTTTGAACACAGAGCACTCTCTCACAGACGGAAAGCACTCTCAGACACAATCCAAGGGACGTAGCCATAGTGCGCGAGGCTGAGACCGCATATGCGTTGTCGCATGTTTGCGTTTTGCGGTTTCTGGGCGCACAGTTTGTGATGCAGAGGCCTGTCTTACATTCTAGACAGTAGTTTCAGTAACAGTTCCTGCAGTTTTGAAATCACTATTCTGTGGTGCTAAATTGTAGGGCACCGTCACTTTTGAATTTTCAGTACAGGCACATTCATAGCGGCACACTAGTTGTCCTAGCAGACGGGGGATGGTGTCTTTGGCAATGGTGACAATTCGTAGCATTTTTCAGGACACTAGGGCAGAGCTGACTGCTTACAGTAAATGGATTAACAAAGCTTCCTTTATTATGGTAATGTGAGGCTCTTGGCTTGCTTTGGGGGAAGGGACCTGATGCATGGTGTATGACTCTCAGCCCACTGGGCATGCGCCTGAAATCCCATCGCAACCCTCCTACTGGGCATGCGCCCGCCAGAGATGGAAATGCAACAGAATACAATACTGTACCGACTGCAGTAATACAGCCAACTGCGCATGCTCAGTGATAGCATAGCGCTACATGGCGTATAGCTTGGCGCCACAGATCCCATTGTAACCCCCTCCATTTCTAATCCATCACAGCCACCGTAGCGCCAACCATGTAATACAGAGAGCTCTCTCTCCTACAGATCCCACTACTACCGTACTTAGTGTGCAAGGTTGGAGCAGCATCACCAATGTCATCAGTTTGGGATGCAATGCTATTTTGCACATCAAACGCACAGTCAGCTTTGAACACAGAGCGCTCTCTCACAGACGGAAAGCACTCTCAGACACAATCCAAGGGACGTAGCCATAGTGCGCGAGGCTGAGACCGCATATGCGTTGTCGCATGTTTGCGTTTTGCAGTTTCTGGGCGCACAGTTTGTGATGCAGAGGCCTGTCTTACATTCTAGACAGTAGTTTCAGTAACAGTTCCTGCAGTTTTGAAATCACTATTCTGTGGTGCTAAATTGTAGGGCACCGTCACTTTTGAATATTCAGTACAGGCACATTCATAGCGGCACACTAGTTGTCCTAGCAGATGGGGGATGGTGTCTTTGGCAATGGTGACAATTCGTAGCATTTTTCATGACACTAGGGCAGAGCTGACTGCTTACAGTAAATGGATTAACAAAGCTTCCTTTATTATGGTAATGTGAGGCTCTTGGCTTGCTTTGGGGGAAGGGACCTGATGCACTGTGTATGACTCTCGGCCCACTGGGCATGCGCCGGAAATCCCATCGCAACCCTCCTACTGGGCATGCGCCCGCCAGAGATGGAAATGCAACAGAATACAATACTGTACCGACTGCAGTAATACAGCCAACTGCGCATGCTCAGTGATAGCATAGCGCTACATGGCGTATAGCTTGGCGCCACAGATCCCATTGTAACCCCCTCCATTTCTAATCCATCACAGCCACCGTAGCGCCAACCATGTAATACAGAGAGCTCTCTCTCCTACAGATCCCACTACTACCGTACTTAGTGTGCAAGGTTGGAGCAGCATCACCAATGTCATCAGTTTGGGATGCAATGCTATTTTGCACATCAAACGCACAGTCAGCTTTGAACACAGAGCGCTCTCTCACAGACGGAAAGCACTCTCAGACACAATCCAAGGGACGTAGCCATAGTGCGCGAGGCTGAGACCGCATATGCGTTGTCGCATGTTTGCGTTTTGCAGTTTCTGGGCGCACAGTTTGTGATGCAGAGGCCTGTCTTACATTCTAGACAGTAGTTTCAGTAACAGTTCCTGCAGTTTTGAAATCACTATTCTGTGGTGCTAAATTGTAGGGCACCGTCACTTTTGAATATTCAGTACAGGCACATTCATAGCGGCACACTAGTTGTCCTAGCAGATGGGGGATGGTGTCTTTGGCAATGGTGACAATTCGTAGCATTTTTCATGACACTAGGGCAGAGCTGACTGCTTACAGTAAATGGATTAACAAAGCTTCCTTTATTATGGTAATGTGAGGCTCTTGGCTTGCTTTGGGGGAAGGGACCTGATGCACTGTGTATGACTCTCGGCCCACTGGGCATGCGCCGGAAATCCCATCGCAACCCTCCTACTGGGCATGCGCCCGCCAGAGATGGAAATGCAACAGAATACAATACTGTACCGACTGCAGTAATACAGCCAACTGTGCATGCTCAGTGATAGCATAGCGCTACATGGCGTATGGCCTGGCGCCACAGATCCCATTGTAACCCCCTCCATTTCTAATCCATTGCAGCCACCGTAGCGCCAACCATGTAATACAGAGAGCTCTCTCTCCTACAGATCCCACTACTACCGTACTTAGTGTGTAAGGTTGGAGCAGCATCACCAATGTCATCAGTTTGGGATGCAACGCTATTTTGCGCATCAAACGCACAGTCAGCTTTGAACACAGAGCGCTCTCTCACAGACGGAAAGCACTCTCAGACACAGTCTAAGGGACGTAGCCATAGTGCGCAAGGCTGAGACCGCATATGCATTGACGCATGTTTGCGTTTTGCGGTTTCTGGGTGCACAGTTTGTGATGCAGAGGCCTGTCTCACATTCTAGACAGTAGTTTCACTAACAGTTCCAGCAGTTATGAAATCACTATTCTGTGGTGCTAAATTGTAGGGCACCATCACTTTTGAATATTCAGTACAGGCACATTCATAGCGGCACACTAGTTGTCCTAGCAGATGGGGGATGGTGTCTTTGGCAATGGTGACAATTCGTAGCATTTTTCAGGACACTAGGGCAGAGCTGACTGCTTACAGTAAATGGATTAACAAAGCTTCCTTTATTATGGTAATGTGAGGCTCTTGGCTTGCTTTGGGGGAAGAGACCTGATGCACTGTGTATTACACTCGTCCAACTGGGCATGCGCCAGAAATCCCATCGCAACCCTCCTACTGGGCATGCGCCCGCCAGAGATGGAAATGCAACAGAATACAATACTGTACCGACTGCAGTAATACAGCCAACTGTGCATGCTCAGTGATAGCATAGTGCTACATGGCGTATGGCTTGGCGCCACAGATCCCATTGTAACCCCCTCCATTTCTAATCCATCGCAGCCACCGTAGCGCCAACCATGTAATACAGAGAGCTCTCTCTACTACAGATCCCACTACTACCATACTTAGTGTGTAAGGTTGGAGCAGCATCACCAATGTCATCAGTTTGGGATGCAACGCTATTTTGCGCATCAAACGCACAGTCAGCTTTGAACACAGAGCGCTCTCTCACAGACGGAAAGCACTCTCAGACACAGTCTAAGGGACGTAGCCATAGTGCGCGAGGCTGAGACCGCATATGCATTGACGCATGTTTGCGTTTTGCGGTTTCTGGGCACACAGTTTGTGATGCAGAGGCCTGTCTCACATTCTAGACAGTAGTTTCACTAACAGTTCCAGCAGTTATGAAATCACTATTCTGTGGTGCTAAATTGTAGGGCACCGTCACTTTTGAATATTCAGTACAGGCACATTCATAGCCGCACACTAGTTGTCCTAGCAGACGGGGGATGGTGTCTTTGGCAATGGTGACAATTCGTAGCATTTTTCAGGACACTAGGGCAGAGCTGACTGCTTACAGTAAATGGATTAACAAAGCTTCCTTTATTATGGTAATGTGAGGCTCTTGGCTTGCTTTGGGGGAAGGGACCTGATGCACTGTGTATGACTCTCGGCCCACTGGGCATGCGCCAGAAATCCCATCGCAACCCTCCTACTGGGCATGCGCCCGCCAGAGATGGAAATGCAACAGAATACAATACTGTACCGACTGCAGTAATACAGCCAACTGTGCATGCTCAGTGATAGCATAGTGCTACATGGCGTATGCCTTGGCGCCACAGATCCCATTGTAACCCCCTCCATTTCTAATCCATCGCAGCCACCGTAGCGTCAACCATGTAATACAGAGAGCTCTCTCTACTACAGATCCCACTACTACCGTACTTAGTGTGCAAGGTTGGAGCAGCATCACCAATGTCATCAGTTTGGGATGCAATGCTATTTTGCGCATCAAACGCACAGTCAGCTTTGAACACAGAGTGCTCTCTCACAGACGGAAAGCACTCTCAGATACAGTCCAAGGGACGTAGCCATAGTGCACGAGGCTGAGACCACCTATGCGTTGTCGCATGTTTGCGTTTTGCGGTTTCTGGGCGCACAGTTTGTGATGCAGAGGCCTGTCTCACATTCTAGACAGTAGTTTCAGTAACAGTTCCTGCAGTTATGAAATCACTATTCTGTGGTGCTAAATTGTAGGGCACCGTCACTTTTGAATATTCAGTACAGGCACATTCATAGCGGCACACTAGTTGTCCTAGCAGACGGGGGATGGTGTCTTTGGCAATGGTGACAATTCGTAGCATTTTTCAGGACACTAGGGCAGAGCTGACTGCTTACAGTAAATGGATTAACAAAGCTTCCTTTATTATGGTAATGTGAGGCTCTTGGCTTGCTTTGGGGGAAGGGACCTGATGCACTGTGTATGACTCTCAGCCCACTGGGCATGCGCCTGAAATCCCATCGCAACCCTCCTACTGGGCATGCGCCCGCCAGAGATGGAAATGCAACAGAATACAATACTGTACCGACTGCAGTAATACAGCCAACTGCGCATGCTCAGTGATAGCATAGCGCTACATGGCGTATGGCTTGGCGCCACAGATCCCATTGTAACCCCCTCCATTTCTAATCCATCACAGCCACCGTAGCGCCAACCGTGTAATACAGAGAGCTCTCTCTCCTACAGATCCCACTACTACCGTACTTAGTGTGCAAGGTTGGAGCAGCATCACCAATGTCATCAGTTTGGGATGCAATGCTATTTTGCACATCAAACGCACAGTCAGCTTTGAACACAGAGCGCTCTCTCACAGACGGAAAGCACTCTCAGACACAATCCAAGGGACGTAGCCATAGTGCGCGAGGCTGAGACCGCATATGCGTTGTTGCATGTTTGCGTTTTGCGGTTTCTGGGCGCACAGTTTGTGATGCAGAGGCCTGTCTTACATTCTAGACAGTAGTTTCAGTAACAGTTCCTGCAGTTTTGAAATCACTATTCTGTGGTGCTAAATTGTAGGGCACCGTCACTTTTGAATATTCAGTACAGGCACATTCATAGCGGCACACTAGTTGTCCTAGCAGACGGGGGATGGTGTCTTTGGCAATGGTGACAATTCGTAGCATTTTTCAGGACACTAGGGCAGAGCTGACTGCTTACAGTAAATGGATTAACAAAGCTTCCTTTATTATGGTAATGTGAGGCTCTTGGCTTGCTTTGGGGGAAGGGACCTGATGCACTGTGTATGACTCTCAGCCCACTGGGCATGCGCCTGAAATCCCATCGCAACCCTCCTACTGGGCATGCGCCCGCCAGAGATGGAAATGCAACAGAATACAATACTGTACCGACTGCAGTAATACAGCCAACTGCGCATGCTCAGTGATAGCATAGCGCTACATGGCGTATGGCTTGGCGCCACAGATCCCATTGTAACCCCCTCCATTTCTAATCCATCACAGCCACCGTAGCGCCAACCATGTAATACAGAGAGCTCTCTCTCCTACAGATCCCACTACTACCGTACTTAGTGTGCAAGGTTGGAGCAGCATCACCAATGTCATCAGTTTGGGATGCAATGCTATTTTGCACATCAAACGCACAGTCAGCTTTGAACACAGAGCGCTCTCTCACAGACGGAAAGCACTCTCAGACACAATCCAAGGGACGTAGCCATAGTGCGCGAGGCTGAGACCGCATATGCGTTGTCGCATGTTTGCGTTTTGCGGTTTCTGGGCGCACAGTTTGTGATGCAGAGGCCTGTCTTACATTCTAGACAGTAGTTTCAGTAACAGTTCCTGCAGTTTTGAAATCACTATTCTGTGGTGCTAAATTGTAGGGCACCGTCACTTTTGAATATTCAGTACAGGCACATTCATAGCGGCACACTAGTTGTCCTAGCAGACGGGGGATGGTGTCTTTGGCAATGGTGACAATTCGTAGCATTTTTCAGGACACTAGGGCAGAGCTGACTGCTTACAGTAAATGGATTAACAAAGCTTCCTTTATTATGGTAATGTGAGGCTCTTGGCTTGCTTTGGGGGAATGGACCTGATGCACTGTGTATGACTCTCAGCCCACTGGGCATGCGCCTGAAATCCCATCGCAACCCTCCTACTGGGCATGCGCCCGCCAGAGATGGAAATGCAACAGAATACAATACTGTACCGACTGCAGTAATACAGCCAACTGCGCATGCTCAGTGATAGCATAGCGCTACATGGCGTATGGCTTGGCGCAACAGATCCCATTGTAACCCCCTCCATTTCTAATCCATCACAGCCACCGTAGCGCCAACCGTGTAATACAGAGAGCTCTCTCTCCTACAGATCCCACTACTACCGTACTTAGTGTGCAAGGTTGGAGCAGCATCACCAATGTCATCAGTTTGGGATGCAATGCTATTTTGCACATCAAACGCACAGTCAGCTTTGAACACAGAGCGCTCTCTCACAGACGGAAAGCACTCTCAGACACAATCCAAGGGACGTAGCCATAGTGCGCGAGGCTGAGACTGCATATGCCTTGTCGCATGTTTGCGTTTTGCGGTTTCTGGGCACTCAGTTTGTGATGCAGAGGCCTGTCTCACATTCTAGACAGTAGTTTCACTAACAGTTCCTGCAGTTATGAAATCACTATTCTGTGGTGCTAAATTGTAGGGCACCGTCACTTTTGAATATTCAGTACAGGCACATTCATAGCGGCACACTAGTTGTCCTAGCAGATGGGGGATGGTGTCTTTGGCAATGGTGACAATTCGTAGCATTTTTCATGACACTAGGGCAGAGCTGACTGCTTACAGTAAATGGATTAACAAAGCTTCCTTTATTATGGTAATGTGAGGCTCTTGGCTTGCTTTGGGGGAAGGGACCTGATGCACTGTGTATGACTCTCGGCCCACTGGGCATGCGCCGGAAATCCCATCGCAACCCTCCTACTGGGCATGCGCCCGCCAGAGATGGAAATGCAACAGAATACAATACTGTACCGACTGCAGTAATACAGCCAACTGTGCATGCTCAGTGATAGCATAGCGCTACATGGCGTATGGCCTGGCGCCACAGATCCCATTGTAACCCCCTCCATTTCTAATCCATTGCAGCCACCGTAGCGCCAACCATGTAATACAGAGAGCTCTCTCTCCTACAGATCCCACTACTACCGTACTTAGTGTGTAAGGTTGGAGCAGCATCACCAATGTCATCAGTTTGGGATGCAACGCTATTTTGCGCATCAAACGCACAGTCAGCTTTGAACACAGAGCGCTCTCTCACAGACGGAAAGCACTCTCAGACACAGTCTAAGGGACGTAGCCATAGTGCGCAAGGCTGAGACCGCATATGCATTGACGCATGTTTGCGTTTTGCGGTTTCTGGGCGCACAGTTTGTGATGCAGAGGCCTGTCTCACATTCTAGACAGTAGTTTCACTAACAGTTCCAGCAGTTATGAAATCACTATTCTGTGGTGCTAAATTGTAGGGCACCATCACTTTTGAATATTCAGTACAGGCACATTCATAGCGGCACACTAGTTGTCCTAGCAGATGGGGGATGGTGTCTTTGGCAATGGTGACAATTCGTAGCATTTTTCAGGACACTAGGGCAGAGCTGACTGCTTACAGTAAATGGATTAACAAAGCTTCCTTTATTATGGTAATGTGAGGCTCTTGGCTTGCTTTGGGGGAAGAGACCTGATGCACTGTGTATTACACTCGTCCAACTGGGCATGCGCCAGAAATCCCATCGCAACCCTCCTACTGGGCATGCGCCCGCCAGAGATGGAAATGCAACAGAATACAATACTGTACCGACTGCAGTAATACAGCCAACTGTGCATGCTCAGTGATAGCATAGTGCTACATGGCGTATGGCTTGGCGCCACAGATCCCATTGTAACCCCCTCCATTTCTAATCCATCGCAGCCACCGTAGCGCCAACCATGTAATACAGAGAGCTCTCTCTACTACAGATCCCACTACTACCATACTTAGTGTGTAAGGTTGGAGCAGCATCACCAATGTCATCAGTTTGGGATGCAACGCTATTTTGCGCATCAAACGCACAGTCAGCTTTGAACACAGAGCGCTCTCTCACAGACGGAAAGCACTCTCAGACACAGTCTAAGGGACGTAGCCATAGTGCGCGAGGCTGAGACCGCATATGCATTGACGCATGTTTGCGTTTTGCGGTTTCTGGGCACACAGTTTGTGATGCAGAGGCCTGTCTCACATTCTAGACAGTAGTTTCACTAACAGTTCCAGCAGTTATGAAATCACTATTCTGTGGTGCTAAATTGTAGGGCACCGTCACTTTTGAATATTCAGTACAGGCACATTCATAGCCGCACACTAGTTGTCCTAGCAGACGGGGGATGGTGTCTTTGGCAATGGTGACAATTCGTAGCATTTTTCAGGACACTAGGGCAGAGCTGACTGCTTACAGTAAATGGATTAACAAAGCTTCCTTTATTATGGTAATGTGAGGCTCTTGGCTTGCTTTGGGGGAAGGGACCTGATGCACTGTGTATGACTCT